>JBAWJQ010003505.1:0-605727 GCA_037783105.1 Bactrocera zonata | reverse complement strand
GGGGGTATTCTAGTCTAGAAATTAAAAAAAAAAAATCGATTTTTTATTTTTTTTTATTTTCAAAATTTAACTATTCAAGAATATGTGTACAAGAGGGTTTTTCAAAATTAAAATTATTTTCGGAGATATAGGCATTTTTCTTACCCTGCATCCAAACTGGTTCGGCCGGAACCCGAAACTTCAAACGCGTTTTTCTCAAAACTGACTTTTTCGGAACGATGCCCACTTTGTGAAAAAAATGTTTCCCACTTTTCCGTAGTTCCGACCATTGCGACATTATTCTAGATTAATAATGTTTTTTTTTTTGGTTTCAGATAACTAGGAGGGTTGAAATCATGGGCATGGTCACTTCGTCAGCTCATAATTTTTGAAATTTTTTACTTTTTTTAGTTTTTAATTTTTTTCTGTACTCTTCAAAAATTAATAAATAACTAATAAAAAAATGGGTGGTAAAAATATTAATTGCCTTTTTTTACGACACTTTAAAAATCACCTGAAATTCATGCTTCTAGACTAGAATACCACCTTAAAGGTATAATTAGCGGATAAACAAATTTGTTATACACCTCAGCGAGGGTATTTGCATATCTTTACCTAAAAAATTATGTTATTATATGAAATTTCATTTAAGCTCTTAGCCCACTCCTCTTGCACTCAGTAACACTATTCCTTTAGCCTCAGAGAACTATTTTCCCTCTTTTTCTCCCTTTCATAAATATGCTAATTGTTTGCAGTTATACTCACCACAGGAGCGTTAAGGGGTTACATGGGTTTGCTCGAACAAAACAACAGCCTTTTTTCAAGAATTTTTTACTCTTATAAAAAATTAATATACACTATTAACAAAGAAATTCTGAAAGTTTTTGAAAAAAAAAAATATTTTAAACTCGGCCATTGCGACGCCATTTCCGGTGACCTTTCGTAAAAAATATGCACCCACGTTGGCAGGATAACTCCTTACAGGATAACTCCTTACAGGATCATTTAAAGTGAAAGAAAATCACGTGCTTTAGTTAAAACCTTTACTTAAAATTTGGATGAAGGAAAAAATGAAAGTTGGATTTTTGCCAGAAAAAAATCCTTGGTCTAAGTTTTAAAGAATTCTATCTCAAAGAACTGTGTAAAATTTCATAAAGATTGGCTGAGTAGTTCTCGAGAAATCTTGCCAACCGACTTCTAAAACACAAAAAACAAAACAATTTCCAGAAAAACGCGTTTAAAGACGGCTTAGCCTGGCTAGCCTCTACATCACAAATTCTCAAGGCTGTATCTCGGATCAACATGAAAATTTAAAACAATATTTTAGAGGTGTGTAATTTAATAATAAAATAAAAAAAATCTTAAAACCTCTACATCTATGTAAGGCATAAAGCTATCGAGAGAGCAGTCGTAATAAAATTTTTTTATGGTACAGTTAAAGCTAAGCTAAACCTTTGTTGTTCGTAGTTGTCTGATCCGGGATGGAACCACGATTTGTTCTTCAGACCCTATAGAAAAGGGGAAACATTTTTAATGCTTCAATTTCTTAAACTCGTCGTCGTATGACTCACATTTTATCCACCGAACGAATTTTTTACAGAATTCTTAAAGGGCGAATTCGACCGTTTGCCCTCTTCCAGGTAGTCGATGTAAATTTTACAGGTTAAGGCCATAATTGGGACTTGGTCGCTGGTGTGTAGCAATTGACGTTTAAATAGTGTCCACTTCCAGACCGCTGTGTAGTCTTGCCAGATATCACTTGTTATTCGGAGCAAAGAAACGAGGCACCAATCTTAAAATCAGCTTCATATGAAGGATATAACACATGCTGGACTTTTATCACGTTATTCTCCTTGATAGCCGTTACACGCTATAATATTTCTCTTGTGATACTGGTTCCATCTGGCGGTGAAACTAAAAATTTATCGCTCACTTATAATATCACCTCCTAATAAGCGGCCAAAGAAATCATAATCCTCAATGGGTGCACATTGAAGTTTGGAACAATTACAACAAACGGTGCTTTAAATAATTACGACACTTTTTATAATGAACCTTCACTGGAAACACAATAAATGAAGTGACTGAAATCATTATTTTTATCGGTCAGAATTATTTTTGATGTTTATTCAAAACAGTTGGATTGGAATCCCGGAAGTATACATTTTATGATTCATAATAACGTTCAGTTAATTAAGTTAATGCTTTGTTGCACTTTTTTCAACTATCCATTAGATCCATTTGCAGTTAGTTTTAATACCGTGAATACGGCGTGGACTCATAGAAAGGAACGTCAGTGTGAAGAGCTTGGTCAAACTATCAGTTCTTGACATATCGATATGAAAATTTGCACCTAACCTTTTCTTTCCAAGAAAATTTTTACTTATCAGAATTGTTGATATGGGACATACAACTGTGTCCAAAAAATAAAGGGACATTTGAATTTAAACTGCGCACGTCGAAGGATTTGAAGAATTATTTTTTTTTTAAGTTGATAGTACTGTCAGTCACATTTATGTCAAATTTCATGTCCAAATATTTATTAGTATTTGAGATACGTGTCGTTTTGTGAGCTGCTAAGAGGAAGTTTTTCGTTTTTTGCTTTGTCGAAATTTGTTGAGCAAAGAATTTGCATTAAATTTTGTTTGCGGAATCAATTTTCTGCTGCGGATACGTTGAGGATGGTGCGGAAAGCCTTTGGTGATGAGGCTTTGTCTAAAAAAAATGTATACAAGTGTTATAGTGAGTTCCAAGCCGGCCGTGAACGTGTCGAAGGCGAAAAGCGTCCAGGGCGACCATCAACCTCAACCGACGAAGCTCACGTTCAACAAATCAAAGATTTGGTGTTGAAAAACCATCGTTTAACAATTAGAGACCTTGCTGATGAAGTTGGCATATCGATAAGCTCAGCCAATACCATTTTGAAGGATGTTTTGGGCCTCAAGCGCGTCAAATCTCGACTGGTACCGAAAACATTGAATTTTTTGGAAAAAAGGCGTCGCGTTGAAGTGTGTGAATCGATGCTTTCCGACTGCCAGGGTGTCATGAAACGCATTATAACTGGCGATGAGACTTGGATCTATGCTTACGACCCCGAAGCAACCGATCAATCGAGCGAATATCGTGCCAAAAGAGAGCGGAGACCAAAAAAATCGCGCCAAAGTCGCTCAAAAATCAAGGTCATGTTGACTGTTTTCTTCGATTATCCTGGTGTTGTGCATTATGAATTCCTTTCAACCAGTCAAACAGTCAACAGGGAATATTATTTGAACGTTATGCGTCGTTTACGTAACGCTATCCGCCTAAAAAGGACAATTCACGATAATGCACCATCCCATACTGCCCTCGTAATTCGTGATCATTTCGCCAAAAACTCAGCCCATATCGTTCCGCAACCACCGTATTTACCTGATCCGGCGCCGTGCGACTTCACCAAGCTCAAAAGACCACTCCGGAGACACCGTTTTTATACGATAGAGGAGATTCAAGCCGCAGCGAAGACGGAACTGAAGGCCATCCCGGAAAGTGACTACAACCAGTGTTTCGAAGATTGGAAAATCCGTTGGCATAAGTGCATTGCATCGGTAGGGGATGAGATTGATTTGGAAGAATAAATAAAGAGTTTTCAAAATAAATACAATGTCACAGAGTATATAGCACGAAGCTACCATAAAAACTGACCGATCACAATAAGAAACACTTTCAACTTATTTCATAAGCACTCAATTTTCACCTTTTTACTGCCCCTAAATTCTAATGTCCGCAGCAACTTCATTATCACACAATTAGTTCAGGTTTCCATGAAATGTTTTTGCCAACACATGCTGCCACATTTTCACTGTTTGCACCCATTTTGCGTGTTTTTATAGTGTTGCATTTAATTAGCCTTTTGTCCGGCTTTCAACGCTGCCATTTCAATGGCCATCACTTGCAATTCGATTTGTTTATTTGTTTGCCTGCTATTTGTCGCAACACTCACGCGAACAAGCAGACAAAAACATCAGCTGTTACAACAAAAATAATTTTGCAATATTGATGTGATTTGATTTCGGAGTTCGTGCCATAACAACAAAAACAACAATTTGTTTTTGCCATTTCCTTGCAGTTTTGTTGTTGACTATTTGCAACTCGATGCATATTGTTGTTTTTGTAAAATGTTTTTGGTGTAACTTGTGTTGTTGTTGTAATTCTTTATGCCGTTGCTTTTGTTCCTGTAACGACATTTTATTGTTTTTATCGCCGCTCAGTTGCCACTTGATTGGCACTTACATGTCGCCATGCCTCCGCGTTGCACGCTGCAAAGCGTGCCACACACATGCACAGACACACTTATTCACCAGCAACATCACTTCGAATTAGAATTTCGATTGTGGCTTTGTTTGCATATTGGTTTGTGCACTTTTGTCACCATTGTGGTTACGTGACTAGTACTACAACAAGAAAAACAACATCAACCAATGCAATATACGATTTCCATTTGCCATTTATCGCCGAACATTTATACAAATTGGCAACTTAATGCGTTCGCAAGTACCGCAATGCAACATGCCGTTACGTTGTGGCCACCACTCTGATTTCCGGTAATGCCACTACCGTTGACTGCTGCAATTTAGTACCGTTAAATTGTATAAATTTCGTAACCAATTGAAAGTGCTCGTCGGGCAATTGAAAGCAATCGGCGTTTAGTGTGCAAAACAATAGCGTTGAGGGGATTGCCTTTTTGCAACAACAACACGAACAAACTGCTGAGCTTTGCATTTGTTGTAACTAAGACATCTCGTTAAAGCTCAAATGACATATATAAATAACAAAAGCTCGCTCGTGGTAATCATATAAATTGCATTCAGCGCAAAGTGCTGCAGCAAATCTTGAAACACACACTGACAGTTACAATAACAATAAATTTGGAGTAGTAACTGGAATTGGGTTAGTTTGCTGTAACTGTTAATATATCCTGCAATCTTGTAATTTATTGGAAATTCTATTGGAATATAGTCATAAAACTTACTAGAAGGCGACAACGCTAAGCGACTATATTCAGTGTTCTTTTTTTATAGTAGGCGGAAGCATGGAAAGCCGGAATGCGGAACTTTAATCCGCTAAACATAACCTACTCCCAACTCAAAAGTCTTCCAAGAAGCCACTAGATAAGATATTAATTAATAGGAGTGACAAGACATTTTACGTCTCTTCTATAGCTTGGACGGACCGACGCCTATTCTGCTGTAATTTAATCATGTTAGCAGTTTCCGTTTCGCGAACAGCTTTTCACTTATCAGAGGACTAACACATAAGTGCAGTCAAATTTTCCACCGTTAAACTACCACCTAGTGCAGTTTCCAACTTTTTCCTTATGTTTAGAACCCGAGGACAATGGAAAAACCCGCGTTCATCGTCTTCTATGGGCTCTGGAAAGTGACTACAACCAGTGTTTCGAAGATAGGAAAATCCGTTGGCATAAGTGCATTGCATTGGGAGGGAATTACTTTGAAGGGGATGAAATTGATTTGGAAGAATAAATAAAGAATTTTCAAAATAAATACAATGTCACCTTATTTTTTGGGCACATTAGTATAATAGTTTATATAACAGATGTTTTAAATAACATATTAAGGAAGAGGACAAGGAAGAGAAAGAGCAACAAGAGATCTACAAATTAATTATTAAATTATTACCCATAAGAACTCTAGTTTAAAATTTATCTTGTCCGCCTTTCGATTGATAAAAGCGATCATTTGTATGAATCTGAAATTCTATATATAAGTAGTTCATTGAAGATCTTCAAAGAATTTGATGAAAATGAAAAACACAGTAGTGGTTAAATCAGTTTCATCACATTTACAGTTTCAATCAACGTTTTGGCGATTTAAAACATATTTCACGCGCGTTGCTTGCAATAAATAATTTAATGTAGTGAAACTAATAACAGCAGATCTTCAACTCGTCCTTCACTCGACACCCTCTTCAATATCTGCCACGCTCCTGGCAATTTCACTAAACCAGCACACAATACCCGAAATTCAATTGAGCATCATTTAATAATAAAATCAACTTATTTACACAACAACAATAATAACAATATGAGTAAATGTGTTTGTTGTTATGTTGCTAAGGAGCATCTCGGCAGGCGCATATGCTTATGACACCGTTGTGCGCGTGGCAACACTTTAAATTCAAGTAGAGCAACGGAAGTGAAGTCAACCGAAATGCCAGCAGAAAGTAGCAACTCATTTCCCAGCATCACAAACACACACACACAAGAACTCTGATGATGGCAAAAACGATATAATTTTGCTTGGCAATGCACGGCGGGTGAGCAGGCGGCAAGCAAGTGAAGAAGGCAAATATAACTTAGCCTCACATATGAACATATGTACAAATACGTGTGTATGTTTGTGGTGCACACGTGTTTGTGGTATATGGCATACATTTGGGAGCGCATTGTGAGTTATTTGCATTTTGGCTATTCACGCAAATAGTGATTGAATGCGGTGTGAGGATGTGTGTTTGTGAATGTGGAAAATTGTGGTAGAAAATCCAACGCATGTGTGACTAGTTCGGTCATTGTTGGCTAAAAGATCAATGAGTACACATGCTTCTGAGAAACTAAATTGTCCAACTCTAGGAATAGCTTACTTATTTTTTTACAGCGATATCTTTTCTCATTCTTTATAATTGAAATTCAGAAAACTTTTCTGCAGAATTTTTCGGAAATGTGTAGTAAACTTTCCATTCCTGAAAAACTTTTAGGTACCTTTCGTAGGAGAATGACAAGATTGGTTAAGACTTCATTTCAAAACCATCCAATTATTTAAGGGGATATTGTACTCTAAAAATCAAATTTTGGGCAGTTTTTTGAATTTTATTTAAAAAAAAAAAAAAATATTTTTACCATTCATTTTTTATGGTGTTTTTATTGATATCTTAAAAATACAAACAAAAAAATTACAAAAAAATATTAAAAATTAAAATAATTAGAGGGGGGGGGGGGGGGAGAGACAGGTGTAAAAAAATGGAGCACCCTGGTGACATTGATCCCGACTCTCCTGGTGGTCTGAAAAAAAAACTCAAAAGAAATTCTTAATCAGTAAGGATGCTGTTATAGTACGGGAACACGAAAAACAATTTTTTCGAAAAATGGAGACTGCCTAAAAATAAAAATCATTTTTAACGCTTTTTTTTGAAAGTCCTGAATTTTTTTAAAATATTAAAATCAAAAATTTGCTGGTAGGAACGATAAAGGATTATATAAAGAAGGTTCACACAAAATTATTTCAAGTAAATCGGTTGTCTAGAACTTGAGATAATGCCGGTACCGTGTGGAAAAAAGTAGTTTCGAGAAAAACGCGTTTAAAGTTTAGGAGACAATTCTAGTGAACACGGACGCCATCTCACAAAATCGGCTGTATCTCCGAAAATAAGTCCAATTTTGAAAAATGCTTCCAAGATCATACTTTTGAAAGTCTAAACTTTAAATATATGAAAAAAAATCGAATTTTTCAAAATTCTAGAGTAGAATACCCCCTTAAAGGTTCCGCTTATAAAGTTTGTCTAATTCTTGAACCCTTCTACTAAAACAAAATCAAAACCCAGAATTAAAGCTAATTTTGATCGGGGCACCTACTTTGTTTTCCAACCACTTTCCAATACCAGCAATTAAGAAATACCGTAGAACTTAAAAATAGCTTCTACAATTGCAGCGGAAACTCCAAATTTTAACGAAGTAACTGAAAATTTAATTATTGTAATATACCTTTAGGCGGAGGATCTTAATAACCTGTACATTTGTAATATACCTTTAGGCGGAAAATTTTAATAAACCTCATTTTTTGGAACCGCCGATATCGGATCACTTATCAGTATAACTCTCATATAAACTGATCGCTCAAATTCAAGTTTTTGTATGTAAAACTTTTTCATTTGACGAGATATCTTCAAGGATTATTGTCTAGGGAGGGTAATGGTGCAATATCAGAACAAATTAGAAGAAATTATTTGGATCAGAAAACAAGATATATTCATCCAATTTTTCGTGGGTAATTGTCTAAGGCAATGGTGCAATCTTTGCAGTAATTATCGAGATCTAGTCATTATTGCATATAGATGCCATACAAAGTGACCATTGAAAACCATGTTCTTGTACGGAATCTTCTTGCTCTATATACGAGGTATGACAATTAAGTAATGAGACTGATGCCATAAAAACCGTATATTTGAAAATTATTCTACAACTCTGCCATCCCCTTCAAAGTAGTCCCCGATTCCAGCGCGTTTTCCATGCTTCGTAACATTTCTGGAACGCTTCGACTGGGATGTATGCGAGTACCCTCGTCACGGCCGGCTGGATGTCCGTAATCGACTCAAAATGGGTTCCTTTGACCACCGATTTTATTTTAGGAAACAAAACAAGTCACAGGGTGACATTTTGGGCGAATAAGGCAGCTGTTGCAACACGGCGATCACTTTAGAGGCCAAATACTAGGACACTCTGAGGGCGGTGTGGCACGGCGCGTTGTCATGATGAAGGATCCAGTTACGAGCGATGTCTGGGCGCACCTTGTTGACTCGTTTTCGCAATCTTTCGAGTACTTGGCAATAGTAGACTTGATTCACAGTTTTCCCCGGTGGAACGAATTCTTTGTGGACGATTCCACGGCTATCAAAAAACTCAATAATCATCGTTTTCAACTTCGACTTGCTCATGCGAGCTTTTTTCGGTCGGGGGGCGCGCGGAGACAACCATTGTGAAAATCGAAACACCTGGGCACGGCTAAGAGCACTATCACCATACACTCTTACAATTTTAGCGTACGTTTCCGAAGCTGTTTCGCCCAATCTGGCGCAAAATGTTATCGCGACGCGTTGCTCTTGATTTCATACATACAAGCACACGTCTACTCAACTTGACGCAGCAGGCGAACTAAACAAGCCAGAGCGATGGTACATATATCAATGGAGAGGGGAGGGATAATTTCAAATTGACAATTATTTTGATGATTTGATAATAGGGTTTTTGATAATTATTTTGATTTTTTAATACACGATGAAGTGTACTTTTTTCATTTTAGTTTTTGAATTTATGACAATTTTCCTTACTTATATTTCAGAGTTCCTCTTAAAATCGGTTACGGAATAAAGATAATTCAGAATGCGAAACGAATCATCGATTGTTAAGTTACATAAAATTCTTTAAATGCACGTTATGTTTTTTTTTTTTTTTTTTTTTTTTATTAAATAAAATGATTATTCAATAAAAAATCACGAAAAAGACATTGCGTCTGATTTGCAAGTGGATGTAAGCCCATAACCTACTTTCATACCACATTGAATTCAACCCATCTATTTTCAGTTCTAGGTCAAAAAGTATTTTCAATATTAAATTGCAAGCAACACTGAACTCCTTTCGCATTAATTTCACTTTGAACTAGTACTGCAGTGATTTGAATACAAACCATTCGAGTTTGTTTGCAATGCTTGTGGCAAGAATATTTAAAATTTATATACAAACACATTAATATATATATGTAAAATGTATACATGTGTGTTTAATCGCACGTCTGTATGATTGCGCACATTTATTTGTTTGCATTTGCTTGTGAGCGCCTTTTAAGCACAAAAGCTCACGTTGAGCGGGTAAATTTATTCGGGTAAATTGATACGAAAATGCGTGTCACTGGCACAGACAACGGCGCCAATTGGCAAACACACACACACAAACGCCAACTGAAGTGTGCAAATAATAAGCAAACACTTTAAAGCGATTTGTTTGCATTAGATATATACGCAAGTGTATAAAATTCTTTACACAAAGTTTAACGAACTGCTCCTGACCTTGCATGTGCACCAAAACCGCATAGACATTTGACATTTAAGGCAAATTAAATCATCGAGTTGGGGTCGCCTACAATTAATACCAGTAAATTGCGAGACTTGTGTGGCTGACAAGATTGCTTTGACTTTTCACATACATCATGGCATTTGTGTGCTTTTTGGCGCACATGTGACACGCTTAACTAGGTGACGAATGAAGCGGGCATAATGTATTGCAAAAAGCCTATTACGAAGCGTAATTTTTCAGAATATTTCATGACTGCAAACGTTTAAATAAAAGGATTGAAAATTTCTTAAGCGCCTACAGGTATGCAACTGCGGATTATATGACGCATGACGCATAAAGCGTGGCGCCAACGGTTGCGCTTAATCAGATTTTCGCAGAAATAGTGGGGTAACAAATTTATTTGCTACATAAATCAGTTTGAAAATCATTTCCAGCAAATCGATTCGTGTTGCCACTCAGCGTATACAATGTGCTGTTGTTTTCGCCAAGCATACGTATAGGCGGACTTTATAACTGTGTTACGTAAAACATGTTGTAGCATGCATTTTAATTAAACAAATTGCTTCGCCACGCTAATGCGCCTGTGTGTATGCAATGTATGGTTTGCAATGTGCGAAAAACAAATCAGCAATATTTTCGAGTGAAATTATACACACTTCCTAGTAAATACAGTTATATATAAATATGCATATGTATATTTTGTAGTGTTTTATAATTCAAATCAGTGAAATCATTTCCATTGGCATATATTATTTGACACCTAAAAGCATGTACACTCATATGCATACCTCTTGTATAGTTTCGAACGCTTCTACCTTAACGCACTTATGCAAGATTATTTATTTATATCCACAAATTGAGAGATTTTCATTTACGCAAATAAATGAATATGAATTTATTCTACGGAGTAAATACTTTGACATACAGATAGCTATACATAAACCCACAAAATGGCTATAAATTCATTGGAATTTTAAATTTCGCTTACATATATAGATATCTATGCATAACTATTATTTTCTACGATCGCACGTAAGTCTGTTATGTTCATACCAAGTTGTTTGAGTTTTGTTTTTCCATACGTAATTCATAACGAAGCGACATTGCATAAATTTAAGTGACAATTGATGGTTTGGTTTTAAGCTATAACACATGCCGTAAGCCTTGTGTGAAAACTCGAGATATCAGTTTGAAAGTTATTAGAGCTACTAACCATTCAGGTGAAAATGTAAAATAAAGTAAAAGCATTTTATATATTTACAGCTGCGAACTACGAGGTATGACAATTAAGAAATGAGACTTATTCCATAAAAACCGTATATTTGAAAATTATTCTACAACTCTGCCATCTCCTTCAAAGTAATCCCCTTGGGCAGCTATACACCGATTCCAGCGCGTTTTCCGTGATTCGTAATATTTTTGGAACGCTTCGACTGGGATGTCCGCGAGTACCCTCGTCACGGCCGCCTGGATGTCCGTAATCGACTCAAAATGGGTTCCTTTGACCACCGATTTTATTTTAGAAAACAAAGCAAGTCACAGGGTGACATGTCGGGCGAATAAGGCGGCTGTTGCAACACGGCGATCCCTAAAGAGGCCAAATACTGGGACACACTGAGGGCGGTGTGACACGGCGCGTTGTCGTGATGAAGGATCCAGTTACGAGCGATGTCTGGGCGCACCCTGTTGGTTCGTTTTCGCAATCTTTCGAGTACTTGGCAATAGTGGACTGGATTCACAGTTTTCACCGGTGGAACGAATTCTTTGTGGACGATTCCACGGCTATCAAAAAAGACAATAATCATCGTTTTCACCTTCGACTTGCTCATGCGAGCTTTTTTCGGGCGAGGGGCGCGTGGAGACAACCATTGTGAGCTTTGGGCACTACTAAGAGCACTATCACCATATACTCTTACAATTTTAACGTACGTTTCCGAAGCTGTTTCGCCCAATCTGGCGCAAAATTTTATCACGACTTGCTCTTGTTTTAATTTTTCCATTTTCGTGACGAGCACTACAAACACACGTCTACTCAACTTGACGCAGCAGGCGAACTAAACAAGCCAGAGCGATGGTACATATATCAATGGAGAGGGGAGGGATGCCGGAAAAGAAGGAAGAAAAGCGAATTTCAAGGTCACAGGTTTGCCACAAGCGCGGCAATAAAATCAGTCTCATTACTTAATTGTCAAACCTCGTACTAGGATACATTTTAAGACTTTTCAGAGCTTTTCCTTAGCTAATATATCCAGAAATTTATAGTATGTCTACTAATAGTAGCATACATTTAGGAGCGAAACTGTTGAGTTCAAAAATTAACAATTACACCAATTATAAAGGTAACTGTTAAATGTTCAACAGCAGTAAAATATTCGAAACACTTGATGATTTTTGTTAGCAAAAGTGAGGTATAAGCCTAAGCAGTGAAGCCAAGTCACAAACAAATAGACCACTCACTATATATATTGACTAACGAAAAGTTCATATCGAAGGTAGATAGAAACGATACAAATAGGAAGAATAACCTTTTCTTGGTTTCTTGAACCTGTCGAAGCCCAGGCATTTGGCAGTGATGATTTCTACAACCCCTTGCGAAGAGCGGTTCCGGTTCTATTGGACAGGTTGCGTCTTCTATCACAGAAGAAAACAATACGTTTCCCGTCATAGTTTCTCTAGAATAATCTCTGTACATTTGCTAATGACTAAGACCTGAACTTGAAAAATACTTAGAGCCCATGGGCCCTGTCATCGTCACAATCAGTGGACTTCGCTAAATGGAGGTTTTCAGCCCGTTTAAATATTGCCAATAAGTATATTTTCAAACTCTTCCCTCGTGTATTATATCATGAAATGAATCGTATTTATGTAGGAGTACATATTCATAGCGCGTTTTAACACCAGACACATACTACACCAAAATATGTAGCATACCTTTAGGCGGAAAATTTTAATAATTAACGCTTGAACGCTTTCAGTCAGGAACTTTAACATAATTTCAAGTGACAAATCGTAAACATTAAACTTTTTGAAGCGCAGCCTTTCACTATAGATTCACCGCAAAGAGAGTATATGTTATATGTAAAAATATATTAATATATAATATAAGCCTATAGTTATGCTACATTAACCTGTACAAGTATTGACTTTATAATACAAATTTTCAATTTAATATTTCACTTGCAGGTCAATATACAACCACGCCTCATTGACTCTCAACGCGTTCATGCTTACTTACCATACATACAGGAAAATAATAAAATCACTTGAACGAAAAAGAACTTGCGAAGCTTTTAATAGCCAACAACAAGGCATACATTATTGAAGCGTAAAAGCATTAAAACTCAACTGACAGCTGTCAGCTGTCCATCGGCAGCAAATCAGTCAAGCACAAAACCCTTAACGAAATTCAATACCACAAAAATGTGGTGGCAACGGCTAACAACAACGACGACGACGAATGGCATGACATTGATCATCTTCAGCAGCGCTTTGTTGTTATTTAATTGCATGCAAACAGCAGGTGGGGCACCGGCGCGCGGGACAGCGGAGAGCGGTGAAACGATTGAGCGCGACAAAGCAGAAGCGCTGACGACAATTTGGCCTGGCAGCAGTACAGTGACGCGCGTGATGAGTACTGCGGAAAAAGACAACATAGGTACTGTCACGCCGAGTCAGCAGACGAGCGCGCAGCAAATGGTGACCGATGGGCGCACTGTAACGCCACGAAATATACGTAATACCACGAGCACGTCAGCGGCATACAATGCAACCCACGCGCATGCAGCACTCACCGGTCGGCATACGCAACGCAGACGCACTTTTTACGATCATTGTATGGTAAATCGCAATTCACTCGCCGATCTGACCACAGTCATACTCTATTCGCTCGTTTGCCTTATCGGCATCTTTGGTAATACGCTGGTCATTTATGTCGTATTGCGGTTTTCAAAAATGCAAACTGTGACAAATATCTACTTACTCAATTTGGCGATCGCCGACGAATGCTTTCTGATCGGCATACCGTTTTTATTGTATACCATGCGTATTTGTGCTTGGCGCTTCGGCGAGTACATGTGTAAAGCATATATGGTTAGCACTTCGATTACGCAGTTCACTTCATCCCTTTTTCTACTGATCATGTCTGCTGACCGTTATCTCGCAGTTTGTCATCCGATCGCCTCGACGAAATACCGCACACAACGCATCGCTAAGATTGTATCGGCTATAGCATGGCTGACCTCAGCTGTGCTTATGCTGCCGGTCATACTCTATTCGAGCACTATTAGCCAAGAGGATGGCGTGAATCTCTCTTGTAATATAGAATGGCCTGAAACGTACAAAAGGCATTCGGCCACTATGTTTACGTTATACACATTCTTTCTCGGTTTCGCCATACCACTCAGTTTCATTTCATGTTTCTACTGTTTGGTCATACGTAAGCTGCATGCGGTCGGCTCAAAGCACAAGTCAAAGGAAAAGAAACGTTCGCACCGCAAGGTGACGCGTCTTGTGCTCACCGTTATCACTGTTTACGTATGCTGTTGGCTCCCGTATTGGATATCACAGGTGTCGCTTATCAACTCTAATCCCATACAAAGTCAACTTTCACGACTTGAAATACTCATTTTCCTACTGCTCTGCTGTCTGGTTTACTCCAACTCTGCTGTAAATCCGATACTCTATGCTTTTCTTAGTGATAACTTTCGCAAGAGCTTTTACAAAGCTTTCACTTGTATGACTAAGCATGAAGTGAACGCTCAACTGCAGGCTGAGCCGAGTCTGTTGGCGAAACAAAGCAACAGCAAACATCGGCAGAACCGACTGCTCAACGCTAACGAAAATGAGCCACATTTTATAGCAACAACAAGCGCAAATAACAGTTCCTCGGTTACAACATCTTCAACTACCATAGCCCCAGCGGCGGGCGAGAAGGCGTCAGCTTTGCTACTGGCAACTGCAACCGCGTCGACAGATGTCACCGCTGGCAACGCTCCTGCGACGCTGCAACCAAATGGACGTACAAGACGTGAAGAGGTGATACTAGTGCTTGAGCATGAGCGTCCGATGTGCGCGCTAGTGGAGCGCGATGATGTAATTAGCAAGGTTCTGCAAACGGATTTGTAGACGGTGATCGTAGGCATATACTTTTAGGCGTTTTACACAAAATTCAAAAATCACTAGTCATACGATTGGTCTATATGGAAATTGTTGTAAGAATATTGGTGTATTGTTTAAGATTTTTACTGTTAAACAGAAACCGCACGTTTATTTTCAAATTCAGTACTTTGACACACATTTAATTAATTTTTGCCTAAATGTATGCTTCAATATAGAAACTAGGTACTTAGTTGTATCCATTAGGCCCGGTGGAAATTTCGTGGAACACATTTGCGGTACAAAATTATATAATTCTACTGCCGGCATGAGATTAAAAAAAAAATATTAATAATAAACAATTATAAAAAATATAGTTTTGTATACCAATATATTTTCCTAATAAAGCTAAAAAAACCAAAATTAATTCATTCAGCATGTAAAGCAAATTACTAAAAATTTAAGAAACTCTTAAACAAATTTTATTGATGTAAAATTGTTTAATGTGTAATTAATTTCAATCAATTGTAGCCCTAAAAGTACACAATAAGCAGTATCCAACACTAAATTTGCTGTAGAACTCAATTCGTATGTGTTTAACTATTATTTATTACAATCCTAAAAGCAGGCAAAATTTTTTTTCTTCCTTTTACTAGAGAGGGGTTGAAAATGCCTTCCGCATCATCAGAGCTGTCGTCACAGCAACGGTATGTGCCATTTGCAGGTCACTAAAAAACCCCCTTCTAAAGAACCGTCGCCCACACTGAAACCGCGTTGTCATTACGTCAGGGTCGAATTGCATTTTTCTCAACGAGAGTTTTATATCTGCGCACCTGCGTCCAAGTCTGGTTTTTTTCGGCGTAGCAAAATTGCTGCATATTTCTGGATAATCCCCCAGTTTTTTCACTCTCCAGCGGCCAACCAGGACTTCTACGGTGGTGGGTTCCCTTTGCCATCGCACACATTTAAAGAATATGTGTTCTGGATCGTCCACTGTCGTGTTGTTATATAGGCATGACGACTCTTCGACTTTACCCATATAAGACTTTCTAAAATATCCGTTTCCGAATAGCAACTGTGTTGTGTAGAAGTCGACTTCTCTAAATTTTGCGGCTTGTCCATAAGTTTAAGTCTCTAATAAGTCTGATCATCCATCTGCAGCGACTCTCATTCTCTCAACTTCGTTGCTTTGCAAGTATCGTAACTTTCTTTATTCTGTCAATTGCGCTCTTTTTTTTCATCTTTTTTTGAGACTCAGCTTTTCGGTCTTCCTATATGTCTGGGGCTGTAATTACTGCTGCTATGTCGTCCGCATAGCCGATTGTATGTGATTCGTCTGGCATTAGTATTAGTATTCCATCATAACTAATATTTCGCTGTTCCAGGCCTAAAATGAACCCTTGTGCTGCTCTTGAGGTAACTTCTATTTGTCGTCATCCCTCTCTAGTATGGTACGGCAGTTTTCCGTTACTAAGTTAGCTCCGCACCGCAGAATTAAGGTAATCGCAAACTATAAATTTTTCTCTAAAGCTCCGATCATGTCCGATCATCTCGCGCTTGTAAGTTTTGAGCTTACCACCGGCCAGTTGCAGTTTGTCGGGAGTAATCTTGGGGATTTCCAAAAGTCTTATAGCCTGTGCCGATTCACTGAAAGGTGAATATGTTAACACATAATAAAAGCATAACATAATTTCGAAGCTGTCTCGTTAAAGCAACGATGCCCGATCATCAACATAAATTTACAAAATATTTTGTCAATCTCCCAAATTTTTAATGAAGACTGAAAGAATACAAAATTTTTTAAAAATTGTAAAATGTTAATGAATTCTAAAAATTATAAATTAATGAAAACAAAAACATCTGCAAAACCCTTTGGTTATATAATAACCTTTAAATGTATATATGTATATTTGTTAAGAAGAAAAAGTAAAATATAACTAAGATATAAAATAAGAAATATAAAAAATAAAATATGAAATATGAAATATGACATATAAAATATAAAATATAAAATATGTAACACAAAATATAAAATAAAAAAAAAATAACATAAAAAATATTTAATGTTTATATAAAATAATATTAAACTTCAAAAACCAAAAACTTCTCGAATCTGCATCTGTTTTTATAACCGTCTACTACAGTATGTCTTAACTCCCCAACACAAAAACTTTGTAATTGAAAAATTTGCTGAAGAATAACTTTTTCGAATTTGATAAATGTTAACACAATAAAAATGTTGTAATAAAAAATATATTATGTATTGAGTTTAAACGAGGAGATAATAGAACAAAAACCCGGAATTTATCGCTAAAAGGATCGTTGAAAAAAAGAATTTATTTAATTCAAACAATGCATTTACGTACACAATTGGTGAAAAAATATACCATAAGATAAGATAAAACACATTTTTGGCCTTGATAAGAATGTAAAAAAATTGTATAAATAACTTATAAGTTTTAATTTTAAGAAAGTTGTCCAAAATATATGTATTCGAAATAATATATGTATTCGAAATATATAAATATTATTATACAATAAATGTAAGAAAATATTAAAAATTTTTAAGTTTTTTATACTCAATGCCTACTGGGTAAGTATTTTACTAAGAATCTTTAAATGACATAAATAATGCAAGCTGCTGCAAGAGGCTGATTAATTTTATGAGAAAGCTATCTTGAACTCGATTTCATAGAGTTACTAATTAGATGACAATCGAAGAGAAAAAAAAACAAAAGTAAAAGAAAGCGAATATCGTTTCTTAGGTAAAAATCTTACTAAACCCATTGAGCTTTACAAAGTGAAAAAGCATATATTAATATTGCAAGTACTTGCCTTCTTCCTACAATCGCTGAACTCAGATGGAGCAAATCAATGGTCATCAATAAGAGAAGAGAAAACTACCAACCACTTAAAAAAAGCTGATAAGACTGCTAAATACTGTCACATGAACTTTGTGATAATTTTTGTTTATTTTGGTACCCTTAAACCTTAATTTGAATTCCCCTGGTAAATAATATTAAAAAAATGTATTTTGCTAAGTTGACAGGACTGTCCTTAATCACTATGCCAAATATGAGGGCGATCTGTCAACCAGTTAGTTTACAGCAGCTGCTTAAGTCGATGCACCTCAGTAGTTTGGTGTGATTTCTACAATGGATAAAAATGTCGAACAAAGAATTTGTTCCAAATTTAGTGTTTCTAACCGAATTTCGTGTGTCGAATCGTTGCGGATGTTAAAAAAACTTGCGGTGATTCAGTTTTATCAAAATCACAAGCCTACGAGTGGTACAAAGCCTTCAAAGACGGTCGAGAGATCGTTGAAGACATGCCTCTTTGTAGGCAACTTTCGGCCTCTTCAACAGATGAAAATATAGTATTATAAAAGTGAAGGACCATGCAGTTCAAGCATGCTTGAAAATCGCCAGGCAAGTGTTAGAAAGATGGCAAGAGAGCTCGACAGCCCTCGCGTGTCCGTTCAAAAGATTTTGGTGGATATTTTGGGTATGAAACGTCAAAGGCACCCACAAATCAAGGTAATGGTCATAATTTGATTCAATAAAGAGTTCTATTTGGCCGTTTTGAGGGGTTTGCCTGAGAAAATCCGTGACGATAATTTGGATCGGACCAACGGAGCATATACATGGTTGTTATTTTGTTTTTCAAAAAAATATTTTTTAAATGAAATTATAATGTCATATAAAGCTTTAAGGAGTAAAATGCATTTAAAAATACTTTTGAAAAATATGTATACTGTGAATGAGAAACAAGTTCCATCAGGACATTTTTTTAATACGGAAGCACTAACAAAGGAAATGAAGCGCAGGAATGCTAACGGACTATTGCCGGAGATTTACAAAAGGCCTTTCAGAAGCCAAATAGTCATGAAAACCATTAGTATTTTTGTTATACTAAGCAATAAATTTTCCTAAAATAGTTAATGTTTATATTTATTAAGAAAATATATGTTTTAATGTCATACAAAACCTGACGTGTAATTTTTTTTTCATTCACATTGCTTAAAGATCCTAATACATTCAAATTTTGATATCAGATTTCATGTGACAAAAAATTGTTACATTTTGTCAACCAGTGCAATAAGATGAGAGGGCTTGGACTTACAATTCTTTCAGTCATGGACTTATTGCATTGCCTCAGAATATCATATTGCTCTCATAGATATTGAGGAGGAGAGGTGAGACACTCAATAATCAATATGAGTCTTTGCCGTGTTTTCGGCTATTAATATCTTTTTATCGATAAACTAACTAAGATATAGAAAGTGAAGTAAACGAAATAAGTTGATCAGAGCGAGCTCCAAAGTCTTACTGCTTAAACTCCGGTCAGACTTCCTATCCGGAGCCACTTTCACTTAAGTTCCCACTGAGCGACTGGTGACATTAGTAGCTTGAACTTCAAATGTCTTTTTGTTGTTAAAAAGCTCATTAAAGGTGTTGGAATTTCGTTTCGAACTGGATATTATAGCAATATTGTATAACTAGACTTATTTAAAGCAAAGCACTTGCAAACTTGCATTTAGTGGATTTTAGCCGCCTCTTTTCACATACCTACATTGCTGAGAGTAAATTCTAATTACCCGCTATGCCGCTGGGGGGAGATCAAAAAAAGTCGGAATAGTTTTGACTCGGCGAACCTGTTTGGAATCAACAGTATACATCCATGCATCGTACTTCCTGGGCCTTTACGATTTCCTTATATTTCCAAATTTGAATAAATCAATCGCAAGGCAACAATTTGGATTGAATGAGGAGACCGCCACGTAAACCTACTTAACAAGTCTGCAGAAAACTTATTTCTCAAGTGGGTTAAAAAAGTTGAAGCATTATTTATTCGAGCCTATCGGCCTAAAATTAAAGTACTCTGAGCAATAAATTACGTTTTTTTTTTTAATTTTTAGTTTTCTATTGCAGGTTAAGTATTCTTCGGTCCACCCTTATAACAGAAATATATAGTATTTATATTTTTTGGGATCTTCAAAACCGCTTCCAATAAGTTTCACTCCATAGACCTCAAACTCAGAAGGTCACACCTTAATATATCACTCACAGACTTTGGCACCTGCTCACTCAACGATAAGCTATCCATAAAAATTTTTTGCATTCCCCCACCAACCTATTATCATTTTCTCACCAATTATTGCCATCTTCTTAAATGAAGCTATGTGAAGTGTCGTTAAATTTTATTCCCTCACCATGCCTTGTCAAACTTTTCAACTTTCATCAGTGTCAAGTTAAATTATCTATGAAAGGCGTAATTTGGTAAAACTTTTCTAGTAAAAATTTCATCCTCAATATTAGTGGCACGCCACAGAATCATTGCCAACCACAATAAGTGGCGATTATGGTCTATTTCACTTAGCTGCGCTGTCGCCCCTCATGTTCCGCGCACCTTGCTGCTAGAAAGTTTCGCATATCAAACAAATGTGAAAACTATGAAAATTAAAATGAAAACTTTTCACTTTGAACTTTAGCCGAAGCCAAAAGTGAGAAGCGCATGAAACCACTATCTGTCGATCTGACTTATGTGTCATTCTAATTGGCTTTTGTGCGTCAAGTCAAGTCAGCGCAACCACTCGTTGTAAATACAAAGCAAACAGTTTTAGACTATGTGTAACGGCATTTATATATATGTATGCGTATGAGATTTGCGCTTCACACACCGTCATCACATGGTAGGTTTCTATTGTGTTCGCTTGAATTCAGTGGCCATGTCAAAACTTTGGCTTCCACACAATGCGTCTCCATGCGACCTCCATCTGCATTTTCGAGTCTGTTTCTGACACACTTCTGCTGTAATTTCACTCGACTCTGAATTTCCAACAGAATTTATTTTATCAACTAGAAATTCTGTAAATTCGATGCAACCCTGTGTACTTTATGAGCTTATAACTTTCGCCGCCACTGTTATGGAGTCATACCATTTCCGTTGATGAAAATATGAAAAAGTAGGCAAACTGCCAAATCCCTTTTGTAATTTGTTCATACGTATTATGAACTCAAAAAAAAAGTTTGGTTGAATCCAAACATTATTGCCTCCAAAATTCCAACTCATTTCCATTTGCACTAAATATATCATATAAGCCAAGGGAAGTTTTTCCAATTATGAATACTTCTGTGTTCAAATTAGTTTGGCTGCGCGCCAGTATAACCTCCTTGTAACATACAAAGGATATTCAATAGTTTTCTTAAATTATACAGTGTGTGCCGTCTTGTATGTCAGTAGGTAAGCACGTCGTGCCAATTTTGACGGTCCCAAGTTAAAGTTCGGTTAAAGTTCTATATATTTAGTTTAAGTGGCTAGAGGTCGGAAAACGGCAGTTTTTGACTATGAAGATGATACCGCAGCTGGGGTCTACTTTTCTGTTTCTTTCGTAATTCGTTACACGGAAATTTACTATTTAGCTTAAAGGGTTATATACTACTAGTTGACCCCGCAGCCGTTGCCCTGCGTGAAATTATGTGTTTTAAAATGAAAAAAAAAAAATTAATATTGTGTTGATAAACTTTTATTTGTGATTTTTCTACATTTTTTTCAATGTAACGCAGCTTGATAAACAACATTTGTTGGTTTCTGTTCTCGTGAGCACGCCACGTATATCTGGCCGTGTGAAAAACGTACCATTTCCAAATTTATGTCACCCACTATGCGACTATCCTGTTGATCGTCATCTCAAATTCAATTTTCACTGGAAATGGAATATGTTTGAACTGAAATTTCAAATCTTTAGAACTCAAAAGAAGTCTGTAGAATCAAGCATTCTGCCCCTTATATTTGAAAGGTGCATCACAATCAGATTGCGAAACTTCGTAACGACAGATCCAGAGACGCAAATGATGCGGTGGCATACCAAGCCTCTCCAAAGAATTTATAAATTCCACTGGATAATTCACGGTGTCGTCTTCATTGTCAAGACAATCGATCGATTTGTATGACCGCAAGTCTCCCGGAATTTGACTTTGAATCTTCCAGTTTAAGTCAACCACATCGGTATTTGTAGTAGCTAACATTGCGTGTGCACTCTAGGAATCGTGCTTACGATACTTTGTCCCATGTTCGTATAAACATTCGTGATGAGTTCATCTTTCGTGAATTGATAAACAGCAGATGGAATTGATATCAAACCACCGGGAGTATCAACCGGTATTGACTTATTTCCAATTCTTAGCGATACAATGTAAAATGTCTTCGGCAATGTAATTTTTGGTCGTATCCCATAATTCACGCAAATTTGAAGGCTGATCATCGCGAAAAGTGTGCGAACTTCAGTGGCATTCGAAGTAGCTATCGTATCGTCCATCGTGGCATGATTCTCAAAAAGTTGCACACACCGTACCCATCACAGTACGCAATGACTCAAATGAAGTTGAACCGCGTACATTAATTAATAACAACCGGAGGCAGAAGAAATCGTCGTTTTTAGGGTGGATTGTATAAATTCGTCCTAATGCATTAGTTGAGAACACACCTGGATGTCAATCTACTGGTTGGCCTTGCTTTCTGCGTAAATATTTCTTCGACGATGCATTCTATGTATAATATCAAGGCATTTCCGAATAGAGAAATTTTCTGGCAAATGGATCAATAACGCAATTCGAGAAAATACACGTCAATGTCAATTTTGTTGTTGGCGATGTTTCCAATGGCTGCACTGTATTCTCTGGGTTGAAATATACACTTTGGCCTTCTCCAAGTGAACTGCGAGCGCATAACAGTCGGAAAAGGTTCATGAATTGCAAAAGTAAATATCCTACAAAGCGCTTCAATACAGTTCATGTATCGACCTATTTGATAATTTCTGATCTCATCTCGTTCAAAGCCAACAACCGTCATGTTGCTTTCTTTGGTGAGGTACTTGCAAACGTATTTGATCGATTTCACCAAACAGTAATACGCAACATTGACATGACTTTTGAATGTGAGTTAGACAACAGTGGCGAATATGGTACGATCCATGTGTTGTCAACTTCGATGTGTTGTTAACTTCGATATTCACGCCTCTAAATTGAATGCTACATGTTCTGAGATTGTCGTTTGGTGAGCGACGCCGATACAGTGGATATCCATCACTTTTAGTTTGTGTTTCCGAAAGAAAATCACGTGGATAGTGTTTCGTGCATTTATTGTCAGATATACAAACCGAAGTGGGATTGTGGTATCCGCAAGGTCCATTCACCATATTGGGTTTCATCACTTCGTATAAGACTGGTTCTTTCTCTGCATCAGGAATTTCCGCAGAAATGAGTTAATCAATTTGATCTGGTGTAACAACCATAAAAAGAAGAATGTGTACGTGCGACAAATCTCTCTGCCACTCAACAGAGTACATCTAGCATCTAACAGCACCACATATACCTACATCCGAATCATAATTCCGCACGTATGTCATCGCACCCTGGGAGTACTTCTTGCCTTGCCTTGCCTTGGACTGCCATACGTTGATGGCAAAAAGAACGTCGACCAATATTACGGCGGTCTTTTCGTGACTTCATAAAGTTTTCACCGAATAATTTTCAAAAATTTCGAATAGCTGAAATAAAAAAGCAAGCGACCGAAAGTGAACAATTCAAATGATTTACAAATCAAAATACTGAAAAGCAAAACAAACACAACTTGAAAAAAAATTTGAATGAAAAAGAGTTACTTTTTCGAATTGTCCAATTTTCTGACATTTTCTCACAAAAAGCATACAGTTTTTTTATTTCCAAACCTTCCCCGATCCACAGAGAACAACCTCTGAAAATTTCATAAAGATTAGTGCAGCTGTTCCTTTAGCGTTAGTAACAAACAAATAATCATTCGTTTGTATGGGAAAAAGAAAGGAGCTGTTTTTATAGGTTTTCCAGCAATTATTCGAATTTTTCTTGCCGTAAAAACCATCCTAGAGCCTCAACCGACATTTTAAAAAAAGAATTGGCAAAACTGGTCCAGGCATTTTTGAGTTATGCGCTTACCAACACATTTAAAGATTCCTTTTTACATACATACATATGTATACGTAGTATAAGATTAGTAGGCGAAAAAAGCGAATTTTCCAGATTTTTTTTTTTAACTTTTAAATTTATTAATCCAAAAATTGTAACACATATTATAGTTTCTTTTAATTGTATTTAAAGACATTGTTTTAGTAAAAATATTTATTTGAACAATACGAAATTTTCTTTGTGTATTCTTCCATATACATTTGTATATTATAAAAATAAGTGACGGGCAGAACCCTTTGACTCCTTTTTTGACACCGAAAGATATTTAAAATTGAAGACTTGTGTGATCTATTCTGAAATCATTTGTCTTCCATAACAACCAAGGAATAGAATTTAATCGTAAACGCGCGATTAATTTTTACAATTTTGATGGTAGATTAACATAACAACCGCAGATCGATAAACTTAATTCAAGTTTTAGCAATGAAGTTCCATCAAGTACCAGTGTTTATCGATTTTATGGTGAATTCAATTAAGATCGTAGATCACTCGAAAACAAATTTCGCTAAGGTCGTCCAAAATCAGTTGTTGTTCCGGAAACTATTGATGATGTGTGCAGACTGATACTGAAAAATCGTATTGTGGGGCCTATCATAAGATTGAGACAAATATGGGCAATATTGGGACCAACATACATTCAATGTAGCATGCACATTTGATAATACAAAATTGTTCATTCCTGTAAAAGTACAATCGTACGTACTCCATCAGTCATCATTGCATCTCGAAAAAATTACCGTTTGGTGCGATTTATCGGCCGACATCGTCATTAGTCTGCACTTTTTCCGTGATGATCAAGACTGTTACGTAACTGTGAATGGGAATCGCTACCGGTCAATGATAGCCGACTATTCTTGTCCCGAGTTGTATGATATGGACTTGGACAATATGTGGTTCCAACAGAACGTCGCCACAAACCACACAGCGATTGTCACAATCGATTTATTGAAAACCAAATTTGGTGAATGTGTTTTCTCACGAAATGATCCTGTCAATTGGCCGCCCCGGTCTTGCGATTTGACACCGTTAGACTATTTACTGATAGGCTACGTCAAATCTATGGCTTATGCCAACAAACCAGTGACGATTGGTGAACTCTGTACAAATATCAAACGTGAAATTGCAGCAGTATTGACCGATTTATGCTTGAAAATCGTCAAAAATTGGGCTCAACGTCTGAACTTCCGCAAGCGTGCTCGCGTCGTGACCATGCAACAGAAACCGTATTCCATACATAATGGCATCGAATGTACTTTCCCAGAATTTCATTATATTCCAAACCGTTTCTTACTGCAAACACCTTTACAAAGATATTATTCTTATAAGGCTATTCAAAATAATTAGTTTAATGAATGAAAAATATATGAAAATCATAAAGCAAAAGTTTAATATATCCTACATACATAACTACATGTGTCAAGTATTGAGTCAATTAAGAGAACTTCATTAAATAATTATTTAATTGTTCTCAGTTTACGATTTGTCAATCACAATTATGGTCTAAGAGGAAATCATCCATTTAGCGATAAAATAAAATGTCATCCAAAGAAAAAGAAAAACACAATTAAAGCAAATCAAAATTCGATAATATTGACCGAGAACGTTCATAAATTATATGTTGAACTTGTAATTTCGAAGCAATAATTTATCTAATTCTAAGTTGATTGATCTGTTTTAATATGGTATAAGCTTATCTTTAAAAAGCAATTGTGTAGGAAACATCTTATCAATGAGAATTCCTAATCGTCCCAAACTAAGGCATATATTTGAGATTCAATCAGCTGTTTTGGTATCGAAAGCACTCGAAGCATAAGATTACTTGAGATGGCAGGAAAAATTAAGGCTTTTTACAATTTCTATACACTTAAGAGAATATATTAAGTTTGCCACGCAGTTTTTCACACCCAAAAGGATATGTTGTAAACCCTAAATATAAAATATTTAAATATAAATGATCATCAATAAACTGAGTCGGTTACATCCTATAGCAAATAGCTTCTATACAAACTGAACGGTGGTAATGAAGCACTTGTTTGGCAAACTTTTTCATTCGACGAGCTATCTTCAAGAAATTTGGCATGACTATGGTGCAATCTCATAAGAAATTTTCGGAGATTGCTTAAAATGTGGAACAAAACTGGACATCCATCTCAAATAATAGTCGAAAATTTGCCAAAGGTCTTGAAACCATAAGAAACCAAAGTCTTTTCCCATCAAACGTCCCAAGCATCCTTAAATTTCAAGACAATCAGAAATTGTGCTTTAATATTTCAAGAAAAAATTGGCCAAAAATTCAGCAGACGCGCTGACAGCATCCAATTATATGCACTTTATCTATTTACTTATTTATTTGAACTTGTTAGCCAAACGGTTAGCGCATACGCGATAATAATACAAAGTACGTGAGCAATAATAAGTTGATTATTATCATTTTTATTTTGTAACGCGTATTCCTTCGTTTACCGCACACTCTTATGTACATACACAGAGCTATCAAATTTTTCCGACTCACACACTCGCTTGCGCTTTATAGCTCGTTACGCTAAACGTTGCATGAAAAATGCATTTATCAACGTTTTTGCGGCAACAGCAGCGCGGCAACAAAGCAAAACCGTGGCAACGGATGCACTGGACGCAGCCACCGCAGTTGGCCACTTAACACACAGCAACAACGGAACAAAGGGAAAAATTGAGCAGTGCCAGCACGCGAGCTGACTTTCGCCAAAAATGTTGCACTACACAACTGAAATATTTATGAGTGCAAGGCAGCGAATGATGACAAAAGGAGCAACAAAAAATTGTAACAGCATAAAAGTAGCAACAGATAAATCAGCAGTGGCTGGATGGAAAAATACTTGGAAGCTGAGGAAATTAAAGAAAAATGGAGACATGATGAAAAATAAAGAACGAAGAACGAAGGAAGGAAATATTAAATAAAGTGCATATGTGTTGGACAAATGTCTTTAGAACTTGAAAAATGTTTCTGGAAGTTTTTTTCAACACGGTGCCAATGATGTTTGTTTTAAAATATACTTAAATTAGTTAAGATTGTCTGGCTTTTACTAAGAAAGGATTATGATCAGTCCTTTGGTAAGTCAAAAAAGAACTTCAGTACGCATTACAAATTGTTTTAAGCGCATCTTTCTGTTCCTAGCTCGGTTGTATGATTAAATTTATGAGTTCCCAGATTTTTTTGTCTTAATCTCGCAAATATGGAACAACCAAGAAGAAAATATTGAGACTTTTCTACTTCATCTTCTTCCAAGCAGCTTCTGCAAACTGGAATCCGGTACAGTCTTTAACCTTGCCGTCTAGATATCAATATAACAAGTACCAGTTAAAACCCATACATTAAAGAGAAGCCAAACTTTGCTGCGGGCGAAAAGGTTCTCTGGCGATTTACATTCGCCCAGAGGAGTCTAGCAACTACACAAGTACCGATATTTGCGCTCACCAAGGTCCCGCTACACTCAGCTATCTAATAATTACACGAAAGAGCACAGCACTATTCCATATCAATGACAGCAAGACGGCATCTTCGTCCAACTTCCTCTCCTTTCCTACAGCTTTATAATTGCTTGCAATTCAGCCAGCTTTGGCTAGTACCGAAGCTAGTCGTACTCACAAAAAATTCGAAGCCGTTGATAGTGAGTTCAGACATTAACCAGTAGGGCACGGTCCCGGAATTCAAGACTAGCATTATTGATACCATATTACTCAAGAGAGAGCCAAGGGTTTTAATAGTCGTACGAATTCCAGAGAGATCGTTTTAAAATAGAGAGCAGCAGAAGGAACTATTTTTGTCTCAAAGTCTTCAATTTTGCCATCATAAACTTTAATTTTAAAAAGCATTTTAAAAAACTAACTCGATCTGATGAAATATATACACTCACTGCGACTTAGTACAAAGAGGTTTACCTCGGCTAAAGTATGGTGCAGTGGGACTAAGCTCAATATCGACCCCTCGAAGATGACCATCGTCTCGTTCAGGACTAATATGGTAAAATATGGTATCTAGGCCTTACGCTGGATTCTACTCTGCTGTGGAAACAGAATGTTGTCCTGACCCATGGTCAAAGCTATTAAATCAAAAGCTGGTGCTGCAAGCCAAAGATTGTCAGGTGGTTGTACATCATGATCGTGAGACCGATAATCATTGTAAAGGCATCATAGATTTCGGTAGGGCTCCAACTATCGAAGCTGCAAAGATTTGAATGCATCTGCGTGTCGAGTGCCATGCGCACATGCCCGACGGCAGCACTAAAAGTCATGTTGGAGCTCACTTCACTTGTGGTGAAGGGTTTGGCAGAGGTAAGGTAATCTCATCCCAGCTAATGAAGGACTTAATTGGCTATTCTCCCAATAGACAGCATTACAAAAGAGTAAACTTCACTAAGAAGTACAAGGTTACCCTTAGCAGTAAGACTAAATAGAATGATTCCACTCTCGAGCTACTGCTTACGGTTAATACAATTAAATAGTACACCGACGGCTCGAAATTTCCTAGTCGGAGGAAATTTGTACAGGAGCCGTAGGACCATGCACCAAACTCTTCATATTTATAGGAAGTTTTTCGATCATATTTCAATCAACAGTCTTTGTCATAAGTCGGTGCGAAGAGATAAACCTCTAACACAATCATCGCAAGAAACGTATAACCATGAAGAAATGTAATGTTGGTTCTGTGACAGGGAGCCTGAAACTACAGACCACCTGCTAATTAACTACATAGCTGTCTGCAGACGAAGGAGAAAAGCCCATACTTCCCAATAGTGATTACATCACCTCACTAGCACCTAGCAGTAAGTTAGAATTGATCTATATGCTGGGGCTGGGTGAGTCGTTGTAACTTAAGAGAGGACATAACAGACCTTAAATTGCGTTGCAATCCTCATCTTATCTTTGTCCTATCTTATGAAATATAAATTAAGCTTCAAACATTAAATAGCCTTCATACTTTATAGATAAGCATTTCAGCAGAAAATTTAATTTACACTTTTCTTGGCTCGCTCATCTCACTCAGTGCACAGCCGCCGTGAGCTATTAACGTCAGAGCACCAGGAATATATAATTCGCTTTAAAATTAGTTATAATGCCGGCTTGTGACGTACACTAAACCAAAGCATAAACCCAAAAATGGACTAAGAGAGAAAAGCATTGTTTAGTCTGCGGCAAAAGCGCACCTCCGCGCCACAACATTCATAAATATGGCGGTTGGCAGGAAAGTTTGCAAGCGGCGGAAAGTAATATTTGCACTCCTGCGGCTGTTTGTGCATTTCTAGCTATTTAAGCGGACACACACATGCGCACAAGCGCGATTGCTTAAGCAAATAAACGTATACAATGTATTTATGTGCATAAGACTGGGATTCATTGTTCTGCCAGCAGCTTACCTCATACATGTATGTAATTCACCTTGCCTTGTCTGACTAAGCAAGTTGCTCCCTGCAGAAGTGCCACATACGCATACATATGTTTTCGCTTCAACTTTATGCGCATAATACACTGCAACTTCCTTGAGCTGTCAAAAAGACATGTAAGTATATTTTAGCTAGAGAAGGGACTGGATGCCTGAGGATCCGGCTTTGATCTATATTGAAAAATTAATAAAAATTTGCAGAGTAGGAGCAATAATCTTTTACGATTTTCAAAAACTATATTTCTTTCTCACTTGTTTCCTTTCTTTTTCTCTTGTTTTCTATCTCTTTCTATCTGAATTCATACTTGGAACACAAATGTCTAGCAGAATAATATGAGAGCAATAATATTTTACGATGTCCTCATTACCTTCTCACTTTGTCTTTCTTTCTTTCTTTCTCTTGCCCTTTCTCTTTCTTAATTCATATCTCAAAATCCGGAAACAGAGTTTTCAGAGAGAACACCCCCAGTGCCTAACGACAACATCAAATGAAAACGATCATGGCCCAAATGCTATGGTTCGACAGAATAGGACAGTTACTTTGGTCAGGAAATACTTTATCATGAGGTGATTCCCTACAGCCAAGCTCTTAATTCGAACCTGTACTGTCAACAGTAGGAACGTCTGTAGGAAGCAGTCGCCAAAAATGGCCAGCTTTGTTTAAAAGGAGTAAAGTTGCGATTCATCAGGATAAAGCAAAGCAACACACATCAATTGTGAATCGCCAGAACCTCTAGGAGCTTGCCTGGGAATATCGACAAAACCATAGTATAGATCCAGCATTAAGTGATAACTATCTGTTCCTGTCTATGACAAATAATTTTACTGATACAAAATTTGCCCCAGAAAAGCTTGTGAAAATTGACTGTTCCAGTTTTTGCGAAAAGATGGAAGATTTCTATAAGCGCGGCATTATTAAAGTGCCTAAAAAATTGCAAAAAGTTATCAAACAAAACGGTAAATATTGAACCTAAACCGAATCACTGAAACTACGCTTAATAAAACCTACGATTGCTTGGGCTATATGTTTTTATAATCTCACTGTCTTTAATTTTGACTTTGACTTTGACCGCCAGTGTTGTGAAATTATGGCTTAAAATACTCTAGTATCTTATTGATAAATAGTTGTTCATTATTTTCGCTAACTGAATGATAAATGAATAACACAGATACGACCTGTAACGAGTGCTATATTAATATTTTGTTTATTACTATACATATATTTTTAGATTTAGTCAAATCGAACGGAGCACATGACGCATGTATAAAAAAAAAAATATTAATATTCAACACCTGTACTACACACGCTAACTCTGCTACCACGCAAACAATTTATTAGCTCCCACACCAATGAGTACTTGAAATATACCGAATGAGGCGCAATAAGTACTCATACGCCATGACAGATCAGCACACATGTGTTTAATCAGCAGCACATTGTTGAGTGCAGTGATTTCGGTTGGTCCCCTGCATTAGCATAAAAGCTAACTCAGATAAACACATATATACATTTAAATATGCAGGCAACAGATGTAGTTATGTAAGTCTATATCTGTACTGAAATATCCAATCAATGTCAAATTTGCAACGAGTAGCAGTGAAGTGACTGTCGCCACCCATCAATGAACCGTGATATGTAACATGCAACCGACAGTAGGGCAAATTCGCCACAAAGTCATTTCATATTGATTATATTACACATTTGTGGCTTGATAACTGCACAAGCCACTACTTTTCCTTTACATAATAATTATATATGCATGTGTATGCAATGATATGCTAATATTGCGCACATCAGAGTAGGCATTTGGCTCGTGTAAACACTAACCACACAACATTCGAATTACAGTTACAAGGAAACTCTCAACAGCAGGCCTACAATACCAACAAAAAGTTGACAACATAAGCGTACGCACATATTGTAATTAAATTACTCGCATTACTGGTGAGTGCGCTGTACAAATCGCAGTTTGATTGGTAGTGTCGGCGTGTCGGTGTGAGTACCAGCTTAATTCATCCAAAGTCCAAGCTGACAGGCAGTTGCGTAACTACTTTGGTAACGGTATAACCATGGCACATGTGTCTGGTGAATAACTTAATTTTGCGGGTTCTTTGATAGTTTGAAAACCCGAAATTTATTTATCTGAGCCTTCTTCATACACACACCAACTGATATAATACAATATGATTTTAATAATTAATTAAATTAAGGGTGGCATTTTTGTTAATTAAGCAATTAATTATGCTTATTAAACCATTAACTGAATTCGATTCAACTCACAAAAAATTACTAGCTAAGTTGCTTAATTTTGAAAATGTGTTAAACAATCAAAGTAAATTTTATTTAATAAGTTGATGTGAAAGCAACAACTAAGTTTGGAACAAAGTCGAGACCAATTTCATTTATCTTCAATGGAAAACTACAAAATTTTTTAGAAAATTTGTTCATTTCATTTTATTAAAGAATTATACATGTGGAAACACGGAAATTATTATATAGGCTATAATGGACTCGGGGAAAAAATTGACTAATTGTATTAATTTTGACATTGCTGAGCCATAATTGGGAACATACTTGTATTTTCAAGCTATTTTATAAATATCTAATTCATACTTTTAACGATTTGTTTGGTACAAGGTTTTTGGAAAAGCATTCATAGAGGTGTCTAGGAACCTATTTTTCAGAGTACCAAACGAAAAATTTTTTTTTTTTGATTCACCCTAATGTGCATTGACGTTTAACGACAAATATCTCGTTAACGCTTAACTTAATCGAAAAATCATAAGAGGCCATTTTTATAGAGCAGTAAATTTCCCAAAAAACTAAGAGTTTCATAATGATTTTTTTTTTTTCATTGAGTTATAAAATTCATAAGAAATAAAAAATTTTCCCAAAAATAATCAAATTTTAATTGTTAATATCTTTTAAACGGTTGGGTTTACGAAAAAATCATAGAAGACTTTTTTTGTATAGCATTCAATTTCCTACAAAATCTAAGAAACAAGATATTTTTTCAAGTAGTTGGAAGCGAGATATAATTTTTTCTATCTGATAATAAGAAAAAATAGAAAACTGTAAGAAGGAGGATCTTTCCGTTACAATTAAGAACTTATGCTTGGAGGGGCTTTCTTAGAAGTGTCGAGGAACCTATTTTTCCGAGTACCAAACAAAAAAAAATATATATATTTTTTTTTTTTGAATCACCCTAATAAATAGTATATAAATTGTGACAAAAAAAGCACTCGAAAACTGTAATTAAATTCTCCGGGTAAAAGATATTTCCAAAAAATGTATTTTTGTAAGTTGGTACGACTGTTCTTAATTACTATGCCAAATATTAGTGCGATCCGTTAACAAGCTGGTTTACAGCAGCTGCTTAATAGCACTGACAGACGGCAGCGTTGTTAATGCAGTTAATCCGGATTAATTCAGCAGTTTGTGAAGATAACTAAGTTGCTAACTCCCATTTAATCCTCAAAAATTTAGAGAATTAGCTTAATTTTCGTTGGCAACATTGTTAAAAATGGCCAATTTTGATCTATTGTGAATGAAAAACAATCAACACTGACAGCTGTTTTTCAATAATAAAACAAAAAGTTTTTTGTTATGATGTTTTGTTATGATACGTTTTTGTAATAAAAAATGGTTTTATAAAAATTGATCGCCTAACAATATTTATCTTCTATCCATTTTCATTGAAAATATTATAAAAATGACAATCAGCTGTTTACGAAAGTTCCATAGCTGTCGTCTGCCACCTACAAATTTGTATCTGATTAAGTGCGCACTTAATCCGGATTATCGCTGCCGTCTGTCAAGGTTATAAGTCGATACACCTCATTAGTGAGTTGCGGGGTTTTCTTATCTCAGCTTTTTTAATTAGATTTTCAATTTAATTAAGAGTACTACAGATTTACAATTTTCAAATGCTTTCCGCAATTTTACCGTGCGATTCTGTACTGTGATACAGTCTCAGGTCTCTAAATTTGAGATTTTAATAGCGGGATTCTGTAACCAGTCTCTAGTCTCTATTTGAGACATTTTGAGGTAAAGTCTCAATTTGTGACTAGTTACTATTCACTAACATTTCCTCAAATTTGAGACCTGACAGTTAGAGGTCACAAAACTAAAAAGAACTCTTGTCTGTAATTTTGAATATACGGAATAGAGATCATCATGAATATTAAACGATTGTCGTTTTTTTATATTTTGTAAGCAACTCAAATACGAAAAGGTTAAAAATAAATAAATTTTACATAAATTTCGTAAATATTAGGAAAAAAATATATTTTTATTTATTTATTTTTTATTTTTTTTTTTTGAAAATTATTTTTTTTGATTATGTTATAGAAAATTTAATATTTGTTATCCACATATTTATTTTCATTCAAGTGTAAAAATATCTCTGAATAATGAAATGTAATAGATTTTGAGACTTTAACTTACAGAATAGCAAAATCGTCTCAAGTCTCAAAAATTCTCTCTAACTTAAAATCTCAAATTTAGAGACTTTAGACTGGATCACAGTACAGAATCTCACGGTTAGATTATATTTGAGTAACTAGTTTTTGCCTTTCAAATAGCCGGATCAGCTCTATTAAGGATTTGGTTGGGGTGCCACCAATTGGAGATTCCAACCGAAACCAGGTCCTTTTCCACTTGATCTTTCCAACGGAGTGGAGGTCTTCCTCTTCCTCTGCTTCCATACGGACAACATGACCGAGCCAGCGTAGCCGCTGTCGCTGCACTATGTCAAGGCCATCGTACATCTCATACAGTTCATCTTTCCATTGAACGCGATATTCGCCGTGGCCAAGGCGCAAAGGACCATAAATCTTTCGCAGAACCTTTATCTCGAAAGTTCGTAAGGTCGACTCAGAAGATGTTGACATCGTCTATGCCTCTGCACCATATAGTAGGACGGAAATAATGAGTGACTTATAGAGTTTGGTTTTTTTAACCAACATTAATTGAATCAATTAACATAATTTCCTATGTAATGCATTAATTTACTAAATTAACATTTTTCTTGTATAATTTGTTAATTAACTCAATTAAAAGTAATTTTACAAATAAGTTAATGCTTTAATTGAAAAATTAGTAGTTGATTGATATTTATCACGAATAAAGAAGAAGAAGAAATCAACTAATAAAGAATACAATTACTGTAGGAAAATTTAAATTAACAAGAAAATGAAGGATCAACAATTTAACAAGTATACAACCGCATGGCTGGCAATGAGATCATTAGTAATACCATTATATATATTATTAATATAATCAACCTTAATTGAATCAATTAAGATTATTCTTGTATAATTTGCTAATTGACTCAATTAAGACAATGACTGAAACTGTAGTTATATAAATTAAAACTCCAACTAGGCAATGAGTACTTAATTGATTGCAAATTTAGCATTATACGCCTTAAAATAAAGTGCTTTGAATATTATTTTTAATTCAAAGAAATCAACCAATAGAGAAAACAACTAAATTTACGAAATTCACATTGACAAACTATTGAAGAAACATCAATTTGCAGCTCCCCACTGCAGAGCTCTTCCACCATAATCCGCAGCTATTAAGATACAAAGTTAGCAGACACTGAACTCGAGCAAATTGCGCATCTCAGCATGAGCATCGAATACAAGTGTGCAAAAATACGCAGACACAATCATAACAACAACCGCAACTAATTATGGCAACAACAATAACAACCAAAACCCATTCACATATCCGTGCAACTAATGAGTTTGTTGGCCTTTCAAATGAAATGTGTTTATGGCTTTAGCAGCTGTTGCCAAGCATGCAATTCGATTTGTAGTTGTTCTGGCTGCTGCCTTTGTTGTTGCAGCTAGGGCAAACGTACGACTTGACAGCCAAATTTGCAATTATGAGTTTTTATTATGTTAAGCAATGACGACGACAGCCACTAAAATGGCGACTGCATGCGAAGTGACAATTGACCCAACACCAACAACAGCCACAACGACAACAGCATAGTGTTTCTAGTGCGCTGCTAAGGGACACAGCGGGATAGTGGTGATATGGCACCTTGCGCAATTTGTACTTGAAACGTGTTGGCTTTCATCTAATCAGCGCACTGACAATAATTGACATTTCAATTAAAAGCGACGCCAAGCAGAAGGCACGACAAGTGAAAGCGGACGAAGTGCAAAGCAATAAGGGTGTAAAAGGAGGAAGGATAGAGCAGTACGCCACACCAACAGTTCGTGGTATAACCAAACCCAACTAAGCAAATTTTCACACATAATTATGACAACAACTATAACAATGTTGAAGATAATTGCGCGCACTGTGACAACAACGATAGCTAAAACTCAAAAACGACATAGCAAGGGTAAAAGTCGAGATAAGGGTACGAGAAGAGCTGAGCAATAAAAAGTTAGCGCTTATATGTGGCTGACTAGGTGCGCTGCTGGCATATGGGAGGCGCAGGGGCGGCGAACTGCGTTTCCAGCAAGGCGCGTCCACTTTGTTTATAGATGTAGTATATATCTTTATATGTATTGTTGTTAAACATTTTTTTGTTTAATAACGTCGTTGACATTGTTGCTGTTGCATTGGCTGCAGTATAAGCTCAAGTCGCCGTTTTAATATTCAGTTCAGTGACGGCTATGAACACCAACATCAACGCTGTCAACTTATAATAGCGGTGGTCTATAGGTACATGCGTCCATGACTAATACCTTTGGTAAAACTATATCTAGGTATTATCTAATTTACCGATAATAGTTATATATAAGTCCAGAAAAAATATTTTTGCATTAAGTTGAATGTTTTTTTAGCATAGTTAGGAAGATTTGATTTCTGTCAAATATGTTTTGAAGGAAGTTTCATAATGCCACTCAAATAAACCGTCGTCCATATTTAAGTACTTTGTAATACTCCATACTCCATTTTCACAAGCTTCTCTCTAGGATGATCTGGATTTTTTTCGCTAGCAAAATTATTCGTCATAGACAAGAACAGATGTAGGAATCACTTAAGCCAGTTCTTGGCGGTAAAATTTATGCAAAAGAACCACCAGTCCAAGCTACCATAGCTTCTGGTGAATTACCATCGATGTGTGTATCTTGGCATTTTACTGACGGAACATAATTCCTCTCCTATTAGCCAAAGCTGACCACTTCTAAGCGATTAGTTCCACTAGACGGTTCAATTATGTGTAGCACAGATCCGAATTAAGAGTTTGACCTTATGGAAGCAGTGCACACTAGATGATTCCCTGCCAGCAAACACGTAGCAAAATCTTCCTGTCCGTCAATGCTGTCCCCTTCCAGTATTTGGAAAATTGCTGGAAAGAGTTAAGGTGGAACGGAAAATATATTTCTTGAGTTCTGCAACGACTGGAGGAGCTTAGCTGTCCGGAATTTACTCTTTGGCAGAACTACTTTTCGGACAGAAAGGCCTCTCCATTCGGCATGAATGGAAGTATGGAGATCGGAGTGGTTCGTGGCTGGCCGCAGGGTACTATCTGTGGTCTATATTTATGTATATCATTCGGACTTTCTGCTTGGGCAACTGGAGCCACTCTGTAAGTGTTGTGCGAATGCGAATGATCTTCTTCTGCTTCCGATTGAAGATCACTCGCGGTCTGAGTTAGAGCAAACGGTAGTACAATTTTTAGAAATTGTAAATACTTGGGGTTTAGGAGTGAGAGTGGACATGCAGATGGAGAAAATGATGACAATGCTGCTTAAGAACTGGTCGAGGAATGGGTGCATGTAATTGCAGAGTTAGAGCGTGAATTGTTAAACGGACAAGGTGTTTAACTGAGAATTAGGGTTAGCTTCTTGTATGAATGATGTGTGCGTATAATGTGTTTATGGGGTCCAACCTCTGGTCACCAGTCCAGGGCAGTATGTAAGTTCAACTGATAGTAGTATCGGCACCGTGATCTAACCGGAGACTTAATTCTGATTCCACGAGGAGCATGAGCTCTTGTAGTTCGCTACAACCTGCTCACGCGAACTAGCTCCTCGGAGAGTATCATGATGGTTGTGGTTAAAACCCAAATGCGGGAAGAGCTGGCTTTGTCATTGCAATGTGGAGTTGCATTACAACCGAGTGCCGGACTCAAAGCACGGCAGAGGTTTTAGACGGGCCTTAAGCCCTATCAAGGTGGTTAGTGTATCTATTACACACTGCCAATTGGTACTGAAAATGACTGGCAATCAACTTACGACTTTTTAATCCTCTGCCTTAGAAAACATAGATTTTATTGCAATTCGCAGATGCAAATTGGGTTCATGAGGTTTGTTTGCGTTGACTTGTCTAGTCGTTGTATACAAAAGTTTTGCAAAATGACTTCCTCTGTATTAGTAATCCATCTTATTTTGTAAAAATTTTAAGACTCATAGTTCGCGCTGACTTTCCGAACGTAGCCGCAGTTTTAGTGCAAACATTCTTAGAAAAGTTTTTATATTCCTTTAATCCAAGTTTTTGAAATAAGAGCTCCTATTAAAGTGAGTTCCAGTTATGTTTTGAAGACTTTAAGTCAACAATTTTTTTGTTTAACACATCTTATGTATTACTATGTCCTACAGGGCTGCTACGAGCAAAACTATAAAACAACAGACAGGCTGCAGCCTGAAAACTTTCTTGACGTATGCAGACATATCGCTTTGTTATAAAAGAAAACGGTATACAAATAACCATGAAGGTATATACTCGTACGTATATGAGAAACTGCTTCATGGACAACATTATTAACTAACAAACATACCGAGATCTGGGCTAATTTTTTATGTTGGCCATCTAACCAAACAAAGAAAAGATTTTTTGGTTTAACCGGTGCCAACTTGGTCTCGAAAAGATTAGAAGTCCTAAACTATCTAAGAATTCGGAACAATTTCACAAACTAAACTAGAAAAAGATAAGAGTAAAGAAGCAAATCGCCTTAATAGCCATTTAAACTAAAACTTGTGGAACCGTCTTATTAAGCTTGCCTTCTCACAAGAACGTTTTATAAACTAGAAATGCCGAAACTTAATTTTCATAAAATTTCGCCATTAAAGAATATTAGTTCCGCACTGCTCAACTCACCCACATCTCTTCTGCAAATATCTCAATATGCGCACGTTCCATTCCGTTCGTTGAAACTCGCTTCTCAGCAGTATCTGTATTATCCTGTACGCACGCGCTTTCACGCCATGCAATTATCGTCGGAACATTTAAGCCATGTCAGCTGCAGCTGCCTGCATGCCAATTACGCAGCTAAGCTTAGTACGTGCAACATGCAACAAGCGGCACATAATTTGTTTGTTTTCCGGTGCGCCATGCGTGTTTACTCCCTTGTGTGTCTATGTGCATGCTCTTCATTTTGTTCCTCAATTCCTCGACGTCTAATTATCACTCGCTGCTGTAAATAGCAGCCGCAACAACAAAATACGAATAGTATGTATATATGTATGTGTGTGGATGTATACGGGATATGCATGCATAATAAGCTCCTTATTGCATTACAAACCCCTTTTGATTTTATGACATGCCAATGGCTAGCTAATAATTGCATAGCTCAATACTGCGGTTTATTCATATCTTACAGGCAATTTGACGCAAATCACGACATTCGCAAGCACTAATTAAGCTGTTGTGGCGCATAACATACACTAATACATGCAAGGTGGAAACAATCGGAAGTGAAAGCCGCAGTTAATATGTGAGGTCTATAATTTATGTACCCCCCGAGCAGGTTACAATAAGTTTGTAACACCCAGAAGAAATCATCGGGGACCTTCTAAGTATACATAAAGCTGGGTCGATTTAGCTTTAGCCGTCTTTTTACCTGTCTGTTTTTAAAAAATCGAACTAGTCCCTCAGTTTTTGAAATATCAATATGAAATTTTGCAGACGTGCTTTCCTCCTTAGGAGGCTGCTCAGCTGTCGGAACTGCCGACATCGAACTACTATAGCTTATAGCTGCCATACAAATGGAACCATCGGATTAAAGAGCTTGTATGAAAACTTTTCTATTTTATGATGTAATCTTCAAAGAAATTTTTCAGATCAGTTTACTACATATAACATGTAGCTGTCGTTTAAACTGAGCTATCGGAATCAAGTGCTTGTATGGACAACTTTTTTATTTAACAAGGTATACGAGGTGTGTTCAAAAAGTATCGCGAATCGTAACTGACAGTGCGTGGTGTATCATGAGTTCTTGCAACAGGGAAGAACGGTCAATAAGGAATATTACCTGCAAGTTATGCGCAATTTGCGCGAAGCAATCCACCAGAAACGCCCGGATTTGTGGAAGAACAAAAATTGGCTTTTGCACCACAATAACGCCCCTGCTCACACACATCGTTGCTTGTGCGCGACTTTTTGGCCAAAAACAACACACTAATGATGCCGCAGCCACCGTATTACCCAGATCTGGCCCCCTGTGACTTTTTCTTGTTCTCTAAACTGAAGAGGCCCATGAAAGGATGGCGTTACGCTTCTCTTGATGAGATAAAGACGGCATCGAAGGAGGAGTTGAAGAAGATAAAAAAAAAATTATTTTTTGAAGTGCTTCGAAGATTGGAAAAACCGTTGGCACAAGTGTATAATATCTCATGGGGATTACTTTAAAGGGGACAAAATACATATTCATGAATAAATAAATAATTTTTGAAAAAACACAAAATTCGCGATACTTTTTGAACACACCTCGTATGCACGAAATTTGACATAGATTACTGCCCGAGCGCTTTATTGAATCTCCACTGCCATACAATTAATGATCCAAATCGAGTATTTTTACAATAGCCAGATGACTAAACAAGTGGAAATCGTCTAGGTCGAGCGTTTTGTAAGCACAAAACGATATGTTACCTAGGCGGATGATTACTGGCGATTAATAGTGGAAAAAATGCGACAACGTCAAGCGAAATCAGTCATGGTCGAAGCGCGCTTAGCCAAAGCATACGGCGGCCAATCCAGTATTGACAGACAGAATCGTTTTACCAGGTGTTTTTGAGTTATCGACAAGAAATTATCTACTGTGAATTGCTCCCTACATCCAAACTTCTAATTTGAGTCTATACTGTCAACAACTGGGTCGTCAGAAGGAATTGCCTAGAAACTGCCAGATATGGCCAATTGAAAAGGAATTGTGTTCTATCAAAACAATGTCAGGTCACTCAAATCGATAGTGACATATCATAAGCTACGGAAGCTTGGTAGGTTGTTATGTTTTCAGCTTTTAGTACAGACCTTTCATCAAGTGGTTACTACGAGTACCCGATCTTGACTTTGTTGAATACTTTTATTATTGTTATTATTGAAAAATTTGCTTCAAAAGAAGAAAATAACGAGACGGTGTCTAAGAAAGTGGAATTGTGAATTAACCTTCTAAGTGGCTACAAGTTACCTTGCTCCAGCAGTTTAGTTGGGAATTTCCAAAGTATTAATTTTAATGTCCAATCTGGCACCAAATGTTTTCTACCCGTTCCTGTCTATGGCGAATGACTTTGTGGATGAAAAAATCGCCTCGAGGAAAACTTATGAAAATCAACTTTCTTATTTTTTATAAAGCAGTTTCCTCAAGCAACTTCTAAATGGCAAAAATTTGTCGAAATAAAATTTTATTGAAGTCATTATAAGGTTGACCCACCTATTCAATATATTCACTGGTGGCAACTTAATATTGTCCGTAGCTTGTAGAATATTTTTATATTTCATTATACTCCAGCCATTGACAAAGAAAAGCAGTTGCCGGCTATGGGCAGTGAAAACCTTCGTTCCATTTTTTGACCGATTATGCTTAAGGTGAATAAAAAGATATACCTACTATTGTACTTATAACAAAAAAATAAAACTATTTTCTCAGAAACTTCACCATTTTTTAATATTCAAAAATACCACACAGCAGAAAGCGCTCCAATTCAGCAGAACTCTTACTCATATTTCTAGCTAATAAGAGTTTTTAAATAATGCCATACGAATGTATGTTCAAGAAGCTCAAAGTACTTATCAAAGATCAAACGATAGTGGTTAAACTAAAGTACTTACAAGGATAAATAAAACTATTTTCTAAATAATTTTACCTTTTCTTCACATTTCAACGTACGAAACTGCAGATGGCGCTGTAACTCGTCCAAATTTTCACTCCTTTTTCTAGCTAACATAAGTTTTTAAACCACACAACAGCAATTTAAGCTTAAAAATTCACTAGCTAACAACAATTTCTGCTTTGTCATGAGTCATTTGTCAGCAGTCAGGTGTGCTTGCTGTAATATAAAGTATACACTTAAAGTTTCTCTACCAAACCATATTAAACCTTGAGTAAAATCTAGAAATACTCCATCACTTATGCACTTTCATGCTACTTCAACATATCTACAAATATTATTCATAACACAAATTAATGGTGCAGTAATAAATTTTTGGGAAATTTTCACAATACCAGTACAATGCGCAGCCATTAACTGCCATAAAAAGTGCACTCAAGGCAATCAAATATGGATTCGAAGCGACAAAAGTGCTCATGAAAGATGCAGTAAATGTTTGCTTTGCGTGCAAATTGTGAGTTAGAAACGAGTGAAGTGCACACAAATGCATGAAATGCAAGAGGAGAGCGGGTGTATGTGAGAACGAATGCCATTTCAATAAATATGTATATACATATGTATATATGATGTACATAGGTATGTATATGTAAAGCATGTATGTGTGTGCTACATGTGTGTGTATAAACGCACTGCGCTTTTTACAGCTCCGTTCAAAAAAAAAATGCAAATATTAGCTATTATTTGCCGGTGCCCTTGGGCGTATGAGTAATATTTTGATTTCGTGCATGATAAGTTACTCATACCACATGTCGGACATACGCAAGTTAAACAAATTGCAACCCTTAGCCATGTTTTTGTATGGAAATTCCTTGAACGCAATGAGTGTGAAAAATAACTTGTAATATGTTTTTTATATACAATAATTAATACGCAGACATCTGTTAGCTGAAATACTTGGAATGACCGAAAATAATATGAATGACATGCTTGAATAATTTGGCAGAAAATAATGAGTTAGTGGTGGCATACGTTTAGAATTTAGTCAAAATTTACTTAAGTGCAGTTTTTTAGTATCTAATATATGCATACAAACGCCACGTGCGCCACAAAAATTGAGTTGCCACATTCTCGGGCCTAGCGATCCAACGGAATTCAAATGTGTCTGAATGCCACACAATGGAGGCCAGGCGCAAATTACGGCATTGCACAGAAAGAGCAAACAGTAGGCGAGAGGCCAAAGCGATGCTCTTGAACCGAATATAACGGTAATTTGTATGCTGCAAGTTGCAGTGTTGGCCTGTGGCAAGCGACAAGTGCCAGCAAGCCAACAGACTAGGAGTGTTGCATGAATGACATGAACGGAAATGACTGCTGCAGATGGCAGCCGCCAAGCCCTCTACACATACATACGCAACAACCATAGAACCATACACGTATGCTTGTATCGGTGTGTGGGTAGCGTTGCATAAAGGTGTTGTGGTGATGCGGTGCTGCGGTGCTGCTTCCTGCTGTTTGCGGTTGGCAGGCAAGCAAACAGAAAACTCATTGTCGTATTTCCGTTACAAATTGGCAACACTTGAGCGCATACGCTGCGCTGGTGCGGAGTAAATCATTGTGTTGCAAGTTTGAATTTCTAATTCACCCAGTTTTGCGGTTGGCAATTTGCACCTTGGTGCGTATTTATTTGATTTAACCATATTTACAAGGCCGTCAGCGAGACAACTTGCTCACTTTGACAACGAACGTGAAGACGAAAAATCTTTGCACTAACTACCGACTATCTGGCATGCTTGCGGTATTTTCTTGTTTGCCTTCCACTCGTGCTGCTGTTGATGCCAGCAAATTTTGCCATATTTGCCACATTTGCTTATTTTCCGCTTCCTTTGCGTTGAATTTTTCACCACTCACTGACCACATTCGCCACTCGCCTGATTCCATTAAAATTTTCCAATTAGATTCGCCATTTGCGCTTTCGCTTGGAAATACATTTTTTTGCTTTGCTAATATTTGCCACTTTTTATTTTCTTTTACATGTCTTCTATTACTATTTTTCTCTTCTTATTTCACGCTTCTATGGCTTTTTCATTAAAATGTTTTTTAGATAAAATATATTAAATGCAAAAATATGCATTTGAAAATGTGCAACAAAATTAATTATAATACAAAAATAAGGAATATTTTCATGGGTAGCAAATTGAAAGTAAATTTGTACGCGATACGTAATAATAACACCTATAATTGATAAAAAATTTCACTATTGGGCCTCCGAATTTGGCAAAAAGTAGTCATTTGTTAACGATCAGTAATTACTTCCATGGTCGTCATCACCAGAGCATACTCTTGTAGAAGCCCCAGATGTGATCTAGTAACTGATGCCCAGAGCTTACTGAAATTATGGAGGGACTCTCCTCCAACCTGCTGAAGGGCAGTGAAAGCATAACGCCCGGAGAAGGCGAACCCGATTCCCCAATCGATGACGTTAGCAAACGTTGTATTTCCTGAGCATGAAGGAGTTCGAAACGCAATTACCCGTCTAAAGAACAACAAAGCGGCCGGAGCTCAAGGATTGTCGGCCGAGCTATGCAAACACAGCGGCGAAGAACTGATAATGGGCATGAATTAGCTTCTTTGTAAAATATGGACGAACGAAAGCATGCCCGACGATTGGAATTTAAGTGTTCTATGCCCAATCCATAAAAAAGGAGACCCCACAATCTGCGCCAACTACCATGGGATTAGCCTCCTCAACATCGCATATAAGGTTCTATCGAGCGTATTTTGTGAAAGAATAAAGAAAGATTGAATTAAATAAACTAATTGGACTTAACTGAATATCGGCATCATGCGCCAAATCTTTGAAAAAACCCGTGAAAAGAGAACTGACATACATCATCACTTCGTCGATTTTAAAGCTGCTTTGGCAGCATGAGAAGAAGCTGCCTTTATACCGCAATGTCTGAATTTGGTAACTCCGCCAAACTAACGGCTGTGTAAACAGTCATAGAGGAATTCCAAAAGCTCTGTCAGGATCGAAAAGTACCTCTCCGAGCCGTTGCGACTTCTTCAATCTACTGCTGGAGAAAATAATTCGGGTTGTAGAGCCGATTCGAAAAGCCACAAAATGGGCTATAACCGCGTAAGCGGATTCTGGGCCAATAAAAAAGAAGAAGAAGAAGTAAATACTTCAGTTAAGCTGAATCGGTAGAATATACATAGGTTGCTATTTATATATATATTATTTATTTCTATTATATTTCTGGACTAGGCAACACTAAGTGTTGCCAGGTGCAATCTGACATTTCCATTGGAAAGTTTGACATTTTTTAGCATAACATCGCTCAGAACGTTTTGCCATTTAATCATGAATTGTTTTATTTACAGGGAATTAAAAAATTCATCTCGGCCAAAAAATGGAATTAACTCGTGAACATTTTCGTGCGATCATTTTTCACAACTTTCGACGTGGATTATCACGACAAGAGTGCATCGATGAACTAAAATCTTTGTATGGCTATGAAGCACCATCCTATAGCACTGTGAAAAACTGTTACAACGAATTCAATCGTGGTCGACGCTCGCTCAAAGACGAATTCCGTGAAGGTCGTCCAAAAACAGCCGTTGTGCCAGAAAACATCGATGCCGTACGTGAACTGATAATGCAAGACCTCATGTAACATACCTTCAGATAGAGGCATGCCTATGCATTTCTCCCACCAGCATACATTCGATATTGCATGAACACCTATCCGTAAAAAAGGTTTGTTCTCGTTGGATCCCGCACAATTTGACAATCGCTCAAAAACAGGCTCGTGTGGATTGGTGTAAAGAAATGCTGAAAAAATACGATCGCGGTGATTCAAAAGACGTTTATAAGATCATCACAGGTGACGAATCATGGATCTATGCGTATGAGCCCGAAACAAAACAGCAATCGACCATGTGGGTCTTCCAAGACGAGCCAAATCCAACGAAAGCTGTTCGTGGAAGAAGCACTTCGAAGCAAATGGTCGCCTGTTTCTTCGGCAAAACTGGTCATGTGGCGACTGTTCCTCTTGAGCAACGTAGGACAGTCAATTCTGAGTGGTACACCACAATTTGTTTGCCTGAAGTCTTCGGAGAAATTCGAAAAACGAACAAGGAAGACCAATCACATCAGCTCAAATCAGCGCCTTTTTGACCGGCCAAAACGTCGAATTGATGGGTCAACCGCCGTACAGCCCTGACTTGGCACCCAATGACTTCTTTTTATTCCAACACATCAAGAAAATAATGCGTGGTCGACGATCGTCGCCAGAAGATGCTGTTGAAGCATTCAAAATCCATGTTTTGGAGGTATCTCAATCGGAGTGGAAAAAGTGCTTCGAAAATTGGTTTGAGCGCATGCAAAAGTGTATAAATCTTGATGGAGAATATTTTGAAAAACAATAAAACCATTTTCGTTGATAAATATTCCTATTTTCATTATTAGGCCAGAAATATATATAGCAGCCCTCGTAGTATATTTGAAACTCTGATACTTTTCAGTATCTCTGCATTATCTAAAGAATTATTCCATAATCTAATGTGCACCTGAAATTATTTTTACATCAATTATTTTGTTCTTGAATTCCTTTTCCTTTAAGTATTTCAAATATTCTCATAAAATACTCAAGCTTGACAAATTTTAAATAATTTCGCACTTTATTGCATTACAAATGAAATTCTATAACACTACAAATTACTTGCCCACATTTTCTTCATCAACACTTATTATTATCAGCAGTTTGCGACTTCATTAGTACTCACTAAGAGCATTTATCAAAATATCTACCGAAAACAATAACTTGCAAGAGAGCAAAGGGATTGCCAGTCAGCTGCATTCATGAAATAACTTCATCAACAACAGTTAGCTACAATAGTCAGTGACAATATGAGAGCAAAAATAGCTGCTAGCAAAAGCATACCGGGTGATTCATTAAAAAAATTAGTAAAATTAAAAAAAAATGATAATTTTTCTCAGATTTTCGTATTTTACTTTATATGTATATACATATAACTTTATAAGCTTTAAGCTTATTTCAATATATTATTGCGTGTTACTTTTTTTAATACTCTGATGGCATTTTACATTAAAATAAAGTTAGGTTAGATTACATTTTTTTGGTTTTATTGCATAAATTCGCGAAGCCTATGATGGACAACCCTTAATTATGAGAATTATTATGCTTAACTAATACACGAAGCTAGAATCAACAATTTAGTTAATTTTCATAACTTTTATGCGGACATTTTGTCGGATCAGGTGCCTCAAATTATTGTATTGAAATGTTTTATGTTTGAATGAGTTTTTTTTTATTTTCGCAGAAGTTTAACTTTCAATATTATTAGATATAAAATCCTTTTCAAATCCTGAAACTTTTAAACTTTATAAAGTAATCTAAGTATATGTAAAAAAAATCTGAGCCACCCTGTACTCAAAGAAATTCCTAAGTAAGCTTCCAGAAAACTATTAAAAGACAACATAAAAAACAACCTCAGGGCAAAAATGCTGCAACAAGTCAGTCAACAAGTTTGCTCTGCAGCATTCTTTGAAGGCAAAGTAAAAATACTAAATTACTCAGAAATGTAGACAACACACAATGCCAAGTAAAACAACAACTTAACAGTTACAAACGACAGCAACAGATATATATAAATGTGTAAGTATAACGCTGCATCGATTGTAAACACACATAGTATTAAGTATGAAAACCCACTAATTCAATTTTGTTTTTGAACTTCAAAAGTTTACAATTAACTTAGTACATTTGTCGCGCTGTCACTTTTCACTTTGTAATTTTTCAGTTTGTTGTCAAGTAATTTACTTAAGCCATCGTTATGTCGTAGAAATTATATTTCAGCGTTGAATATTGATTTAAATTGTTTGTTATTTAAAAACTAATAATTTAATTTCGGTAAGCTTTTTTTTGTAAAACGGATAGCTGGAATGGATTAAGTGGCATACAACTTCTTTTTAAGAAAATTAAAAATTATCTGTATTTCTTTTTTTATAAGTAAACTAACTCCAATAAAAGTCCATTTTTCTCAATGTTGATTTTAATGTGATTAGGTAAGCATCCTATGCAAAGTCTTTTCATCTTTGTGGCTTAAAACAAAGTAACTTACAGAGGAACATAAATGACTGCGAAACTGATATGAAATTATTAAATGCAGAGGTTTTTCTTGTCAATAAAAGAAGCAATTAATTTCTGCTGCCTCGAAAAAGTACTGAAAGAAGTAGAATAAAGATGGATTTATATTCTTGGAAATATGGAAAAAGGTTAAAACTTTAAAATTTAACTTCACAAACTGATAAACCCAAGCGTTTTCACATTACAGACGATTTAATGCAAAATTATTTTTATACAATATTGAATCATGTTTTCAAGATCTTTAGTGTATTTTAAGCCACAAACAAATTATTAAATTTTTTGAAAATCCTTGATTAGCAGAAACCTTTAAAATAGGAGAGAATCCAACATATTGCTGCAAAATATGACTGTCTGTGCGTTCATCTATCGTAAACTTTACCTCCGCAATGGTTATGGAAGTGTTTCTCAGAAACTATTATTGGACAATAAGCGTACAGTAGCCCCACTTTATGCCAAATTCTATATATATCTCAGGAATTATTTGATAAAATTTGGAGCATATCATTATTTCTATAGTCTATCATTATATTGCGAATATAAACCACGCCTACTTCTCATATATCACAAAAACAATTACAAAAAATAATCCGCCGGTATCATTACTATACGCCTTTATAAAAAATAGATCCACTATTGACGCACTAAGAGAATTGATACTGTGAAATGTGTAATAAGTGGTAGAAGATGAAAAAGTTGGCACAATTACCCTGGATGTGAAGAGTGCGCTCAACTCTGCAAAGTTTGCCCATATAATCAAAGTTCTAACGAAATACGAGGTGTGTTCAAAAAATATCGCGAATCGTAACTGACAGCTTTCTTCGATTGCAGGGGCGTGGTGCATGATGAGTTCTTGCCACAGTTAAGAACGGTCAAAAAGGAATATTACCTGCAAGTTATGCGCAATTTGCGAGAAGCAATCCGCCAGAAACGCCCGGATTTGTGGAAGAACAAAAATTGGCTTTTGCGCCACGATAACGCCCCTGCTCACAACACACTAATGATGCCGCAGCCACCGTATATCCCAGATCTGGCCCCCTGTGACTTTTTCTTGTTCCCTAAACTGAAGAGGCCCATGAAAGGACGACGTTACGCTTCTCTTGACGAGATAAAGACGGCATCGAAGGAGGAGCTGAAGAAGATAAAAAAAATGATTTTTTGAAGTGCTTCGAAGATTGGAGAAACCGTTCGCACAAGTGTATAATACCTCATGGGGATTACTTTGAAGGGGACAAAATAGATATTCATGAATAAATAAATAATTTTTGAAAAAACACAAAATTCGCGATACTTTTTGAACACACCTCGTACGTGCATCCCAGTATCTCGTAAATATTATAATGAGCTATTTCGAAAATGGGAAATTGTTATTCCACATGGACGAGGACACTCAGATCTACACTACCTAAAGTGGAATATCGCAAGGCTCGATCCTAAGCCCTCTATTAAGGAACTTGATATGCGACGGAGTGTCATATAATATACACTCATGGCCATGCAAACCTTACCGCCATACCTTCTTGGTCTTTTTTCTTTCGTGCGGGTTTTTTTAATTGGCTTTTTATTAATGTTTTTGGTAAACATAAGTTAATTTAATTATATTATTCAATTATAATTATATATAAAACAGAAACTAGCTTTTCTGTGTTTATACGAAAGCGGCGGATTTTCTTGTTTTTAAAGTAATACCGCGACTAAACTTCGTGTTTCAATTAAAAAAAAAAGAAAATAAAACAATAATTTCAAATACAGGGGAAATGAAATTAAATTAAAAAAATTAAAATATCATTTTTTCATCGCATGTCAGTCTCTTACATTTCGAGCTCATTTTGTAAAGCTCACTAACTTTCAAAAGATTTTGTCTTTTGCTGAATGTTTTTAAATTTTAATATTTTTGATAAATAACATATCATTAACTTATTTCTAAATAAAAAATGTCTAAAAATGTCGCAAAAAGTAGCGCTATAAAGTGTTGTCAAATATGCACAATGGCCAAACATCTGGATGATCTGATGAGCTGAGCACAAACGGAAGTCTTGCTCATAAATACAAGGAAGGTGAAAGAAAAGGATTCACTCACTATAGTGGAATGAGACATTATGAGTATTCCATACCCGCAACTGAAGTATCTGAAAGTAATATTGGAGAATTTAAGATTGGACCAGCTATCAGAACCATCTGTAAGCGCAAAAAAGAACCAAAAACCAAAATGTGACAACGGAGCAATGATGGCAAACCTCAACCAAAGGAAAGGAAGACTAGTCCCGGACATCCATTCGTGGATAACTAAACAACACGGGGACCTAGTCTTCCATCTAACTTAAATACTGAGTGGACATGGCTGCCTTAGAAGATATCTGTTCATCACGACCTTAGTCCGTACTGCCCATCGTGTACAGAGTGCATAGAAAACTCCGAGCACGTATTATTTCAACGCCCTCATTTTTCAAATGCAAGGGAAAAGTTAAAAACTTCACTTGGCGGTAGTTTTTCGTAGGAAATTTGACAACACTCAAGTTTCAGTCTTCTGGTAAATGAAAAGCTGTCAGCGAAGCGTCGGCTCTAATTATGACAAAACTAAGCCATATACAGTATATTAGGCGTCAGTCAGTGCGTATGATAATGAGACTTGAAGTCTTTCTCTCTAATATGACATAATACTTAATCCGGTGGTTCCATTGGAGATTTAGTTGGGAGTAGGTTAAGTTTAGCGGATTAAAACCTGCACCGCGGCTTTGGTGCTTCCTCCTACTATTAAAAAAAAGAAAATAAAAAATATATATCACAATTTTAAATTACATATGTTTCTCTTCGCATAAAATAAGTTCAAAACCAATGCTACTATCGAATTAAAACTTTTCACAAATAGTGATTTTGAGATATCCCATATTGCGTCTAAAAATTAGCGAAATCGGACAATAACTTTTCAAGGTCCAGATAAAGAATTTGCAAACCCCAGCACCTATGCCTGGCTTTTAACCTAAAATATCGGCTTATCTGTGCGATAGATTACCAAAATTCGGAGAGAATCTTTTTCTGATAATAATTTACCTTTATGCATAAAATATATATCGAATAATATGTGGCTTATCTTATTGAAACGAGATAATAATATTTCAAATACATATGATTTTAATCCACAATCCCAATGCGTCGATTTCATTCTTCAATAAAAGCATTTGTCAACACCTGAAGATATTAAAATATGAGCAAGCAAACTATTCTAAAAGTATTTAATTTCCAATACATGAAATACACTTAAAAGTCAAATTTAAACTCCACAACTGTGCTTAAAGCTCTTTTAGAACGCAATACATAAAATGTAGCCTACAAATATCACTCATACACACCAGTATACTTCGAAATTTACCCAGCGTCATGCAATTGTCAACAAAACAAACGCCAAAATTTAAATTGAATATAGCCACAGCACAAAAGTTGCGATCTAAAATCCAGTCTGTACAAAAAGCAGAAAATATTTCGGCGAAATTTATTTTAATTTTCTATATTTTTTTCTTTACTGCAATCAAACACAGCGCCGCAGCGCAACACGGGTCTCACATAAAAGGATATGGAATAAAGATATCAAATTTAAAAATACGGTATTAATAACTGTTGTATTATATGTCCCAAAAAATATTCAAAAATAAAATAAATGGCAAAAACTCATTTCATTCGTCTACTTTTGCTGCAGCGCTGTTTCCATTTTCGAATTGTGTCATTGTCATTTGTGTAGTCCTAAACAAGCAAACGATTAAACAAACAGAAAAAAAATCAGTAGACGTGCAATATAAATACATATATACAACGAGTACTTGAAATGTGAACGCCCACAATGTGCAAAAAATTATTTACATATTTCTTGTTTTGATGATATTCCCCACTTTATTGCATTTCTGCAAATGAAAAGCAGTAAAATATAACAATATCATTCAGGAGAAAGCTCGTTTTATAATAATATTATTTTCAAAACTAATTATTATGAATAAAATTTTGTTGTAGTTTGTAGTTTGAGTTAGCGACTGGAATTTTTAAATCTAATAATTAGTTAAAAAAATATATAAAATTGTTTATATATTTTATTTTTATTATACTTAGTAATATATTTTTATTAATAAAAAATATTTTTGCAGACTTTAAGAGTTTAAGAATATTTATAAATTAGTGAAAATGAAGAAAAAACTAATATTTTATTGAACATATATTTTTTATTAATTCTTTCTCACTATTATCTTCGATGCAACCCAAAGGTACCACAACCTACTATCCAATTGGGTAAAGCGAAGCTGCTTAGCCGTCAAGCCAAGTAACACTAAAATGGTTTTATTTCTCAGAAGGTATAAAATCTCAGACATGCCACTGTACTCATTCGGAGGATTACGTTGCTTAAAGGGTTATATAGTTACAGTTAGAATCTTCAAAAAATCGTTTTTTTTTTTATTTTATTTCTTTAATGTACATAAATGTATTTAAGAATACACACAGAAAATTTCATACCGTTCCGAGAAAAATTTTCGAATTTACACGAAGATTTGGAAAGGCATTTCAGAGTGCTTGGAAGTGAATTTCACACTTCAAACGCGTTTTTCTCTAACGGTGTTTTCAAAGTCGGTGATCAACATTACTCGAAAAAGGCTAAACCGATTAGTCTCAAATTTTAACATGAGCTCTTCTTAAATACTTTTTATTAACTAATATTAAATATTTTGAATCTATAAATATTTTTTATTAAAAATTTAAGTACTAAATTAAATACACAAGTTCTTGTATTTTTTCTATCCGAAGGGGGTATTTCTAGAACATGCTGTAGCTTCTAGCAGTATGCACGATTCGCAGCGGTACCTCGACATACTAAACTCTTAAACTTCGTAAGCTTCGTGTCTACCTTGCCGGACTACCGTTAAGCAAATATTTCTTCGCAAGGTAAGATTAGCCTTTTGACTCTTGCATCTCGATTAACTCATTCCCTGTTTATTGATCTCGTTTCGCTCTGTCGTACTGCTATTCTCAGTTCCATTATTAAATTTCGGGCTATAGAAGACTATTACTATTTCCACAAAAGGTACACGTCACTCCTTTATAGTGGCCCTACTTGTATAAGTACTCTCTAAAGCACACATGGCCATTTAAAAATCTCGTCATATAAAAACCCGTATGCCCATGATTTCCATTCACCCAGCTTTTGACATTGTTAATGCATCCATCGTCCTTTTTTTGTTACATCCCAACGAGCTTGCCACTCGATTAGGCTCTTTCCTCCTTTCTTCTTTTCGTTCTTCTATAGTTAACACCGAGCATTTTGCTGGTATCGTATATTCTTTTAGGCTTAAGGGCCATTAAATCTGGTGACATTATACCTGATATAATGCTAATAGATTCGTACGATACGGTGTGGAATCCACTGACTACTCTGATGGCGCTGAGTCTGAACGCGGAAAACACCATTTTGGCATATACTTGTATTTTATGGGTTAACGCATTTTGTAGTTGAGTCTCGCATCAATTACCACGCCCTAATATTTTAGTAAAGGCTGTGATGTAATTGTATACCCATCAATGTTAGGAGTAATGGTCTCTAGTTTTTTCCTGCTCCCGATCAGAACTGCTTCTGTTTTCTGCCCCGCTAGCTGAAGTTTCGATGCAGTTAACCATTTTTAATTTTTCTGGCATGTTAGTAAGGAATTTCCAACTCATTGACTACCTTTTCCGCAACAATGTCGTCAGCATATCCGATTTAGTCTCTTTCGGTAGATGAAGCCGCAATATTCCCTCATAAAATATAGTCCATAGCATTGGGCCTAAAACGGACTACCTCTCCAATTACACTATATCTTTTAACCTTTTCGTCAGTGTCATATAAAAACAGCCAACAACAGCCAGTCGGACAGATAGCTTTTTATAATCCGCAACAAATATACAATATACGCGAGTTTTGAGATTCTGTAACGCTCGTATTTTCTGGGGCAGAGTTGAATGCATTTTCACATCAAATGTGATTATTGGGCAATCGATCTTTAGCAACAAAAATTTATGAGATAATCCACAAAAATTGATGCTATCGATTTCACGCTTTTAAATGAAAACACCGAAACCACTGCCCCGCCAAAAATATTTCTAAAAACGCAACTTTATATACAAATCATATATTTGCAAGCTAAAATAGCTGAGAATTACAAGAGATTCATTGCTTTCATCTCAAATACCAGTAAAATTTAAATTTCTAAGACACTTCAACTCTAAAAGTGGTATATGAGCTGATCAATATAAGAGCTCAAATTAAACTGTTCGCAGCAAAATCGTAATAATTAGTAAATTTTAAATACAAATATGCTTAGTCTTCGATCTATAGTACAGTACTTTAGTGATATCCTTTAATTTTACTGTATTTTCTCAGCTATTCTACACTATCAACTACAACACAAGCACGCAGAAATGTACAAACAACATAAGCAAGGTCGCAATTGCTTTCGCAATCCCTACAGCAACAACCCACAGCAATTCATAAATGGCCAACAGCGTCTGCACCTACGCGATGCGCTCATATCGAGATGTACATATGTGTCAAACACATACGCACACAGCACATTAAGCAATCCCGCTTGATGCCCACGCTTAAACACCTTTGCTTGCATACTTTCGCTGGAAATTTTTGATGAAAATTTTGCGCTTTTCACACTGTTGCCAGCACTTTGCAATGGCATGAGCGTAGCTGTACAAAAAAAAAATGCAAAAACAATAGAGCAAAAAGACACAAAAATCCAACTGATAAGTTTTATAAAGTATAATGCAGTGAATCCCACCACTGCACGAGTGACAAGCCAAACAACAGCGTCGAGCAGAGTTTGCAGAAAACTATGTAGAAATTCACAGAAATTTGCTAACAACTCTGCCACATAAATTCTTGTACATTGTAGGAGTACGAGTATATTGTGAAACTCTGAACATACCGCTTGTGTGCAGTAGCACTATCAGTCACACAAGCGTTTTGCTGCCAACAGCAAGCTAGCTATATAGGTTCTATATTGGTTAAGCAAGCTGGTGTTCACATACATATTTAAATACCTCCAAAGTCTTATTTTGGCGTCCTCATATTACTGCGACATCATAAAATTTCACTTTTCACAAAGTTAGTTGCCACTAAGCGACCAGTCAGCCATCGCTCACCTGGTTGAGAGGTTGCGCCCGCAATGCGTATGTGGTTTGCATTATTTTTTACGCACTCAACTCGTTGATGAAGCTTCACTTTGGAGTTGCTTGCGCTTTCTAATGAAATTCTGGCGGATTTTAACTGCCCTTATAGAGAAAAGTTTAAGTTAGAGAGAAAATAAAATTTTAGTATCGCCTTTACTAATGATTGCTGTAATTTGGTGGAATTAAAATTTAATTTCGCGCTCAAAGTATTGCAGTTGAGCTTTTTGAAGCTGGGTAATTAAGTTTGTATACCAAAAGTAATTATCTTAATTAAGTAAGAACGTATACACAGTATGGAGAGTACTGTCAACTGAAATTAATCAAGCTGTAGTTTGCAGAAATGTGGAAGGATGGTCTGACTAGCTCCTTAACTCAGGCTAAACCGAAACTACAATATCCTTCAATGGTGATTTTTTTATTTTGTATAAAAAACACATTATTCCGATTTTGATTGGTTCATTTATAATTAAGGTATAATTAATAATGGTCCGATCTGAACAATATGTTCGGAGATTGTAGCAGTGTCTGTGTTAGTAATTTCTGTCAAATTTCATGAAGATACCTGGACATATAAAAGAGTTTTCTATACAAAGACTTGTTTTTGATCGGTCAGTTATATGGTAGCTACATGCCATAGTAGCCCGAACTGAAAAATTTCTTCAGATATTTCAGATATTTTTTAAACTATAATTTTTGCCGACTTCATAACAAGTCAAATTAAAAAGTATTCTATACAACTTGAGTTTGGCCGTTCAGTTGGTTTGGTAGCCATTCGTTATAATTTTCCGATATTGGCGATTACGAAAGGCCGGCAGCTTTTTGATGAGATCAACAGTATTATTAAATACGTACAAGGCCTGCTTCGTAGACGAAGTATTCTCTGAACCCTGGAAATAACAACGGCTGGTGCTAATCAGTGAGGGAAAATAAGATCCCATCAGCATACCGTCCACTATGCGTGCTTAACACAGCGCAAAAACTCTATGAGCGGCTACTTAAACCCCAACTCGAAGCGGCTATCAACGAAGCGGGAGGACTCTTCCCTACACAATACGACTTTAGAATCGGAAAATCAACTTTAGGAGCTATTAAATACGCCATTGAAAGAGTAGAGACGCACAGCGTAAATGGCACAATTATAAAATACTACAAGTAGTGTTGCTGGCGACTTTAGATGTCCGAAATGCCTTCAACAGCGCTAGATGGATGGATATGATCGACACTTTTAAAAAAAGCTTTAAAATTACTGACTACCTCAGAGGTGTGGTGCGGAGCTACCTTAGTAACAGAAAACTGTTGTACCAAACTCGAGAGGAATCACGGCAGATAGCGATCACATCAGGAACAGCACAAGGATTCATTCTAGGCCCAGACATGTGGAGCATCAGCTACGACACTATGCTAGAACTCGAAGGCCAGACGGATCTTACTTAACCTCCACCTCACTACGACACAACAAAGCTACTTCTAAAAGCAAATATGCACAAACCACTCGAAATAGGTATACAAAGACTACGGATATCCTTAGGACACAAAAAGCAACAAACTAACTAGACGTAATTCTGAACCAGAGACTAACCTTATGGGCACAAGTCCAGCATGTCACAGGCGCGAAAATTACCTAACAACTGAGCAGGCCAATTATCCAACATAAGGGTGCGCGCAGAGTGGCCGCTTGTTGCCGAGCCGAGCCGACTGACGCTTATTGCGAGAACTTGTTCATGCGAGAAACAAGTTTGAGTGTGCATAGTGGATGCGAGAATCAGCGCTGATATTTTAACTATTAATTGTGTTTTATATATGTTTGTATGCATTTGGGTTTGTTGTTCATTCGTGTTTGTGAAATTGAAGTGAAAAGATATGGATTCATCAGATGATGAGTATTTAGCTTCGGCTACTGTTTTAAAGTATTTCATCAATAAAAAATCATTTGGAAAACATCCAATAAATGATAAACGAAGTGAATTTGGAGAATTTCATCACTTATATAGTGATTTAAGAAAATATCCTGCCAAGTTTGAAGAATATACTCGAATGAGTATTGAAACTTTCGACTATATTCTCGAAAAGATTGGTGATAAATTAAAAAGAAGTGGAGTAATTTTATTAAAGTACCAATATGTCCATGTGAACGCTTGATAGTAACTCTCAGGTAAGAAATTTTTTATGTTTTATATATTTGTATTTATTGTATTAAATTCATTTTATATCGTATTAAATTCATGAATACATTTTTTTATAAATAAAAAGAAAAATTAAACAAAAAAATTAAAAATAAATAATATAAATTAATTAAGAGGAATTTAAAGATGAATAAATTACAGTTTCCATTGTATTTTGGTCTGGAACCAATGATGAGTTGGGCTAAGGTCTAAAGAATTTATCTGGTAGCTTTCAGAAGAAACGCTGATTGGTGAAGACAAAGGCGCGAATCTTGAAGTTTCATTGGACAGTGTGGGCATATTTTTAACTTTTGCATACACGTATTTATAAAGTACATTTTGTATTACCATTCGACACAGAAATTTATTCTCTGCGTCCAACTTCCAAATATGCGGCAAAAGAGTTACAAAAAATGCTTCATCTTCATCCAATACAGTCTTTTTTCCATTTTTTTTATTTTCCACCAGTTCCAATTTTCTTTTTTCAATTTCCAACAATTGGGCAGTGCTGTTAGAGGTATTTTTTTTTCGATGAAACTTCACAGCTGAACTCGTCGTTGTCGCACAGATCTCTTGTTTCTTCGACTTGTGAAGTGTTGAGAATATCTTCAATTTCTTCTTCATATTCAACCTCTTCTTGGGTAGCTTTTACACTTGACGCTTTTAAATTACCACTTAAATTTCTGTATTTCATTTGGTCCTTTAAAAACAGTAGAGAATTGAAATAAGGTCAACTCAAAGTAATTTGTGATGCGGCATCCCCCGATTTTGGAGTTGGAATTTTGCGTACTTCACATCGAAATTGATCGCGTAAGTACTTCCATTTTTTTTTTAGTCTTCCTCTGAAAGATCAAATAAAACCATATAATTAAAATATGATAAAAATTATATGCATACATGAATTTAAACAATAAAATACAAAAATTTATACAAATAATATAATATAAATTTAAATAACAATTTTTGTTTTAACTTTCTTATTTAGATTTCTGGCAACTGGAGCATCATTTGCCTCACTAGCTTTTTCGTTTCGGCTAGGCAAATCAACAGTAGGAGCTATTGTTAAGGAGACAACCCAAGTTCTACCGGATAATATGTTTACTATACATATGCCGCAGCCAAACGAACAATGTTTTCAAGAAATTGCAGAGCAATACTGGAAGCTATGGAACTTCCCAAATTGTATTGGTGCTATCGACGGGAAGCACATACGAATCAAGTGTCCAGGAAATACTGGCTCCATGTATTATAATTATAAACACTTTTTTTCTATTGTGTTGCAAGGTATTGCCGATGCCAACTGCAAATTTATTGCGGTTGAAGTTGGTGGATACGGAAAGCAAAGTGATGGTGGCACTTTTAGCTCTTCCAAAATCTTTAATCTTTTAAAAAGTGGAGAACTACCTGTACCAGGAAATACATGTCTGCCAAACAGTGAAGAAATTGTGCCATATGTATTTCTTGGGGATGAGGCTTATCCCCTTTTAGAATGTTTGTTAAGGCCGTATAGCCGAAAGGAGATAACGGAAGACCATGAATATTTTAATGCCCTGCTTTCAAGAGCTAGAAAGTGCATTGAATGCGCCTTTGGGTTATTAAGTGCAAGGTTCAGAATATTATGGAAACCCATTGAAACGGATCCTTTGTTCGCTGAACTCATTGTAAAATGTATATGCCTTCTACACAACATAATTATTGATTTAGAGGGATTAGATGAAAATTTAAAAGAAGAAGTGCAAAAAGAACATTTGGAAAAAATCATAAAAGAATTCAATAAAACAAGTGTCAAAAATGGTAGATTAATAAGAAATAAATTTTGTAATTTCGTATGCATGAATAAAATATAATAAATTTCAATGTAATTTACTTGGTATTTTCATATCTGAATCAACGGACATCCATAGCTTTTCCACTAAAACACGGTTATGATAATATTTATTTTTTTGATCCCACAAAGCCGGCCGAGAAAAAACTTCACTTATTAATTGTTCTACATTCATTTTAAATAAACCAAAACACACGACTGTACTCAAGAAAAGTTCAACAAGAATGCCATTAAATGATGAATGACAGCATATAATTTTTGATTTCACTTTTTCCAAAGAATATTATGTCCAAAACTAGCTTTTCGCAGAATAAACAATGTTTTCGGCGCTGAAATACGCTTTGGAACTGTTTTCTCGCATTCAATCAGCTTTGCGCTCTGACCAGCTCGGCGCCCACTCTGACCTGTTCGCGCTTATTTGTACTAATTTGTATAGTACCAGTTTTCTCGCATTGGTTCTCGCAATAAGTGTCAGTCGGCTCGGCTCGGCTCGGCAACAAGCGGCCACTCTGCGCGCACCCTAAGGGGCCCCAGCCAAAAAAAAAGAAAGGTCTTAATGTCGACGACAATCAGCGTCCTATTATGAGTAGTTGTATGTATATAGTCTCAAGTGATGCAATATCAGTTATAAGCGGCAATACTCTAATTAATCTGTGGGACCTGGATGCAGTTGTGCAGATGCAAATCCCTCAAAGAGAGAAATGGAACGCCATCTGAAGAAATACAAATACGGTTCCAGGGTGGGCGATGGTTCTTTAGAGTCGCCCAATAATTCAACATAGTAGAACTCGGTGATTGATTTACCCTTCTTTAAATGATCGTTTTAGATCAGGTGTTTTGTACGTATTGTCTCAACAAGTTCTCAGCCTTCAGCGGATTAAGATGGAATACCTTTGAGGCCAAAATAATGCAACGAAGAGGAAATACAAAGCTAGTTATAGTTTTAGTACGTCCCTTTTATCAACGTCCCAATCAAACCACCAACTATTGTTATACATACAAGGTGCGTTTTAAAGTAAACAGGACTTAAAAAAAACAGAACCAATGTTTTTTTTCGGCGAAATCAATTTATTTTATTCAAATTAGACCCCTTCTGCAGCTTTTTGTGTAGTCCAATAGCATGTCGAACGAGTGTTTTAGCTCGTTGGCCGGTATGGCCGCCTGTATGCTGATGCAAGCCACGGCTGCATAACGCTTTCCTTTCATGGGCAAATGCATCTTTCCGAAAAGGAAGAAGTCGCACGGTGCCATTTCAGGTGAATACGGGGAGTGGTTAATGGTTAAAATGTGATTTTTGGTCAAATAATCGGTCACATGCGTCGATCGTGCGGAACAAACCATGCACACACCTTTCGTAAGCCCAAATGTTTGGTCAAAATTCGATAAATCGATGTTTTGGAGATGTTCAATTTCATTTCCATGAATTTCAATGATGATTTCGACTGATTTTTGATGAATTCACGCACAGTTTCGATGGAATTTCCGGTGATCAAGGATTTTGATTGGCCGACATGTTGATCGTCATTAGGTCCGCACGACCACTTTGAAAATGTTGAAACCACTCGTACACTCTGCTACGGAATAGGCAATTATCATCATAAACTTGCTTCATCAATTGAAACGTTTCGGTAAAAGTTTTACCAATTTTAAAAGAAAATTTAATGTTGGGGGCGCTAGATTCAAAAAGTCCTGTTTACTTTGGATTGCACCTTGTATTCGAGACTATAAAAGTATCCACCAAATCTTACACCAACTTTGAGCACACAATAAACCAACACAGCCAATAAACAACACAAATATATTATTACGCGCCATTTCTCCACACTTTCTGCTCCACTAATTATTTTCACTAAATACCTGACTAATATTGCTCAACATTACGAATGCCAACATGCGCAGCGCAGCGTGTATTTCACCAACAGCGATTTAATTGCTTAAACGGTTGGTATTTGTATTTGCAGCGTTGGATTACTAAGATTTCCAACGACAAGTACCTGTCACTAGCAATACCACTCAACTGCCGGCCACAACAAATGCAATAAAAACTTCTTAAACAAAAACAACACAATCACTCTTAGCTTGGAATACTCAGAAAACTTGCGCTCAAACAAAAGTATTTGCTATTTGCCAAAGCGCTGCATTAACTTGTTCACTGTTCAAGTGGCGCTGCCATGCAGCAAAAGATGTTGAAAAAGTTTTCGTTCAAGTCCTGTCTGTTGTCTCGGTTACACGTATTTTTCACACACACACAACAACTAACTTACAATTTCACGAGCTCTCGACTGCTCAACGCTCCCCGGTTGTTAGCTTTCAATTGGAGTTGCAAATTTGGGGTGTTGCCACTACAAGCATACAAGTGGCAAGTGCAACGCACATGTTGCATGTTTCTACGAAAATATGTTTTGCATTTTGTTGTGTCATTTCCCAATTCACCGTTGTCGTGTTGCATTCGAAGTTTCGTGTAATTTTGCTGCCATTTCGGAATTTATGAAAATTCTTTTGCAAGAACTTAGACACTAAAGGCGCTGGGGCTCTCATTGTTTTGCGTTGCACGTTCTGAGTATTGTGTTTAGTAGTAAGTAGTTTCATTTTCATAAGCTGCTTGCATAGTTTTATAGGTTTGCTTCTGTTGCTACTTCCAACACGGGTCGGCTAGATCTCCTAAGAGATTTGCTGGCTTTGGCCTGCAGTGGAATCTCTTTTGATTGTTGTTGTCGGTTTTCATGCGTTTCATTGCTTTTATTGTTGCATTTCTCGTTTAGAACTTTCAAGTGTCGTCATGCCATGTTTGCACGAAAAGTTTCGCTTTTGCCGCTACCTGCGCTTCAGCGCTTAAGTTTCCTTTTCGTCCCTCAGCTCTTCCTCGCGTTTCTAGTAATTTCCTGGCAATTATTGCTTCTTTCGTTACATTCATTTGCGTTTATTTCCCGTTTCACTGCTTAATTACAGGTTGAATATAATCAAATAAGCTGTTCCTTTTCCTAGTGAATGTCGCTGATTTGAGGCTAAATCGAAGATTAGAGCACCGCCGTTTTGTAGTGCCCTTTTTCTTCCAAAATAAACCTCAGTCTAGACGAGCAAACTTCTTTTCAACGAACATTCCCTTGAGATCTGTTTACAGCTAAAAATAGCTTGAGCTAGATCGGAAAGGTACGGTATATAAAGTTCTCAACGATGTTTTTAATATCTAAATGGATAGTATCATGGTTGGAGAGAAATAAAAACTTTTTATAGAACGATAGAAAAACTTGATTTCATTATAACCTTTCTCCTAGCTTTCGTCTACCATACTTTATATTTTTACTGTATAGGTGACTCTAATTAGCTTGGTTATACGATCCCACCTACGAAAGCCAGAGACATTTTATTCTATCCTTATTTCACCACGATATAATATGTAAATTAAGTTGGGAACTCTTGTAGGTCATCTAGGTCTGAGCACACTGAAGTTATAGAGGAAGATTATGAAGCCGTTTATCCAATCGATGACAATGGAATAGATGTTCCATTGCCCGACTATGATAGGTTTCCAATATTGATTACCCGCCTGAAGAACAACAAAGCGACAGAAGCCAGCTTCGATAGCACGAAGAGGAACTGCCTCTATGCCGCTATGTCTAAAACTAGTATCCCCGCAACGCTAATACGGTTGTGTATGGGATGGGAAGAAGCTCTCCGAGCCGTTTGATACTAAGCGCGGAGCACGTTCCCCTTGTCTGAGGAGACTCCCTACCGTGTGACTTCTTCAATCTCTGGCAGGAGAAAATAATACGAACTGCAGAGCCTTTTGTACAAGCATACAACAAGGGCACCTGCTTTCGGCTCTGCTTTCTCCAAACTGGATAATTAAACGAAGCGTATAATCTCCTGTTATCAAACAAACAGTCTTATCATTCGGGACTTGGCTCACACGACAATCTTGACAGTTATAACTTTAAAGTTTTGGACAAAATTCGTCTATCTCGGAACCAGCAATAACACCTCGAAATCTAACGCAGAATAACTCTTACCAAAAGGTGCTACTTTAGAATGAGTAAGTAATTGAGAAGTAAAGACCTTCCTTGCTGAACAAAGACTAAACTCTACAAGTCCCTCATAACCCCCGTTTTGTTATATGATGCAAAGTCATGGACGATGGCAAAATCTGATTAGTTGGCGTTACGAGTTTGAGAGAGAAAGATTCTGCGGAAGATTGCATGAGCAACGACGAGTCCCCGAGTCGATATAGCTGTACGAGATATACGGCGATTGGCATAGTTCAGCAAATCAAAAGGCAGCGGCTGCGTTAACTAGGTCATGTTGTCCGAATGTAAGAAAATCTAGATCTAAATCGGTGAAAGTAGGACTTTCACTCCTTTAGAGGGATTAGATGGAGAAGCACAAAGGTCCGCTTTCAACGTAAAGGAAATATCAAAATATACATGACTGAAATCAGTGGAATTAGAATCGACAGAAAAATGTCAGTCCATACAGAAATCTAAGGACAGACACCTTCCCGGAATAAGAAAAATTTTGAATAACTGAGGTATGTAACATAACAACAACGTTTGTTATCCACGCTCTTCTGAAGAAGTCATTTCAAGAAAACCCACCTTCGCGACGATCTTTCCATAATGTCAGATGACGTCTGAGATAAAGGAGTGCTCTTTTAGACATGCGGTTTGCAATAAGACAACACTTTATTCAGAGTTAGTCTTTCTGTTAGTTGTTACTTGACAGCTTAGTTTGCCATTTCATAACGAATAGACCTCCTCCGGAGAAAGGCTTTTAAATTCTCCAAATTTATCACTAAAACGAGATGTCCACCGATACCGATTTTAGCAAGTTATAAAGCTCATTTTTTGTTTAAAAGAATGATGATAATCAACAAATTACTGTTGGGACGCCGTCTCGTCCCGATAAAGCTGAATTCTTAAAAAAAAAAAAAGGAGCGTAAACAGGTCTCTTTGGACATGCTTGATCCTGCGAATTCCGAACCCACTTTCATGGAAAGCATTATAACGAAAAATCGTTGGCATAAGTGTATTACATCTGATGCATATTACTAAACTAAATATTAATGAATAATTAAATATTTTTTGTACAACTCCTGAGTACTTTTTTGTCACAATGTATTTAGTTGGCATCCTTGGATTAATAAAAAGGAAGTACCAATTTCTGAAAAGATCCTTCTTGGCGACCTGAGGCATTAAAATTGTGCTATTCTCTCTGATCTTCTACCTTTTTAGTAATTAAATGAATTCATGCGATTGAACGAATACCCAGATTGACGATTCCTGCTTTAAAGTTATGAAATTCTCTTCGTTTTCTACTTTTTCTTCTATTTCATGCATGTATTTTTTTTCAGCATAGAATGTTCATTTTCCTTTATTGATTGTTTTTTCTTTTCTTGAAATACTTTTACATACCAAAATTATTTGTTTTTCTGCCATTATAAATTCATTTCTATGGCAGTTTTTCGAATTGCTTTTTGCTGATTCAAGCTTTTGCTTAAATTTCGTGCGCTACATTTCTATTCACAAACAGAATCAATGTTTTTCTGAATATTATTTCACTACGCTGCATAAATTGTCTGCCCTTTCTTTAGTTGTACAGTTCGTACATACTTTTTCCCTATTTTCTAGCACAACACACACACACATATTTGAATAAACATGCAAATAGCACACTTTTACAAATTCTCTGCAACCCTTTCACTCGATTTGTTTTGATTTGGGTTCATTCAACAGAAACGCTATTTTTTTCCAACCGTAACAATATCTCTCTGACATTACACGTGCTGTATTTCAGCAAGTGACCGAAAAATTTATTCAGCATCTGTCAGTTTATTGATACAATTTTCCAGCAACAGCTGTTGCATTAACAACGCTCCTAATTGAATCAATTGTGGCAAGCATCGATCAAAGCTGAGGTCATTTGCAAAGCAGACGCTTTTTGCTGGCAATTATAATGTAATAAGGTTAACTTAATAAAGAATTAACTGCTGGAGAGTTCGATAACATTTGGCCGACAAGTGAAGTGACTTTTCTGCGCGGGTCACGGATCAATGACCTTAATCTAGTAATTTAAAAAGAAATATCTTTTAGTGATTGAAAACTTTTAAATTTCTCCTTTAAAACGCACAACAAAACTTTAAACCCAATAAATACCGAAAATGTCATAAATAAATCACCGCTATAAGTCGTTACTCATACGCCGTGGCGTCATGCGTGTAGCGCAAGTTTTACACCATAAAAATTAACAGAAATTAAGTGGAAAAATTGAGGCATGCAATTTGTTTAACGACATGCAACAAGAAGCACAACTACTTAAAGTGAATAATGGAAAATATAAGAAGGTTAAAAATCACCATGAGACGATCGAGTTAAAATATTAGCAAACGAGAATATATGGAAGCGCACAACTGAAAATATAAGCAAACGAAATATACGAAATATATAAGTCAGAGAAAAAACGGAGTATGAATATGCAGAAGGTGCTTGAAACAACGTAAAGTCAGCATGTGCGTGCATAAATTTCATAATACAGGGTGTTACAAAGGTTAAGTTGTATAAATTCTACTCTGTTTGCGGAAGGGAAACATAATTTTGAAAAATTATTGAAGGCAATAGAAGTGAATTCATTAATCTCAATTAAATGAGTTTTAAATATGACATTATTGAGGCTCAATAAGCTCTTTTCCACATAAAAATTCTAGCTATGATGCTGCTCCTTCTGTATTTGCATTTCTTATCATCATTTTTTGTAAATTAAAAACCTTTCGTGGAGCCTACCGATATTCGAAGCAAGTAAGAAAAAATAGATAGTGAAAGAGCGAAACTTCAATCCGCTAAACCTAACCTACTTCCAATTCCAGACTCTCCCATGGAACCACCATTTAAGTCTGTGGACGCCTAATCTGCTCTATATCTCTCAGTTTTGTTATGATTGAGGCTGCCGCTATGCTTCCAGCTTTCTAATCCTCAGTGGACTGACACAAGATTGGCGCCAAATTTTCCACCGCAAAACTACCACCGAGTGTGGTTTTAAGTTTTTCCCTTACACTTAAAAAGCAAGGGCAATAAAAAATACATGCTCAAAGTCTTCAAAGCACTCTGAACACATCAGACATTTCGGACTAATGTCTTTTTTGTGATCTGTACAGATAGCTCCTAAAGCACCCATGTCCACTTAGTATTTGTTTTAGCTGGAAATCCAGGTCTACATGTTCTCTGTCTATCCACGAATGGATGTTCGTTGTCAACGTCTTTTGTGTGAGGTCTGCCACCGCTGTTGCCATATTGTTATTGACTCTCTCTTTTCTTTTGGCTGCTTTAGACTGCTCTGATATCTTGTATACCCCTCGTATTCGTCACATGTGGATGTCAAAGGGCATCATACTGGCTATTACTTCGGCAGCATCAATTGGTATTGTTCGGAAAGCACTGATAACTCTTAGTGCCGACAGCCTGTGCACTGTGCTTGTTTGTCTGGCACATGCTTCAATACCCAAATCCTTTAGTTGTGGCTATGAACGAAGCTCACACTCCCCTATGGTAAGAGATAAACTTTCCTATACTTTTCCAGTACTTATGAGCAATACTTCTCTCTTTTGCTCAACCAGTTCTAAACTCATTGAGAAGAACCGTTTATGCACTCATTCATTTTCTCCGGAGGTCATCAAGGTGGTTAGCCACTGCTTCTACAAAAAGGTCGCCTGCGTATGCAATTAATTTAAGGGCTTAGAGTTGGTGTCTCCTTATTACCCCATCATACATTAGGATCCATAGGTGAAGGCCTAGAACCGAGCCTTGCGGTACTCCACTCGAAATAGAGTTTCAATATGTTTGTCATCACATATGTGTATTATACATATTTCTATGTTGTCCAACGACTGACAAGGGTAAATAAATTTTCAATTCGCCTGACAGCAGGGTTATGAAAGAGGCTGTTTCTTTTAAGATGTTTAAAAATGTTTAAAAAGGACATGTTATTTTTGAAACCTACTTGTATGTCGGTCGCCTCTTAAATGATACTGAACGTCAAATATTTATTTTCCTAAATGGTTTGTAGCATTATTCCGAAGCCTTGGCCGGACATAAATCCGTACCCGTTTCGATTACGTAGACCCGTCTATTGTGGGAACAATCTGAAGTAATGGTATTGCAGATCAATAGACGCGGTTTCGAATTAAGGACCGTATCTTATATGAAACTCTACGAATTATAAATTTTTCCAAAAAAACTTGGGGTTCAGTCTTCTAAGTTTTAAACTTACTTCTAACTGGAAATTCCTTTCTAATCGGATGATTCCTTCTAACCAGAAACAATTTTTTTCCGCATCCTCCTTATGTGTTCAATATTTTGATCAATTTTGCTGAAATTACCTTAGTTATCTGTCTTTAACTCTAATTTTTATATCAACCCTTCCAAATGAAGTACAAAAAACTGCACTTCAGTTTCTCATTATTTTTAGGTAGCAAAATAGGGTCTTGTCATTTGCCGCAGCTTTTTTCCTTTTCTTTACTTTCCTTTTTTTCAAACAGTAGCACCAAAAAAACAACCGAACCACCCTTTAGCCATTACGCAGTGAATTTTCTCCAACAATTACAACAAACTTCGTAGCACAACTGCGTCCACAAATATGCCAACGAAAGCGTGGCAGTAGTGCAAGGATTCAACGTGCAACAACAAACTGTCACAGTGCATAGTATATTTGCATTGTGGATTGCTTTTTCGTATTTGCACATGTCTGCCATGTAGGCCAGAGAAATGGAACGCAGTCAGGGGTGCGGTGCTCAATGGTCACTTCCTTTTCAACAGCACACAACTCATGTACAAACTTATATTGCAACCAGACTGTGCTTTGCACTACGAAAGTACCCATTTTTATCAACGGCATCATCATCGTCATGGTCATCATTATGATGTTCTTCATTGCCACGCATGCTTTCATGCTCGCCTCTTATCAATGCACAAACGGGCATCGCTCACTGTCCATTATGCCGTGTTTGCCAACACCAACAACCAACAGTAATGCTTAATTTCCGTTTCCTTCAATTTCATGCGCAATTTTTCTTCTTTGTTTACCTGTGTATGTGTTGTTTTATATTTTATTTTATTTTTTAATTTTATATTGCACTTTATAACGACCTTTCTCTTTTGTGTATATTTGTATGAATGTGTGTTTGCTTAATGGTTCTTGTTGACTCATGAAGCATTCCCTACATTTCAAGCCGATATTTTTTAATAATGAAATATTTTGTTCATTTTGAAATAAGGTGGCATATAGTAATTCCGTTTGTGTATGTCAATGGGGAGCTCACATGGGTCTCTGTAAAATTGCTTTGTTGTTGTGTTTTATTATGTTTGCCCATTTCGTTGAGCTTCTTTCTCTTTGAAGCTTATAAAAAGCAGGCTAAGTATTTCTTTATTAAAACCAGTTGAAGCAAATAAACCAAATTTTAATGAGGGCACTTTATTTGTATGATTTTCATACAGAAGCAATCTTGGGTACAGGGAAAGACTTTCTGACTTTTGCGTTTTTTCTCAAGGCATCAGTTTTGCAAAGTACTTTTATAGGTCTGAATGTAAGCTACTTGATTTTATTTGTACTAAAATACCGTAAATAAGAACTGAGAATGTGCACTTCATCATGTTTTGCTATATTACATTTGTGATACTTAATCTATATCAAAATTCAAAATTTCGAACACAAATCATAACGTATCATAAGTTATAGATAATTTCAAAAAAAGTTCTCTATCGATCACTCATTGTAAACTTCTTCTAAAAACGCATGAATTGTGAATTATAACCAAACTCAAACCATTATTGTTTCTAGAAATCTGAGCTTTTCACTGTCGGATTCAAATCTGTATGGCGACATGCATCGACATTTGTCTAAATAATTTAGGACTCAAATCTTAGAAATCCACTACCCGCTATTTGATGGCAGTGCCCTTTAAAAACCTGACTTCACATGTCTGACATGATTTAAGAACAATTTTTTCTCTACTAACAGTTACTATTAACTGCTACAAAAGAAAATGTAAATATACTCTCTACGCCACTTTTCATACATTAAAAATTCTATCTAAAAACAGAGAGTTAGTCGCTATTGTCATATGGTTGATTTTGCTTCAAAATTTATCATATTTAAAAATCAAATACATCGAATTTGGTGCCTTGCTATGGAGAAAACTTCAGACGAAAGTCAATAAATTTTGTTGAAAGTTTATGGTGAGTAGCCCAACACCTTTGAAGAAAAAAGTAAGTCATTTAAAATATGTAAAGCAGCCGAATACATTCAAAAGTGAGGAAATTTGGTGACATGTGTATTGAAGCCAAAAGACGTTAAAAGACGATTTTGGGTTTCAGAAGTGATGCTTGAACGCTACAAAATCGTAATCGTTTTTGCATTGGATCGTAACTGGTGATGAAAAATAGATCCATTACAACAACCCTAAATGCAAAAAATCATATGCGAAATCTTGTCAACCAGCCAAATCCATGACTTCAAGGTAAACTGTACCCTTTGATCTAAAATCGGGTGAAACCATTAATAGTAAATGTTACTGATTACAAAGCACCTATTTTAAAGTAGGGATTATCGAATAACGTCCGGAATTCGTAAACCGAAAGGAGGTAACAATTTTCAATTTTCCATCATTACAACGCTCGGCCTTAAGTTGCAAGACTGGTTAAAAACCGACCTGTCACTTCTTACTTGACTATTGGTCCTGGTCGTTGAAAACAACTTCGCTGGAATACGGTTGTCGTCAGAACAGGATATCAAATATTTACTTGATTCATTCTTGACCGCCAAATCGGCTCTTTTTTAGAATGTACTCCATAACAAACAAAATTCAAAAACTTTTACAAAACATTGATTTGAAGTATTTTGAGATATTAGTCAAAGTTTAGCGAAGTTTGTTTTGAAATAATTTTTGAATAAGCTTTACGAAATCGACACAATATTTATGATTATTAGTCTTTTACAAGGATTATCTGGAAAGTAATAGGACTGTGTCCATTTTGAAAAATTTATTGAACAAATTGTTACAATTCTTTAAAAACTTTCGAAATAGGCTCCTTCTACGTAGCCTTGATAGCCGAGGTGCATATTGCTTGGATTCCCTTTGTCGTCTCAAAATACTCAGAGGATTGCCTCTTTGTCTCGGGACGGAGTGATATACGGCAAAAATTAAAATTAGATAAGCTTGTATTATAAACTAATATTTTCGGAGGTCAAAAATTATTCAGGGTTGCCACCTAAGCAAAATTGTGGTGTAGACTGGTTTTTGAACTCAGTATAAACGAAACGGTATATGGATAAAATTAATATTATAAAAAAAAGTTAGCATTATATTTTTGTTTTGTGAGCCAAAAGATATTCAGGGTTGCTTTCTAAGAGAAATTGTGGTATATAGAGATCATAAAATTTAGTAGAAAAGGAACAATATACGCTTAAAAATAAAATTATAGGAGCTAGCAGTATATTTTAATGCTTTTAGGATTACATTTTAAGTGATTCTGTGACTCACAGCTAAAGAAATATGTCATTGACATAAGATCTTTAAGAAGCATACCAAAAACTTCAGCGTAAATGGTTAAAATCGCATCTACACTGGAACTTCTCCTAGAGATATACATATGTACATATATTTTTAAATATTGAAAAACAACAAAACAATTCATATAAACTATATGTAAACAATTTTGCTTAAAACATTGCCCACAATCCAGGTGCGACTTTTATTTACATTCAATTGCCAAATCTAATTTTCATTAAAAAAATATTTATTTGCCCAAATTTATGCGATATTTACAATAAATTTTAGCTATCACAGCTACAGCTACACGCTGATAAAGCGAAACGAAGCATTTACAATGCGACCAATGAGTGTAGGCTGTTTAATATTCCGTATTTAGCCTCAACGCTCAAACTCACGGCCATTTGCGCATATAATTGGGTCAACAAAGATTTATACACATAATATTGACGTTTAAATGCGGTAAATTTATGGTAATTATAAACGATAAATCTTTATTAAATTGCCGAGGTTGACCGTGTATGAATAAAAGGTGTATAATGGTGGACCAAAGTGTATACCAATGACTGGCACCCAGATAAAAAAGTAATTTTCAAAGTCAAACACGTGCAGATAAGCACAAAACAGCAAGGAAACAAAAAACTTAAAAATTATAAATTCTCAACGTTATTTACAGTTTTTTTCAACCCGAAAACGTATATTGCTCCAGCTTCCATCATTACATCCGCATTTATTTGCACAACAATTTCATCCTCTTATATGTAGCAAACACGAAACACATTTACGTTATTTGTGTATGCGCGTGTGCGAAGCCAAAATTTATTTACCCGCAATTACTTGGTGCTGCTGCCTAGCCCACCGAACACACACCCGCTTAGTACCCGTGGTTTTCGCTCAGTACTAATTTATGCCCAGCGGTGCGTATGAGTAATGCAGTTACCGACGGAGTTCACAGCATTATAAACGTGGTACATACATACATATGTACTTACATGTACGCATATGCGACTGTCAGTAGATTGGTTTGTATTTACTTATTTGACTAAATGTGAGGCAAATACATATTAGTAATGTAATTAGACGTAATTAATATTGCATTTAGCGTGAAGGAGCAAACGCTAATGGGGGTTAAAGTTCAACAGTATTGGCATGTAGTGCTGAATACTTAGTTCTAGAGTTAAAGATAGAAATATAGAATATTATTAGACTTAAATTTTTATAAATAGACTCATTGACACATTACTTCCAAGGACAAAGAGAGGAATTTTTTAAGTACAGGGATCCGATCTGTACAATATATGCCAAAATTGTAGCGTTGCTTTAGACAATAATACAAGCCAAATTTTGTGTAGATATCTCGTCCAATAAAAAAAAATTTGAATACCAGAAATTAATTTAGCTGGACATAACTAAATCGACTCAGCTCGTCACACTGAAAACACAGCTCGACACAATCTTTTTATGGAAAATATTGAAAAGTGGAATATTTTTACAGCAATTAATGAAAGATACAGCTTATTTCAAGTTTCTACCTATTCCGAAAATAGAAGCTTGGAATAAGTTTATATTGATAGTCGAAAATTTTTTAGAGTATCAATTTGACACTTACCAAATTATGAAAAAATTCCGTAAAAAACTTTGTCAAACTGTCTAATTCTATATCCTTAACCATTTAGATTAATATTATTGTGAGGAATAGGGAAAGAGGTTAAACTATGTTGAAGAGATGAGTGAAAGATTTCAATGTTGATGAGATCGTCACATTATGGCAGATTTCTACAGGTCTTTAAATCAAGATTATCATTTCAAAAAGTATAAAATAAAAGCTTAATAAATGTTTTCGACATTTTTCTCCCTGTTTACTTCGATTCCACCTTATTTTTTAAAGCAAACCTGACATTGCAAAGATTTTAGTTATTTCTTTTCATGTCTTCTGGTTTTTGTACAGTAAAGTGGAAATAAGCTAGAGTAAATCTTACAAAACTATTAATAGTTTGTTGAATTGTGGGTGATCCATGTCGAGGTCCATTACTTTTTTAAAGAAAAAACACAGAAACTTCAAATTTAATGGGGAATGTTTATTTGAAAGAACTTTCTTTGGCATTTATTTTTTTAAAATTATCTCTTCCAAATTTTGCCCGCGGCTACGTCTGACGTGGTCCATCCTTTGAGTCAATATTTCGATGTGTGAGTTGTGATATCACTCGACCTTAGTGGCCAATCGAACGGCTCAAATTATCTGCTCACCGAAGTGCTCTCTCAATAAATCGAGTGTGTGGGAAGTGCCGCCGTGTCGTTGAAATCAAATGTCGTCGAAATCACGAGCTTCAATTTCAAGCGTCAAATTGTCGTTTGCAATGGCACGATAGTGGTCGCTATTAACGGTTAGGTTTCACCGGCATCATTTTTGAAGAAATATGGACCGATGATTTCACCGGACTACGAACCACGCCAAACCATTTTTTTCTGGTTGAAATGGGAGCTCTTGAATCCCTTCAATTTGCTCTTCGTTCCAAATGCGGCAATTTCGCCTGCTTACATACCCATTGAGCCAGAAATAAGCCTCATCGCTGAACAAAATTTGGCACTAAAATGTCAGATTTTCATGGAGCTTTTCAAGAGTTCATAGAGCGAAACGATGTCGGTTGGAAATATCGAGCGGTTTAAACTCTTGCACAAGCTGTATTTTGTTCCCTTTCAGTTTAAGATCTCGACGTAAAATGTGCAAAGTTGTTCCATACTCAGGCACTCCCAGCTACGGCTATATTTTCTTCACTGTGTGCTGAACGTGGTCTATTCGGTCGATTATTTTCCAATAATGAATACTAGATCTCAAGAAGGTATTGCGAATAGTACGTTCAGTAAGCCGATTACATTAGCCATAAGTTGAGCGAAGAGCGCGAAATTGAACGTAATAAAATTAAGAGCTTTTCATGCGTAAGTTTTTCTATGAGTAATTCCAAACAATACTGAAGAAAAATAACGTGACAACTTGACACGACTCACGCATGATCTACAAATATCTATAGAAAAAAATACCGCTACTTAGAGCATCCATTATATTGTAACACTGACCTCAAACTAAAGATATATTATATTATCAATTTTTGAAAAAATAAACACAATTTTTTTGAAGTATACACTTAGGATTCAATCTAATAATTCATCTGATGTTTTGCGGTGCACTCTAAAATATCTTCTGAATGGAAATATGAATAAAAAATGATAGAGAGCATGGCATTGCACCAGCTAAACAACACCTTTTTTTCAGAAATAGAGGTATTTTCGTCGCAGATTTGTCATTTTCCTGGAATTTATTGTAACGGCAATTATAGTTTGACAAGAATGAAGTATGTATGTGGAAGTGTAAGCATGAAATTCGCTGACGACATATCGGATTTTTAGGGTAAATCAATTAATTTCTATATTTTCTTTAATATTTCCTTACTCTTGTCCTTAAATTTCAACTCACTTCAATTTAATATCTGCATATAATTATTGATTTCCAGTATGCAATTGAATGGGAAAATAATCGATTAAACCGAGTAAAGCAACAGAAGTAAGTAATAATTTAAATTATGCGCTTAAATATCATATATTTGCTTTCAATTTTATTCAAAAATGTAATTAGCAAATGTCTTATTTGCTTGTAATTTTCATTTACACGCACCATAAAGTTGAAAATTTATTATTAAATTTCTTATGCATGAGCAAATGACCTGACAAATAAACTGTCAAAACAAGTCAGCAAATAAGTGTAATGAGTAAAAGTCGAAGACAAGTCCAACCAGACGAGTGGGTGCCGTCATGTTAGCTCTCTATTGGCAGACAAAAGAACATGCTCAGTGGACAATGCATTGATGCCACCATATGACAGACGAGCAATAAAAGAGAACACAAATAAAATAAAGCAAATTACACTAATGACCAGTTAGTGTGACGGAGAAACACATTAAATCAATGAAATAAAATTTAGTGTTTAACAAAATATTTTCGTGTAAGAAAGCGCTATAAAATCCAAAAGAAAAGTTTTTTCTTTTTTTTTTTTTTTTGTAATGAATTGAGATGATTTTGGTAGAAAAATACGATAGTAGTGCTTTTTTTGACATGAATATAAATTTTAAGGCGGTATTCTAGTCTAGAAATTAAAAAAAAATCGAAATTTATTTTCATATTTTCAAAGTTTAACTATTCAAGAATATGTGTACAAGAGGATTTTCAAATTATTTTCGGAGATATAGGCATTTTTCTGACCCGGCATCCAAACTGGTTCGGCAGGAACGCGAAACTTTAAACGCGTTTTTCTCAAAACTGACTTTTTCGGAACGATACCCACGAATTCTCAGGTTCTACTGGACCGATTTACTTGAAATTTTTATAGAGTCTTTTTTATAGGCTTGTCTATAGTTGGAACTAACCCCATCGCCAAATTTTTATTTTTATTATTTTTAAAAAATTCGAAATAGTCAGAAACAGTGATCCAAAAAAAACTTTTTTTTAGGCAGTCGCCATTTTGTGAAAAAAAATTTGTTCCCACTTTTCCGTAGTTCCGGCCATTGCGACATTATTCTAGATTAATAACCTTTTTTCTTTTTGGGTTCAGATAACTAGGACGGTTGAAATCATATGTATGGTCACGTGGAAATTTTTAGAGACCCCCCACTTCGTCAGCTCATAATTTTTGGAATGTTATACTTTTTTTAGTTTTTTCTCTACTCTTCTAAAATTAATAAATAACTAGTAAAAATATTAATTGCCTTTTTTTTACGAAACTTAAAAAATTACCTGAAATTCATGCTTCTAGACTAAAATACCCCCTTAAAGGGCAATAGTACGTCTTATTTAAGACGAAGAATAAACCATTGCTGGCATAATGGTTTTAGTTAAGGGGTCAGTAGGGTATGCATCTTTTTTCTATTTTTTTTTTTTTCATTTTCTGTTCCCTTATACCCTTAGAATTAATATAGAAACCCACTTTATCATTGGAAGGTTTCGAAAAAAGTCCAAAAATAATAATTAGGGATATGTCAATTTTTCAACATTTATGTCCATCTTTTTATGCTTTTTCAGTACCTCAAAATTTAAACGCATTTTATTAAAACACAATTTTTTAAACTGGCGGACATGATTCCGGTCGAACTACTCAACCGATTTGATTATTTTTTTAATGTTCACAAAACGCCTGGCTATCGTCCCGATATTTTTTATAATTTATTGACGATGTTATGACAAAGTTTTTGTAAAACTGCATGGGAAAAAATTAAAAAAAAAACGTTAATTTTGTTAATTTATTTTTTATTTATCAACATTTTTTCATGATTCTAATGTGGGCGATAACCATTCACGTACTTTTTAAGAATAAATTGAGTTTTTGTGTTTCAGATGATCCAAACATGAGAAATCGTCTCCGCCAGTGAAAAATGCATCTCGTTCACCCAGCCATTTCTCCGCCAGATGTTATCAAAGAATTACGAAAAAATTTGTTTATGTACTCCACGATATACCTCATGATATGTGAAAAAAGTTCTATTGTAGAATAAAAATTTCTATGAAAAAAAAATGTTAAGAAAACAAGCCATATTACCCTACTGACCCCTTAAAATCAAAACATTGTTCAGCAGGTCAAAAATGCATTATATTGATTTAGTATAGTTATTATTGCAAAAAATTGAAGCATTCTATAGCCACGCTTGCAAAGAGGAAATATATATAGAAGCATGAAATATGCATGAATAATTCTGTACACGAAGCTAGAAAACTTAAAAGGAGACATACAATTTCATTTCCATTTATAAATTTGCCAATACAAGAACATATATTTTCAAAAGAAGCCAAATGGTTGCTTATATCTGAATGAATGTCCTGTAAGAGCCTTCAGCTAATCACCTGCAAAAGATTGTTGATAGCAATTTGATAGTCATTGGTCAATAGCCATCTGACAGCGGTCAACTATCAATAGAAATATTTCATAGCCGACGAACACTCACCGAACTATCGAAATTAAGTGCTTGTATTATATATTTTGTATTTATAAAGGATTTTATAACTTTTTTTATTTGCTTGTTTTTTTTTAAGAAACAGAATCTCTTCATTTCTATCAAGTAATACTTAATGCATTATCCTCCCCATTTGCCACGCCTAATTAAATTTTTCTCACAGTCAGCGTTCATATTCAAGTTCAATTAACTGCAATTAAGTTTTTTTTTTCACAGCGCACAATAGCCGACAAAACTTTGCAGACGATTAAGGGAATTCCGAAATAACTAGAATTCTTTTCAATGCATTCGCCTTTGTTTTACCCTTTCGAGCCACCAAACAATGTTGAAAACTTTGCTCTCTTTTCTGCTTTCTAAAGAATTTAAATAAAGAACGGAAATCTCAAACACACTCACACAAATTATGGCAAAAGTTTGTGCTGCCAACAGCTGTCGACTAAACACAATTTACTTTACAAAGAATTTCCACCACAATGCATGAATGAAAAATTGACCGCAAAATTTTAAATCGAATTGACGGCGAAAAGGAAATGAGTACAACAACAAAAACAATAACATAAATGCATTTAACTGCTTTAAACATTACAATAAAAGTGTCATCATATTTTTTCAGAGCAAATATCAAGGCTAACGCACTTCCGCCATGGCATGTCATGGCGTATGATGAACTTTTATGGCTTTTGACCGCAAAAGCCCAAGCAATATTATGGGCATAAAAATTGATCCTTTAGCGCTGTGCCAAGTAATGTATTGAACCATTTAAGTGAGTTTATGCTAAAATTTATTGTGTGTGTATATAGCGATTTTGAATACTTTATATACTTGCAACACAAATTTATGACACTCGCTTATTGACTTTGCTTTTATATTGAAGGCATCAAGGTCTTTTTTGTATGCGCAAAATGTCATTCGTCAAAAGTAAATTACCTTGTAAATATAAATATAAAAGGTGCAAACACACGAATAGACATAAAATATTCTCTTTTTAAATATGTAAGCATCATGTACCGTTAAAAATGTATGCATCTGAGCAAGCAATAAGGAAAATTCACCAAAGCATCTGATTCCACTTTTGCTAGAAATGATTACCATCATTATGCTCATATATATGTATATATCATCATGACCATCAGTCACATGAGGTGACAGGCTCGAATCGAGATAAAGTGGAACCGGGAGACAAAAGAGAAAGATTTAAATGGGATAAAGCAAAAAGTATCACGTGATATTGGATTAGGTGAGATATATACTAAACAAAGCAGCAAAAAAAATAACAAACAGACATGAGTTTTATTTGCATCAGTAGTTAAGCAAATACAAGCTAGGCCAATTATGAACGAAGTAAATTATGTAACCCGGCACAAAGAGATGGAAAATGGAAAATTTAATTGAATATTTGCAGGAATTTCCGACGAAAGCGGGACATAAACAAGTCTTACATTTTGGTTTAATTTTGATGTCATGAAATCTCTCTTCTTGGTATAAGAAAAACAAGTAAAGAGATTATATTTTTTAAACCAAACTTTCACCAAACCAGATTTGAATCATTTTATGGGCATCTACAGTCAGGCGCGGATTCACGGGGGGAACGCACGTTCTGTTAAGAATGTGATCCACGCGTTTCGCTGAACTTATGGTCACCATAAACGGCCTACTGAAAAACTATTCGCACCACTATTGCCCATCTTGAAACTCGGCGTTCATTATTGGATAATATTCGATCGAATAGACCACGTCCAGCTCGTAACGAAGAAAATATTAAAATGTGCACGAAGACCGTGAAAAGTCTATTCGGCGACATTCACAGCAACTCAAACTAACATATGGAATGTCTTGGCGTATTTTAAGTGTAGAAAATACAACTTGAACAAGAACTGAAGCTGCTCAGCCTTCCCAAGCGACATTGCTTCGCTCTATAGTCTCTTGAAAAATTCCAAAAAGTCCGACCTATTTTAGCCAAATTTTGTTCAGCGATGAGACCCATTTCTGGGTCAATAGGTATGCAACCTGAAGAGGTTCCAGAGCTCCCATTTCATTCAAAAAAAGCAACGATTTGATGTGGTTAGTAGGCCGGTGGAACCATCGATTCGCTTAGATTCAGGACTTGGAGCAAATTATCACGTGTATGATTTGTCAGTCAAAATGCTCGAACGAGTCATCGAAAAATGGACTCAACGGATGGACCGTCTGAAACGTAGCCGCGGCCAACATTTGAAAGAGAGAATCTTCAAAAAGTAAACACCAAAGAATGTTCTTTCGTATTACTATAAACATTCCCCATTAAATTTGAAGTTATCACCCTTTATACATGTTTATTTTGAAATCATTTTAGTTTAATCAGTATTGTTATACCGGATAAATGTTAAAGAGTCTACAAAGCTTGTCTTCATTTATGTATCCATGATTAGTCAAGCATGACAGTTCGTTAAGATCACAGAATTCAATATTTGGGATTTTGGAATTTCGCACCATACTTTTGAATAAATACTTAGAGGTTTTTGCGGTTAAAAATAAACAGAATAACTTTTGCAGTTTCCAGCCTTTTAGATAAATTTTATGAGTGACGACTCAAACTCATGTTTTTTAGAATCTATTCCAAGGAGAGCAAGGTTTTCATTTTTCTCCCAAATTAATCACTTAACAATTACATCACCTCACAAATTCTATGCTAAAGTCATTGGATATTTCAAGTTTTTGCATTTATTGAGTTTACTGATTTATTTTAGATTAAATTCTTGAAAATCTTTTGCAGTCCAGGAGCAAGTTTCCATATTTATGTCAGCTCATCACACATGTTTTTCATTAAATTAAACAAAATTTGAACGAACAAAACTTATATATTGGATGATTTAAGAACCGCTGGATATGGCAAAGAAAGCAGCTAGCAAGCAAGAATTTTCTCCTCAAAACTGGTAAAATTAACAAAACCGCATTGTGGATACAAAAACAAAAAATTTAAAGCAGCACTACAACGGAAGAGAACTTAAAATTAGAAAATCCAAAAAAGTGAAGGAAAATTTGCTGAGTCACACGTCAAAAACTTTGAGCAGCAGTGCAAGAGATGACTACGACTGCATGACATGGCACCGGGCAAATGACTTGCACACTTTCACTAGAACCCAAACGCATGTGGTGTTGATTAGACAATGGACAGAGCAAAGAAACAAAAATGAAGCAAAAGCATTGCAGAGAATGAACAGCAAACGTTCTTGGGAAAAAGTGCAAAATTTTGCGGCAACGAAAAAGTAAGAAGATTAAGAAACAAAAGGTGACAGGTAGCAGGTGGCAGGTGGCAGGTGACAGAGTAAAGAGGGAAACTCCACACTTGAACAAAAACTATTAAGCTGCAAGAATAACAAAAAAAAAAACAAGAGAGTCATGGTATAATCGAGTAACTGCAAGAATTGCTTAGAAAAATTTAAAAAAGTGTACTTTGTTAATGCGGTAGATAGAAAATTTTCCGCTGCTAAGTGTGTGCATGAGTGATTTCATATTGCTTACTCTTCTTTGTTTATTAAATTTCAATATGGGTTTAACATACTGCGAAGAGAGTTTGGCATTTCTCTAATAAACAAACACACCACCCAACAAAAGCTGCTGTTTTGCGACTTTTATTAAAGTTTGGTTATTTTGTTAATTTTCTTCGTGTCACATAGGTGAAATAGACTGCCCCTCATTCTGGGTTGCGAAGCGAATGCAAATCACACGGAATAGGACAGCCCAGACTGCAATACACGTGTTGAGTCTCTCCTTGAATTTATTATTGGTAATGAGAATGTGGGCTGTGAACATACATTCGTTACTAGAAGTAGGAAGGAAGTGCTGGACATCAGCTTGAGCGACGACTTCATGGCTGGACTAATCTCACAGTGGAGGGTGTCATCAAAACCTACAATATCGGATGATGAGATCCGGTCTAGGTATGGAGGTTACTCAACTCTCCTCTAAACGTATTCCAAAGAACACCAATTGAGTCGCATATCGGGATATGTTAGAAATTAATTTTAGTGGTCATCATAAACGCAGCTGCCCCCTAAAAGCGATCACCAAAAACCGCAACTGCCTTGGTAGTCAAGTAGACTCTCAGTATGCAAGACAAAGATACGTAAACTCTATAACAAGGTCATTCGTTCTAGGAACTGGGAAGAGTACAGATGCAACAAAACTGCCTATAAGAAGGAGATTAGATCTGCGAAATAACAGAATTGCTATGAAAACATCTCCTCGACAGCAGACGCAGCAAGGCTACATAAAACTCTGGCTAAAGATAAGACTGGCACTATATTAGTCATTAAAAGATGTGACGGATCCTATACGACCAGCGCGAAGGAGAGAGCTACGGCACTACGTGCGCGTTTCCCGGAGACAATTCAGGAAGATCTTTCAGTAGTCGAACATAAGCCATCTCAGTTAAATTGGGTAGTCACAAGACAACTGTGTGTCTTGTTCGTCTGATAAGAGATAGCCTTGCGCTGGCGTATATCTCTCAGCCACGAAGATACAGATAAGAAATAAATGTTTGTACTAAAATCACTTTTCTTTGAGAGGATATGTCCACGAAATTCGGCCTGAGTTATTAACTAAATCAACGGTACAATATCCGTAGAAATTGTTCAGATCGGACTACTGTAGCGTATAGCTGCCATACAAACTGAACAAAATCTCCATAAAATATATTTTTTTTACTAAGCAATCTGATACATCTTAAAGGATAAATACAAATAAATAGTTAGATTCAAATAGGTAAAAAAAATAAGTTCTCAGCTTGTTTGGTTTGTCTTAGAAATTCTGATATCCCAATAAGACTTAAACTTCCATTCATCCTTATATTACGCCAAGTTTTTCCATTCCCTCTTTATTTTAGATATTGATTTATAAGAATTTTAATTTTTTATTGTCGAAGAGGAACATTCTTTTGAACTTTCAATCCAAAAAATTAGATGTTTGTGCGAAGCCATTGGCATCCACTACCAAAAAAGCATAAGTGATGGTAAAATTTTTAAATAAAATTTTGCATAACAAAATACGTGCAAATCCCTTAAAAGCCTTTTACTTAAAGTTTCACATAATTTGTGTAAGTAACTAACTGTATATTTGCTCTACGGCTGCCCATTACATGCTTTTGTTGTTTTACATACTTCACAAATTTTCTAAGACGACATCTGACGGAACTCTTTAGATACCTTAAAACTTTATAAGGATTCTGCGAACTAAAACCTCACAAAACCAACATTTTTCGTGTCTACCACACCCTTCCAATCTTTTTTTTTTAAGTATGTGAAAGCTGTCCACTTGAAAAGCTACTTAGCCGTTCAGGCGAAAGATACTTTCAAATAATTGACGTTGACATTTAAAATCCTTTTTACCAAAACTTCCCCGCATCACTAAAATACTTGCAAAGTAGCATCTTGCACTTTGATGATGTACAAATTTCTTACCAATGGCCGCAGTATATAAATTTGGAGACTTTAGAGGGAGTCCTCCTGCCTCAACAGAAAATGCAACACAAAACAAAACAAATAAGAAAAAGTGCAATGTTATAGAAAAAATTATATTGCAAATACTACACTTCCACGAAAAAGCAGGAAATAAAACTTAAAAAGCAATTTAAGAAACCAGAATTTCTGAAAATGAAAAAAAAAACAATTTGAAAAAATCGCAAGCAACAAAATTTAAATTAAAAACAAAAGTTTAAAGACCTTCGCGACCACTACGAACTTTGTCGCATTACCATCAATTTCTACTCGCATTGAAAGCTTTTTTCCTGCACAGTCCATGTTGCACGATGTCGTTGTTTTTTTTTTTTTTTTTTTTTTGCTGTTATTTAAAAGGAAGGATACAGTTGAGGATCCATTAAATACGCAACAATGACAAATAACAAATGTCCTCCATGTATTCGCTGTCACTCGAGTTAGCTAACGTACACAAGTTTGCCAAACTCTGCAGCAAACGCTTATCGCATCTTCAGTACCCAAGAGAGCCGATGGAAGGAAGATTGAGAAGGAGGAGAGAAGAGCGCGCGAGCAAATGGAACATATATGAGCGATTGGTTTGAACTTTGTATTGGTGAGAAAAGTTTCAAAGAGCAATAACAAAAAAACACGTAATTCTCTAACGGTAAGTCAAGCAGACAGATCAACAAACAGTAACACATAATCCTCGGTGTACAAAGAGTGGCAGCAAACTTCAGCGCTGCGGCACAATGGTTGTTCAATAGGATGAAAATAAAAGTAGTAGAAACGTTACCAAAAAATGCTTTAAAATTTGGAAATAAATAAATTTTATACAAAATAATATAGTGTAAAGTATAAGTTCCGTACTCTAATAGCTGGAAGAAAAAATATGTGAATATAGCTAGAACATACAGAGCTGCGAACTTTGATTCCCTGTTTGACTCCATATAAACTTCTTTAAGGAGTTTGTGATTATATTTGTCTTCAATTTTACCAAAGGTGGATATATCATTGCCTTAACATTTATTAGCAAACTGTGACCGTTGCACAGTTACTGGTTGTTGGCCAGCGCTTGCTGAGCTGGTTCGAGCTCAATAGCCCAGTAGTGAACCACAAAAGGCCAACGGACCTGCTATCCGTTGAAACTGAAGAGCCTGGCTTAGCGAGCTCATTAGCCGAAGAGTTTCCTGTATACCGCCGTGTTCAGGCATTTAAACCAGTATGATCATAAAATAACTATATACTAGAGATAAGAAGTCTGCACAATGAAAAACGCGAATTTTGAGCACACAGTCAGCGAACTCAAGGTTAATATCGCTGCTTTACTATCGGTTTGAATAGTCACAAAGCTGAAAAAGGCTGCTCTATGGAGCAGTAGATCTACTACAACCCTATGGCAACTACCTCCATTTTGTAGACACTGCAGTAGTCTTGAACAGGTTTAGAAGTAAAATGCAATTATGATAGGTCAGGCTGCCCAAAAGCCAGATTTAAGGTCATGTCAGAAACATTCCTGAGATTTCAGAGTGGTTCAGTTTTAATTACCAAGAGAGGTAGGAAGAGCTGTACAGAAATTTTTTTGTATTTTTTTAAAGGTAATGTTTATGTTTCAATAATCCAATGTCAAAAATGGCCTCTCTAGATGTGGACGCGCATTACCTCGATTTTACGGGTGAAGAGGACCGAAAGGTAGAGCCAACCTTCATAGCTGAAAAGGTAAATAATTGGCGAAGAGAAGCATTGGAAATAACGGTATAAGGTTGTTCCGTCTTCAGTTGTCATCACACAGTAGGGACTCAAAATTGCAATAACAGAATTTTAACCTACTTATATAGTGATTATCTAAGGAGAGATCTGAACTCTTGGTCTCTTGTGAGCGTCAAATCCTAAATTTCGAATTGGAAAGTAGTTGGAGCCATTGTTAATAATACAGAGAAGGATAGTGAGTTAAGTATTTCACCTATAATATATAATTAATATACAGTGGGGAGCAAAACCGTCAACATGTTTACTGAATGCGACTAAAGGTCCTTAAAACTTTTTTTCTACTAGCAGTATCGGCAACATTCATACACTAAAATGAAGATAATAATTCAATTTATTAAAAATAGAAAACAGAACAGATTTTATTTATTCTTGAAGGAAATTGTACGATTAATCACATTTACAAGTCATTTTGACAGTTTTTCACTTGTACACTTAGACCTACGTTCTTTACAGGGCTTAGTACCTTGTCCATAGACCTTTATTTTTTATTACGCTTTTTATGTGTCTGACATACTTTTAACCAAGTTTTCAATAATTGAGTGGGGTATTTTTTTCCACTCCGTCTTTACCCGATTCCACACTTCGTCCATGTTGGAAGGCGGATTTCGATATTTAGCTAGCTGCTGGTTATCGTATGCCCACAGATTTTCTATCGGGTTAAGGTCGGGACTTTGTGGTGGCCATTTGAAAGTTTTAAAACTTTGGTTTTGGAGCCATTCTTGGACAATTTTCGCCGTATGTTTCAGGTCGCCATCTTGTTGGAAAATTATTTCCTCCGCTGGATAGACACATTCGTCCACGACGTCAGGCAACTGTGAATTTAGAATATGCAGATATATCTCCTTATTCATTATTCCACTTATTCTAAACAAAGGACTAATATGCCACCACGTGAAGCAACCCCAAATCATCAAACTTCCGCCACCGAATTTGACAGTTTGCTTTACCTGTCCACGATGAAATTTTCTTGCGGACGATGCCAAAAATATGCCTTACCATCAGATTGATACCTATTAATTTTCGTCTCATCTGACCACATAACCCTTTTGAAGTCCTCAATTGTCCAATCTCTCCGTTCTCGGCAAAAATTAAGTCTAGCTTTAACATTTCTCTCAGATAAAGCAGGTTTTTTTTTGTTTAAAGTCCCACATTCATTTTTGCACAATAATCACTCAACAGCACGGGCATCACCATCGGTAAGCTTCCGCGTGAGGCCTCCAGCGTTCACAACTTGGACAATATTTTGTCTTTTTTCACGTTTATAACCGTTTGTCAACTTATATTTAACTTTTCCGCAATTTTCCTAGCTGAGTAGCCGTTTTTAATTAAAACAATAACATTGTCTTCGACGTCTCGCAGTAATTTTCGCATTTTTTTTTTTTTTTTGTTCACAAAAAACCCCTGCAAAAATTTTTAGTATTCGCCACGACAGATAAAACGTTACTAATATAAATTGTTAATTCCGTCTCCGCTCAGAACTTCGATTGAATTACCTAACCCAGCCATTCCTGTAAATATAGCGGGACTTTCATGGCATACTTATGCAGCGGTGCAAAACTGTCAAAATGATTTGTAAATGGAATTTATCGTACATTTCAGAATAAATAAAAGCTGTTCTGTTTTCTATTTTTAATAAATTGAATTATTATCTTTATTTTGGTGTATAAATGTTGGCGATACTGCTAGTAGAAAAAAAGTTATAAGGACCTTTAGTCGTATTCAGTAAACATGTTGACGGTTTTGTTCCCCACTGTATATTGTCAAAGGCGAGATGCTGCCTCTCTCACTCTCTTTCGTGTACTTTGTACCCTAAATCTAAAGCTGCTAAGTAGTTGGAGCCATCCGCTATGATACCGAAGATATGGAGAGTAAGAGTATATAAAAATGTGTACCAACTTCAATTCTACTTCGGCCTGTAATATAATTTTGAGTATGTTTCGTCTCCCGATCGTTTTATTTTTTTCACTAATGACGACGGTCGTTAACTCATATATTATAGATTTGCTGTTATTTCTCAAATATAGATATTGCTAAATTACTTTACATGATTATACAATACCCAAGCCCTCAAAAAAATCACTGCTTTGACAGTGCCAAATCTAGTCCGTAAAACTGAAAATAAAATTAAATATTGTAACAAAATTATTTGATCATATATTTTTATGAAAAAGTTTTTAAGCAATTTAAAACACAGTTTAAACTTTTAAGCTTTTAGACTATATATTTTATTTAAAAATTAATTAGCAGGCTAATTTGATTGGAAATTAACACCGCCAATAAATCTGAGCCAAACCAAATTTCAATTTTCTATTCAATTAAGCTTTAATTTTGTAAATATTTATATGCAAATAGGAAATTCGGTCCAGTTACTTTGCAAACATAATAAATTTGGAAAAACCAAAAATGCTTTGGCCTGCGTCACCGCCAAAAATATCCGCCAAAGGCCCAAATCAGCACATGTAACCACCAGAAATAGCATTAAAACGCGTTTGAACATAAAAATTATACAAAATTGCGCAAAATTCTAAATTTTAGAATATTAACTTAATTAAATGTGCATTAATTTGTGTATTAATTTGTGCCAAATTATCAAAGTGGTTATTCGACGCAAAACCTGAATATGCCGACATACTTATTATATTTCAGCGCGAAATTACATAATACACTGTGGGCATTACATGTAACAAATTTTTGTTACACACACATGTATATTTGAATGGTTTGTAATTCGCTGAGTGCTTATATGGCAAATGAGTAATGTAAGTAATTTATGCTTATTATGTTATTCACACTTTAGCGGCTCGCATTCCTGCACATTTATGCATTTGCTTGCATGCCGATGCGAATCAGTGAATAAGCGTCTAAAATTAATGAAAATTACGTGGAAAATGAATGTGTATTTGCATGTGTGGGTGCCTATAAGTACTATATATAATAAAAGTAGGTATTTGTAATTACATTTTACGCCTTTTGCATCCTTAATGGAAAAATTTTATGATTTTTTATGATTTGCCAAAAAAGTCATGCGGTATTTTCGCTAGTTTGCGCTGAAAGCGCGTAGTTCTAGTTTTATTCGTCGCATCGAGTCATTCTATACCTTTTTGGAAAGCTCATTTCACACGCTAACACGTGTTTGATTGATTGTCGTTTCTTTTAAGTTGTTCGTGAGTTATAGCATCGCAAACATGGAGCAAAATAAAGAGAAAATACGGCATATCTTACAGTACTACTCGTACTACGATAAACGCAAAAATTTGTGCAGTTTATGGACCCGATACAGTTTCCGTTTCCACCGCACAACGATGGTTTCTACGTTTTCGTTCTGGTGTAGAGGTGGTCGAAGATGCGCCCCGCTCCGGAAGGCCTGTCGTCGAAAATTGCGATAAAATCGCTGAATTGGTCGAAAGAGACCGGCATAGTAGCAGCCGTAGCATCGGTCAAGAGCTGGGCAGGAGTCATCAAGCCGTTATAAACCATTTGAAGAAGCTTGGAGTCACTAAGCAGCTCGAATTGACGCAAAAAAACATCTTTGATCGTATCGACGCATGCGAATCGCTTCTGAATTGCAACAAAATCGACCCGTTTTTGAAGCGTATGGTGACTGGCGATGAAAAGTGGGTCACTTACGATAACGTAAGGCGCAAACGGTCGTGGTCGAAAAGCGGTGAAGCGGCCCAGACGGTGGCCAAGCCTGGATTGACGGCCAGGAAGGTTCTTCTGTGTGTTTAGTGGAATTGGCAGGGAATAATCCACTATGAGCTGCTCCCCTATGGCCAAACGCTCAATTCGGACCTGTACTGCCAATAACTGGACCGCTTGAAGGCAGCACTCATGCAGAAGAGGCCATCTTTGATCAACAGAGGTCGAATTGTTTTCCGTCAGGACAACGCCAGGCCACACACATCTTTAGTGACGCGCCAGAAGCACCGGAAGCTCGGATGGGAGGTTCTTTCGCATCCACCATATACTCCGGATCTCGCACCAAATGATTACCACCTGTTTCTGTCCATGGCGAACGCGCTTGGTAGTCTGAAGTTGGCCACAAGAGAGTCCTGTGAAAATTGGCTCTCCTAGTTTTTTGCCAATAGGGAAGCGAGCTTCTATGAGAGGGTCATTATGAAGTTGGCATCTCGTTGGGAACGCGTCATCGAACATAACGGCGTATATTTGACTTGAATCGCATTATTGTAACCAATTTTATGAACAATTGAAAATTCAATAAAAATACCGCAAGACTTTTTTGACAACAAGAAAGCAGAAGAATCGCAAACAGGCCGCCAAAGATTCAGAGAGACAGTACTAAGCGTAATTTTAACATTAATATAAAGGAATCAGTTAAATACAGACAGCACGATGTGGTCGTCGTCCAGCGCATTCACTATGGCAATGGACCGATGTATCTTAGTCCTAACAAAGTTTTAAGGATTTTGGCTCACGTTCAATACGAGGTTGAGAAAATTTGCGAATGTGAGGGGCCTTGACAAAACCATTGTAGCTAAATACACGAAGCTGTGGAGCCTTCATTCGAGCCGAACGAATAGTCAGCAGCCACGATAATTGCCACGATAATTTGCAAAAATGAACGTGAACACGACTTAACCAACTATTTGAACGTACGAGACGAGGGCATAAATACTGATAGCGAACGTTAGGAAGGACACAGTTCAATTTCAGTACCAGGCCTCTGCCTGGTGTTATTACACATTTTTACTACAGTCCCAGATGGCGTCTAAGAGACAGATCAGAAAAGTATTTCGTGAATCTAATAAATCATTCAAGGTTCATAAGTATTTTATGAATCTAATAAAGAGAATCTTGGAGGATGGAGTCATGTGTAGAAGTTCACGCAAGTGAGGAAAGTTCTCTGATCGCCATTCACTTGGGAGTGGCCAGAAACGATTCTTTTACATATGACTCAAGCAGCTCACGACTTCCGGTCTTTGACCAAGTATCCTCTGGGTAGCCTAAGAACATCCGTTTGAAGGCGAGCTAAAGTGAGAAGGCGAAACACCCCCTGCATAGGGTTGTGCGCTGGGTTTGGGACCCGCCACGTAAAAAACACCCCCAATGCAAAAGTTTAAACAGCCTCGGATGAGAGACCCCCCTTTTGATGACGACCACGGCAAACGAAATAAGGACTATGATTTGAGGGCATGCACCTGGAATGTCCGGTCCCTTAATTGGGAAGGTGCCGCTGCCCAGCTGGTAGATGTCCTCGTAAAGATAAAGGCTGACATCACCGCCGTCCAAGAAATGCGGTGGACGGGACAAGGACAGAGACGAGTAGGTCCTTGTGACATTTACTACAGTGGCCACATAAAGGAGCGCAAGTTTGGTGTTGGATTCGTGGTGGGAGAGAGACTCCGTCGCCGAGTACTATCATTCACTCCGGAGAATGAACGTCTAGCCACAATCCGCATCAAAGCGAGGTTCTTCAACATATCGCTGATTTGCGCCCACGCCCCGACGGAAGAGAAGGACGATGTGACCAAAGATGCCTTTTATGAGTGCTTGGAGCGCACTTATGAGAGATGCCCCCGCCACGACGTCAAAATCGTGCTTGGTGACTTCAACGCCAGGGTGGGCAAAGAAGGTATCTTTGGCACTACGGTCGGTAAATTCAGCCTCCACGAGGAAACATCCCCAAATGGGTTGAGGCTGATCGACTTCGCCGGGGCCCGAAATATGGTTATCTGTAGTACTAGATTCCAGCATAAGAAGATACATCAAGCTACCTGGCTGTCTCCGGATCGAAAAACCACCAACCAGATCGATCATGTTGTGATAGACGGAAGACACGTCTCCAGTGTTTTAGATGTGCGTGCGCTCCGAGGTCCTAACATCGACTCGGACCACTATATTGTTGCAGCCAAAATTCGCACCCGCCTCTGTGCAGCAAAAAACGCACGCCAACAAACACAAGGAAGGTTCGACGTCGAGAAGCTGCAATCACAACAGACAGCCGAACGATTTTCTACTCGGCTTGCACTCCTGCTCTCTGAGAGCACTCGTCAACAACTCGGTATAAGGGAACTGTGGGACGGCATTTCAAACTCCTTACGTACAGCTGCAACCGAAACCATTGGTTTTCGGAAAGTGCAAAGGAACAGCTGGTACGACGAGGAGTGCCGTGTCGCAGCGGAGAGAAAACAGGCTGCCTACCTCGCAACGTTACGATCGACCACAACACGTGCGGGATGGGATAGATACCGAGAGTTGAAGAGGGAAGCGAGACGCATTTGTAGACAGAAAAAGAAAGAGGCCGAAATGCGTGAGTACGAACAGCTTGATAAGCTGGCCGACAGGGGTAATGCTCGAAAATTCTACGAAAAGATGCGGCGGCTTACAGAAGGTTTCAAGACCGGAGCATACTCTTGTAGAACCCCCCAAGGTGATCTAGCCACCGATGCCCAGAGCATACTTAAATTATGGAGGGAACACTTCTCCAGCCTGCTGGATGGCAGTGAACACACAACACCAGGAGAAAACGAACCCGATACCCCAATCGATGACGATGGAGCAGATGTTCCATTGCCCGACCATGACGAAGTTCGAATAGCAATTGCCCGTCTGAAAAACAACAAAGCGGCAGGGGCCGACGGATTGCCGGCCGAGCTATTCAAACACGGCGGCGAAGAGCTGATAAGGTGCATGCATCAGCTTCTTTGTAAAATATGGTCGGACGAAAGTATGCCCAACGATTGGAATTTAAGTGTGCTGTGCCCAATCCATAAAAAGGAGACCCCACAATCTGCGCCAACTACCGTGGGATTAGCCTCCTCAACATCGCATATAAGGTTCTGTCGAGCGTATTGTGTGAAAGATTAAAGCCCACCGTCAACAAACTGATTGGACCTTATCAGTGTGGCTTTAGACCTGGTAAATCAACCACCGACCAGATATTTACTATGCGCCAAATCTTGGAAAAGACCCGTGAAAGGAGAATCGACACTCACCACCTATTCGTCGATTTCAAAGCTGCTTTCGACAGCACGAAAAGGAGCTGCCTCTATGCCGCGATGTCTGAATTTGGTATCCCCGCAAAACTAATACGGCTGTGTAAACTGACGCTGAGCAACACTCAAAGCTCCGTCAGGATCGGGAAGGACCTCTCCGAGCCGTTCGATACCAAACGAGGTTTCAGACAAGGCGACTCCCTATCGTGCGACTTTTTCAACCTGCTTCTGGAGAAAATAGTTCGAGCTGCAGAACTCAACAGAGAAGGTACCATCTTCTATAAGAGTGTACAACTGCTGGCGTATGCCGATGATATTGATATCATCGGCCTCAACACCCGCGCCGTTAGTTCTGCTTTCTCCAGACTGGATAAGGAAGCAAAAGAAATGGGTCTGGCAGTGAACGAGGGCAAGACGAAATATCTCCTGTCATCAAACAAACAGTCGTCGCACTCGCGACTTGGCACTCACGTCACTGTTGACAGTCATAACTTTGAAGTTGTAGATAATTTCGTCTATCTAGGAACCAGCATTAACACCACCAACAATGTCAGCCTGGAAATCCAACGCAGGATTACTCTTGCCAACAGGTGCTACTTCGGACTGAGTAGGCAATTGAAAAGTAAAGTCCTCTCTCGACGAACAAAAACCAAACTCTATAAGTCGCTCATTATACCCGTCCTGCTATATGGTGCAGAGGCTTGGACGATGACAACAACCGATGAGTCGACGTTGCGAGTTTTCGAGAGAAAAGTTCTGCGAAAGATTTATGGTCCTTTGCGCGTTGGCCACGGCGAATATCGCATTCGATGGAACGATGAGCTGTACGAGATATACGACGACATTGACATAGTTCAGCGAATTAAAAGACAGCGGCTACGCTGGCTAGGTCATGTTGTCCGGATGGATGAAAACGCTCCAGCTCTGAAAGTATTCGACGCAGTACCCGCCGCGGGAAGCAGAGGAAGAGGAAGACCTCCACTCCGTTGGAAGGACCAAGTGGAGAGGGACCTGGCTTCGCTTGGAATATCCAATTGGCGCCACGTAGCGAAGAGAAGAAATGACTGGCGCGCTGTTGTTGACTCGGCTATAATCGCATAAGCGGTGTCTACGCCAGTAAAGAAGAAGAATAAATCATGCAAGGTTATAGAAATTTTTTTTTTCATTTTGGATTGAACCCTACATATACGTATTTTATAGGGTCTCCGAGGTTTCTTTCTTGAAAATTTTCGTTTTGGTATCAAAAAGATGTCACAGCATCTCAACATCTATCACCTCATTTGAGTTAATGTTTTGGATATGAAGTTTGTTAATGCAAAACTCGCACCGTAATACCTCTATGCACCGTCACATTGGTTAAGACTAACTTTTTGGCCAAACAGAAAACGAGAGCTCAATCATCATATTCATCAGAATTGGTTACCTGTGATTGTTTTTGTTTTCGAAACTGAAAATTCCGCTTCAGATTTCATTTTGTCTATAAGTCTCATAAAAACTCTCTTAAAACTAATATACACTTGACAAAAATATGTAACCTCAAACTATAGTGCGCTAGTTGGCAACTCTACAAATCCATTTTGCACACATTTTAATATCGAAAATAGTCACTAAAATGCGAATATACTTTTATACGAATTATGAAGCCATTTTTAGCTGTCAGTGCTATAAGCTATCCGCAGGCTGGACCTCAACTAACTGCTCTACACATGCTAACCTTACCTAAAATATAACCGTATTACATTTTACTATCCAACCATATTATTTATGGCTGCCGAAGTGAATATGAGTGTCACATAGCAAGCGCATATTATATGGAGAATATATTGAACGTTCAAGCGAAACAGCTCAATGGATTTGGTGGAACCTAAATTACCGCTACAAATTCACTTATTTGCCAAAAGCCGGGGCGTATGAGCAACATGAAATGTGAAAAATCACCAAACATTTGAAATTTGTGCGCTGCACCATTTTTCTCGCCTCCACAATGGCAATGCAATTCGATTTTACGTGTTATTTATGGTGCCGTCTAGAGTTTTATTCCGAATCTATGCGCTGGAGAATTGTTTTTTTTTCACTTAGTAATAAAAATAGAAAGTGTATTAACCCTGGAACTAGAGAGAGTTTGGCGAATGTTGTGTGCAAGCAAACGGCGACAAATTGTGTGGGTTATAAATAGTGACTGTCATATATGTGCTCGTTTATGTTTGTAACATTATGTGCTCTTGTATGTGTATTGTTGTAATAAACATATGTACATTGCCGCGCCGCAAATAAATAAATAACCCGCATTGCTTTTAATATTTGTGTTTTTCTCAAAGGACATTTATCAAATTCTCCCTAAAAGTAGCAAAAGCAGCAGGCACTGCATATGACGTAACTGTTGCCACACTCGTCTTACAATTGCTTAGAATATTGCGCAAAGAAATATGTGCGATTCTGAGCGTAAGCCAGCAAGGTTGGAGAAATTTATTGCCTTGATGTCGATATATATTTCGTTCTTTTGTGTCGCAACCGAATTTGCATGACTGACTTGTGAGTTATTATTTCAAATAACGTAAAATTGGTGGATATGTGAATTGAATATCGAATTATAGTATATGAGCAGGTGGTCGGAATTGGAGTTCAAAAGTGGAATATTGCATGGAAAACGCCCAAATGATAAGAATATTGTGTCTTCAAACTGACAATTAGTCGTAGTGATCTCAACTGTGCGAAACCTTAACTAATTTTGAACCTGTTAAAATTACAAATACAAGTCATTCTGTGCTTAAAACACTTTATAGAAAAGTAATATTTAGGCACATATACTGGTAGACTCGAGCCTTTAGTCTTTCATTAAATTTGAAGACATTAACCAAATGCGCAGCGGGACCTTTCCAATTAAGAGTCCCTAACACGTTTACAGTGATACTCATCAAAAGGGGGTCTCTCACTTAGCGTGGCGAGTCCCAAACCCAGCGCACAACCGTCAGTAGGGTTGGTTCGCCTTCTCACTTTGTCTCGTATTTTTCTTCGACTACACAGAGTATACTTGGTATAAGCCCGGAAGTCGTGAGCTGCTTAAGCCATATGTAAAATAATCGTTTCGGGCCACTCCCAAGCGAATTGCGCTCAAAGAACTTTCCTCACTACCGTGAACTACTACACATGGCTCCTTCTCATACAAACTAATCGATCCAAATCAAGATAAAGACCTTTCTGTATTTAATTATAGCTTTGATGCAGATAGAATTAAATTTTTTCTTATTTAGCCTGCGTTTCAATACTACAAAGAGTAAAAAAGAGAATCTACAACAAAAATGTATGGGGATAGTACACACAACAATTTGCTAAGGAGTCTTTAGCTATCACAACACTCCATATCGCGTCTGCTAGCAACAGCTTGGCCTAAATAGTACCCATGTTAATATTAGAACATAAAATGCAACTTTATTGATACGAGTTAAAATTGTTCTAGACAACTTTGTAAACTAATTTTATATACTCAGTTCAACTTACTCGAATGCAAATATAAAAATTTTACTGCTAGTTCTTAAACTTCATAAAATTGAAATGCAGCATCAAAATGAAAAACGTGCAAAGCTAAGCAAATGTTATTAAAATGCCTGCAACTAGCCATAATGTCGCGCAGACTTGTCTGTCTTTTGCAGCGCGCAGCGTGTGCGAGAGTACGCAAAGTGACGAGCAAGTTCGCCCAAAGTTGCAAATTAAAGAATACTAAATTACAGTTGGACGTGCGCAAGCTTTTTTGAAAATGGATATCGAAGTGGAAATGTACGAAAAATTATACAAATATACTATTTTTTAAGACTACGAATTTATTGAATTTTTTACCATAATAATATTTATAAAAATATGCTAAAAAAATAAATATGTTGTCTTACATTTTTATGTAATTTACTTAACACTAGTACAACAATTAGTTGCATATTTATCAGAACTTATTCAAACATAGCCCTATTGCTTTCAAACTGTTGATCGTATGCATTGTTCTCAAACTGCTTGTTTAGATTTCAACGATCACAGTAACGGCAAATAAAAGAGAGCAGCAATGAAATAAGCAAAACATACTTAAATAAGTCGCCTAAAAGTATGCAATGCATATTTCTCTGCTCTAAATAACACCAAAATTGAACTTTTTTCCATCGCAACATAGGAGCTGGAGGAGAAGTTGACAAGCAGCATGTGTGGAATCCTGTTCCTGTCACATTTCTGGGGCCATTTTCTGGGGCAAATTTCGTTATTAATCAATATTAATGATGCTCATCCGGCTCACATCCATATGATGGCAGTAAGTTGTTATCTGTCGTTAAACCAAGAACCATCCTGCTTAACCCAAATCACCCTGGGGTTGCCATATGGCAACGTGCGATAGTCTTGCTTAATATGTCCACAAAATTCCAAAGAATGCAGATACCGTTATCTGTTAGCACGTGGCTGTTGCGTAATTGATCGCGCTTTCGGCAGCATTCATTTGCTCGTCAGTTATATTTGGTTCGTGGTCGTGAGTGCATTGCAAAGTGTATACAAAATGTGGAGTGGGGAAAAACGTGAAATGAAAAAGTAAGTATATCTAAGATATCGAAGATTCGCGCGGTCGGGCTATGATACTTATGTTTTTGTGTAGTGATTGGAATATAAAATAACTCTCAATGATTTTTTTCTAAAAAAATTATATTTGAATGCGTTTTTTTTGCATTTTTCTGTGCATGTGTCCATATGGCATCGCCAGGCAGGTTAGGCCACTGGTATATCTAACGTTGCAAGAAGCTTTGGATTTTTTAGAGGAATTGTGTTCTGATGATGAAAACGATGTTCCTACTAATATCCAGGCACTCTACATCGAGCCACCTTATCAGGATGGGGATGTAAGTGGGAAAGATGATGGCGAGGATGAAGGTGGAGTTCCGGACAATGTATGCCCAGCACAACTTAAAGCCGGATGTGAAATTGTATTTGAAAATAGTACGCGAATGAAAACTAACGATTGTAATCTAGAGGATGCCGATGACGAGGAACCTTATGACGATACTTTAGATGATTGTTTGCCGAGCTCGTCCAAGAAAATTTGTCGCCCAATTCAATCAAATACTGGGGTACCACTTCCACCAGCTAACAAAGGCAGCAAATATACTTGGCAAACCGCTAATTCATTACCAGTCCTTCCCATATTCCCTGAAACAAATTTCGAAGATTGTCGGGATCTTAGACCTTATCAACTTTTTGAGAAATTTTTCAGCGATGACTTGCTTGAACATATATGCAAATGTTCGAATTTGTACGCTACGCATCATCAGAAACGATACGAAGAACTTACTAAAGATGGTAATGACGATGTAATCTCTATTTTGATTTTATAATATTTATATTTAACACTAAATTTTTCAGAGTTACGTGTGTTCATCGCAATTTTGATAGTAACTGGCTACACTTCTACAGGAGCCTTTCGAGACATGTGGAGCTGCGATGATGATGTTCAAAACGTTATGGTCTTCAATGCTATGCGAAGGAACCGCTTTGAGGAAAAAATCAACTATATGTTGCACTTCGAGTCCGCATTGCACGAACCGTCTGCTAGTTCTGATAGGTTTGACACCCTTTGGAAACTACGCCCACTGACTGACCATATAAAGGCCAAAATGACTGAAAACTTTCACCCAGAACAAAATCTCTCATATGACGAAAGTATGATTGCATATTTCGGTCGCCATGGATGTAAACAGTTCATAAAAGGAAAGCCAATTCGTTACGGATACAAAGCTTGGTCTCTTTGCACTCCTAGAGGATATATGATCAATTTTGAAATATACCAAGGCAAGAATTCGAGGGTGAATCCTAAATATGAAGAACGCTTTGGCACTTGCGCAGCTCCACTCTTGTGTATGATTGACGAATTTTCGGAAGAGGTGCAAGAACTTCCGTTATCCTTTTACTTCGACAATCTTTTCACTGGAATACCATTGTTGATTTATTTGAAAAAAAGAGGTTTCCAGGCTACCGGTACAATTCGAGAAAACCGAATTCCAAAAAGTTGTCCTATTCCACATAAGAAGGATTTACGTAAACAGCAAAGAGGATATCACGAAAGCGTGGAAATCAAAGAAGAGTCAATTTATCTGACTAAATGGATAGATAACTCGGTAGTCTGCCTTGCATCGACATGTTTTAGTGGCGAACCAAAATCCACAGCATCTCGCTACAGTAGAGACATGCGCAGGAAAATACCAGTTCCACGTCCGTGCGTTGTAACTCAATACAACAAATTTATGTCGGGTGTGGATCGATTTGACCAAAATGTTGCAGGCCACCGCATAAGCTTTAGAGGAAAAAAATGGTGGCATTTCATTTTTACTTGGCTTATTTACGCAAGCTTGCAAAACAGCTGGCTTCTTTATAGATCCGCTAATGATAATAAGTCATTTAAAGATTTTAAGAGAGAAGTAGCCATTTACTACTGCAAGCACTACGGCGTCGAACTGAAAAAGTTCCAAAAAACCTCAAACAAACGAATTGAATCCGTAACGAATGTCTTGCGCTATGACAGGACTGATCACCTTGTGGTTCCAATTGGAAATAAGAGGCGATGTGCAGGTGTTGTATGCAAGTCCATCGTGCGAACAGCCTGCAAAAAATGCGATGTTGGACTTTGTTTGCCTTGCTTCGAAGCATATCATACAAAAATGTGAAAAACCAGGATTTTTCAATAAAATTTTGTATCATCTCAATGATATTTAATAAAATGAATAAATTATTTTTGATTTTTTAATGATACATGTATATAATAAAGTGAATTAAAAATTTTTTTTTTTTGAAGTTTGATTTTTGGGGGTTGCGGAATTATTTTCTACATATATGTAAACCAGTGGCCTAGCTTACCTAGCGTTGCCATATGGCAACAGGACATTTCAAGGACCCTGGGTCCAGGACATAAAATCTAATGCTACAGTTTTTTTAGTTTACCCAAAAGGATACCGCAAAAAAAAATCTTTTCAAAATTCCACAAAAAATTTACGTAGGGTGATTCGGGTTAAGAGAACTAGTGAATTCGAAGCAAGCAAGTTTTTCTTCAAGGCTCTTGCGCTGTTCTGCATTTCGTTAAGTCATTCCATTTCATTCTGATCCGTTTGTCAGCTCTTTCGATAATTTCATTATGTATCGTTTTTGGCGACTTAGCTTTTAGATGTACTGGTTCGGTAGTCAAACGAATGGCACTTTAGCCAATTTCAGCAGCTATTTCGTTTTTCGGAGTTTGTTTTTGTACTGGAACACAGTACATATGCCACCGCTTTCCATTAACTACTACAACTATCGCCTACCTGGTTCTAAGAACATTCTCAGACATAATGATTATTGTCTTACTTGCTATCTGGCTCGACGAATAAATTAATTTAAAAAATGAAATATAATTAAATAATAGTCTCTAAGTTGTTGTCAGGCGTTGATCTGACCGCAAAGACTTCCACATGAAAAATACTACAGTATTCCGAAGATCGCCTAAGATTCACCTCCGGTCTATAGATTCCGTTTCTTCGCTTTTTTTTATAAAATTTATGATAAAAAATACGTACGAGTTCGCAGAATCAGAAATGCCAATAAGGAGTTCATAAAAAAAGTTACGCTGCAGGTTAGCCCTTTAACCACCATTTTGCTTAAAAATGTAAATCTTAAAATTTCTGAAAACAAGAAAATATAGGCTAATTAAAGCCTGAAAGAGAGAGAAAGAGCTTTGGCGTAATAAATTGTCGACGTTTTTTTGAGGTCTCCATATTACACTAGCATATAGCCATTGGTTATTTTCAATAGTTTTCAAAGATATGTAGCAGAGAATGACTCGGAAAGCATTTCTAAGACCAAAAAACTTACCAGGAATTTGAATATCTATGTAATTTTTTTAAATTACATTTCAGTATAGAGGCTTTCTTATCGAAGAGACTGATAGACTTTAAAGAGTTATAAACAGTTAAAAGGCTGCTGATCTTCAGGAACTCCTCTCAAAAAAGACGTCTTGCGATGACCACTATATCTCTGAACTGGATAATTTGAAATTAAAAGAACCCAACAGATTTCATTAAAGTGATGTTTAATCTAGTAGCTAAATCGAAGGAATAAACAAAATAAAATTTTTTGACAAAATGGCGGTTTCTCGAAAAAAAAACATCGATTTTCACTAAAATTTTTGCCTTAAATTGTTTAAAAAAAAATCGTTGAGAACACATCTTCGGTTAATTACTATAAAAACATATTTAAAACGCTCGTGTTAAAATTTGAGACTTATCGGTTTAGCCGTTTTCGAGTAATGTTGGTCACCGGCTTTTTAAACACCATTTTGAAAAAACGCATTTAAAGTTGGGAATGCGCTTTATATACACTCTGAACCGCCTTTTCAAATTTGCAAGTAACTTCGAAAATATTCACCGGAACGATATAAAATTTTCTCTGTGTTTTCTTAAATATATTTACATTAAGAAAATAAAATACAATTTTTTTTTTAAATTCGAACTGTACATAAACCCTGAACCTAATACAATTTTTTTTCCGCACTTCAAGAATTGTACCAAATATCAGCTGACTTTGATTCCCCAAGCATTACAAAGTGCCGAATCGAACAAACAACTGCTATAAATCACACGAACTGGCATAATCGAGTTATGATGCCCATTCTGCATGATATTTTTATTGCTTACCATTGTTATTGTTTCCTATTCTAATCTTTTGAACCACAAAAAGTTCTGACTTATGCCAATATAGTAAAAATATTATAACAATTCATTTAGTTAGGTATAGGGTCAAGTGATTAAAATGATTTGCGAGGTAGTTGTAGTAACCATTTTGAGTAGATTTGATGCTTTTAGATTTCACATTTGTCGGATAACAATGTGTGCCATAACCACTAGAAGCTTTGCTAATTATTTAGCAAATTGCTAGCAGTCCTCTTCCTATTTTCATTATTTTCTTCTATCTCCTAAACATTTAATTGCTAAATTGTATCTTCTCATCCAAACTCTATAAATTTCATGAAGTCTTCTACTCACTGCTGCAAGCTTAAATGCGAACCTTGTCACTGGCTGCCGCGTAATAAAGTCGGCAAGCGCGTAACCCCTTCGCATTGCAATAAACCGCAATAAAGTCAAGTAAACAGCGCTGTTTGCTGAATCAAAATGTAAATAAACTTTGCGACACACCGCGCTGCCGCCACCGTCATGGCAATGTCAACGAAAGCAACAATACTATCTGCCATTTGCCATTGTGTTGGCTGAATGTACGCCTGTCCGCCCAGGCAGCAGCGTTGGCGACACCGCCATTGTCTTTGCCAGTCAAGGCAACGGCTGCCTACGATTCCTTTCACACCAACTACAATTACATATTGCCTTTTTATTGTCCCGGCGCGGAGCAACAACAACAAGCTGCAGCAGCGCAGCATATATTGTATGCTTGCAGCAAGTGAGCGCGCGAAAACTTTTGCATTCCCAGTCAGTCGCCTTTAACGCGTCGTCAATGTGTCAACTTGGTGTTATTGTTGTTGCAAAAGTTGCGCGCCTTCGCAGGGGAGTATGTTGTCTGTCGCTCATTATGCAAAAAAAATGTTCACTGCCATTTTAATGAGGATGCTTACTTCGTGGTGCAAACGCTATTGCCCGCCACACTTTACGAGCGTTCGTTAAATTGACTATGACTCTAGCGTCGCTTGGCGGCGAATTTTATGCGCGCGCGCGAGAGAGTCTTTAACACGCGGCAATGGCTATAATACACTGCCATATATACATACATGTGAGTTAAAATGAAATTTAACATTTTTGATTGCATACATTACTTGTATGCGCTCTTCACGCGCGTTGCGCATGACGTATGAGTGACTTTAATGGCGCTTCCAGCAACCCACCACCACCTTTTGCCCGGCCAGCATATGCATATGCGGCTTTAATGCACTTTTAATTATGCCATTTTCGTGGCGACCATTGGCGGTTTGGCGACACAGCCTTTTCATTATTACGCTGCGGCCAAGTCGTATGGGCGTTATGAGAAAAATATTAATTGCAGCCATCGAGCCTTAAGCTGTTCTTTGTGGCCTCCGTGGTATTTGCGTCATGCTGTTGGTGGGCGAAATCATTAATATCGTACATATGATTACAAATTGTCGATAATTTTGCGAAATTACATATTTCGCGGAAATTAATTATACACAATTTAAGGAATTGGTTGTGTAAGGCGGAAAATGTGAAAAATTCATGTGTTTTGACTTTACTGAGCTATAGTTAATAATAGTAGTGAAAGTTAATAGTAGTAAAGCTTTGAATATGATGTAGGTTTTCCATATACTTCTTTTACAATAATATAAATAGAGTGATTAGGCGACCATTTTTTCATCTAAAATCTATACTCAAAAATATTTAAGTTATCTGTCACTAAAATGGTATATGAACTATCTTACCGAAGGAACTTGGGAATTGACTTGTTTTTGACTCCCTAAGCACTAGAGAGTAGTGAGTCGAACAAAAATAAACGGTTTTCAACTCCTCATATATTATAGAGTAAAAAATATTAAACAAACAACTAAATAAATTATATAGAATTTCCAAAATCAGCTGACTTCAATTACCAAAAAACTAGAGAATAACAAATCGATTAAACAACTGGTATAAATCTCATGCCTAAAAATTAGATGTTTTCAATTCGCCAAGCATTAGACAGTATCAAAGCACGCAGGGAACTCGTGTAAATTATATAAAGTTACCAAAAATTGGCATTAAAGAGTAGAAAATCGATCAAGCAACTGGTATAACTGCATAGAATATCCAAGCATCCAAATCCAAGCATCCAAAAGCAGCTCGCGAAACATTACAGAGCAACAAGTCGATCAAACAACTGGTAAATTTCTAAATAATTGTCAAAAATCAGCGGTCTACGATTCACCAAGCATTAGAGAGTAACAAATCGATTAAACAACTGGTATAATTGCAAAATATTGTCAAATATCAGCGTCAATCGGTTCCTCAAGCATTAGAGAACAGTAAATCGAAAAAATAGCTCATTTAAATTTGATAGAAATGAAAGAGATTGGATGATTTCGAATCTTCAAAGGTTAGAGAGTAACAAATCGAACAAAAAACTGGTATAAAACTCATATAATGACAAAATCAAGTTGTGATCCACTTTCAACATGCTTTTTGGTATTACAACATATAATTGTTTAAAAAAGAGTGGAACGTGAATTATTTCATTATACAAAAATATTATATAAAAATTTTATTCACTAAAATATTGAGTGAAACGACTGCTTAAGAGTTGTAAGAAACATGTTATATCCAATACCGCAACGATAGCGGTAATAAAGTGCTTCCGACATGAAATACCTTTCTTGGTTATATTCTTTTAAAGGAGAATCTATTTCGGTTAAAGTAAAAAAATATTTCAGAGAAAGGAGATTCTATTTCAGCTCTAGCTCAGCTGCAGATTCTATGCAGAATCTCTATAAATCTAGATATTTTTATAAAACTCCTTCAAACCACTAACTTCCTATAATTAATGATAAATAGGCATTCATATCTAAATAAAGAACTTTTTTCCAACCTAAAATTAGTTCAATTATTACCTTACAATTTTAAAGGCTTTCTACAGTAAATATCGATAGCCACTTGTATTTGTTTTGTTTTCCTTATTTTTGCATATAACCTTTCAGAAAAACTCATCGCAAATCCACGAATACGAGTATGTAATACCAATTTGAGTGTCCTTTGGCACTCGGTGTGAAATACATTGTGCACACGGCTGCTGTCTGCCACCGCACACATGCACTTTAGTTTGTTGGTCGCACTTGAGTTTAGTACTTAAGAGTTTCCATTATGTCATTTATGGGTTTTTATATGCCACATATTTGCGCACACGCACAAATGTTAATGCACATTGCAACCGCAGTTGTTGTTGGCATTTTAAAATTCCTATACCAATACAATAGTGCTAACACATATTTATAGAACGGGTGATCCAAGAAGAGGTAGATTTTTCAATGACCTCTTTTGATAGATCACGTGTGAGGCGTGTCAAGCTGTCATTTTAGTTTTGTTCAGTATTGTTTGACAGCTCAAGTTATAGTCAACATAATCGGCCTACTGAGCGTACTATTCGCAGCTTCATCATCCATCTTGAGACCCAGTATTCATTCATGGATAATATTCGACCGAATAGACCTTGTCCAGCACGCGGTGAAGAAAATATGCCTGTAGCTGAAAGTGTATACGAATACCATGCACAGTCGATCCGGCGCCGTTCGCAGCATTTCGGACTGAAGTATGGAATGACTTGGCGCATTTTACGTCGAAAACTTAAATTAAAGGCTTACAAAATACAGCTTGTACAAGAACTGAAGCCGCTCGAACTACCCAAGCGACATTGCTTCGCTTTATGGGTTCTTAAAAAAGTTTCAAAAAGATCCGACATTTTCGAGCCATGTTTTGTTCGGAGATGACTTCTATATCTAGCTCAATGGATATGTATGTAAGCAGGCGAAATTGCCGCATTTGGAACGAAGAGCAACTTGAAGAGATTCGAGAGCTGCCATTTCATCCAGAAAAAAAAGGATTGGTATGGTTTGTGGGCCGGTGGAATCATCGGTCCATATTTCTTTAAACTGATGCCGGTGAAAACGTAACCGTCAATGCCAACCGTTATCGTCCCATGATAACCCACTTTGATGCCTGAAATTGAAGCTGGTGCTACCTGTCGAAATGCTCGAACGAGTCATCAAAAATTGGACTCAACGGATGGACCAACATTTGAAAGAGATAATCTTCAAAAAATAAATGCCAAGTAATGTTCCTTCGAATTATAATAAACATTCCCATTAAATTTAAAATTTCATTGCTGTAAAAAAAGAAGGGAACCTCGAAATGGATCACCCTTTACATATACATACATATGTATATTAATATGTGTGGCGTTTGCATGTATGCTGTATCCAATAATCTTGTTGGAGACGCTCACGTGTGGCCACAACAACCAAGGCAACGTCATACAAGTGTCGGCAGACGTGTAGGGGGAAGTAGATTTTAGTGCAAATGTTGCCAAATGCTTGGGTCGGGTGTTAATAGTGTAAACAGCGTGAACACGTGCTCTTCTGCCAAATATTTACATACACATTTACATAATCACTGAGTATGTACATTCATATTTACAAATATATAACTACAGTGGGGTCTCTTAAATAGAAACATCTTTTTGAAGATTTTTGTCGAAATATTTTAGTGAGCACCCAAACTTTCCTTTTCACGAAATTTGGCATGGATTATTGTCCAAGAGAGTGCTACAATTTCGGATTATACTTTCCAGATCGAACTACTGTAGCAAAGAGCTGTCATACAACCGACCGATCAAAATAAAATACTTTTATGGAAACATCCTTTTTGGCGAGAATTGGAAATCGCAAGCGCAACCATGTCCTTCTCCACCTGGTCTTTCCAACGGAGTGGAGGTCTCGACCTTTCTCTGTTTCGCCCGACGGGTACTGCGTCGAATACTTTCAGAGCTGAAGTGTTTTCGACTATTCGAACGAAATGAACTAGCCAGCGTAGCCGCTGTCTTTTAATTCGCTGAACTATGTATCTCAATGTCGTCATACTTATATCTCATGCAGCTCATCGTTCCATCAAACGCGATATTCATCGTAGCCAATGAATAAAGGACCATAAATCTTCCACAGAATCGTTCTCTCGAAAACTGTCAAGTCATCAGATGTTGTCATCGTCCATACCTCTGCACCAAATAGCAGGACGGGAATAATGACTAACTAATAGAGTTTGATTTTTGTTCGTAGAGAGAAGACTTTACTTCTCAAAATATTCTGATTAGACAAAATTATCTACAACTTCGAAGTTATGACTATCAACCGTGACGTGGTTGCCTAGTCGCGAGTGCGCCGACTGTTTGTTTGATGACAGGAGATATTCCGTCCTTCCTCGTTTACTACCAGCCGGTAAAAGTTAGTAGATAACTATTTACGGCCATTAACTGAGATTATGCGTTCCCTTTAAGTGGATGCTATCCAGCAGACATCGAGAAATATTCTGTCATTATTCCCAATACCCAAGACTTCCTCTACATCCACTCACAGAGTGTCAGAATACCTAAGGAAACACTAAGCTTTTAGGCTATTTTTGTAATGTATAAATTTTTTCGAGCTCACTGTAATTATCGATGAACATAAACCCACCAATGCCGTTAACCCTGCGCTGATGATGATTTATTATATCTCACTATCCATGGAAGTCTTACCAGCTCTATGGAGGAACTTTCGTACGAACTTACGTATTTACAACGTAACGCTTTAAGCAGTTCTATATCGGTATAATTTCGTACATATGTACAAACATTAAGTGGCATTTCCAACACTTACGCACGATTTGTTGATCTGTAAGCCACAGCTGCACGGTGGGCGTATAGCGGAGCGCAGAGATAAAGAGATGTTTAACTCCTCTCTCACTGGAAGTGAGAGAGCAATTGTTAAACGTCAAAACCTACTGAACTTTGACAGCTAATCGAGTTCAGTAGGTTTTGACGTTTATCAATTGGAAACGGGCGATGGCCAGATTGAAATCTTACCGAAAAAATATGTAAACGGAGGGATTTGTTGCATCGTTCAAGACCACTTATAAAATATGTAAAACAATGAAAATTAAATAAATTTGTAAAATTTAAAGGTATTTGATGAAACGTTTTGTAATTTGAAGCATCATAGTATTATTTTCAATGGAAAATGAATAAAAAAATTTAATGAATGAGAGCTAACAAGCTTAAGTCCTTGTTTTGGGTATTGAAAGGTCAAAAATCGGTTCTTCTAATGTACTTTAAAAAGATTTAAATAGTTTCTCCATACAATAAATAGCCACTACATAGTAATTTTTATTCGTACTAAATGTTGGGTGTTTTAATTTAAAATGCCCAAAAATTCTTATTTTGTTCGATCTGGCCATAATGGAAAATGTTATAAAAAACGCTTATTTTGAGGCGCTCTCACACTGGAATAAGTTGAACATCCCTTTATTCCTGGCGGAGCGTTTGTGTGCGGTTGAGATACTGAGCGGCTGGGTGGCTGCCTGGTTAGCAGGTTAGTGGCAATATGTCTGTTGTGCGCTGTAATTCGATGCCCACAGAAGCTCATCGTTCTTTTTCTGAATTTATTTTATTTCAGCTCCTCCTTCTCTTCATATTTACGGCATGCCATTCATTGTTGGCATCAACACATGCTTACAATTGTATACATTTTTCTTTTGTGTCATTTACGTTGAATTGCGCTCTGCCGCCGCCAACTCTTTCTTGACGTAAATTTCGTAGATTGATTGAATAGCGCCGCTGAGAAGTGATTGAAGGTTATAATGGTGTGGCAAGCTGGTTGAGGAATTGAATCTTGGCACTCAAATGGGAAGTGCGTATGCAGACATTTGTTATGTGTTGGATGTACTCAAATGTAGGAAAATATGTGTTAAGCATGTCTGGCAAAAAATAGAAAATAACAATATTAGGTGTATCCTTTTATAAAGTAAGCGATTCCTTGCATTTCTCACATATTTTTCTTGGTCTAACAAATTATATATGTACATACATATGTAAGCTATTGTTGTTGTTGCCTGACAAATGGCATTGAACTTTTTTGTTTGGCCAGAAGAAAAATTGGTAACTTAAGTGACTATAAATAAGGAATTGGGAGCATATAGAGATTTATACATATGTATACACTGAGGTGCTGCAATAGTACACACATACATACATACATATGAATGTATAATAGTTAAGGGGATACAATATTACAGTCTATACCGGTAGATATATGTACATATGTATGTAAAAATACGCTTTACGGCCGATAAAAAAAACTCTACGTTAGGACCTTTCGAAAAAATGTAATTTATTTCGGTTGATTAAAAAATGCAATGGATTTAAACGAATTAAAAAAAAAACTTCAGCTGCACCGGAGCTTTAATACCCTTCACAAATAGAAAAGTTTCCATACAAGAATTTAGTTTATATGGCTACTATATGCTATTGTGGTCCGATCGGAACCATCAAATAAAAGTCTTCTAAACACAGATTTGGATTTTTGTCGCTTTTTTTGTACGGATTTAATCCCCGCTTGTGATTGGTTGTTATCTAACGGTAGGTCCAGGAAACGAGCTGTTGTTGTTGTTCTAAAGTAAGGGTTATCCATTATCCAAAAGTGCTGTTTTGACGAGGTCGGACCGAAGGGAAAAGGGTGTTAGATGGGTAGGGTTTTCAGGACATGCAAAGAGGTGGACATATATTGAATATGTCGGGGTCTATTCTGAATAAGTAGGAGTTTAACCTGCCAGAACGAAGCTGCGCTAGGGTCTCTCGCGTTTCTCGCGGCAACTCGATCTCTTCATCTGCGATGAGTGGTGGTTTGACTCCAAGTTTGCCATTCACTGATACGGAGTCGGTGAAGGTATTAAGAGCTCTACTGTGAATGGCGGTCAAAGCGTGCCGGAAGTGAGTTGCGTCGGAAGTCTGATCGGCGTACTGTTCGATGCCGTCGACGTAGTCAAGAAAGGATGTATTAATTTTCTAAGATGCGGCTACGCTTTGCGAAAATATCCCAGAAAGAAGTTCGTTATGCTCTTTAACCAGAAGCATATGAGCCTCGCTTATTAAGTGCTCGACCGGAGATATCAAGAAGCATCCTGTGATAGTCCGGATTGCAGTGTCCTCGCCGTCTGCGTTCCAGGCGACCAAAACGGTGCGGTGTAGTTTAAGACTGGCCCCCCGATTGTCTTTTTCCCATGAGCTACCGGCTAGAGACTTGAGGATTTTGTTGCGGCTTTGTACTTTAGAAGTTATAGCGGTCATATCAGCAGTGAAGGAACAAAAGCTGTCGATTGTTACTCCTAAAATCTTACGACTATTGACAGTCTGAATTTTAACGTCATAAACTGTAATGCACAGGTCCAGTTCGTGAGTATGGAAGCTATCTTTAGTGGGTGAGACTGTTAGAGCGAAAAAGGTTGGAAATATAGCCGTTTACTGCACAACTCAGAAGATCTAAGCCGTTTGAATTATTTTGGTTTCTTAGGCCACAGGTATCGATAAGCGTTCCCGGCTCACTATTTTTTCGATCTTACTCTAGAGTCAGTTGCAGTTAAATTGTAATCTTCTGGTTTATCGCGAATATCTATGGGCGATCCTGGTAGTAAAGGAGTGGAGTGTAGGTAGTGGATGCTTGTTGAACTCACCGGTGTTGCGGGGGAAGACTGATGTAGCACGGGCTAACGTACGACACGCTCTACTCACGTGTGCTGCGCAGGCCGGAACATATCGGAAAGTGACACCAGCCAGTACAAGAATTGCCCTTGACTGTTGTAACGACAGACTGTGCGAGGACCCAGGACTTTATAAATGAGTCTCGCATGAGGATTGGAGCAGAATGAAAGTTCGAGAAGATTCTGCCTCTTTGAGCACTTGGCGACCGCAGAGGTACTTTACTGGTCACTCGACTGGAGTAGCGACGCAGTGCGCGAACTGGGTGTAGATTGTATAGCCGCAGAGGCTGGTGTCGCAGTAGTGCGTTGGCAGCATAAGGCTACATAACTTATGGCCCACTTTTTGCGTGCCTAATCAGGTCTTAGGATGGCTTCACCCATTGCATTTATTACAACTGTGCAAACACATCGGAAAAAATTTCTACGGGCCCGAATTGGTCTCAATGCTGTTAGGAGTTGCTACAATTATGACAACCCTATCATACAGCTCAACCCGGGATCGTCGAAATAACAGTCCTTAGCCGGATAAAATCCGGGTTAATGCCGCTAACGTTGTAACGCTGTTTTCGGAATCGTGATTTTGCTCCCACAATTTGTATGGCTGCTACATATGTATACGTAGGTTGCTATATATATTTCTGGACTAGGCAACACTAAGTGTTGCTAGGTGCAATCTGACATTTCCATTGAAAAGTTTGACATTTTTTAGCATAACATCACTCAGAACGTTTTGTCATTTAATCCTGAATTGTTTTATTTACAGGGAATTAAAAAATTCATCTCGGCCAAAAAATGGAATTAACTCGTGAACATTTCGTGCGTGGATTATCACGACAAGAGTGCATCGATGAACTAAAACCTTTGTATGGCTATGAAGTCCCATCCTTTAGCACTGTGAAAAACTGGTACAATGAATTCAATCGTGGCCGACGCTCGACGAATTCCGTGAAGGTCGTCCAAAAACAGCCGTTGTGCCAGAAAACATCGATGCCGTACGTGAATTGATAATGCAAGACCGTCATGTAACATACCTTCAGGTAGAGGCATGCCTATGCATTTCTCCCACCAGCATACATTCGATATTGCATGAACACCTGGCCGTAAAAAAGGTTTGTTCTCGTTGGATCCCGCACAATTTGACAATCGCTCAAAAAAAGGCTCGTGTGGATTGGTGTAAAAATACGATCGCGGTGCTTCAAAAGACGTTTATAAGATCGTCACAGGTGATGAATCAGTCGCAGAAATGACAATTTTTTAACTGTAACTGTTAATAAAATTAAAATTAAGAAAAAAGGGGTAGAATTTTGCATTGTATCCTGGAAAAAAGGAGAATGATCTTTAATCTACACCAGTGTTGTCCAACGTGACTGTGTGCACGTTATGCTTGTGTTGGTTATTCTAGCGTCAACTGATCGCAAAATTCTCCTTTGCTTGCCTACGAAGTTGAATACAGTAGCACAATCGTGCTTTCACAGACACTTGTCGCGACATGTTGGTGTGAGGTGTCTGGCACTGTCCATGCGCTATTGTGCGCATAGGCCGTGGACAACGCTGATCTACACAAGAAAGCAAAACATTCAACTTATATTGCCAAAATTATGAATTATTTTAGGAAAATGGTATATAATTTACTGCAGCAAAGCTCTTATGCGTGAAACAACGCAACTTGCTGATATATCCATAAACGGAAATAGCAAGGCCGATTCTTCCCGAGATATTATGGCTGAAATGAATGAGAAATTTGGGTTGAGTATTTGGGTGTGAACCCTTTCCATTCGAATCGATGCCTGTGAATTTGGATTTTTATACATAACAATAATCCAAAATATGATGCCAAAAATGTAAAGAATTGCCTCACTACAGAAAATACTAACGTTCCGAACTAGTCAGCGTGAGGTAAACCAAATTAAAAATGTATAGAGCAATGTTATGAAATCTGTACACCACATTGCTAATAGTTCAAAAATGCTGAAGTACTTTGAGCTGGGGCCGAGGAAGAATGTTAGTTTGTGGGATTGTTAGTGCTTAAAAACAATAACAGTTAAACATTTTTAATACATTTTCTTAATTTCCTATGAAGAACACATTTCCTTTAATAGCAAAGGAATAACACTTTAAAGCTTTTCATTCATTCTTAGTACTTCATTTAATTAACTTAAAACATTAAAATTCATTGTGTCTCAATAATATGATTATATACTAAACGAAATATAGTTCTAACTATATGAGTATTGAACAAGGTTGACTAAGTGAAGCATTTTGAATACATCCACCAATCCAACCCAAGTTGAAGGGTTCTCAAGTCTTGAAATAACGTTCATATTCCATATTAACCATGTGAAGATGTTCCGAAGGGCCACAACAATAAGGACAGCACGTGAAATCCATTAGATATGAAACCTACGTGAAGGGAAAAAAGCAATTACTAGATTATATAACAATGAATGCAGATAAAAGGAAACATTTAACTTTATATATGTAGGTGTTTATTAGTTATACTGTGTTTAAAACGCTGGAAAATAATACACATATAAGGTTCCTACATTCGGTCGTAGCGACTACAAACAATGATTTGGCAAATTGCCACCTCCACATAAATCCTAAAAATTAGTCGCGTTATGATTTATGCTGCTACAATTACAGCATCACACATTTTAATAAGCAGTAGTTTAAATATTCACAAAATTGCAAAAGTTCCCTCCACTTACATTTGGATGAATGCTACACATTTCGGCAATGCGTCCAAAACTAAACATTTTGCAAAAAATGCAAACAAAAGTTTTAGCCTCACGATGGCAAATACAGCCCTCTGGAATTAGCTGCTCCAACTCTGGCGTTTGTTTTTGGGAAACATTGTCCTTCGGAAGCAAAGTATTTTCAATTTTACTCTGTGAACTGCTTTGAAGAATAACTTCCGCTGCAGATGTGTTGTGTTTTCGGACGAGCTCTAAACGATCATTTAGAGAATTCTTTTTCTTATGTCTCGGCGCCATTTTTTCATAAAATAAATCTTAAAATTTTAACAAAAGAACGATATGCGCCTTTGCAATTATTTTTGTTTTTTATATTTAGAAAATGGAGGAACTAACGGTAGATAATGTAATAGAAATTAGCCACATTATTCTATTACAATTTTTAGCCCTTTGAAAAAAATGTATTCACAATATAATGTATAAATTAATGAAAGTAAAAAAAAAATTCTCTAATAATACTCAAATCCTCTACAAATTTTGCGATTTACTGTTGAAAGTTCAAGCCGATTTTGTAACTCGCCGTCAAACAATTTGTGTTTCTTTGAACGTGAACAATTTTTGTTCTGTGAATTTTGTTATACATACATTCATGCTTATATGTGGAAACAGTTAACGTAAATTTTAGGCCTCATTTCAGCAATTATATATTAATGTATGTATTAATATTTTTTATTCTAGGTCTTTTGCTGACCTTAATATTTTTTCTTTTGTTATTTTCCTTAAAAAATCAAGTAGTCTTTTGGTCCGGTTTAAAAAAAAACACTAAAATGGCTAGGCAATCAGTGGGTTTCGAACATACGACATTGAATTACAGTACCGCACAAACACACTCGGCTGTCAGTAGAAAACTCCGTATATATAAATAGAGGCATACAAGCACTAAAAAGCATCTCTGGTTGCAATAAATATGAAAATGTAAATAAATAAAATACAAGAAAAATGAAAAAAGTCAACTATGGCTGCCCCCAAGCTATAACACCCTTCATAGCTGAATTTTAGCATAAAAGATCTTTATCTTGCCTTTGATAGGTAAGCATTACGATGGCAAACTTAATATACCGTGTTAAGGGTATAAATATGAATTTTATTTGTATTTTTGTGTTCTTAGAGTTGAGTGTCTTATATGAACTTTTCGAGACAATTGTTAAGGCAGGCTACCATCGACAGTTCTTATTGTAGGGGCAGAAAACAAGATTCAAATGTTATTACCAAGTTTATAGGCCTTGGTCGGATAAAACCGTTCTTTTCTTTTTGATCGAAATAGCGTTAGATCGCCCAAATAACTTGCCGTACAACGCCCGCATATCGATTTCGGTAAGTTTTGGTAATGTAGAACCGGTTGTTGTCATAAATTAGAAATTGCTGGAGATAAAAACTCTGGATCATGCAGGTTACGTCTACCCAACTGTTCGGCTTAGTCTGATATGATACTCAGCAACAATTAGAGAAAATTAAAATTATTAAGTTCAACAAATAATTATTAAACTACTAATAAGTTTAGGTGCCTAAAAATGCAGCACTGTATATTTAAAAGTCACCATATAAGTTAATACACCAAATAATAGCGTGGTGAGTATACAAAAAACAACCACCAGCACGCTGTGCACTTATTGCTTATTAGCGAGCAATGAATGTATGGCTCGTTGGTCTAGAGGTATGATTCTCGCTTCGGGTGCGAGAGGTCCCGGGTTCAATTCCCGGACGAGCCCACTAACGCTGTGCATCAAAATTCGAAAGGATGCGCAAGCGTGTTGAATTTTTTTATTTTTTCAACTAACATTTTTTAAATACTTTCTTGGGAAGCAAACTTGCTTGTTGCTGGAAGAAGAAACTGTCTATTTTTCGATTTTAATTTTTAGATGATTACATAAACACTGAGTTGTTAGTAAATATAGTTTTTTTTTGTATAAACATGAGTACAAATTATCATAAGAAAATCGTAAAGCAAATAAACAGGGAAACAATACGAAAGACTAAATGGTGATGACTAATGTACTTCAACCGTAGTACTTCTGTTGGCGTTATCGAACCCTTGCATTAACTGCATGCCAATGTGTACTGCTATTTTTAACGGCGATATGAAATTGTTTACGAAAAGAATAAATAAAATATGTGCAAAATGCTTGTACTTTTCTTGGAATTTTTGTGCTTGTAAAGGCCGGCTATGACAAAAGCACTTGTGTTTGAATTATCTGCTGATTACCGAATGCACATTTCTTGTGTAAATCGGCATTATATGGAAAAATGTGTTCTTTTTCGAGTTCATTGATAATACTGAAAGTGCCTTTTTATTTACTTAAATAAAGAGCTAAGGCCGATTGACATTGAAAATTGACTTCCATTTATTAAAGCACCTTATCGTCAACATGTGTGCGGCCGTTGGACTCTGACGTGTCCAGACTATTTAGGTGTATGCGAGCACCTCGCGGCGTGAAGGGCGCAACACAGCGTAATTAACTGTTTAGTTGTGCACAAGCCAGCTAAATAAATGAAAAAAATGGAATTTTTGACCAACAAACAACAATGCGAAAAAGCGAAAGGCAAACATGTAAATCGAAAACCAATGGAAAATGAAAAAAATGAAGGCGTGAAAATAGCAGCAAATAACATAACATAATTTTTATAACGAATTGTGGAAAATTCAGACTGAACCCACTGGCAAAAATAGATAAAAAAAAGACTAGAAAAAAAGAGTAAATAAATAAAAAAAAGAAAATAAATAAAAAAAAAGAAAATAAATAAAAAAAAAGTAAATAAATAAAAAAAGTAAATAAATAAATAAAAAAATAAAATAAAAAATTAAAAACAAAAAAAACATAAAAAAAAACTAAATAAAAATATTAAATAAAAAAACACAAAATAAAAAAAAAATAAAAATAAAAATAGATAAAAAATAAAGAAATGATAGATTTGGACAAAACCAAAAAAAAAAAATGAAACAAAAATTATTAGAAATAAATATAAAATAGATTACGAAAAAGAATTTTTTACAAATAATGAAATATAAATTACAAGAAAAAATTTTAATAGAAAAAAATAAATTAGAAAAAAATATATTGGTAAAAACAAATAAAAAAAAAAAAACAGATTAGTAGAAAAACAATAAAAATACACAAACAGTTGCGGAAGTAAGAGAGAAAATAAAATAGCCGTCAAAGCGGCCAACAATACTATTTTGCTTTTGTTTTCTTTCATTTTTATGTTCTTTTTTTTTAGAATAAATAAAAATTATTAATATATATTGAATAAACTATTTTTGTTGTTGTTTTGTTAAATCATTTTTAGCATTAAGAGTTTTGTTTTCACTGTTGCTTTCATCGTTATTACTAGCGTTTCGGCAATAAGAGCAAAAGTATGAATGCTATAGGCCACTTTGCTCGCTGGCGTCTGCACTCACGCCACCACGACGTTGTGCATCCACACAATAACGCGTTAGCACGAACACATGATCCCGACAGCTAAAGTTGCACAAATTCATTGGCATCCACTGTTTTTTTCTCACTTGGCTGCTATTTTTTTTTTTTTTTTTTTTTGCTTCTTTCTGCTGCTCCAACGCACATAAGTTTTGCAAAACTTATTCTATTTATTTTTTGTTTTATCTTGCTGCTCTGCTTCCTCCACGCTGTTCACATACAGCGTTTGTTTACGGCATTATTAATAATAGCTTAAGTATTTGTTTGTTTGTTTTTGTTGTAATTGTAAATGTAGTTTGCTGTGGTACGTTTTTGTATTTGTAATCTTGTTGTCATTATGTAGTACTAAGAGTAGTAGTTTGTTGTTGTATTTTATAATTAATATTATTATTACGTTTAACCAGTCTATTCATATTCCAAAATGTTCTTGTGGTAAAATAGTAAATAGCTGAAATAAAGAGAAAAGGAACGTATAAAAGAAATTGCAAAATAAGATATATAAATTTAAGATTAAACATTTGCTGCACTGCATAGAAGACTAAAATAACATAAACAGAAAATTAAATGCTAAAAACTAGACTTTCAACATACGTACCCCTCACTGTCCAACACTTGCTTCAATGTCGCCGTTGTGATAATGTGATCATCACACTTAACCCAAGTATCTTTATGATGACGCACATAGGCTATATAGTGGCCAGAATCGATGGTGCCTACGTGATTGACCACGGCATATAGTGAGTAGCGAAAATCACCGTATGCATTATTCTTCTCCGACATAAACGGCGTCATATCTAGCTCGACGGGGAATGAAATGAACGTGGAGACCTTCTTGCCAATCAATGTGGATACATGCTCGAAGCGTTTCAAATGAAAACTCGCCACGCTAGGCAGTGTGCGTAGGCTAAACTGCTTTGTCGATTCTTGATACGATTTGCAGGTGGAACATTTTATTTTACCATATTCACCGAGATGTTCGGCGCGTGTATAACGCTCCAAACAATCGATTAGCGTCTTTGGTGTGCTACCACCATGCGCCGTCTCGCCCAAATCCAATGATATATCCCAAAATGGATCAATGGTGGTCGAAACGCCTTTACACTCCTGACAAACGACATCACTCTGTAACATGCCGGTGAAAATTTGATCTATAATGCAGTTACATTGTGTGGGGCAGTTGCTATTCACATTTGTATTCGCATTCGTGTTGTGACCACCACAACCGGAGCCACCGCCGGTACCGCTGCCACTCGACGATGTGGCATTATTCAATTTGTTGGCACTCTCTACCTCTGTTTTAGCTTTAATGCAGTGGCGATGCAGCACGTCCAGCGTGGCTATAAAAAATTCATGTGCATCTTGTTGTTCATAGCCGGCCAAATGTTTTGCATGATTCCAGATCAAATGCAATAGCCGATGCAATGATAATGGTGAGCGAGAGCCACTGTAGAATTCCTAATTAAAAATAACAAGTAAAATGGAAAGCACTTAAATGCATAATCATTTTCTTGCACAAACCTGAAATAAACGCGAAACCTCACATACAAGACACTTCAATGATGACTTGGCATTGCACTCGTGTCGCTCCGATAAGAAATAATCAGATAGCAGTGGCGTATGTATTAATGCCTAAATAAAACAAAAATAAAAAGTAATAAATCACTTGCAGCCATTAATTATGCACATATGTATATCGCTTACCTGCACTATGCAATTCATGAAACACGTGGAGCCGAGATTAATTAAGCCGCGTAAGCCTATTGTCTCATTGGCACGTATACGCCGCCGGCGCGGGTTGGCTAATAGTAAATTAGTCTCTTTTGGCGTTGGTATCCATGGCTGCCAGCTAAGACTTTTACTCAGATCTTTCGCTTCCAAACGACGGTTAACACCTGCTATCTCCCGGCAACGCGTATCATAGATGAAATCTCGACAAGAGTTGCAATACAGTGTGCCATGTGATAGCTCTAAAGCGATTGAATGCTTTTTCGCACGCAAGTGTGTAGCTATGTGTGCGCCACGACAGCCAAAGTAGATGCAATGGAGGCAAGCATACACTTGTAAACCGTAACTGCCACACTCAAAGCAACAGCAGGAAAGCGCCTATGACAAATGAAAAATATATTGATATATATTTCATTTATTTTCAAAATTTTCACATACATTTTAAAAAATTATCAATGTTAACTTCACACACACAATTGTTTGTTTAATTCTTTTCAACACACCTTTTTTCGCGAGCATCCTTATTCACACACGCCGAAAAGTATGCATCAATAATGCGAAACGTATCTAAGCTTTGCTCCTTCACGTACGCCTGGAAATGCTTACAGCCCGTCTCACCCATAGTAGTCGTCAACTCGCAGCTTTCGCCAACAGCGTCCGCAGCTGCTGGAGCAGCTTGCGTGCGTCGAACACCACTACTACCTGCTGCTCCACCAGTTCTACCTGTCGTCGTCTCCTCTTGCAGCTGCTGTTGGCTGCGTGTCCTGCGTAGTGGTGGCGTTGCGGTCAGCTGCTTTTCTTCTGTGTCCGCGCCTGCGCTGACGCTAGCTCTGCTGCAGCTACTACTACTATTACTATTGTTTCCGCTACCACCGCTTATGCTACCGGCTCCGATTTCAGCTGATGCTGTTACCTTCTTAGCCGCACCACCCGATTTTCTCCTAGAGACTGTTCGCCCAGTCTTCTTCGTTGTCGTTGTCTTTGCAGCACCTTGTGGTGCGCTTTTTCTTTTTTTTCGTTTACCCCGTTCTGCTCCTTGGCTATGTTGCTTTTCGGTGCACCGTACGTCGACACCAACACCACTAACACTAGCACAATTACTTGCACTGCCAACAACACCAACAACGACTGCTTGCGAATCAACAGCACACCGGCCGTCGCTACGATTATCCACACACTTTACGCCACTATTGTCAGCAGTCTCTGTTCCTTCTGCTTTTGTGAATTTCTTCCTGGATTTTAGAGCTTTTTTACCTTTACGCTGTTTTCGCACAATTTTGTCGCCTTTTCTGCCTGGAACTGGAGCTAATCTCCAAAGTAAATCGATAACTTTGTCGATGCGACCTTCTCTTACACAGTGCACAGATTTTCAGCAATTTTATCCAACTTCAATTCACTGCCCTCTGGCGACGCACCGATTCTCCGTTCTCAGTCTTTTTTGCTTTTGTGACCGATTCGTTATTCGATTTTTTCGCCGTTCTGTCCGCATCCGTGCGGCGTACCTTTTCGTTTTCGTTGCCCGTTGACTGGCTTCTCTGCTAACGCAAATGTTTTGTTGTAGTTAACAGATTTCGCTTTTGTGGTTATTCAGAGAACTTAAGTTCTCTGGTTGATTTTCATCGGCCGCTGCCCTCTGTGTGCGTCGTTCCAGTGACTGAAGCGGCCGATTCTGACAGTGAACACAGCTGAGAAAGTGCGAGCAAGAAGAGAATAAACGAACTGGCGTTATGGAAAGAAAGGGAAAACCGACTGTTATAAACTCGCAGGTGAACGAAAAATAACAGCCGGTAAAATAACAATGAACTTGGTAGCACTGTTGATAGGGAAATTTAGCAGAGGGTGTTCTTAGTTTTTACACATTAAAAACGAAAAAAAAAAAATTAATTTGATAATATTTTTGTTTAGTTTCTAAAGTTCAAAAGAGAAATTAAAAAAAATATTTTGCTTAAACTTTAAACTATTTTTGGCTGGGATTTAGAATAGCGTCCCCGGATTTCGGGAATAAAATAGGTATCACTGGAAAGGTGACGTTCTCCAGATTACGAAAATGTATATATATAGTTGCCGCTGACTTATAGTTTTAAAGATATTTGCGTTTAAAGGTGAAAAATTGACAATATTTACAGTGATAATTTGTATATTGTGAATAACGTTTCCACTTATATTATGCACTTTTCACTTACTAACACTTCACTAATGTCTAGTTTTTTCTTATAAAATGCCACAAAACTTTTGAAAGGATAAAAAAAAGCAAAAGAAAACATTATGAAACATAAGTGAAGTTGTAAAGGCAAAAGTTGTTTGAATTAAAGTTTTAAATTTTTTAAAAATTATTATTTTTTTTTAATTATTATAGTCAGATATATTTTTAAAATCAATTGCAACACTGCGCCAAATTTCCCATATCCAATCACGGCAAACGGTTGTTAGGGTAATTTTGATTCTGCTAGTTTTCGAATTTTGGACGGGCAGCGGGCATATATCCGCGAAATAACAAACTTCTATATTTTAATTGTACTTTTGATTAATATGGATTATGAAAAAGCTGCAACACCTTTGAAGCTATTTTCAGCGGTGCATATGAGTGGTAAAGTGACACATAAAGTGGGTAACGAAAATTTAGAATTGATAACTACTCCCGGCAATGGGAGATATAAAAAATTTCATCCACGTACACCAAGTAAGCAGTTAAGTTGTAGTATATCAACTATAAGCAATATTTGTAGTAATTCGTCAAAGCAAATAACTTGCTCCACGCTCATGAGTACGCCACCAGCGAAACGATTTCAACGCATACGGAATCCTTTCGAACCACTCTTAGCGGAGCGCTTGCATTTACCACTAATAGCCAGGTTTGTGCAATAAATAGCTTTTCTACTTCAGTTCAATGAAATAATAATAATGCTTTTGTAGCCCTTCGCTGTTTCAGCGGCCTGCAACACCACAACTGTCGTCAACACAATTCGAATGGAATATTGATGAAGTGTCTTCACTGAAACCAGCGCATGTCGAACCACACGAAACACAATTTCACGACTCGCCCGATCCCGATTATGAAGCCAAAGCTCAGTCGGCTATAAGTTCTTATTTCAAGGACCATCAAATTGTGCCGAGTCCAGTAGATTGCCCTTTACGCAGTCATCGCATTATACTTTCCGAATTGAATGCTAATACACCTATTACAAAACCAGGACGACGTATACGTGATTGTGGCACACAGACAGAATTATCATTGCCGGTAATACTGCCTCGCGCTGTAGAAGAAGCGCTAATGCCGTATTTTCAACCACATTTAGCAGTTGCTGATCGGCCAAACTGTGACGCCGATTCGCAAATACGGTTTAGTAGCGATTCAAACGCATCTACTTTTAGTGATGCTAAAGATATTTCATTGCGTCGTAAACTTTTCGATATGAATAATATTGTAGTGCTCGAAGAGGGTAGAACATCGACAACTGAATCCAAAACTAAAACAACATATTCCAACTCCAGTCCCTCATCCGCTTGTGGGAATACCCGTGGTGGTCATTTCGCTATAGTTGGCACGCTTTCAGATTCTATGGACAAGAGTTCATTCGGCTCGCTTTCTCCAATTTCAGCATCTGATGGTCTATCTAACTCACCACATTCGCCGCACAAAAGTCATACCGGCTTGAAATCACGCATACAAACCTTTCTACAAGAACTTGATGATGTAGAGCAGTTGTCACCAATACATCCACCGGTACGACAAACGAGTCGACGGTGTCATGATAAACGGGACGTTACAAGCAAATCACAGCAAGATTGCAAAAATAATTATCGTTGTAATGTTCTGAACCAGAGTGAGGCAACCATAAACGAAGATACTCCTTTAGCTTGTGTTGATGCTGGGAACGGCAACGGTGAGAAATTTACCCCAGATCGCAGTTCTTCACCATTACGTTTGGCCTATTGCTCCACTGAATCAGAATCGGCAATCGGTCATCATTCCATTGATAGCAGTTTCAATATGAAAATCAGTCGTTTAGCCGTTAATAGTGCGAAGTGTATAAAACCAATAACAACAACTGGTCGTGATACTAAGGCACAAGAGCATGATATATTCGCTCACGACGAAACGCAAGATTTAGTTGATGACGATGAAATGCAAGTCTCGCAATTGTCCGCACAAAATTTCAATTGCAGTTCGAGCTCTGCGGATACACCGCGTAGTAAAAGACGTTCAGCAAGTCGCAAAAATCTATCACAATCATTTTCGCTCAATTGGTTAGATGACGAAGAAGAGCAAGCAGATGATGAAAAGCAAAAAGCAGATAAGCAAAACCTACTAAAATCGCCATTAGATTTGCCGCGCATTGATATAAACATAGTGGATGAATTGATTGTTAAGGAACATGCATTACAGCAGCAGCAACAGCTGCAAAAAGTCAACGAGCAGTGTAGTAGTGTTGATAAGCAGGATCCTGTTGATGCGGCGGAAACGCGCGCCGTATTCTATCGTGTTGATAGTGGCTTTAATGAGATGCCAGCCAGTGGTTGCTGTTCCACTTGCTCCATGGGCGCAAGTCAGAAGAGTGATGGCGGATTATCGCCAACGACACAACTTGACGTAAGCATGGTTCGTTGTTCAACACCATCAAAGTGCTCAAACACCAACAGCGGTGCGACTTGACGACAGACAATTGCAATATTTAAGTTGCCAAACATATTTCATAAAACGCTCGGTTGTCATCTGCCTTTTTGCATTAGCTAAAATTCTCCCAGCAAAATACTTATTTAATACTTTATATTTGTATAATTCACAGTTATATGCGCGCAATTATTGTTTCGTATGCAATATTCAAAGCCAAGTTTTGTAGTAATTGTAATAATAGCATGTTAGAAAATTGAATAATTTTAAGCCTGCCATGATTTTTAGAATAAACAATTTTATATACGTGAGACTGCCGTGCAGCAATAAGCAACCCACCTAAGTAGCGCCATCGCTTTGAAAGTTTGTGCAGCAAATAAAAAGTGGAGCGCCTACTAAAATTCACTTTGCTAGCTGTATAGTTTTTAATTAGCCTATTTCATTTACCATGTCGTTTACAACAAATATATACATACATTCCATAAATATATAGATTTTTTACAGCATCCAGTTAAAATAATCATTATTCCACATACTTTCTATTATTATATTTTTACTTGTACTTTCAGTTAGCGTTTATTTCATTTATTTAACATTTCATTATAATTATTTTCAACTTTTCATTATTTTATATATCTGCGTTATGGATGTATTTGTGCCCACACATAGTTTAATCTCTACTTAACATAATTTAACTTTAAATTTCATTTGTTACATGTTATATTTTATAGCTTTTACTCAATCATCGTTTATTTTGAATATTGTGTCACTCGGCGCGTGTAATATTAGTCAATTAATAAATGCAAAAAGCAGTAGGAAATTGTTTGTTTACTATAAATGTTACAAGCGGTCTATTAAGGTGGGTGTAGCGAAGTTACTAAGTTATAATATTTTGCATATTGATTGAGTTCAAAAAATTAAAATATTGCTTTGAAGCAAGCAATATTATCCCACTGTTGTGTTATTTGAGGTGTTTTGTTTTAGCCGCATAAAAGATTTAAACAGCGAACGCGCTATCGACCACTGGCATTTTTTGTCAATCAGACTATTCTACAAATCTCAAATAAAAATTTCCAACTGGTGTGCTAAGAGATCTGTGGAGTATTTGAGGTGTCTTGATTACGAATTTCTGTACAAAAATGTTACGTTCAGCTATTTTTGCCATTGCAGTAAACGGCAGTGGTTTGACTTGACCTTGACTGCAATACAATATTAAGTGTTTGGAAATTCTACAATAATTTTCGGATTTAACAACCCAAAATTAGTCAAAAATGGCCTCTGACGTTACAGTCGCAAAATGGCTGGAAACTAGTGTTATTTATTTAAATTTATTTCAATGTTATCCTTATTGGAAATTTGTTTTAAATTTATTTGTATTACATTTTGAATATTCATTTATAAAATTGCTATTGTAATAGAATTCCGAATTAATTTACAGAAACATTATTGCCAGATTTTTTTTTTTGAAAAGTGTTGTTTCTCATATTTTTGTTACTGTCATCGTAAATTTTTGTGAAATAAAATTTTTTTTTTATTTTTTTTAATTGGCTATTATAAAAGCATACACATTTTTTGCGGCTTAAAATATTTGGGATCGACTGTATAATTTCGTTTAACTATTTAAACATTTTTAATTTTAATTATTATTTTTTTAATAATTTTCCTTATATTTTATGTGTTTTAATTCATTTTTATTTTTTATTCATTAATTTTTGTTTTTAATGCTTTTTTAAAATTTATTTTTTATTTAATATTAAGTTTTTTTCAATTTTTATTTAATTTTTTTTTAAATTTTTTCTTGATAAGTTTTTAAATAAAATTTTAAAGCTTTAATTAAATTAAAAAAAATAATTGGAATATCCAATTGGCACCACGTAGCGAAAAGAAGAAACGACTGGCGCGCTGTTGTTAACTTGGCTATAATCGCGTAAGCGGTGTCTACGCCAGTAAAGAAGAAGAATTAAATTTTTTGGTATTATTTTTCTGTTACATGTTTTAATTATTATTACTTTTTTTTTACATATTTTTAGAATATTTAAGATCCTTCAAAATCGTTTGACTACTTCAAAATTATAAAAGAATTATTCTCTATAATTTTTAATTGCCATAGTAATATCTGTTCTATTATTTAATGTTTTTTACTATAAAGTTTTTATTAATTGTTTTTATAAGCGTTTTTAATTTTCTTTAATATGGTTCTAGTAGATTGTTTTTATTCACACATTTGTTTTTTATATTGTTCTTTTAAGTAGTTTCTTATATTTATAGTTTTTTGGTTATTATTTTCTTTATTTATTATTTTTTATTATAATTTTTTTATTATATATTTTTAATTGTATTTTTTTAAGACTTCAATTTGTGTTATATTCCATTTCACTATTCCTCTAGACATTGTGAACACCACTAACACTGCTAACGAGTAAAATATTGCAACCGTGTGCCAACAGCTGTTTGCTGATCACTAAAAACGGCGAATTTATCTTCAAAGATATGAAAAAAATTCAACGCAAGCAACTTCGCTGCTGTGCGTTTATTTTTACAATTTCCCAAAATGCATTTGTAAACTCGTTTCATTTGTTTCGCTTTCGTCTTGAAGACGCGTTGTTATAGTTGTCGCGGCGTTATTTGTGCAATTTTGTGTTAAAATCTGAGTTAGCATATTTATTAACGTTATTCTTTACGTTAATATCCGGTGCGTGATCAAAAATCTTCAAATTTCATTGCTCCAATTTAAAATTGCAGTTATTAATAACAGCAAATTTGTGAAAATCAGGTAAAGTGCAAGCATCGTTTACCAATAGCAGAAAGAAAGTTAAAGCATTAAAAAAGCACAAAAAAGTTTGTAGACGTAGAAAGAAAACGGACACGGCGCAACTGTGTAGAGTGTGTTGTGTTGAGCAAATCATGTTGGCCTATTAGATATTCGCTGGTCGCGCTGCTTCTTTTGGCCCGGTTTGTGTGCGGTGCGGTACATAAATCTTTAGACACCGATGCATTTGTAGCTTAAAACGTGTGCGCATATGTTGCAACTTGTCAGCTGAGATAAAGTGGAGCATAAATGAAATTTGCTGCCACATTTGCCAGTTCAACGTACGAATAATTGTATTGAATTTGTGTTGTATTGCATTTAGTGCAGTCAAAAGTGATGCATATTAAAATAAGCAAAGAAGCGCTGTTGCGTTGCAAATGTCAAGTGTAGAAACACTACAAAAAAGTGTCAAAAGCTACAGCCGTATTTGTGGTAACAGCCGTGTTTGTGGCAACAAAGTGACCCCTTTTTTGAATACCAACGAACTGCTGTTATAACTTTTTCACTTACTTTGTTTACTGTTTGCTGTTGCTACCAACAATATTTAACCTGTGTTTCGGTTGAAGTTGGTCAGCGCCGTTGTGCATTCAAGCGTGCAACTGTGTAACGTCCAGCAGGCACCTACTGTGCGAGTCAGGCTTATAGATATAAAATACACAGTACATATAGCACGCCAAGCAGCAAAAATATTAATAGGCAGCCTGTAAACCCTAGCTTATGCAGCAGTTATGTACTTCATTTCTTCCTTATCTCCCCGTGCATGACAAAAGCGTAGCGCAGGCGCAACAGACGAAAGTTTCATGCCAATACAATTTGCTGGCGGATAGTGCACCAACTATGTACATTAGTATGTGCTTAGGTACTTACCATTAATAGCCAAGTTTGTTTTTCCTGTATTGCTGATTTACCGGCGCACAGGTGCTGTTGGGCATTCTGCGCAGTGCGTGTTGCTATTGTGTTTTTCGTTTTATTGTGTATTTGTTGTTCATATTCGCGGTATTCAATTTGGTATTCTTGTTTTTCCACAATATTCGCAGTTTTATGTGCGCACTAAGTTGTGTTTGTGCGTGTTACTTAAAAAAAAATATTGTAATAAAATTCGGCTCAACGGAAATAGTGTGTTTTTAATTAGAGTCAAAAGCTGTGCAAAGTAATAAGTGTTTATTAAAAATAATGCGTATTTATTTGATTTAAATTCAGATAATTCCAGTGTAAATAAGTGAAAAATATTAAAAAAAAAATTTTAAATACAATGGTGGCAATAATTATGTTTTAATGATTGATAATTGGAGTAAAAACGCAATTGCATATTTTTAAGGTAAGTTCTCTGTTCACTAATGTTTTATTTCTTTTTAATATTTTAATAGAATTTATGAAATATTTTAAAATTGTGTATTTTGTGTTTTTGTATTTTATTCAAAATCTGATTAAGAAGAGTCACCTGTGCAGCGCTTTTAGTAATTGGCTATCGCTTGGTGAAACTCTGAATTATAGCAAATTATGATCCTTAATAATCGAGCAACGTTCTTCTGGAAATCTCAACTTATTTTTTGTAGTTAGTATTTAACATATTCTTGCTAAGGGGATCATTTGCAAGACAAAAAAAAACTTTTTCTGGGAATTTATTTTTGAAGAGGTATTTTATTTTAATAAATAATAAATAAACAAATATGTAAACTTACACTTTTAATGCACTTTAATAATCGGCGATTAGTTTTAAAGAATTTTTGGGTAGATTAAATAATCGAAATAATTGTAAAAAATGTACAATATATCTCTGATCTTTACCTGATTGGTATCTAAAAAAATTGTGTAAGAATTTCATAACGATCGGTCCAGCTGCTTTGGAGGAAATTTCCTCACGGACTCTGAAAACAACGTTTTCAGAAAAAGGTTTTTAAGTTTTGAGAGCAAATTTCATTTAGTTAATTAAAAAAAATATTTGCTAGATCACATTCATGAATTGGGTCTTTTATTTGAATTTTCTGAGAAAATTATATACTATTCTACAGTAATATACATACATACATATGTATGTATATCCGAAACTTACTTAACAACTTAAAATTTTTGGACATCGTACATATGTATGTATGTATATGTACATACATACATTCCATAAGGGGTTACATAAGTTTCCTTGGGAAAAAAACGGCCTTTTTTTTTAATAATTTTTTTTACATATAAAAAAACGAAATATTTTAATGAAATTTTTTTTTTTATTTAAAAGACTCATATTTAATAAACACGCCATTTCCGGCAGTCCCTCGGAAAAAAGGTGCATCTGCGTTGTCTGCAGAACTTCTTCCAGGATCATCAGAAATAAAAATAAAAAATATGTGTTTTAGTAAAGACAATAAACTAGGTATTGGACGAAGGAAAAAAAATTAAAATTGGATTTTTGGCAGAAAGTTTCTCGACATTTTTTTTTAAATAGTTGTAATTAAAAAAACATCCTTCGTTTAAGACCTTGTAAATGATATCTCGAAGACCTGTGTAAAATTTCATCAAGATCTGTTGAGCAGTTCGCGAGAAATCTTGACACCGTGTAAAGACGGCGCACTTAGCATAGCTAGCATCTAGGGCACAAGTTCTCAAGGCTGTATCTCCGAAACTATTATTCGGATCAACTTGAAAATTTAGGACAATATTCTAGAGATGTTATAGAATTTAATAAGTTAAAAAAAATTTCGATTTTTTGAAACTGTGAAACTCATGTAACCCCATAAGTAAAAAAAAAATCTATCATAATTCAGTATTGGGTGAAACCCCTTAAATCTGAGCGTCATTATTATCAAATTGGTTATTCGCATTGCATTGGTTATTGATCACTTCGCCACATTTTCAACTAATATCGTGCCGCAACTACCGCATTCGCCAGATTAACCTTTGTGTAATTTCTGGCTGTTCATAAAATGCACATGACCACTCCGGGTTCACCGTTTGGACTCAATTGAGGATATAAAAGCTGAATCGAAGAAGGCTCTGATGGCCATCACGACGAGGATTTTTCCAAGTGCTATGATGACTGGAAAATTCGTTGGCATAAGTGTACTTACATTGAAGGAGATGAAATGGACAAAATTCACCTTTCAATTTGATCACAGTAGTATATGTACATACATACATACATACATACATAGATAAAATAAAAATTATATTTCAGTTTGAAATCTACAGTGGTTAAACGTTGTAGTTTAACCGAAGACGAAATTCTAGCCACTGGACGTTCCAACACACTTTGCTTCCTCTATTAGTAGCAACTCCTACAAATCAGATGTGGACCGCAAGCCGGCTGTTGCAATTCCCACGCCCCCAAGCCGGTTTGTTGTTGTTGTAGCGGCCGAAAATCTTCCCTAAATATTTTCGAAAAATGATGTCGAGTTGTTCACCCCACTTTCTGACGTCTTACTTGCCACAAGCTCACATCTTCTCTGTTGTGTTGGAATATTGCTATCCATCCGGATCTTGCCTTTCATTATCATTATGAGTTAATTTCAAATCTTACTAGAAGCCTTTCCAATTCTTAAATTTAAAATAGAACCAAAAAATTGAATAAAATCAGCTTTCACTGCCACCATTTTTCACGCATCTTTACTGTAGCAGACAGTCCTCCTTGCAGCCATTCCGATTTCACTTGGCTACAAGAACGCAACTAATTTGCTAACTAACCTAACGTGACACTAAATCTTACTAGAAGCCAACTTTCTGAAATTACCTTTTCTACAAATACAACGGTAAACAAGTAATTTATGAGTAAAATTGGCAGCTGCGAAACCAAACACATGGTCACTAATTTCCAATCAGAAAAACGAATGAAAGGCTAAACAAAATCAGATTTGCTTTTAGGGGCAACAACAACAATCGGAATGACTGTTGTTGGTGGTGGCTGTGCACCTGTGTGTTTGTTGTTTGTAAACCAAACGAACTGGACAGGTAACTGTAAGGCTATGCAGCTAACTGGTCGTACATATGTATGTATGTATGTTTGTGCAAAAATATATCAAATGATTAGAGCCAACATAAATTTTTACATACACACATACGCATATGGCATATGCACTGCAACTGTGGTTAGTTGGTTTCTCTTTTGCGCTGCATTTCGTGCAGTTTAACCGGATTCGCAAGTTGGGAGTTGACCATTTCATGCCATTATTCTAACAAAATTCCTGCCATAATCCGCTTCGAATAGTATGCATTGGAAAAATGCATGCGCTCCATATACATATGTACATACAACTGTCTACATATGTATATACATATAAGTATATATATGCAACTGAAAACGCAATTTCTACTGCAGTCACTTAAACTGTTAGATTACATGACACACTGACATGCATTCACGGCAACACCGATTACTGGTCACCGATCAAGTGGAGATGTTCCGTTTGTAGCCGCACATTGGATGGTCACACTTTCAATGAAGATATAGTGCGTATATATACATACATATGTATATATTTACATATGCAGTGTAAAAGTGCAAAAATATATGGAATTTAATATGTATAGGGTGCTTCATTTGGTACTAAGGATCTTTAACCTGACAGAGTTCATTATTTATAACATTCCAAAAGCAGCTTTCTTCCCTTTTTGTCGAATTTTTTGAGTTTCCTCGCACAAACTTATATATAAATATATTATTATCACTCGAAAGAACATTCCTTAGCATTTAATTTTTGATTGTTACCTTTTTAAAATGTTGGTCGCGGTTACGTGGTCCATCCGTTGAGTCCAATTTTTGACACTCGGAATGTTTTGCTCCAAGGCCTGAATCGAAGCGGGATTGTCCGCATAGACTTTAGACTTATGCTATGCTCACCGGAAAAAATCTAACGGTGTGATATGACACGATATTGGTGGTCAATCACCGCCCAAAAACGAGAAATGATCTGTTCGCCGAAGTGTTCTCTCAATGAATCCATTCCTTGATACGATATGTGGGAAGTGGCGCCGTCTTGTTGAAAGCAAATGTCGCCGAGATCACAAGCTTCAGTAATCACATAGTCATCATGGTCGCCAATGACGCTTACTTTCTCACCGGCATCATTTTTGAAGAAATTTATACCGATTATTCTATCGTCCCACAAACCACACCAAACCGTTGCTTTTTTTGTGCATGAAATGGCAGCTCTTGAATCTCTTCAGGGTGCTCTACGTTCCAAATGCGCGTCAATTTTGCTTGTTTACATACCCATTGAACCAGAAATGGACCTCAGCGCTGAACAAAATTTGGCTCGAAAACGTCGGATCTTTTCAAGAGCCCAAAAGTGAAGCGATATCGATTGGAAGGTTGAATTTGAGATCTCGACGTAAAATGCGCCCAGTCGTTCTATACATTAGTCCGAGTTACTTTAACTGTATCTATTTTTAAAACTTAAGCTAAGCCCATAGTGAGTCGGAAAGCATACCTTCTTCTTAATTGGCGTTGACACCGCTTACGCGATTATAGCCGAGTCAACAACAGCGCGCCAGTCGTGTCTTCTTTTCGCTACGTGGCGCCAATTGGATATCCCAAGCGAAGCCAGGTCCTTCTCTACTTGGTCCTTCCAACGGAGTGGAGATCTTCCTCTTCCTCTGCTTCGCCCGGCGGGTACTGCGTCGAATACTTTCACAGCTGGAGTGTTTTCGTCCATCCGGGCAACATGACCTAGCCAGCGTAGCCGCTGTCTTTTAATTCGCTGGACTATGTCAATGTCGTCGCACATTTCGTACAGCTCATCGTTCCATCGAATGCGATATTCGCCGTGGCCAATGCGCAAAGGACCGTAAATCTTTCGCAGAACCTTTCTCTCGAAAACTTTTGAGGTCGACTCATCGGTTGTTGTCATCGTCCAAGCCTCTGCACCATATATCAGGACGGGAATTATGAGCGACTTATAGAGTTTGGTTTTTGTTCGTCGAGAGGGGACTTTACTTTTCAATTGCCTACTCAGTCCGAAGTAGCACCTGTTGGCAAGAGTAATCCTGCGTTGGATTCCTTATTTCGTTTGCCATGGTCGTCATCAAAAGGGGGGTCACTCATCCGAGGTTGTTGCTGTTTTTTCATTGATATGATTTTTTACGTGGCGGGTCCCAAACCCAACGCACAACCCTGCGGAGGGGATTTTTCGCCTTCTCACTTTAGCTCGCCTTCAAACGGATGTTCTTAGGCTACCCAGAGGATACTTGGTCAAAGACCGGAAGTCGTGAGCTGCTTGAGTCATATGTAAAAGAATCGTTTCTGGCCACTCCCAAGTGAATGGTAATCAGAGAACTTTCCTCATTTGAGTGAACTGCTACACATAACTCCATCCTCCTCAGCATACCAAGTATAGTAAAAAAATCGTCTATAGCTAAAATCTGTTAACTAACTACTTTACTTGTGCTGATTATGCCTTAGTACTTGTAGCTCTTATCAAATGTTCCAATCTGCAACAATTTCGCGGTCAAAAGAGCCTTATCTAATCTATTAGTGGTGATAAACCAAACTGATTGAACATTTCCGCAATATGTACTAGCTTCCTTTAGGCGTCTTTTAAAAAATAAAATTCTTCGCTCGGTTTCCTCACTTCATCATTTTCAAATGCTCCTTTCTCGAAGATTTTAGCGCAGCTATTGGTAACAATCTATGCCAAAATTCGAAAAGATAATCTGTCAAATAAATAAGTTTCTTGTACAAAACCTTGATTTCGATTTTGGAAAGTTCTTCGAACTGAACAATTTATTAGGAGATTGAAGCTTTGCCTCGGACAATAAGTCATCTCAAATTCCGTGAAGATATCTCATAAAATAAATAGTTTTCCCTGCAGGGATTTGATTTAGTTTGATTAGTTTGTATGGGAAATATACCTTATAGTGTTCTAAAATCGGCGGTTCCGACAAATGAATTTGGGTAGAAAAAATTTCGGATTAATATCTCAAAAACTGAAGCACAAGCCGAAAAAAGGCTTGTTTGAAACCCTTAAAACCCTTTCACTTGAGAATAATGAAAAACTTAGAACAAAAACAACAACACTTTTAAGTTTTTTTAAAACAAATCAACAGCAACTAATATTCGCTTCATAAGCCGAAAATAAAATCTGGTAACACCTTGCAGATTTAAACATAAATTCTTTTATTTACAGTAAACTGCTATAACAGTCTGAAGCACCCCATAAACAATATATCGTATCTATATACATATAATATATACATACATACATACATTCAGAAAATCGCATTCACGCGTTCACACACTTGACCAATTTATTTCGTGCCATTCGTAACATATCACTCTTCGGCCTCTACCCAAACACCGTCTGCATCCTCTCGCGTCGCTTTATTATAATTTTTAATGGCTGTGTTGTTTTTGTATTTGCTTTCAAGTTGTTCCGAAATTTTGCATTTGGTCAAAAATTTTGTTTGCAAATTGTAAATCCTTCCAGCTTGTCTTCTGCGTGCCGTAAAGTTTTGTGTGTTTTTCTTTCAAGACATTTATTTGATTTTTTTCCTCCGATATTTGTTTGTCTTTTGGATCAGCTGTTGAGTTCTTCCTCAATGTATTGTTTGCTTTAGTATAAAGTGTATTTTCGCTTTCGCATTTCCCTCAAAACCTCAATTCGTTTGACTAGTGTTTTTTTAATTGATTTAAGTTCATTTCCCTGAATTTCATTATAAATCCTTCAATTTATTCACTTCATTGAATTTTTAATAATAATAACAATGGTACTTGTGGCTTATGCAAGCTGAATCGATTTGGGTTCTGTGAGCTCAACTGGATTAGTCTCTTTTAATAGATTCAGTTTTAGATTACTACGTATGTATGTTTTGTTTCTATAACACCTTTGGTCATCGAAATATGAAACGTAATTCTATATTATATTTGCTCGAGCTTCTTTTATTATATTAGTCGTATGTGTCTTATAGTTAACTAACAATTGTAGATTCTACGAGTACTTGTTTTAGTTTCCCTGAAAATGACGAAGAGATTTGTATTAGCTGCTTTTTCATGTATGAAGTTAATAAGAAAACTTGATATCGATTGCAGGGAGACGACGTACTTTATCTAAAATTTTAGTTTCTTATTCAGAGAGTTTTTGAACTGTCGTTCTCTAAAATCGTATTTTAACCATTCTCGAATAGGTCGAATTTTTCTGTATCTAATTCATGAATAATGGGTTTGGTGAAATCATTTAAATACCATAGCTTTTGAGTATGTTGTGTAAAAACCTTTAAGTTTTCTACTCCAAGTTTTTTTTTCAATATCCACAGAAACTTGGTAGTGAATGTAGAAATTTAAGGAATTTTGTTTGACAATGTTTACCAACTTGACCAACTATCAAAACCATTTTACTAATTACCATATATGAGAAACTCGTAATAACTTTGCGTGGATTTTTGAAACCTATACTAAAACTCGCTGCACATCGAATTTTTTCATCCCATCGCTATTTTAAATTCGGAAAAAATATGTGAACGTGATATTATTTGAAGAGAAAGGCAAACCCATAAATAGTCCAGTCATTTAAGCTTAAATTAGGTAAGAGTCTCGGAATTCGATATACCCATTTATATATCTGTAAATACTTGTATATTAACACCCTAAAGTTGTCTCAAAACCTACATATGGTAGGTAGGGTATATCGAATTCCGAGGTGAACTTACTATAATGACTGGACTATAAATATACATACCTACATATAATGGTCAAACCAATGTATAGATATTAATTGAGAATAATTTTGAAAACAATAAAGCTTCTTTCTTTCTGAATTCCGAGGTGAACTTACTATAATGACTGGACTATAAATATACATACCTACATATAATGGTCAAACCAATGTATAGATATTAATTGAGAATAATTTTAAAAACAATAAAGCTTCTTTCTTTTCGAATCCCAAAGTATAAAAGGTAACCTACGTATATAAAGTAAACAATGTTCTTGCATTAATTTAATTAATTTATTTTTTATTTTCTTATCTGTGAAATATTAATTGGTTTTTTTTCTAATATGATTTACCACTTTTCCATTTCACTTTAATTCTTTACTTTTGTCTCACTTTCGCCTTTTTTCATACCTACCCACCTGTTGCACCGTTATTTAGTCATTTGTTTTTATTTCTTATACCATCATTGCACATCCAGTTCAGTCATAAATCTCTTGAACACGAAATGTCAGAAAAAAATCGTTTTTTTTAAACACACATTTTTAATTCGTTGGCATTATTAAGTATTTTACTATTATTGCTATTATTATTAGCGTTTTAATGCTTCCTTTACGACTAATTTACTTAATAAAAGCTTCGTGTTTGTTGGTGGCGGTGCACTGTAGCTCAGTCCTCGTGTTTGAGAAGTAAATATACGAAGCCACGTATGCATGTAGGTTTATAAATTTATACACATACACACATTATATATGTACATATGTATGTATGTGTAAGTGTTTGCCAGTAGCGTGATTTTTTCTTCTTATTTAATTTTCTTTTGCTCTTCTATTAATTCAATTAGTTACGTGTGAATTATTATTTGACGCGACTGCATCTACTGGTCTGATGATTCCAGCTCATGAGTTGTGTATATATTTGTACCCACTATCATGCCTGTCTCTCATATTTATCGCAGACAAATAGCTAATCGCATAACGGTGATAATAATACAATGGAATTTTGTGCATTAAAAAAATTATTGCTACAGCCCGAAGGTGGGAGGGGGAGTTTGTGTTGGAGCTGTGGTTGCGGTTGGAACTCATTCAAAACATATTCTATAAAGAAAAACCACATTTAATAGCAATGATTAGTTGTTGTATATATATATATTTTTTTTTTTTGCTTTCGGCAATGCTTCAGAAAATCTGTGTTAATTGCAATTGGTAAATAAATAGCTAAGTATGTTCGCAAATATTTGTAGGAACGAGCTTACGCGCTTAGTCATCGCAACGGAAAATCCGTAATTATCTTGTTTTCTGCTCTGTTTTTCTTCTTCTTAGTTCGAAATTCCTCATCTGTCACATGTTGTCATTCTGCGGAACTTGTCATATGAAATATTTTTAGAATGACTGTTAATTATTTTATAGCTTCTGATGTAAAACACAATCCGCTTTATTTTTTCTTTGAAGAAAAAGTAACGGCTTCTTCAACCAAGTATTTTATTTTGCCAACTAGTTCTGTGTAATAACCACTAAGCACTCAGTCACAATGAATTTGTGATTTCCGTAGAGGATCTCAATATTAGAGTGCAACAAACTTAGATTCGAAATGGCGGCGAAAGATAAAATTACCAAATAAATATTGAATACTAAATTATAAATAAATATATGTATGAGGCCTTTACATAATGGGTTGTCAAAAAAGTCTTGCGGTATTTTTATTGAATCAATTCGTGTGGCACCCATATATCGATCTTCTTAGGGACGCCAAGCTTTTTCAAATGGTTTATAACGGTTTGATGACTACTATGCCGGTCTCTTTCGACCAATTCAGCGATTTTATCGCAATTTTCGACGACAGACCTTCCGGAGCGTGGCTCTTCTTCGACCACCTCTACATCAGAACGAAAACGTTGAAACCATCGTTGTGCGGTGGAAATGGAAACTGTATCGGGTCCATAAACTGCACAAATTTTATTGGCGGCTTGAGATGCATTTTTGCCTTTATCGTAGTAGTACTGAAAAATATGCCGTATTTTCTCTTTATTTTGCTCCACGTTTGCGACGCTATAACTCACGAACGACTTAAAAGAAACGATAATCGATCAAACACGTGTTAGCGCGTGAAATGAGCTTTCCAAAAAGGTATAGCATGACCCGATGTGACGAATAAAACTAGATCTACGCGCTTTCAACGCCAACTAGCGAAAATACCGCAAGACTTTTTTGACAACCTAATACATATAATACATAAAGTGTCCTTCCAAGTTTTAGAAACGGCGGGCCAAAGTGTGAAAATGAAGTACAAGAACCTTGGCGGGCTTGTAACGACTAATAACTTGTGAAAGATTTATCATTAACCTTGACCAAGACTTCTTATAAAAATTTATAAATCCACTGATCATATACTGGGATAAAGAGCAATTCGTAAAATAACTCAACAAATTACCGATATGTTTAGGCATAAATTACACTTTTAATAGATGATTGTCAAACTCATAAGTTTTCTTAGACCTCCACTCATAAATAATTTCCTATTGTTGTTGTAATATTGGCGAAAACCAAATTATCAAAAGAAATATTTCAACATACCGCTTACTGTTCCAATTATTTTTAGTTCCTACAATTTAGGATTTTCCATAATGTCACCTATAATTGATTTTTAACTGACTAGTTTACCTTAGAGCTTTTCGATTATTTCTGGAAACAACTCTGTTCGATGATTGATACTTTTACCTTCACTTCCGCACTCTGTTCATATTTTTTAACAAGGCAAAAACTTCTTAAGAAGGTACTTTTTTAAAGATCTCTTTTCGACAGATCAGGCGTGAGTCGTGTCAAGCTATTAAATTATTTTGTTTAATACTGTTTGGAATTTTATCATGGAAGAACTCACGCCTGAAAAACGTTTATTAATCATTCAACTTTATCACGAAAATTCACGATCGCGCACTTCGCTCAACTTATGGTCAATCTAACCAGCCTACTGAGCGTACTATTCGCAGCACCATCAGCTATTTTTAGACCAAGCTTCCATTATTGGATAATACTCGACCGAATAGACCATGGCCATGACCACGTGAAGAGTCGACTCAGCGCCGTTCGCAGCAACTCGGACTGACGTATGGAACGATTTGCCGCATTTTACGTCGATATCTTAAATAGAAAGCGTAGAAAAGACAGCTTGTGCAAGAACTGAAGCCGCTCGACCTTCTCAAGCGACATCGCTCTATGTGACCTTGAAAAGTTCAAAAGAAATCCGACGTTTTCAAGCAATTTGTTCAGCGTGGAGGCCAGAAATGGCTCAATGGGTATGTAAACAAGTAAAATTGCTGCATTTGGGACGAAAAGCAGTCTGAAGAGAGTCAAGAGCTGTCATTTCATTCACAAAGAAGCAACGGTTTGATGTAGTTTGTAGGCCAGTGGAATCACCGGTCCATATTTCTGCAAAAAAGATGCCGGTGAAAACGTAACCGTCAATGGCGACCGTTATCGCGCCATAATAATCGAATATTTTATGCCTGAAATTGAAATTCGTGATCTCGGTGACATTTGATTTCAATAAGACGTCGTCACTACCCTCACACCGCATCCATCAATGGATGGATATATGTATTGATGGAATTTTTTGTGAGCTGATAATTTCACGTTTTGGACCGATCGATTGGTCACCAAGATCGTGTGACTCTTTCATAATCTAAAGTCTATGCGGACAATCCCGAAAATTTAAGTCATCGGATGGAACATCTGAGACTGTAGCTGCCAACATTTGAAAGAAATAATCATCAAAAATTAAAGGCCAAAGAATGTTCTTTCGAATAATAACAAACAACGTAGGGAATCTCGAATTGGATCACCCCTCATTATCACATATTGAATTCAACAAGAAACTTTGTTGCTACTTTTACATTTACGGGTACAAATTTAATGCACCAAAAAGTGCCGATTCAAACACGAGTTTAATTTGATTTATGCCAGCTGCTTGTTCGATTTCCTACTCTTCATATCACACTTGTGTATAAAATTAATACATACGACTATACTTAAATATATGTATGTATATATGTATATTACAAAATCGTAAGCGAATGTCATAAATCATTTTTTTATGTAAGTAATTATCTCATTGCCAGGGTTCTGTTATATTCTAAAAATGAAAACAGTTATACCTACGTACACACCTAGCTACCTTATTGAATATTTATGTTAAATAGTATACTGAATGCAACGTGAATGCCGGCTACGAACCCAAATGAAGCGCTGCGAAAAGGTTCAACGCTGTTATGTGCCCAACCAGCAGACCAACTGGCACTCTACTAATTGATTACATCACGATTGCTAAATAATTGTTGTATTTGTTGATGTTGTTTGCTTACAGCAAGAAATTGTGAAAATCAAGCTTGCGTAGAATAGCCAACGGCATGCTTAGACGGAAAGTTATTAAAACTCGTCCCACAATTCCCCGTCGGTGGTTGCTGAGAAATATCATTAGTCGGTTAGACACTCACGCTAACAGACTTTTCCACACTCGCAAGCAATATGTGTTTTGCTGTTATTAAGTTTGGACTGCTTTGAGCTTAAGCTTAGTACGCGCTCGCGCCAGTTGCCAGTAACCTCTGAACAATAAAGACCAAATGGCAAGCAAGAAGCACAACAAAATGTAATCAACTAAAGTATTAAGATTTTTGTATGCTGTTGTTCGACATGTGAACAATAATTATGCTAAGGTGGGTTGATAAGTTAGTGCGCTAAGAGTTTTAAAATTTTTACCATGCCTTTCTCTTATATAGCTTCTGTATACTCCTATTTTTTAGTATTTTGAACAAAAATCAATAGTTTTACGATCTATCCACGCTAAGCCCTCCTAAAGAGATTAAACTAGTTTCATATATTAGGTGGTCAAAAGATCCCATTGCATTTTATCTCAAATCTTAGTAATACTAAACGCATCATAATTGTCATATATCTGTAACCATAAGCCGGGAAATTTCAGAGTGCGAATTGTACATACCGTTTTTCTTCTTCTTCTTTGGCACTACAACCAAGGGTCGATCTGGGCCGAGAACACAAAACTTCGCCAATTGCCTCTATTCTCTGCGAGTTCACACCAGTTGTGCATCAGAAGTGCAAACAGGTCGCTATGCGCTTGGTCCTTCTGTTCGATACGTCGGCGCTCTTGATTCCGTTCTGCACCCAGGGGTCTCGAGTCGAAGAAGCTTTTAGCGGGAATATATTCTTCATGGGCCTGGAGTCGAAGGAGCTTTTCAATTTGTATGGTTTAACTATACCCAAGTCGCTTATACAGTTCTTGGTTCCATATTCTCACGAGGACAGCTTCAAACATCTCACGAAGAACAGTTCTCCCGAGTGCTTTCTCATCCCGCTTTTAGCGGGAATATATTCTTCATGGGCCTAGAGTCGAAGGAGCTTTTAAGTTTGTATGGTTTAACTATACCCAAGTCGCTTATACAGTTCTTGGTTTCGTATTCTCACGAGGACAGCTCCAAACATCTCACGAAGAACAGTTCACCCGAGTGCTTTCTTATCACGGGTCGTCATCCTGCATGTTTTTGCACCGCATAGTAAGTAAGTTGGAAATAATGAGAGACTTCTAGAGCGTAAGTTTTGTTCGTCGAGAGAAGGATCTGCTTTTTAATTGCCTACCTATCCAAAAGCAGCACCTGTTGGCAAGAATTATTCTGCGCTTGATCTCCATTCTTGGATTATTGGTGTAATTTATGTTGGTTCCGAGATATGCAAAGCCCTTAACTTTTTCAAGTTTATAGTTACCAACAGTGACGTAGCTCCCAAGACGCGAGGAATCTTTGTATGTACCACAATACCAACCTCTTTCGCTTCTTTTTCCAGGCTTTGAAAAGGCTTTTCCGACGGCTTTGTTATTAAGGCCTTTGATGTCAATACCAACTGCATACCCCAATAGCATTGCACTTTTAATATAGACAGTGCCACTGCGGTTTAGATTACCGGCCCATATTACTTTTTCCAGGATTATATTGACAAAATACGCACGAGCGAGAATCACCCTGTCTAAAATTTCGTTTGGTAACGAACGGCTCGGAGATGTCCTTCCTGATATTAATTGGCCTGATGCTTGTAGTCAACGTCATTCTGGATAGCCGTATGAGTTTCGCAGGGAAACCAACTTAGGCGTCGAAAAGGCAGCTCCTATCCCTGCTGTTAAAAGCGGCTTTAAAATCGATAAAAAGGTGATAGGTGTCGATCTGTTTGTCTACCGTTTTTGGAATACCAAAGTTGCCCAAATAAGAATCTCAAATTTAATAAATATTCCAACAATTCACGCTTCTCACCGATCAATGTCAAAACTTCAGTCTTGGAACATTTGGAGGCTGAGTAGTTTTTCTAAAAATTGTCTAGTTCAGAGTCCTTAGGGTTTCAAAAAATTGTCCCTCTCCAGAAAGACTTGTTAGCTGAGCAAAAACAAATACAAGAAAAAAGAGTAAACAATGCATAATTAAATAATTTTGTATCGGCTAGTCTGATACTTCTGAAAACAATAGAATTTACATGGACGGAACGGAAAACGCTTTTGTTGCGGTCAATTCTTTCTTCCTTTTTCAATTGTAAACTCTCTCTCCAAGTGTTAAAGAAATTAATGCAACTATTTGAACCCTGATTTAAGCGTAACTGTGCCATCAAAACTTCGCCCTGAGAAATTTTTCGCCCCCACGTAAAAACAAATTGCACAGAACAAAAGAAAAATTCATTGAACAAGTAAAAATGACGAAGTATGAGATAAAATAAACGTTATTGGCAACATATAATGATATAAATAACGAAAATAAGCTAAAAAGTTACATTTACAAAACACTTAAAGAATTAGCTGAATAGAGAGACCAACATGTGCTCGAACGAAGCTAATACGGTCTACAGAGAAATATATACGAAAGTAGAAACGACTAATAGCAAAACTCAAATACATCTCAGTGTAAATGAATACCGTGCAAATCACCTGCTATTCCAGTTTTACACACAATAACTCAAAAACAAAGTTGTTGTGTCACAGTGAACCGCGCTGACACGAGCGATAGACCTCTGCAGCACGGAGTGGAGCTTAAATAATTTAGTCAGCAGCAGCGATTAAGTAAAAAAAGCGCCAAAAAACAGCGAAGAACCTGAGCAGCAACTGAAAATTAGAGTCTCTAACTCTTTGCCGCCGCACCGGTTACTTATGTCAGCCGGAGCCCAAACAATCAGCGAAGGCAGTGAGCGAACTAATAGGATTAAAATATTACAAAATGCACAACGTGATGAAGAAACCGGTACGAACGAGTGGTTAAATGGGCGAAAAAATGTGTAGAACTATTACAAAAATAACGTTTACTGCAAGTACTTAAGCAGCAACAATTACTGATATTTACAAAAAAGTATATAGTAAACAAGTGGCACAGCTATTAGTAATAAAAAAATAACAAGCTTGCTGCTGTTAATTATTGGAAAATTAGTACACTTCAAGCTTAGGCACCAATTTTTTTTTTTAAAGAAAATCGCTTCGTGTAATGAATGTCATATTATTTTTTGCCTCACTGTAACATTTTTTACAGTTATGATAAGCTGATAATTAGCTTAGTTTTTTTGGGAGGCGTTTCGGTGACACGTGCCACTGATTATTATTTGGGTATGCCGTTGATTTCTTCAACTTCAAGAAAATATGTACCTTGGAATTTAGAGACAAAATTACTGATTTTTGACATAATATCTTCTGGATATCGCATCAAAGTGATAATATTTCATTACGTTTTATTTATAGCGGTTGCTTAATAAATTTTCGTTCTCACAGGGATGTAAGAATATGAAGATTGTCCGCTCATGAAAAACCTTTCCCCTGACTGAGAGATCGCGCTAAAAAAAATCTTTAGCCTTGTCTTAGGGCACTAACCTTAACAAGAAAAACGTCAACATTTTATTACATTTCATCTTATCGTTCTCGAGTTATTGGTCTCAAACAGACTGCAGTTTTTTTGTTTACAATTTCGTGGGTCTTAAAAAAACAAAACAGGTAAAGTAATTGTTTGTTTAGAATTAGTATAATCTGTTCAGCATAAATTATTTACAATTTTGAAAGCTTAATAGGCGATGACTTCAATCCAACGTTGCGGCTCTTTTAGCTCGTGCCATTACCGAATAATTGAAGAAATTACCCGAAATTACACTATAAACTAGTGTACCACCCATAAGTATTTACCAGACTTAGCCCCCAAGCACTATTTTAAGCTTAACGCTTCCGCCCAGGTGTCGAAAAGTTGAAATAACAACAAGTAATTTCCCTGAAGCCTACGGTGGGGAATCTTGTCGAAGAATAACAACAATGTCATTTCCCTTTAGTGGGGAATGTTGTCGAAGAATCAGTCCATTTTTTCATAAAAAACGTTTGTGTATTAGTAAATCATGATATCACATGAGTAGAATATTCCTTCTACCTTTTTTTTGAACTTTATCCACATTACATTGGCACTGGAACTATTTCTTAAGAAATTTTGAGGTAATACTGGGGTCATTATCCAGCATGAGCTCCCATTTTAAGAACATTTTCTTGGGCACACATTTTTTCTTATACTTAGAATATCGGGACTACTGCTGAGGCGGAAAAGCATCCCCATTTCATCATGTTTAGTAGTTTTTATGCTGTGTTATGCTGGATCAAGGACAGTATTTTTTGAACGTCTTATATCTATTCATTTCATAATTACAAGGTGCGTTCCAAACTAAACAGGACTTAAAAAAAAACAGAACAAATGGTTTCTTCGGCAAAATCCATTTATTTTATTCAAAATAGACTCCTTCTGTTTCAATACAGCTTTTTACACGGTCCAAAAGTATTTCGAACGAGTGTTTTAGCTCGTTGGCCGGTATGGCCGCCAGTATGCCGGTGCAAGCCTTTTGAATGGCTTCTATGTCTACATAACGCTTTCCTTTCGTAAGCCCAAATGTTCGGTCAAAATGCGATAAATCGATGTTCCATTCCATTTCCATGAATTTCAATGATGATTTCGGCTGATTTTTTGATGAATTCACGCACGTTGTCCTTTTGTAGGATACTATCGAATTTGACAAGGTTTCTTCACGAAATTTGATATGGTTTACTGTCTAAAGCAACAATACAACCTTAGAAGAAATTGTTCAGATCGGACAAGTATAGTATATGTATACAGCTATGGACATATAAATGGCACAAAATTATATTCCAACTAAATGTTAAAAATTGTCCATTAAAAATTGCTCGAAATGCCAAATTTTTGCATCCAACTTTGTACCGTAATAACTCCCATATCTGCAGCGGCGAAATATTTATTTATTTATTTATTTATTTATTTAGTAAAGTCTATGAACATTAATTCTTACAGACTAATGAAAACTAGGATCCATATAAGAATTCTAATATGTATGAGTAATTAAATTACAATAACATGAATAGATAACTTAAACTAAAAAACAGAATTGAGGGTATTAATGAAGGATTCCCTAGTGTGAGAGAAATCAAGAAGAACTTTCTCGGAAATCGAGTTAAACTCACGCATAGCCCTCTTGAGGGGAGCATATTCAGCAAAATTAGTGCTTTCCTTTTTGTAATAAAATGGGGAAATGGACCTGAGACAACGCTGGGGAGTATTGAAGTTAAGTTTCCCTAATAAATAGGGACAGTCAATACCACCGTTAATTACATTGAAGACAAATGAAAGGGAGAGAACGGACCTTCGATTTTCCAGTAATTTAAGATGTAAAAGCAATAAACGTGATGTATACGATGGTATTGGGTCAACAAAGAAAGATCTTTTGAACACGCTCGATCCTGTTAATTGACGATATGCAATATGGTCTCCAAATAAACATTGCATACTCCAAAATGGACCGCACAAAACATGTGTACAGTAATTTTAACGTGTAGGGGTTGGAAAAATTTGTAGAATTTCGACGGACAAAGCCGAGTACAGAAAATGATTTTGAAGTGATATAGTTGATGTGATTACTGAAAGAAAATCTGTTGTCAAAGATTACCCCTAGATCTTTGATTTCAGTAACGCATTTTAGGACGCTATTAGAAATATTGTAGCTAGAAGATAAGATGTTGCGGCCCCTACCATAAGAGATCTGAGAGCATTTATCTAGATTCAGAAAAAGCTTCGAATTCAGGCACCAATTATGAAAAGTATCAATGTTTGTGTACATCTTTTGTGTTTTTGATTAATGCGAAAATTTGTAAGTCATCTGCATATAACAGAAAGTTGGCGAAAGAGAAGCAGCAGGAAATGTCATTGATAAATATTCCGTTATGTCTTGCTGATTATTTACCGTTATCAATTTTGTGTAAACAACACTAATATTGAATGGACACGTAAATGGCACAAACTAATTTGCATACACAGTTCCCGCGTAAACTTCGAAAGAAGCGCATAATATTTACCATAGTTGGATAGTTTTTTATCAGAAGTATTTTTAGTAAATAAGTTATAGAAAATGGGATCAGGAAAGCATACCACAATAGAAGAAAGACGAATAATATGGAAAATGAAGGAGGACAGAAAGTGGCCGAAATTGCTAAAAATTTAAATATTTCTCGGAAAAAAGTATACAATGCAATTAATTCATGTGTGAAGAACCCTGATTTATTGATAAAATCACAAAAAAAAAACCAAGGCCTCGAAAAACAGATGCGCGTACGGATGCTGCTATTGTAAGAATGTCCAAAAATGACCCATTCAAGTCATCACGACAGATAGCAGCCGATATCAACCAATCATTGGATACAGAAATATCCTGTAGGCTTGTCAGGAGACGACTGAATGAAGCAAACTTGGTTGGGCGCATTTCTAGGAAGAAGCCACTCCTGTCAAAAAAAAAAAACATTTCTAAACGATTGGCTTTCGCCAGAGCCCATCAAGAAAAAGCAATCAATTTTTGGAAAAACATATTGTGGAGTGACGAAACGAAGATCAACAGGATAGGGCCAGATGGAAGAGTCTTTGTTCATCGTCCTAAAAGCCAAGAATTTAATCCAAGGTTCACACAGAAGACAATCAAACACGGGGGCGGAAACATTATGGTTTGGGGTGCATTTTCCTGGCATGGCATACGGCCACTCGTACGGATAAACGGCAAGATGGATAAATTTCAATACTTAGACATTTTGAGACATCATATGGAACTATATGCCTTCGATAACATGCCAATTAAATGGAAACTTATGCAAGACAATGACCCCAAACACTCCTCCAAACTAGTTAAGAATTGGTTTAGTGCGGAGAAAATCGATGTCTTAGATTGGCCAGCGCAGAGCCCCGACTTAAATCCCATTGAAAACTTATGGAATGAAGTCAAGATTAGAGTCGCGAAGAAAAATTATAAAAATCTGGACGATCTTTGGGCTGCCGTTCAGGAAGCTTGGCATGCCATACCTAAGACCAAGTATGAAAAACTGGTTGAGAGTATGAGTCGCAGGTGTGAAGCAGTCATTAAAAACAAAGGCTACAGCACAAAATATTAGCTACTAAATTGTTTGTACACAAAAGAACCAGATAAAAACACGTTTTTAACTCGACTTTTCCCCTCTTTTGCAGATTGTGCCATTTATGCGTCCATCTAATTTCACCACTTTTTCTACCTTTTCATAATTTTTGTTGTGTTATTAATGAATTCGAAATTGAGTTTCTGCTATTTTTAGATGTAAGGAATAAACTTTCAGAAAACCGCAAAAACTTGGTTGTTTGAAAGAATATTAAAGATACTTTAGCATATGAAAGTATACTTAAATGAATGTGCCATTTATATGTCCATAGCTGTATGTAGCTGTCATATAAACCAAATGATGGGAATCGTTCCTTTTGTGGAAAACGTTTTCATTTGACGAGGTATCGTTACGATCCATAGCACATATTATTATTCGAGGTAACGCAATAATATCTGAAAAAAATTGTTCAGATCGGACAACATCTACGTATAGCTGCTATACAAACCGACCGAATAAAATTTATTTCTTGTATAGAAACTCTTTTATTTGTGAAGGGTATTCTAAATAGCTTCTGTACAACCGAAGTTAGGGGTTTTTCTTGTTATGTGTAATATTCCTTTATATAGCTGTGCTGTGTGTGTGTCATATACATATGTATGTATGTATTTTTATTTTACAGGAGCAACCAGAATAGTTCTCATCACAGATAATTTTTACTCTCACAGAGCAAATTGAATTGAATCGGTTTTGGTTCGTTCCGTTGCACGATAAACGAAAAGATATGAAACATTTGTTTTCGTTCTATGCTGCTGGCTACATCGGCGTTTCACTTCAGTCATTGGAAACGAGTGCAAAAAGAACATTTGCAAATATTAATGTGTATATTTGTGCATATGTATTTATATATGTATGTATATACATACATATGTTTATATAAGTACTATTGCACTGCACTGTACTTTTAACAAATTATGTTTTAAAGTAGTGCCTTCATTTAGTATTTTATTACTATACTGCGTCCTAAACAATATTGAATTCTGAAAAGTAAATAAAAATCTAATTTTGACATTTTATTGACCTCTTATCTGTCGATCATGCTCATCAGGTTAAATTGTAGAAAAAATATGTTTTATTTAATTTTATTAACTGCTAGGTAGAACTAACGTATTAATATTTAAAAGATATAGTTTTTGCATATTCATAACATTACATAACACATAACATTAACACGGTTTGTCTCCAGTCGAACAATCAGTTGTCATAGTTGAACACACCATTCACCTTAACAACCAATATATTATCGATATTAGCGGCACTTAAAGGATTTTGTTTATCAGCGAAAATATATTGGAAGGCTGCAGACAAACGTTCGGTACTGACTTCGGAACATGGTATCGCCAATATTAGATATGCCATATCCATTAACGTATTATGTTGATAAAACCAAAAATCAATTATATTCGCATCCAACGGCAGTCTAGGCTGTCGCTCGTATAGTGTAATTTCGGCATCTAAATACGAAACAGGGGCCGATGAAGGTTCGGTATCTAAATTTTGTAAAAATTCAACAAATGATTTTGCATTATGGCTTGACATCGGTCGTTCCTCTGCGGTGCTTGTCATCTCGGTCATTAAACTGTCATTCGTTTCCGAAATAGTCGTATCACCTTTCAGTGTGCTTACGCGATTATATAGCGTGGTTATATATTGTTTAGCACGCGATTTCTGCGTCGCATCGAGACAGACGCGTATGCGTGGATCCAAAAACACGGCCGTGTTGAATATTTCCATCTCTAATAATTTAGTTTTTTGCATATTCAAAGCATCAATAAGTGATTTTGCCATTTTATTATTGGGTAAATTTTCCAATTCAAATACTATGTTCATAATAATTGTATATAGTTCACTATAGCATAATTGCTCCTTTTGTAATATCTTCGTTGCTTTATAAATTGGTTTTAGAACTGCCAACAATTCCTTAACAAAACTCCATTCGTCGGTATTTAGATATAAAGTAACATTAGTTGGTAACATATCGGGTAATTTTTCCAGAAACTCGTACATAGTGGTACAATCGTTTCTTTTCTTTTCACAACTGGCAGGTCCAAAGATTTGCCAAACATCTGGTCTGCCCAGCTCTTTCATTAGTGTGTCACATTTATCTAGATTTTTCTCAATCTCCGGGTTTTGTAAAATGGCATCAACACAAAGTTGTAGCATTTGCGTGCCACTCAGTACACTGGTTATATTGTATGCGGTCAAATCTGTTTCCTCCAGCCATTCTTCGAAACTGCTATCCAAACCACTTTCCTTTTTTATCGTTTTATGACTAAATGTCTCGTCACCACCTACAACACTATGCAAATCCTCATTTAACTCTTTAACCGCATCTAATATGGCGTTATCGTTGCTTGTTATCGCTAAGATCTCTTGTATATTAATCGAATATTCATTTAAAACTTCCATTATCAGCGTTTTCACATATTCACTTGTAGTATATCCCCTCTGTAGCTCCTTTATGGCCAACGATTTGATTTGTATGCTTCTCTCTTTAATGTATTGCACATTAATGCCGAGCAGCGTAATATCTTCTTTAGTTGCCATATCGATTTTCAAAGAAAATAAACTTCCACTTAAATCATCTCGTATTTCTGCTCGTAATTTGTGTGCATAACTGCTTATCATTTCCAGTACGCTGTTTCGATTCACACTCATGTTCAGCGTAGCGAAAGCCGGTTCGGCCAACACTTTGAAGGCACGATCCTCTAGCACACCTAGCGGTCGTTCGCATTTTGTGAAAAACTCCACTATTGCCAGTTCAATTTTCGACTTTTTGCGTGAACACTTTTGCCGCATTTCGTGGCGTGTTTCCGCACTCTTTGTTATGTTCCCGCTACATTTACTTGCGTTCTTCTGTTCTATATACGAGTTGTATATGACTGGATGCATCAGGCGCAAATGTCGTTGTATATTGGCGGCATGCCCACTTAAGACCCTCTTTTTACATGCGCCATAATTGCAAATAACTTGATTGAGTTCGTTTTTTCCTAACATCTGTCGCAAAAGTTCATTTTTTGGACGTGGCATTTTATTTTATTTATACTTTTCTTAAATCACTTACAAAAGACGTTTCGTTCACAAAAGTCAAATGAACACTACAAGCAAATTAAATTATTTGCACTTCTTTGTGTTCACTTTCCATACGTTTCGGAGCGCGAACGCATGTGAAAAGAAACAGAAAATGTTTTGTTTGTGTGTGTTATTTCGTACATTGCAACATCAGAGAACGTAAAGCAATGAGAAGGTGCACATTTTATTGCTTTGCGTTCTCTGGTAGTATTCCGTTCTTGTACGAACAGTAGGTATTTATTTAGAATTGCGTATACATACATATGTACATATGTCTCTCACATCTCGATTATCGCAAACAGTTATGAGGGAATTTGTTCGTGAAAAGAACGGTTTGAAATCCTACCTCTCTCTGTTTTCGAAATGAAACACCAAAAGTTCTTCTAGTCTCTTTTTTTTTATCTACTGTTTGACACTTTTCAGGAATAATAGATTTTAAAGAACATATGGACATCTTGTCTACGATTTACAAAATTACCTCGAAATGTAAGAGATATGCGACGACAAATTCTAATTTTTTATTTTTTTAATTTAATCTCATTTACACTATAATTGAAATTAATGTTTTATTATATATTTTTTTTTAATTGAAACACGAAGTTTAGACGCGGTATTACTTTAGAAACAATAAAATATTTTGTATAAGCACAGAAAAGTTAGTTTGTGTTTTACTTATTAAATTTAATAAATTAAAAACTATAATTGCGTTTAGATAATATAATTTAGCTTACATATGCTTACTAAAAAATTAAAAAAAAAAAACAAATTTGAAAAAAATCCTGAACGAACGAAAAATCCGAAAAAAGATTTAAGAAAGCTTAGTGGTAAGCTTTGCGTGGCCACGAGTGTGCATACATACATACATATGTATGTCAAGGGAAATAGATATCTCGATGAGATCAATATCAAGACATATTTCTGATGGTCTCCACATAAGAAATTTGATTTTTATGGATAAAAGATGTCACTGTTAGCTAATCTTTTGATAAAGAAAATGACCAATTTCATATAAAAACTTTATTCCAAGGGTTCAAAGTGGTCACCATCTAGCTGCTGTAATGGTTTTGTGGAAGACTCCTATATTTAACTTCTTCCCTTCTATGAAAAAGGGTTAAAACAAGAAAAAAGTGCACCATAATAATTTTATAGAAGGCGTGGTAAAGCAGTAACACATTCTTCGATGGAGTGCGCTGGAGCAAATCAAACTGTTTTTGACTTTAGCCTTCAAATGCGTATTGACGGCTGATATCACTATTTTCAAGACAAACCGTAATTATTTCAACTGCGAAAAAACCCCTATAAATTCATTGTGTGTAACACCTAAAACTAATCGTGTAAGATATACATATATATACGCAGAATGAAGAGACGAGCTCGAATCCGGTTAACTGTCTGTGCAAGCTGTAACTTGAGGAAAAACTGAGATATCTTATTGAAACTTGCTACACATGTTCCTCGGCAAGACGGTTGGTATTGCAGATGGCCGTGATCCCACGCCCACAAAACGCCATTAAGCGAAAACCTATGAAATACCATAACTAAGCACTTAAGTAAATTATAGATCTGGAATTTGACACAGGGGATCGTAACCCAGTCCACTCCCCATATATTGAGAGCTATTAAATTTTACACCCGAGATGCCTTAATAGGAGCCGGGGTAAAAACTGGATTATGGGCGTGGCACCGTCCACTTTTAGGTGAAATCACATATCTCGGGACCCGCCTGGCCGATTTGAAATAAATTTGGTACGAGACATTCTTTCTACATTCATTCTTTGCGAAAATGGGCGAAATCGGACTGCAACCACACCTATAACGCCTCTCATATAACACAATTTTAAATTCCAATCAAAGCTTACATTTTCCAGTACACAAATGTAGAAGCACTTAACACCATATAATGGGATAAAACATTCCCTGAATAATGCTTTAGAGTATGTCACCTAGTGATCCAAAACTCACAAAAACTGTTTCAGCCCCTGGTTACCGAATATGTGGACCCCCGGTATATAATTGCAATATCAGAGATAATCTTTTCCTGCCAATGGCATGCCTGTGTGTAAAAAACACCGCATATGCCGGCCAACATGTGAGTGACTTTACACCATAAGATTGTTGATGTTATGTAAGGTACCTTAAGAAGTCTCAGCGAACATTTTATTAATATGTGGCATCTTAATATTATATTCGGTGGAATCCGAACTTATCTCTTCCTTATTCGTTTTCAATATTTTTCCAAAAAAACACCTTTATTTGCACTTTCAATATGGCACAACTGCCAACTAAGCGGCACTATAAACTTTATGTCGACTCTGCTGGCATTGCCGACAAAATGGTTAGACAGTTTTATGCGCTGCGGGGGTGAAATTAGATATTAAGTTGGTCAAAAAGTTTGCACCCAACTTGTTTACTTCCTGTCAGGTTTTTAGTAAGTTGAACAATTTTAAAGATGCTGTAAAGTTTGTAAAACTTTTGCTTTCGGTGTGAATGTGTTATAATAACCTTATTGAGTTAAATGAACAGTAGGTGTACGTTTGGCAAATGGCAAATGAAATTTTAACTTATGTTTGAAAAAGAGCAGAAAAACATGTGGCGATGAAATATGGTGCGTTTTAGTCAAGGGTTATAATATTTGAAAGTCAGAAAAAAACGTTTTTTGTGCATATTTTCTTAAAAGTAATTTTATTTAATAAATAAATAAAAATAATGTACATTTCCAGAATGTAATGTGTTTTAGTCAATTTAATCGAATAAGTGGTTTAATTTGGAAATTTTTGGATTCCCTTGGGTCCTCCGAAAAAAAGTAAAAATTTATCAATAGATGAATACGGGTAATAATACGGGTTATTACACTAATGGGTGATCCATTTCGAAAGAACATTCCTTGATATTTATTTCTTGAAGATTATCTCTCTCAAATGTTGGCCACGGCTACGTCTCAGATGGTCCATCCGTTGACTCCAATTTTCGATGATTCGAACCTTTCCACTGGTAACTGGCGAAGATACGCGTGAAGTTTTGATCCAAAGCCTGAATAGAATCGGGATTGTCCGCATAGACTTTAGACTATACATATCGACAAACGAAAAAGTCCAACGGTGTGATAAGACATGATCTTGTTGGCCCATCAATCGGCCCAAAACGTGAAATTATCTGCTCGCCGAAGTGTTCCCTCAATAAGTTCATTGATTGATGCGGTTTGTTGAAACTAAATGTTGCTCGAAAACGTTGGATCTACTTCGACCTTCTCCAAGAGCCCATAGAGAGATGTCGCTTGAGAAGGTCGATCTTCTTAAGTTTTTGCCACAAGCTGTTGTGCGCTTTCAATTTAAGATCTCGACGTAAAAAGCGCCAAGTCGTTCCATATGTCCAAACGTCAGTTCGAGTTCGTTGTTGAAATGTAAGTCTTTACAAGATGAATTGCCAAAAAATACTGTACAAAAATAACATCACAGCTTGACACGACTCATGCGTGATCTCTCAAAAAAAGCCTATTGAAAAAAGTACCTCCACTTTGATCACACATGATATTAACATTCGATACATTAGCAAAAAACCCCATTTTTGATGTTCACAAGTGGTTATTACCCCTTAGGCTTATACAAGTAAGAACTTGTTATGAGAAATAAATTTCAGATTTAACTTTCATTTCCGTTTATTCAAAGTGTTTGTTGTGTATTTTCATCAAAAGTCGATGATTTGTCTCAATAAATTTGAACTTTAACCGAAGAGCATTGGAAACCATTTTCATTTGTACGGGAGAACATTATTTCCAAAAATAATTAGTTATCCGTATCAATTTTATTTAAGCAGCAGTGCTTTAATAACTGTAGCTACTAACAGTTGTTCAATTTGAAAACATAAAACTAACACCAACATATTAAAATGACATCAGTTCAGTGTTTGTAAACAACTTTTAACTCAGTCATTAGCAATTTTTAGCCAAAGGCAAAAACTTTTAATTTAAATTTAAATTTTTAGTAGAAAATATTTTTGCGTACCTATAAACCGGTTTGTATTCAAAGGTGCGTTAAAGTGAAGCTAATCCCCTGCTGTGGCGTTTAGAACTCGCAGCTTCCATTCAGTGAGAATAAAAATGATAAAATGAAAAAAAATATTTAACGTCATGACTTTGTTTGCAAGACCCACGAGCAAAGCTTTAGAATTTATTAGCATTGCACTTGCTATCTCTGCGAGCGTGTCGCTTCACCGGCGGTAGGTAAGTTTTGTATTGAAAGTGGTGAACTGGAGTGTACAGAATAAATTATTAAATAAACAAAATAAAATATGGCAGACGTCGAGGCAAGTCAATACAATGGAAACGGTTACAACAAACGAAACAGTAACAAGGACATTGAAGAGCTTAATGGATGTGGTTGTATGTTAAATAGAAAAGGGTGGTCAAAATGTATGATTTGAAGATGTTTTTAAGATATTTTTAATATTTAAGGTAACCTGCAACCTTTAATGCTATTTAATGAAAATCTTCTGTGATCTAACTATTCGAGTATATCGAGATGATTAACACTCTGTAGTTATCATAGGTAAATGTTATTGCCAAATTCTGAAATCTAAAAGGCCACATATGGATACGTCTTTTATATTTTGGGATTTGGCAACACTAGTTTTGTAATCTAGCAACTCACGGCTTTATCGCAAAGTTTGACCTGTTTCATGTTTGATAGTTTGATGCATTCACTTGAGTTCGCAGTTTCGTGAAGATCGTTCAAAACCAGCTGATGTTTCGAAAACTATTGATGCTCTGTATTAACTAATATTGCCAGATCGTCATGTGAGCTCTTCTGATCTAAATTCACTACCAGTAGCATTTAGCTATCAGAGCTAGATCCGTGCATTTGTATGGCGCAGAAGCTTTTACTATGTCAAAAAATAATGGGCTTCGAATGATGGAAAAGGTCTTCGGTGATAATTGTTTGTCGCAAGTAAATGTTTTTGATGGGCACAAATTATTTAAAGAGGGTCGATACCGCGTTTATGACGAGCCACGTCCAGGACGGCCGCCAACTGATGATCAACACAACAATAAAATAAAAAAATTGGAGCTTGAAAAACGACGATTATCAGTCAGATATCTTAATGTCATCGTTGGAATATCGAAAGGATTTTGAAAGATCGTTTGGGCATCAGAAAAGTGAAAGCAAGATTGGTTCCAAAATTTCGAAATTTTTTCGAAAAACAGAGCCGCGTTAACGTCTGCGAAACAATGCTTTCCGACTACCAGAATGTCATGAAACGTACTATTACTGGCGATGACTCTTGGATCTATCGGTCGTAAGCATACAAACAGACGATCAATCGGCCGAATATCGTTGCATACTGCATTGACTCTTCTTTAGTTTTTCGCCAAATTTTCAACCAATATCGTGTGTAACTACCTGGTTTAGCTCCGTCTGACTTCTGGCTATTCAGCAAACTCAACGATCACTCCGGGGAAACAAAACATTGGCACAAGTGTATTGGGGCAACGGTTACGACATTGTGGGCGACGATATAGATTTTGAAGAATGAAATAAAAATTTTAAAATTATGAAAAAAGTTTTACTATTTTTTTCTCATAGTTAGTTGTACACGCTTATAACGTAAGCGGATTGCTTCAAGATAGACGACCGCTGTAGCCGTCACTATCATGTGATCTGGCCCTATGAAGGACTTCACTCGCAGAAGGATGCTGTTATGTAGATTGCTTTAGCTTCGATACGCACCTTATCGAATTGGTTGGCTCTGCCAGTAGCTAAACTACTTCTGGCATCGCTCTGAGGATTATTGTACTTAATAAGCCTCCTCATCGCGACACGATAACAATCCTCGTTAGGGAGGAAAAAAAAATATACGTTCTCAATATTGAACTTTTTGAGCACCCCTTATATGCCTAATATATGTATGTATATGTAAGCTGTCGTTACACCGCCACGCCGAAGCGACTTAATGCGTCTGCTGGAAACATAATACAGTTAGCGACTTTGTGTGCTCCTTTTATTGGCCAGCAAACTGTTTAACTGACTGACATTTGACTGTTGCTTTAGCCGCTAATTAAATAAAAGGTTTATATACCTATACATATATATACGTACCTATATGTATTTATATACATACAAAGGAGTATGCTGGCATATGACTTAATAGCTCACATGCCAATTATAGCTTGACAAATTAAATAACGCTATGAAATTAATTAGAGAAATATGGGAAGCAAGTAAAATAGCAGAAATAAAATAATAATGAGCGTATAAAAAAATATATGTACAAACTTTTCGACCAAATTAGTGTCCAACAATATGGCGAAATTTTATCTTCGTGCAGAAGCCAATGTGAAAAAGATAAAAAAGCAATTGCCAAGTCAATTCAATGAATGTAAATATTGTCAATATCAATTGACACCCGTTAGGCGAACAGAAAAAATAACAATAAAAAAATACAATAACAACAAATACAAGAAAAAAAAGTAGCCGAACAGCGGCAGAAATCGAAAAGTGCGAATTCTATGAAATTAACGCGAGCGTGTGGAGAAAAATATAAAAAATGCCAATAAATAGATACCGATAGAAATTGAAAGGCAAAAAGCGAGTCAAGGTAAGCCTTGCTAAAAACAACAAATAAAAAACTAAACTAAATACAATGCAAAAAACAGCAATTATAGCAATTTCCGTTTGAGGTGAGCAGGAGGCGAGGTAAACAAAAAGTAGAGTTCAGAACAACGCGGCGCTGATCGGGAGGAGTGATTGCAATGCAGTCAGCCTTTGGAACTAGCTCGACTTTGTCAAGCAGTGTGCCATTTTGGCTCAGATATGTTTGTGTGTATGTAGAAATCAATGCACTGCGGAGAGTTTTTGCAAGTAAATGTGGAATTTGACAATTTTATTTTCTTAATTTACACGCGCATGCGCTTCGTGCATGCGAATTCTTGCATGTGATTTAAATTTTTATGCATTCAGTGTTGATATTTTATATCGTTAAATATGCAAATTAACGTTATGCAAATTAATTGCCAAATCAAGCGTTGAACCCAGTTATTAACAAAAAGAAAACACAAAAAATTTCCAAAATCTTTAGAGCTGTTATTAAATTTATGCATTTAATTTTATTTATGTTTTGTTTTTTTTTTTGTACACGAAATTTAATTGCCACGCGTTTGAGGTAAGAGTCGATGTACTTAAAAGTTGACGTGATCGCCTTCAATATTTATACAATATGTTAAAAGTTATTAGGAGATATTTATTAGCCCTTTCCGCGTCCCTTTTGCCATCTTTTCAGCAAAGTTGTCTCTTTCCTGATGTATTTTAGGGTGTATGAGGAATATTTTATATAGGTCGAAGTAAGGCCGAAGGAATAGGTAGTCATATCGGTGAAAGTTTCCTGGGAATGCAAGTACTGAGATTATGATTGAATTTTTCTGTAATATAATACAATGCTTAGGATTGGCCGTCCAGATTCGTCATAAAAATTCCTGAAGAAACCTGAAGAAACTTGAGTCCTCAACGAATAGTTATTTCGCCACTATGAAGGTTCTTGAGTATATTTTCTAAAATAATGAAGTGTCTAAACGTGATTTCTGGTGTTTTTTGCAGAGGCTTACATTTATTTATATGAGTTGGCGGTGTCCTTCGAGTCAAAGCATCTTTCGTGGTTCAATTGGATATTATTGAATTTTTATAGAAAACAGGAAATGTGTGTAGTGAGCTTGAAACTAGGTAAATTCTAAACTCTTCCTCAGGATCAGTAATGTTCCGAGTGACTGCTATGCTAATAATATTAAGTAAGTTTGTAAACAATTTCCCGTAGTAAATATCGTACGATGTCTTCGAGTTGTCAGATAGTTGTTGTAATAGCACGAAAAAATTGCAATAAGGCCAATATTCAATTTGGAACGACTTGTAGGGACTATAGGAAATACTGAAGTTACAGAAAATGTAGAAGAAAATGGTCGTTGAAATAGTTCGAAGAATATTAGTATAACGCTAATAATGCATTTAGAGAGAATGGGAAGTCTCCAGGTCTTTTGGTGCTCTTGCCGTAAATGGAGGTATGCCATTGTTTTATTGAGAAATTTCCTTTGGTCATTCAAATAGTTCGGCTGATATTAGAAATATTTGAAAAAGACTAAGAAAAATAACTTTTTAGGGTAATAGAACTCTAGAACAATTACAGTTTATTTTAATACAGTGAAAAAAAAGATTTAAATAATTAATAATATTTAATTAAATAAAATAATAATTAGATAATAAACAAATAATAAAAAATTTATAACTAAATTTAAAAATTTAAAAATAAAAAAAATAATAATAAATTAAAATATAAAAAATCGTAATAATTAATTGAATAATAGAAAAATAAAAGAAGCAATTGTATTGTAATTAAGGAATATTCTTGCCCGGTTAAACTTTTTTGTTTTAAACATCGCAATATTATTATAAAATAAGTGCATTTTAAACATAATTTAATAAATTTTTCATTTTAATAAAATATGTTCTAAATATAAATAAAATATTGATTGTATAAAAATAATTAATTATAATAAATTTAATATTAAAAAAAAATTAATTCAATTTAAAAAAGGAAATTATATTAAGTAGTTAAGAAATTAATGTTAATATTAATTAATTAAATTATAAAAAAAATATTAATAATTCATTAGTAAAAATTAATAAAAATTAATGTTTCAGTGTAACTTTGTGCCTCACTTTGTGTCAATAATATAAAATACAAATAATACAAATACGGTCCAACATTTTTTCAATATCGCTATATTATTATAAAATAAGTGTATTCATAAAACTTTATGTAGTAAATTATTCAATTTAAAGCATTTTAAAGTAAAAAAGTATTAATTGTATAGAAGATAATAATTAATCTAGTATTAAAAAATAATGAATTCAATTAAAAAAATATATTTGTTAAAAAATTATAATTAATTACAATTAATTAAATTATAAAAAATTAAATAATAATAATTAATTTATTATTAATATATTTCTTTTTATATTTCAGTGTAACTTTGTGCCTTATTAACGTCAGTAATACAAAAAGTGAGTAATAGTGTATACAAAATCCATTATTATCGCAGATAATACATATTCACACTACCATTTATGAATTAACAATCTGATCTTGCTAGTTGCTATTTGTATATTAAATTCGCAATTTATTGCTATTTAACACATTTTATTTTATTGAAGTGCAAATTAGTTTTAAAAGATATATGTGCGTATATATGTATGCTTCTATATATCGAATCTTTAATTTATTCGAATACAAAACTGCCACAAATAAAGCGCTAAATAGTGCGAAATTTGTTCCAAAGCAATTCCATAGCAATGAAATGAAAATAATTGCAAATAAATTCAAGCTTTTTTAGTGAACGTGTGTTGAACTTTCGATTTCGTAGCTAAAATATTAATTTCTAACACGTTTTAGTTTGCTATGATTGCACTAGGATGCGGCTAATTACACACACCTAAGCCAAAGTCAGTTGCGTGTTTGCTTTGTTTTACTAATTGGTCGCATTTAATGCTGGTATTTATTGGTTTACAAACATATGTTTCGGTTTGTATGTGTGTACATTGGGGTCTGCGTTATATTCCAAGTTAACTTTTTTCCCAAATGACGTTAGAATTTTCAGTTTTTGCTAATGTAAACAAGCTCTTTATTTTTAATTTAAGCTGTGCTCAAATTATTGCGTTCTTTTCATGAATGTAACATGTGATTTTTTAATAATTTTGCAAAAAATCGTTTACTTTGGTTTGACAATTAAGTAATGAGACTGATTTTATTGCCGCGCTTGTGGTAAACCTGTGACCTTGAAATTCCCTTTTTCTTTTTCCGGCATCCCTCCCCTCTCCATTGATACATGTACCATCGCTCTAGCTTGTTTAATTCGCCTACTGCGTCAAGTTGAGTAGACGTGTGTTTGTAGTGCTCGTCACGAAAATGGAAGAACGAAATCAAGAGCAATGCGTCGCGATAAAATTTTGCGCCAGATTGGGCGAAACAGGTTCGGAAACGTACGCTAAAATTATAAGAGTGTATGGTGATAGTGCTTTTAGACCCGGAAACCAAACGCCAAAGCTCACAATGGTTGTCTCCGCGCGCCCCCCGCCCGAGAAAAGCTCGCATGAGCAAGTCGAAGGTGAAAACGATGATTATTGCCTTTTTTGATAGCCGTGGAATCGTCCACAAAGAATTCATTCCACCGGGGAAAACTGTGAAGCAAGTCTACTATTGCCAATTACTCGAAAGATTGCGAAAACGAGTCAGCAAAGTTTACGAAGCATGAAAAACACGCTGGAATCGCTGTATAGCTGCCCAAGGGGACTACTTTGAAGGGGATGGCAGAGTTGTAGAATAATTTTCAAATATACGGTTTTTATGGAATCAGTCTCATTACTTAATTGTCATACCACGTATCTCCGAAGCAAAAATACTTATAATTTTTAAAAGTGAAATTCGAACACAAAATATTCCACTCTAATAAAAAGGTCATATTAATTTTTTACATAAAAGTATTCATTTCGTAGTTATACATATGCAGTTAAAGTTAGAGTTAATGATCTGAGCATAGCTCAGTGAGCATTCATACAAGTGATTTATATGGTACACTCTGCGTTGCTCATACGCCATGGTACTATTGTATCATATATTGCATGAATGCTCCATACATTTGATGCATAACTATGACAACATATAACTTTTAAATGATTATTTGTATAAAAAAACTCATAGAGCATTTTTGAAGAGCGAAAAATTTTGTGTTAGAATAAATAATTTATTGTAAAAGATAAAAAACTCTATGTTTAAGATAAGGAAAATAAAACAAATAAGGGATATTTTAAATTGAAAATAAAGAGCTTCTTAGGTTGGATCCTTGTTTTTGGTGCAAAAACTGAAACTTCAGACGACGTTTGTAAAAACAATTAACTTGGAAAATAACGGACAGCCTAATGTTTATACATACTTGTATGTATATGTGATATATTATAACTTTGGCTGTGCCTGTTGACTTTATTGGCTACCAATTATAATTGAATGCATGTATTTAATTGTTATTTCTAAAATTTTATGCAATTAATAATAAATTTTATGACATCGTAAATAATTCCAAACGTAAATTAGTCATTCATAAACGTTATTTTATTTACATACATACATATCTATCACGCATGTAAATATTTCATATTTATTATATAATTAGTTTAATGATAAAATCAAAGCAAATTCCACTACCTTACACCGCAATGTGTGATATGTGTTCTAACGGTGTTTGATATTCATTACTACTAAATCTCTAATTGAAATTTAACTTTTAACTGTCAACCACACTCGCAGGTTGTAAATTAAACAATGAAATCATAAATTCGCTTATATATACATATGTATATATTTATATAAATTTGCTGTTTGCCATTTTCCTTCGACGCAAATAAACAGTTAAATTGTTAACAATTAAAATTTATTGCACTCGCATGTTAATGACGCCGCCGTAGGAGCACTAACAGGGCGCCCAATGAGGTTTTGCCTTGCCAGCTTAATTCATTCATCACTAGACATTTTCACTTTGTTTTTATACGCCTTTATACCTATAGTATTTTGTTTTACTATCACTTTTATGTTGTTGCTGTTGTTGTATTTTCATTCAATTTCACTTGTTTTCTCATAAAACTGACAGCCATAAAATTGCTGTGCTGCCAATGGCGCCCAGTGGGTGCGCGCATATTTATTCAAAGTATTTTGTGCGTTAAAAATGTTGCAGCAACATTGTTGCTATAAACCTTTGACCTGTTGTGGGAAAAAGATAAAAAGTAGTAAACATTTTTCGCTTCAGTTAACTGTCGGTTACTTTGTGTTAAAGTTTCAAAAATTCGCTTTATGAATTTTTTTGGTGGCTGTGCGAAGAATTATTTCCATAAAAAATAAATCAGCTTTCCATTCTTTTCGGAACAAATTTCAACAAAGAGCGCTTACCATCTGTATTTGCGTGTACTTTGCTAGACCTGTGAATGCAGGAAACATTTTGACTATAACTATTTTGAAAAGCTGGCGAGAAAAATTCTCTAGTAGAGCTGTAGAGATCAATTGCTGTCTTCGAGTGATGTTTGTTAAACTAGCTCTAAAATAGCTGAATACGAAATGATTTGTAGAGACCATAAGAAATTCTGCAGTTTGAGAAATTTTAGAGTCGTGACAGCCATTTTTTAATTGAGAATACTTCCTTGGGAACGGAACCCTCTTTAGCGATATCATTATTTCCAACTTCGGTGGTTTATTTCGGGCAGACATTTCGTTATTGGAGGTATGGCCAAGGAGATAATGATGAGTCGGCCTTTGGACTGTTCGAGAGAAAAGCGGAAGATTCATGGCCCTTTGCGTATTGGCAACGGTGAGTATCGCAGCCGATGCAATGATGATCTATATGGCGACATTGACATGGTTCAGCGAATCAAGAGACAGCGGCAGCCCTAGTTATCGGAACTTTTGTCCAATATTGCATAACCTCTTAGAATATTTAAAATTTCCCAAAATATGATTTAAATTAATATTCGAACGTTACAGGGGTCTTTCGCTCCAATAATTTTGAAACTTTGACAGCAATATCAGCTGTGGAGAAGCAGTCGCATTTGAATCAATTCTTTGTTTGATAAGTGGCTCGAAAATGGAGAATGTAGTTGATGCGAGGATATCTTGTTCAGAGTTAGGCATAGCCTTTTAAGTTGCCGGATCATTGCAGTATATTTCAAGCTGAGATCGTTGCTTTTGCGAAAGCCACAGAGCTGACCCAGGTAACATCTGCGTAGACAGCAAAGCAGCTACGGCTAACACCCGAAAACGTGATCAACATTGGGAAACCAACGCATTGTCTATACGACGATTTGGATAGCAGCATTGGTATGTAAATAAAATCAAAACCCGATGGTGCAAAACGGTAGATCACAACACGGAAGTACACAAAACGGTCGGTAAAAACGACTATAGGAAAATAATCGGAGTAATATACTACTCACTGTCGGGTGGCAACACACCTGCGCAGAACGGGGATGACAGATCGAGAAGACTGGAGGAAATGTTTAGAGCAAGGCACCAGAGAAATAATGGATTATCTCTTGTGCACTTGTCCAAGACTACGTTGTAAACACTGGAAGATGTGTCGATAGTGAGGCCAAATGTTAGAATTCGCATCAAGCACAAGCATTCTAAGAGAAGACTACTCCTCATGGACCTAGTAACTGAACTCCACCTGGTATCGCAGAGGACCAAAACTGGTCTATGAGTAGCTCATTGGCCTACCAAACTAACCTAACCTAATTAAAATTGCCTACTTGAAATCAACAACAAAGTTATCCACTTGGATTCAAACAAGGGAGTATATACTTAAGTCATTAAAGGAATATGAACGTTGGCTACCACCATTACATTTATATCAGTTGCCCGTTCGATTCGGCACTCTCCAAGGCTTGGTGTACCATGCACTGTAGTAAAAGCTGATTACTTACATTGATTATTAACGTGCTCAATTAGAAAATCTGTTGTGTCTGTTTGTGTACTTAATACATTTCAGCAACAATAATAACTACTTGGAATGTTTCGAAAATTAACTAAACAAAGTTCAGCGAAAACTATGCAGAATTCGTAACCTTAAAAACAATACTTTGAAATACGAAGAGTTTGCTGCGAGAAGAAGACGAAAAAACAAAATAAATTTAGCCAGTATTTTGAGTGTTTACAATGCAAAGTATGCCGTACAGAAAAATAAAAAACAACAATAGAAACAATCAACAACGCAGAGCCGGTCGAAATTAAACCAAAATAAATGTGGGAAAAATAAGTAGAATCATGAAAGCAACGCCGAAGCGCAGAGTTTGTTTAACAAAGTGTTTTCAACACTCCATAAAATAGAATTCGCGAACAAAACAACAGCAACAGCAATAGCAAAAGCCAAACAGCTGCTGCTATTACTGCAGCAATGAGAACAGCCGCAATACGGCATATGAAAACAAAAAGTAAAATACCAACACACACACATTCAAAAAAAAAATATATATTACACACATTAACAGAATACGAATTTCCGCTGCTAAATATTGTTTTGTTTCAATTTTTTTCATTTTTTTTTTTTTTCTATATTATAATTTTCTGACTGATTTTTTTTTTTTTTTTTTTGAAACTCGTGCGCCTCCACAACTTGCCGCAAAGCATTCGGAGCATTATTTGCTTTTGCCCTGACCGTCACTGGCCAATAAGTAACAAAACTGAAGCAAGCAGGCAGTTTAGAGAGCGCGCGGTTGTTGCAGATTTTGTTGTTTACTTATGGGTGGCCGGCGTCGCCGTCGCAGTCGCCGATGCCGACACAATGCGTGTGTTGTTTTTGTAAAATTACGTGCTCCACAACACAAGCTGAGCACAACGCTGTACCTTGTATGTAAGCGAGTGAGAGCATTGCTGAGCGCCATTCAATTGGAGAGCGTGTTTTCTGTTTGCGAATTTTGTTTGCAAAAGCAAGGGAAGCTAAGTGGAAAACTGGGAAGAGGAGGTTTGAAACTAACATCCGGCATAGGGTTACCTGTATAACGGATGGACAGGAAGCAGTTGAGGGGAAATTGAATTTTTCGAAAAAATAAACAAAATAGAAGATGAAAATTCATGAAAGAGTTTTACGAGAGAAAAAATTTAAATGAAAATCATTATCAGTCCAAGGGTAAAAATATATCGGGTATTTTATATGTAAAAAATTGTCGTAAATAGTATGTTGAAAAAAGAATTAAATCTGGAATATTTCGGTTTTTCGCAGTTTTTTATGGTATTCATTTATTGTTTGAAGAGAAATTTGGCATTTCATGTGAAGACTATACTTTCTATTCATTTCAAACTGGTCTGTGGATTTTGCTTTAATAGTATAGACCATAGGCTCAACGTATCCGCACTCATATATGACCTATGATATGATCCATTTCTTAACATGACTCGATAATGAAAAATGAATGATAAAAAGCAGTTATGTGACTCAATATGGCCCGGTAATGAATAGGTTAACCCCATAAAGGGTAGTTCTTAAAGGCTATATGGTTTGTTGGACCTTGCTGCAAGACTATTTAGCATTGAGACAACAGTTTTCGATGTTGTGATTAAAGAAGCCGCGATTCTGTTGCTTATAGTGCTCACTTTTGACGTTAAGGTTGCGATATCCGTCTTTAGTTTTATAAAAGTCTGGACTAATAAAGCCTTCAGGTTGAGTATCACCAAAAACTAACTTTTTCTGTAGAGAGCCTGGAGAATCTCTTCAGAATTTTCTTTATACAAAAACGATAATTTTGATTATTTACATACTCTACACATACATTACTCTCAGACAAATGATCCGATCACTATCTAGTTTTGTCTGCATATTCTGTATACAGTTCTCCATGTAATCCGTTTTTCTCCCAAAAATCGAATCAAATTCAATAATCGAATTTCGTCAGACCTAAAACTAACAGAATTTTGGTAAAAATAAATTTGTATCTTTTTAATGCCGTCGAAGTTCACGTTTAATTATCCAATAATGAATGCTGGGTCTCAAGATGGGTGATGGTGTTTTGGATAGTACGCTCAGTAGGCCGATTATGGTGACCAAAGTTTAGCGAAGAACCCGAAACACATTTTTTACAGAAGGTGAATTTTCGATTCATGAAAAATAACATGACAACTTGAGACGACTCAAGCGTGATCAGTCAAAAAAAGGCTATTGGAAAAAGGAACTCTACTGGATCATCTGTTATTCTCAAGAAACGGATCTTTTGTACGAGTATGGCACGGAGGTTTGTCCAAGTATTGCATTGAGCAGATGATTGCTTCCAAAGATTTGTATGTAAATGCTTAGGCAAGTGCGTGTAAAACATCATTTTTTCTAAATATATCACACTACTCTCTCTGCGGTTCACTTATGAATCATGCGTCGCTCGAACGATCGCCTTATTTATATTTATTCTCGAATAGTTCTTGGAAACAAAGGCGGTTGGCAACTCTTATCAGACACACCACTGCAGCTTAAGTTACACAAACACATTATAAAGCAGGCAAGTGCATGTATGCAACAGTTGCTCGCAAAAAAGCTGCTCTACGCAAAGGTGACAAAGGGAATGATTGAGGAGTTTACTTCGAATGAGAGCGAACGGAAGCGTCAAAGGAAGCGAAGGATAATACAAAACTGAAAGCCGAAACCGATTAAGTACGCTTGGTTGGCTGAGTACAAAATAGGTTCACCAAAGCCAAGCCTATAGTACGTACATACATATGTATGTATGTATGTTTGCATGGCTTTGTATATTTTGCACTGACCAAATGAATGCAGGGTCACCGCTGTGCTGTTAGGTGGGAGTAGGAAGTGAACTGCGCGGCAGTAAAACAATGCTGAAAGCAACAAAATTCACGTACATGCATATAATTACTTACACGTACGAAGTACTGACGTAGTATATACATATGTCTGTATGTATGCTTATTTTCGCCCATATCCACTTGTTTGTGAATTTGTAAGCAACTTCTCGGACGTGCAAACAATAAAATGAGTTACGTGCAGTTTGCAGTTGTAGCGGATGTTGTTGTTGTTATTGTAATTGTTGCGAACAGATAACACCACACGTTAGCAGTGGCGGAAAGTAGTGCGGAAGACGCTAAAGCGAAACAACAACAGCTAATGCGGAGATTGATGTACAAATATGAATAACTGCGAGAGCTGGTGGAATAAGTATATTTGTTGTTGTTGGTAAATTGCATGCAGTTGGTTTGAAGACTACTCGTGCTGGTTTTGTTGTAGTTGCTGTTCTGCACTGCCACAGTTAGTTAATTACCAAGCGCAAGCAAAGTAGACAGTTGGTGGCTGCAAAGTTATGTATGTACATACATACATATGTATGTATTTATAGATGTACTTATTTACTGGCGTTTGGCATTAACCGGAATTGATGTTTATCGTATTGTGTGAGCGAGTTTGTGTTATAGCGTTTTAATAGTAGGGTCTTGAAAGATAAGATGAGAAGAAATATTATGTAACTAATGGTTTCCTGCTCCTATTTTCGAAAATACATATATTCAGGGAGCACGAACCTCTTTTCATGGTGTTCTAGTCCAAGGTGAGATCGAATAATCTCAACAATAATAGGATATATTAAGTTTGCAACACAGAAGGGAGCGTTTGATACCTTTAATAGTCTACACGTTATATAATATCATGACATGCTGAGTCGATATAGCCGTGTCCGTCGGTCTATATACAGATATCGATTCGAAATTTTGCACACGTCCTTTTCTCTCAAACCAGTTATTCTTTTTTCGTAGCAGCCGATAACGGATCAGCATATAGCTGCCATAGAAATTGATCGATCGGAATAAATCTTTGTATGGAAAATTTTTTATTTGCCGAGCTATTTTCACGAAATTCGACATGGATTAAAGCAATAGTACAATCTCCTAACAAATTGTTCAAATCAGACCACTATAGAGTAGCAGTGATATAAACTGAATACAAAACAGTCCTTGTATATCTTAACGAAGTGTGGCTTGGAGTATTTTCCACAGTAAAGGTACAACGTCCAAAGAAATTTTTCAGGTCTGGTCTGATCGGCCTCAAGCTATTGTATAGAAAATTATTTTTAGACAAAATATCTTATCGAAATGGATCAATGTCTAAGGTAACGCGACAATCTCTAGCATATTTTTCACATCGAACCACTATAGCATACTATATATAGCTGTCATACAACCTGATCGTTCGAACTCAATCAATGGCAGGACTCGACGACGGAGGCTCTCTCCCACCATGAATCCCACACCAAATTTGCGCTAGTAAATGCCACAAGGACCTACTCGCCTCAGTCCTTGTCTAGTCTATCGCATTTCTTGGACGGCGGTGATGACAGCCTTTACTCTAACGAGGATATCAACCAGCTGGGAAGTGACACCTTCCCAATTAATGGACCGGACATTCCAGGTGCATGCCCTTAAATCGTAATCCGTAACGGCCGTCAGATCTCATATTTCGGGACCCGATCGGCCGATTTCGACAAAATTTAATACGTGACATTCTACTTACATTCTTAATAGTGTGAAAATAGACGAAATCGGTTAACAAACAAGTCTACTTTCAGCAAGCAAGTAATATTTTTGCCCACAGGTGCCCCTTGCCATTGCGATCCTCTCTACCAAATTACAGCTTTAAACCTTAATTTGGCGCTTAGTTATGGCACTTTATAGGTTTTCGGTTAATGGCGATTTGTGGGCGTGACAGTGGTCCGATTACGCCCATCTACGAACTCGAAAATTTTTTGTACTAAGGAACCCACATACCAAGTTTTATCAAGATATCTCAATTTTGACCTAAGTTACGGCTTGTGCGGACGGACGGACGGATGGGGATACAAACAATCAACCGAATTTCGACTTCTCTCGACATTCTGACCATTTAAATATATACGTATATAACCCTATATCTATCTCGCTTATTTTTAGGTGGTACGTACTACCGTTAGGTGAACAAAACTATAATACTCTGTTACAACTGGTTGCAAGAGTGTAACAATACCAACTTATATATGCACGAATTGGTATTATCCCTATTGCTCTGATTTTCCATCTTCACTCATCGTCTGCACGCTATTCTCTATTCTCAGAGACAAGTTGCTGCTTTGTTGTATGTAGTGCCTACTTTGTTGTCATTGTTACCGCGCTAACCAAATCTACATATTTCGATATGTGTATGTATGTATGTGCATAGTTATATTACCCTTTAGGCACCGACCGTATTTTGCATATTACATTATCGCTTTACAACTACAAAGTAAACAATTGTTGTTGGGTATTGGTAATTTTTATTGCCTTTAAAGTTTTTCTGCATATTGTATGATTTCCTTTTAGCATGCTGTGACCCAACTACGTATGTACATATATTACCTGGGTACGTATGTATTTATAAAATGTGCGCAAGCAATAAAGCCGCAAAAGCCGGCAATTCACGGTGCAAAATGCACTTTAACTCAAAGGTAAATATATATGTATGTATGTACAATGTGTATGTATGAGTGAGCTTTGTATATGCTGTACATATGTACGCATGACTTTGTTTGTGTTGGCCATTCATGTGACCCAACTGCCTACCAACTATTGTTCTACCACTGCCTACTCCACACTTAGCTTTGTACATTTCCTATTTGCATGCACCTTCTTCACCAGAACTCCACAATTCTCAATTCTAACAATAACAAAAACAACATTTACCTGCACTTATCCACTGACTTTGTTTTTACCAGCTTCTGTTTTTGCTATTCTTTTGTGTTTTCCCCCACACCAACGGGCTGTTGGCGCTCTCTCTCGTGCTGTGTGCTCTCAGCACAACTATCAGTGACTGCGCAGTCGACATCAGCGCTTTATTGGGGTTTATATTAGTGTGTTGCCGCTATAGGCTCCCTTCCATCGCGCACACAACAACTTTTATTGGCACTCGCTGTTTGTTGTTGCCGTACGCTTGTAGTAACAGACGCGCTGCTTGCTGCTCTGCCGACTGCTGTCTACCGTCTGCTGCTTGGCCACTCATATCATTTTCGTACATATTTTTGCTGTTTTTAGTCATGTGAACGCATTCAAATCGTCGCAGTCGTGTGCGAGAGTAGCGTCTGAGCGTACGAAGACTTTACTCGCCAAAAATATTTGCAATTATTTACCTATAGAAATGACATATTGTTGGCGGCGCGTATTATGACAGCGTGTGTGTAAAAAGTGCAGAAAAAAACGCAAGAGAATACAAAAATATTATTGGCAACAAGTAAGAAATATTTGCAAATTCTATTTGTTAAAAAAAAAAATAAAATAAAAATATTTTGAGCGTTTAACAAAGTGGCGTTGGGTGACCGAACGGAATGTGCGCTGGTGAAAAATAATTCATTAATAATAAAAGTGTGGCTAAAAGGTGCAAAGAAAAAAGCAAACAACAAAAAATAGTTAAAATGTTCAAACAAAAAAATTTTGCAAAAAAATTAAATAATAAAAATAAAATAGCAACATAAACAATACAAAAGATATGTAAGTAAAAAAATTTCCAAACATAATATTGGAACAAATATAAATAGAAAAAGCACAAAATATGTTTTGAAACTATGCATATTCCAAAGAAAGTTTAATAAAATATAACAACAAAAACAATACAAAAAATTAAGGTAACAAAAAATATGCAGCATTTATGGAAAAATTAACAACAAACACATTTATGGAAAAAAAAACAACAAAAACAATATGAAAAGTTATCAAAGCAAAACAAACATAATTGAAAGTCTTGTCAATTGTCATAGTTATTTACTTCAAGTGTTTGATTAACTGTGTTTTTTTTTTGTCGTTTTCAGCATTGTGACAGTTTCACGTGATTGTCATTAAATCGCGCGCTCGTCTGCACTGCTCGCGCACCTTTGCAACTTGCCTACACATTTGACCGCAAGTAATTTATGGTATTTTATGGTGCGAAAGTGCAAATAATGTAAAAAAGCTAAGCATAAAAAATAAGTAAAAAAAATTAATATAATAATTGGGAGAAAAAGTTGAAAAACAGCAAACTCAACAATAAAGTGTGCGCAATCGACGTTTGATAAGAAAGGTAGGCTGCAATAAATAATAAAAAAAAAACTAAAATAAAAATAAAAAAAAAACGGCGTTCAACTGCTAAAAACTCGCTTTTTACGCTTACGTGTAACGTAAAAGTAATTAAAAACGGAAATCGTCAATTTTTCGTTGCTCGCGCTTGAAGTGCGGCGAGTGAGTAGTTCTAGTGCTTGTGATTTTGTGGAAATTTTTCTTCTTCTACTTTTATTTTTTTCCTTCGCTATCTAACTATCAGTTGACAGATCTGCGCTCTAGCTGTCTGATAGCGCTGTGTGCTTTACCAAAAAGTCAATCGGCCAGTTAGTCAGTCAATCACCTGCGTACGGCAATCAATTCTTTAGTCACCAGTTTGGTATTCATTTATTTAATGCTGCTGTTTACCTGCGTTGACAAAGTGAAGCCATTGAAGTTATTGTGTAATAGTAGTTTGTGCGCTCAAGTATACTAGTAGCAGTGTATTAAATAACGTCAAATACAAGAAGAAGTATAGCAGACGCAGCAATAAAAGTCTTCAGTTGGTAAGCCACATACGCAAAATGTATTTGTAAATATTACTGCATAATACCTGTCGTACTGTAACCAGCTTATAGTAAAACCAGCGCGAAAAATTTTTATGAAGTGTTCTAAAAAATTACTGATATATACATAGTTGTTGGCAATAGTGTTGTTGTGAGTGGGTAAGGCCGCTAAGGAAATAGTGCTGTGACTGCTATAAATAAATTGTAAAAGTGCGTTGATAAAGTTCGTGGTTATTTATAAGAATTATGGGAGTAAATTGTTTCTTACAACAATTATGCGGGAATATATGTACATATGTATTCTTCTCTCACCTTTTTCATGTGGCCATGATCCGCTACGGTCGGTACATTATGACACTATATAAACATATTGACTTGCCAAAAAGTAACGCCGAGATTGTCAGTTGACACTGCCATTACAGGTGATGGCACCATTGCCGAACATTGCAGGCAAAAGGATAAATTTGATGTAGTTTGTGCAGCGAGACACCTCTTTGGTTGAAATGGAGCGAAAGGTTGCCACTTCTCTAAATTTTTCAGTTTTATTCACTGAAAATCATTTGCTACGCTTCCATATTTCTAATACTCAGCTTTGATAGAAATATAGTTGCCAAAATACATATGTTTTAAAAATAAATTCACCAAAGCTGCCACTCTGCTACAATTGTTATGAATCATGCCGCTTATTTTTATGTAAATTTGAAACTGATTATGCTTGATTTTTTATCAATATGCTCAGCGAAAATCAGAAGACACCCTTACAATACATTTTCCTTAAATAAAATGTATATGGACTACCCTTTACATAAATTTGCGCTTTCGTTTCATTTGCTATACCCACAGGCAAAAACTTTCTTAAAATAATTACCCAACCCTTCTGTGGCTTATCAGTTAATAAATAAATATTATTGTAGCGCAAATTCGCGATGTAGAAACTTCAGTAAACAAATACACTTACGTGTAAATTTATACAATAAACACGACAAAGTTCTTTATTGCTTTGTTCCTTTCTAAGCGATAATTAAGATACCAACAGTAATAATTAGCGACAAGTGATTATGTGTGCTGTTGGGTGTTTAGATTATGTGAGAAAATAGTTCAGCGGCTAAAATTTTGGTAAATCAAATATCTATTCGATTTTTTCGATTACAAAAAAACATAACTTCAGTAAATTTACATTACAAATATTAAGTTAAAAGTGTTAACAAGTTAATATTTCTGACTAAAATCGATTGTACTTATTTTGTATTAAAAATTTCATAACGCTTGTCCTCAAATGTATCACAAACCACAGAAAAGTCTATGAAAATCAGTTAAGTCTATAAATATTTAGTTTCAAAAACTTCTTCAGTTCACTTGAATACTTTCTAAAATATATATTCGAAATCATAGATACTTTTATATAACTACGAAAATATATATGGGGTATTTCATACCAAATCGACCACTTTTGAACCCGACCCCTTTAGATTTTGCTGAAACTTATCTATCCTTTTCTACCCTTTGAAAAACATTTTTGAGAATTTTTTCAAAATTTTTTGTCCAACTTCGAAAAAGTTATGAATTTTGCTATTTTTTGCTAAAAAATGGCTTTTTTATTTTCAAATAGCCATAACTTTTGTAGAAATTGACTTTTGGGGACCTTTTTCTTATTTTTTGTTTTTGAATGAACTTTTCGAAAAAATACATAATAATCTGTTTTTTTAAGTAAAATCGTCATGTTTTGGTAGTTCGCCATTATTTGGAAGTTCGCCTTTTTTTGTTTTGTTTTCCTCAAAAAAAGCTTTAATTAATTTGACAACTATCCCTGTTAATCCCGGAGTGAGCCGATTTTTTTTAAATATTTTTTTTAAACAATTTTTTTTTTTCATTTTTGAAAATTTGACATTTTTTTTTAAATAAATAAAAAAAATACCAAAAATACGATTTTACTTAAAAAAAACCTATTATTTTATATAATTGATCGTGTTAAATTTTTTTCGTGTATTTTTTCGAAAAGCTCATTCAAAAACAAAAGTTTACAAAAAAAAAAGGTCCCTTAAAGTCAATTTCTACAAAAGTTATGGCTATTTGAAAATAAAAAAGCCATTTTTTTTAGCAAAAAATAGCAAAATTCATAACTTTTTTGAAGTTGGACAAAAAATTTTGAAAAAATTCTCAAAAATGTTTTTCAAAGGGTAGAAAAGGATGGATAAGTTTCAGCAAAATCTAAAGGGGTCGGGTTCAAAAGTGGTCGATTTGGTATGGAATACCCCATATACATATATCTATAACTTTAAAAATTCATTTTCAATATCGAAATCTTAAACATAAGAGTTTGCTTACGACCTCACTGTTTCCATTAAATTTAATCACAATTTATATATTTTTGAATATTGAAATATAAGAGTTTGAGCATTACACCACAGTTTTAATTTTATTTTTATTATTTTTATATTATTCAGAATTTTGTATATTTTTAAATAACTAAATTATGTTTCGATATCGAAATTTCAAACATAAGTGTTTCAAAAATTACTCCACTGTTTCTTATTATTTTTATTTAAATTTTATTTATTTTTCTGTATTTAAAAAATAACAAAAATATCGAAATTTCCATTTAATTTCCTTTCCTCCTTTGAACATACAAATTGCTGCAATCTTAATCCGCCACAGGCGCTTGATGAATTGTTGTGGCAACCCTTTTCGATTATCGTCGCTTGCCAAGCGGCCAAGTTGCAGAAAAAGCATTTTATCATTCGATTGCTAATGTGCGCGCATTTGTAGAATAATTTCCCGAGGACAAAGAAAGAAAGTAAAATAAAAACAAGAAAGCGAGGACTAAGTTCGGGTACAACCGAACATTTTATACCCTTACAACTAGCAGGAATCGAATCCAGGGAAGATATTTCCTTATTTCTTAAGGTGTAAAGCGTCAAGCAGGGAATCGGAATCCAAGCAATTTTATATATTCGTATACTATATATAACTCATACACTGACCGACATAGTCGGCATAAGGTTTGTTAGAAAAAAGAAAAGCAGTATAATTAGTATATAGGGGTTGGAGTCAGAAACGGTTGCTTTCTGAATTTCAACTGAACCTTCCGAATCATTGACGGATATTTTATCTCGCTTAGTTTTAGTTGATACGTACAACCGTTAGGTGAACAAAACTATTATGCTTTGTAGCAACAGGTTGCAAGAGTATAAAAATTGTAACACATTCTGAAAAAATACACACCGTTGAAAAAGTATGACGCGCTGAAAGGCGTTGAAACTATAAAAAATGCATTGAACGTTTGCTCATTTATTTTGATTATTTTCTCATTTTTTGCTCATTTCATTTTAATTGCCGTTTTTCCCAAGCATCCATATACATATTATTATTAATTTAAAATAAATTTTGCTTATTCAGCACGTTTATTTTATTTTTTTTTTTCAGCATAGTATGCTCGTCATCACTCAATTAAATTAGTCCGATAAGCGAGCATAAACGATTACATTAATATGCACTTATGTACTCGAATAAAAACAAACAAACCTTGTATTCTCATACACACATAAGTATGTTATATACATTTATGTAATATCCATATAATTAAATTGATTATTATTATTACCATACTTTTCACTATCGATAAGCAATCAGCGCCGCTCTTGTGTGTGTTGTGAGAGAAAAGTTAAAGATTTAAAAGAGATTCTTAATAATTCCAATGCTGTAGCTTTATGAAAAACTTTTATTTAATTACCGTCATAATGTTTACTGTTATTAATAATTATTTAAACTTGCAAGAAAGTAATGTAATTTCATTACTTGCCAATTATTGTGCTACAAAACCGGCTAGATAATAATTTTCAAATATGAATTAGAATATTCTTGTATCATTCAATGCGTATTCATTTTTGATACAAATGCATTGGAAACTTTCAATGAACCCGTTAATCAATTATGATAAGAGAAAATATGTCAATGTATGTATATATATGGTAGAACTCTCAAATACCTTTCGTTTGATACCGATACTGTCAAAATATATTTACTTTTTTTAACTATATGGCAACTCTTCTCAAGAGTATTACCTGAATCGATCCTTCATTTAATTTAAGAAGTATTTATCTCATATAAATTAATCATTAAAAATATATCAACACATCATAAAAAACTTGAATAAATCATTCGTTTCAACTAACAGTGTTTCCCATTTCCTATTACAACAAATATGTATCTCATATATTAATCATTAATTACAAAGAATTTGTAAATAGTTGGCAATCAGTTCCGAAATACCTTTAAACCTTAAATCGTCTGATACCAGAATTGTAAATTTTATTTTCATTTTTCAAATGTATGGCCACTCTTCTAAAAAATATTACCAATTAAAAATGCTTCTGATTTCAAGCTTTCTTAAAACCTCTTTACTTATTTTTTTGTATTAAACCTTCATCTCGTAAATTAATTATTAATTTAATTAGAATTTGTACATAGGTGGCAACCATTTCAAAAATATTTTAAACTTTAAGACGCTCATCGTATGCTTGAAATTTTTATTTTTTTAACTTTTCGTGTTATACACTTTATTAGGTTTATTTTTTTTAAAAGGTGGCAACCCTTTAACCAGAATATCTTCTATATATTTTTATTTGAAAATAGCTGGCAACCCCTTCTAAAATATTTTTGAATCATAATTCGTCGGACATCAGTATTGCAAAATTTTCTTTTAGCTTTTCAAACGTATGGCAACTCTTATAAAAACTCATATCTTCATTTAATCTAAAAACATTTCCGATTTCAAGCTTTCTTAAACCTCTCTAGTTCTTTTATTGTAATAATCTTCATCTCATAAATTAATCATTCATTTAATTGAAATTTGTAAAAAGGTGGCAACTCCATCAAAAATTATTTCAATTTTAACGCGCTTATCTTTTGCCTGCAACCCTTATTTTTACTTTATTTTATGAAGTTTAAATTTTTAAAAAGGTGGCAACCCTTTAACCAAAATATCTTCGATTTTAGACCTTCTTGAATCTCTATAATTTGAAACTAAAATATTTATATAACTAAACATAACTTATTTCATAAATTTTATTGCAATATAATTGGTAGCTGGCAACCACCTCAAAAGAGTTTTCAATTGTAGATTGATACCTCTATCAGTTTAGGTTAGGTTAGATATGCATTTGTCAGAAACTGATTTGTAGTAGACAGCAAATGAATTTTTTCGCAATGAATTAAGTTAACTTTTGAGGCAACAACGCAAACAAAACAGCTGAGTGATGTTACCAAGTAACAAAAAACTATCATGCTTGCCAGTTTGGTACTTCGTTACTCGGTAAAACGACAATCTGTTAATTTTACAAAAACAAAACACACGTAAAAAACTACCGAGTAACGACTAACGAATTAACAAAGCTGGTCTGAATACTTCTAATATGTTGGTTATTGTTGAATTCAAGTTTTTAAGCATAATGGCAACTCTACTCGAAAAACACCAAGTGTAAACCTTCTTAGATCTCCTCAGTTATGCAGTTATGCGCATGGTTTATTTGTCTTATTTATATATTATTTTATTTTATTTTTTAGTTTTAGTTTTTAAATGGATGGCAACTCCTTTAGAAAAATAATTTGTGCTGTCCGCTTTCTTCAACTTTCTCCACACCTACAGAAGAACGTTTATCTTATTTATATGCGAAATAAAAAAATTTGAAACAGCTGGCAACTCTCTTCTGAAAATATTTCCAAGTTTAAAATTTCTGAAATCTCCTTAATTTGATACCCAACTAGATATTTCAGTTCATTTTATTAATTTTTGCAACTTAAAAATTCCAAAAAGATGGCAAGTTTCCGTTGAATATATTTTAAGCTTCACGATTTCTTAGGTCTCGCTAATTTGATACACATTTAATAAATTTGTTTATTATACAAATTTTTGTGTCTTGAATTTTATAAACAGCTGGCAACTTTATAAATTTTTTGCTTGAAATCAACTGTATAGCAATAAAAAAATCACTTTCTGCTTTCATTGCTGCACGCAATTTCTTTACAATCATTCCCTTCATTCTTATCTCCCTAAAGTAGTTCAATTCTTTCAAAAATGAGAACTACGAAATACAAGCATGCTAAGCTGACCGAAAACACTTAATTGACCATGATATATTTTCTCATAATTGCTTTGCGTACATTCAGCAAAATTTCCAAGAAACTCTAATTGATATTTTAACTTTCCTGCTGCAAATAATTTATATCAGCTCGGCTTAGAGGTTTTGCTGCTGCCAATATTAATCCAAAGAAAAGTCAACAAAATTCAATCAAAATCAATTTTTTTTAATGATGAACAAAGTATGTTTACAAATCATAAATTTTAGTCATGACATTTATGCAAATAAATGGGTATATGCGTATGCTGTTGTAGGTATGTGTACTATATATGTATATGTATGTACACATACATGCATATTTTTGAGCACAACCGCTCTGACAACTTCACTAATCTACTGGTAATGTTTATATTTCAACTTTATCAGCAATTCACACATCACGCTGGTTGTTATTAAAATTTCACAAAATCTTGATAAAACTATGCGCTGTGTGTTTGAGTGTGAGTATCAGCTGTGTTTTCCACTTAGGAAAACCACTAAGTCAGCAGAAATTTCCAGCCAAACGCAGCGCTATTTTATCAAAATTTAATCTAGTATGTAAATAAGTGAATATAAATATACTTGCATATATGAATATGTCCACATATATAGTATATATATTATATACATGTGTATATATAGTTAATACTAACATATGCCAACTATTAGCCGCGTTTTAGCATTGCATTAAATTGTTAGTGTGTGGTTTTTTCCTGCTTCGTTTATATGGCTGCTGATGATAACTGCTCGAAGCCCAAAGCAAACCTTTATTTCCACTTCTCTATGGTTTCACTTGAGTTATTTAATTTGACATGAATGTTGGAGATTTTGCGGTTTATGGATAATTTAAATGTTCTGAACTTTTCATTTGATTCTTTTTGATTTTGTTTCATTTTGCTTTGAATGGCTGCGAGCAAGAAACACTTTATCTTTATTTTTGTGCATTTACGTCGTTTGCTTGAAAAAAGCAGGTTAAAATCCCACATTGCTTTGGTTTTACGCAGACACAAAGCGAATGTTAAATTGGTTACCAAGTTTTGGTGTAGCGGCAGGTTGTATATGTGCGCCACTTAGTACTCCCACCTAAACTAAAGTTAATTTATGTCCTTGATTGTAGGATTCTTCTTTGTGAAGCATTCGTTTTACTGAAATACAAATTCTCGGCAAGGATTCGCTTGACTTACATATTTGTTCTTATTGTCAATTTCAATATCGGATTGCTATAAAAGCTCTCAAAGCGGTTTGGCTTAATTCGTGTAATAGTATTCATTACAGCAATAGATAATTGTAGAAGCGACTAATTTTCGGTTGGAGCTTTCATTCTCAATTAGTAATTAATAGCGCTTTCGACGAAGCTTTTAACAAATTAATGATAAAACTGCAAATAAACTATTAAAACAATTAAAAAGAGAAGAAGAGAGTTTATAGTATATGACTTCTCAAAATCAGAGCTTTCTCAATTTTAATTATTTAGTGAAAGCTTTCAATATCCTTTCACAACCTGTTTTTATATAGCCAGCCATTTAGAAAATAAATCTTTAAACTGAGATCTTAACCTTCAACCTAGCTTTCACTGAAGGAATTACTCATTTTCGGTTGGAGCTTTCATTTCCAATTCCAATTAGTAATTAATACCGCTTTGGATGAAACTTTTAACAAACTGCTGATGAAACTACATATAAACTATTACACCAATAAAAAATCGTACGAAGAGAGTTCAGAATTAACATTATATGACTTGCCATTGCTCTCTCAATTTTAATTATTTAGTGAAAGATTTCAATTTTCTTCTCACAACCTGTTTTTCTATAGCAAACCATGTGAAAAATAAATTTTTAAACTGAGGCCTTAATCTCTTATTGCATTTTTTATAATAATAATCCATTTCAGCAATGACAAAACATACAAAATCCTTGAAAGCTTTTGTGTCAAAAATAAATGATCTCATTAAAAAAACAAGATTTTTATGATCAAATTTAAAATCTGCTATCTACTACAACACTTATCTTACAGTACAGGATAAAGCTCTCAAAAAAGCTCATTGCGAGCTTTTCTATCAATGAATTTAAAGTTAATTCATGGAATTTGAATTTTGTCACACTGAACAGCGAAAGCTTCACATTCAACCATAAATGATCTCAGTTAAAAAATACAGTATTTTATTTTTGCAGTCCTAGAAATAATAATTTATTTACTGGATAAAGCTCTTCGCTAATTGGATGCATTTCAGTATTAATACAATTTTCATATGTTTCTGGCTTATTTGTATGGTATATGGAACTGATTGCTTGTACTATTTTAGAAAGTTCTCAGTGCCGGATAATGTGTAACGGATTTAGAAAAGCCTTTGAGGCCTCTGACAAAATTCATTTCTATAAGATAAGTTGTTTGTGAATTTTATACGTCATTTATACTCCAGATGAAAACATAAGCTTTAAGCTAATGAGCTATGAAAGGCTCGAATACGTATTAACGAAATCTTTAAAAAGCTTAAAAGAACATTTCATGTTATCTTTACTCATGTATTTTTCTTCAAAATTAGAATATAGTAAATTTCTATTTCTTTTGAAATGTGAATTCGCTTGAGTACAGATTTAAGAACGCTTTTGAATTTTGTGACAAAATTCTTAGCAAAAGCTTCTATAAGGTATGTTATGAGTGAATTTTAAACGTTATTAACACGCCGGACTAAATAATAAGGTTAAAGTTGACTTGCTAGGAAAAGCTCGTATCCGTATTTATGAAATCTTTAAAAAGCTTACAAGAATTTGTCATGTTATATTTACTTACGTATTTTCTTCAAGCTAAAATATTGTAAATGCCTATTAATGACTATGTGAAATCACTTTTTATCGATGGGTTAAAACAAAGTACTGCCTTAGCGCATATGAAATGGAGAAAGAAAGAGAAAGAGCAGCTTCTAGTGAGATTTTCCTTGACTTAATTGAAACATAATCGATATTCGTCCAAGGAGACAAGTAAGAAAGGTCTCTCGAAAAAATATTCAATTTGTTTAGACTTGGAGAATCTTACTAAAAATTGAAAAAAGCTGACAAAGGCACATAAAATATTGCAATATAAAATGTATATTTATACAGAGTATATAGAGCAACTCGACAGTTGCAGGTTTTCGGACATTTAAAAATTAGAATTTATCTCAGAAAGCCATTCGAAAGCGCTTTAAACTTTTAGAAACCTCCGTTTTGCCGCATAATGTCAACAACTAATGTCTCGCATATACGATTAGCTCCCCAGAAACCACACCACGTGACTTGTTTGCGGATATTACTCTCACCTCTTTCCATGTCACTTCTCCCTTTAAGAATTTCCTAATGCTCTTAAAGCTCTGAGGAAACAGCACATAACAAGGTGACATAAATAGAAGCCATCTGAATATTTCAGCTAGAAATCCATCAGCTGTCAATGTAAATGTATGCTTTCAGAATTTGTAACTTTTCTCTTACCAGAAATGAGGCGTGTCATTTTAAGTGTGTAGCAAAGAAAATTTAATGGAAAGCGGAAATAGAGAAGACAGTACGCTCCATTTATCATAATTTCCTTTGTCAAGCAACTTCGCAACTCAACAAATCTCCCACCGATTGCTCAGGATTTAATTCACAATTTATGCATAATTTATGCCACCATGAAAGCTGTTAAATTTTCTGCCATTATCAGCGAATACTTCAGCTTGTAAGGGAATTTAAAATCACACTTCAAGTTGCTCTTCTGTTTTTCTCCTTGACTTTTTTTTTTGGTTTTTGTTCTTATACCCTAATCAGTTAATATATCCTTCCATGAAATTTCTAACACCCAGAAATATAAATATATATATGGGGTATTCCATACCTAATCGACCACTTTTGAACCCGACCCCTTTAGATTTTGCTGAAACTTATCCATCCTTTTCTACCCTTTGCAAAACATTTTTGAGAATTTTTTCAAAATTTTTTGTCCAACTTCAAAAAAGTTATGAATTTTTTGCTAAAAATGGCTTATTTATTTTCAAATAGCCATAACTTTTGTAAAAATTGACTTTTGGGGACCTTTTTGTTTTAAATTTTTATTTTTGAATGAACTTTTCGAAAAAATACACGAAAAAAATTTAACACGATCAACTATATAAAATAATCGTTTTTTTTTTTTAAGTAAAATCGTAATTCTTTTTTTTTGGAAGCTCGCCATTTTTTCCCCCTTAAAAAAAACTTCAATTAATTTGACAATTATCCCTGCCAATCCCGGAGTGGGCCGATTTTTTTTATATTTTTTTTTTTATTTATTAAAAAAAAATGAAAAAATTTTTTTACGTAAACTTTATTTCTATCATATACATATATATGTGTTTCTGTCTCTATAGACGCGATCTAGTCTTTCGTTTTTGATCAATTTGAAATTGAAACACGTCCTTTTCTCCCCAAGATGCTGCTCATTTGTGGGAACCGCTGGTACCGGACCACTTTAGCATATAGTTGGCCTACAAACGGACCAATCATCCTTGTATGGAAAACTTTTTTATTTGAAAATATATTTTAATGAAATTTGAAATAGATTTTTATACAAGGCATTGCTATAATCTCCGAACATAGTGTTCAGATCAGACAACCATATATGGTATAATCGCCATATATGTAAGCAGACTGTCCGTCTGTACGACCGTCCGTCCAAGCTGGAACTTGAGTAAAAATTGAGATATCTCGATGGAACTTGTTTTGGGCGTTCCTTAGTAAAAAAAAGTACGAGTTCGTAGATGGACGTAATCGGACCACTGCCATTAACCGAAAACCGGCTTTCGAACATCCGGCTATATGTAATTGGTGATTATATGTGAGGTATCTTAATGAAACCTAAGGAACATTTTTTGGTATGTAGCATACTACATACATATATATAATGATATTCGTTTTTCTCACAAACCTTATGCCGAATATGTCGGTTCCCTGTTTGAAGTTTTGCATCTTAAGGTATTTCCCTGGCTCTGATTCAAACAACTTAGCCCTTCCTTACTTGTTTTTCTCTGTTTTTGTTTCTCGCTTCTTTATGTTTTTGATTTCGTCTCCTTTTGTGATAAGACAACATGATGTCTATCACATTAAGCACATTTTATCAACAACCATTCACGCCGTCAAGTGTCAACAACAGCAAGTGATCCATACCTCGGTTGACACTCGCCAATTTTCGTCCTTTCCCGCGACTGCGGTGTTTATCTAATGCAATGATTACAAAATACCCAGACAAGCCACTCTTCGGCTGACATTTCAAAGGCACAACAAATTTGATATTCCCACGTTGCAAACTGAAATAATCCAGCATTAGTATTATTAACGGTAATTCATGTCATTTAGAAGCTTAACATTAATACCAGTGCTCGTGGCAAACTTCTGTCTGGTGGCTTTCATTTGAGATTATCAGTGGCAATAAATGAGTCCAAAGGCATTTAATATCTCCTGGGAGGAAATCAGTAATACTGCAGAGAGGATATGCTATATATGTATGTACATACATAGACATTTGATGGATGGATATATGTACGTATGGGTATTTATAGATATTTATGCCGCAGTGAAAGTCATTCAATGCAAATGAAAAGCAAACAATCAGCTGTTTCAAGCAATGCACGTAAAACGATATATATTAATGTATGTATTTATTGTATTTATGTATATGTATTTTGTATATGTATCCATACTTCAATCATTAGTAAAAGTAATTTATGCTCGACTGCGATTTATTTACACCTCATCGAATAAACAGCAATGGCAATGACAAGTGCAAACATATGGACAAAGTCAGTGTGCTTATATATATACATATATATGTATATATGCGTTTGTGTGCGTCTTTGGACAAACGTGCAAATTGCTTGCCTCCGCTTAGAAAATTCATAGATGTTGATAAAAAACAAACAACAAACAACAAACACGCAATAACGGCAAATGTACGTGTGCATACGTCATTGACGATAAATTCAATCAATCAGTGAGAAATTGCAAACAAATCGCAACGGGATGGACGAGTGAGCACGAGTACATATCCAATCTATTGGTTGTGGAAGGAAATTTATAAATTTGTAGTCGTTGGCTAGCTTGGTTGGCGCTGGCAATTGTACGTGCACTTGTGCGAGTCCGTAGAGTTTTACTTTTGAAATGTTTCGTTGAAGCTGCAAACACCTACGCAAGATTCCGTTCAGCGGAGATATGTATGTATGTACATGTATGTATGTATGGTGTGTGTGTGCGTATACCCAATAAACAAAATTGTCCCACTTTTGATGAGATTGTGGTATTTTGTTGCAATGAAAAAGCAATTTTGGTTTGATTGCATTACAATAAGAAAGAAAAACGTCAACTTCAGTTGCGTGGAAACTATATTAGCCTTGCATTTCTGCATATTATAAAAGGATATAGAACCACCAAAACTCTAGGTTCGTTTGCATCGAAATCATAGTAACTTTTAAAAGTGTATTTTTTATATTATAAAGGGGTATAAAAGATCTTTATCTTGGTTTTGTTGGATCAGCTTCTTGATTAATGACAAGTACAGAATTTCAGATCAATATTTAAAAGCTGAGTGAATAGTTTGCATAATCCCCACCAGATGTAATACACTACTGCCAATGATTTTTCCAGTTCTCGAAACACTTTCCATTAGCATTTTTTGGAATGGGCTTCAGCTCCTTCATCGAATTTTTGTTTTTATCTTTTCGAACTACTAGCAGATTCCACGGAACGACGATTTCAGTTTGGGGAGCAAGAAAAATCTTACGCAGCCAAATCTGGTGAATATGTTGGTTGATCGATGATATTCATTGCGGTTTTGGTTTTAAGTTCGGTTCCTTGCGATTGTACATTGACATCGTGTAAAATCCATGAATTGTTCTTCCACAATTCCGGCCGTATTCGAAGGAAACTTTTCATGCAAACGCCTTAATACGGTCAATAGAGCTCCTTATTGAGCATCTGTCCCAACGGAACAAATATCGAAAAAAACATTGAGCTTCAACTTGATTTTTGAACGGCTGTGACGCGGTGTTTTTGAATTTCGGGTCGTTTTCTCTCCTCCATTCCGATGATAGTTAACTTTTTTGCATGTTAAGCTAATAAGCCCATGTCTCATTGGCAGTTATAATGTTGTCCATGAATATGGGATCGGAACTCGCATGAAAGAGGTCTGTCTACGGTACTATTTTTGAAAAAAACAAAAAAAATTCAGCTTTATCGGGACGAGTTGAGCAAGAATGAGTTTCATACCCAAAATATTCACCAAAATCATTCGAACGTACTCGCGAAAGATGTCGAGCTCTCTTGCCATCTCTCTAACACTCGCCTGACGATTTTCAGGCTTCCTATCCTTCACCTTTTTAATATTTTCTTCAGTTGAAGAGGTCGAAGGTCATCCAGAACGTAGTATGTCTTCAATGATCTCTCGATCGTCTTGAAGGCTTTGTACCAATCACGTACTTATATTTTTTGATAAAACTGATTCACCGTAAGCCTTTTTCAACATTCACAACGATTCCGCATACGAAATTTAATTAGAAAAACATAATTTGAGACAAATTCTTTGTTTGATATTTTAATCCATTGTAAAAATCCTCACACTACTGTGGTGTACCGATTTAAGCAGCTGCTGTAAACTAACTGGTTGACAGATCGCCCTCATATTTGGCATAGTGATTAAGGACAGTCCTGTCAACTTAGCAAAATACATTTTTTATGAAATATCATTTACCCGTGAAATATAGTTCCAATTTCCGGGTGCTTTTAAGTCACAATGCATACATATTTCAAAAGACCTCGTTGTATGTGGATCAAGCTAAACGTGACCAAAATACGTTTCGCTATATTTTGGACTTTTTAGTTTGAAAATTCCTTTTCCAAATGCATTATCATGTCGTTTGGAGTACCATCTTTCTTTTATCTTTTATTTTCAGTATTCCCCATCTTTATACGGCATAATGTCCCTAATATTTTTCTTCTGCTTTCGATTTTGGTTTTCATTAGATTAATACATATATAATTTGTACTGCTAAGCCTTGACGTAATCTAGTTAGTAGAGATAACACTCAGTGGTTCGAGTAACACCACTGGACATTAGCAAGTAAAGTAAAGGGTTTTTCAATAAGGACGCTACAAACGTAGACCGATAGGGACAGAAAATGACTCCATATTTTTCCACTCTTTTCTCATTTCTGTTCAGGAAGGTTTGCCTTTTCACAGTGGAAAGATATACGATCCAACAACGGGTAGAAATTGTTAAAATTTACTACTTAAATTCGGAGTCAGTGGCCTCAACTTTAAGTGCGGGGTTTTCAATAAGAGCGCTACAAAGGTTTTTTCTTTAATAAAACAAAACCGGTTTGGGATATCAATGAAATTCTTTTTTCCTGTGAAAGTACATTCGTACGTACTCCATGAGTTGACATTGCATCATGAAAAAATTAATTAATGATAGCCGAATAATTTTGACTCGGATTGGATGATAGGACTTGGAAAATATGTGGATCCAACAGAAGGGCGCCACAAGCCACACAGCGAATGTCACAATCGATGTATTGAAAACCAAGTTTAATGAACGTCTTTAACATAATCAAACTTTAATCATTAATATCTTTTAAACGATTCGGTTTGCGAAAAAATCATCATAGACCATTTTTGAAGAGCCTAAAATTTCATACAAAACTCACAGAACGAAATATTTTTTCAAACCGTAAGCAGCGAGTTACAAATTTTTTAATCCGATAATAAGAAAAGCACGAAAAAGACGTTAATTTCGCCTGCACCGAAGCTAATATACCCTTCACAGGTGCATTTATTTTAGTAACTATGTGTTCAGTTTGTATGGAAGCTATGTATATGCTATATTAATCCGATCTGAAAATTTTTTCGGAGATTATATTATTACCTTAAGCAGTAATCCATGTCAAACTTCGTGAAGATACCACGTCAAATGCGTAAGTTTTCCATACAAGCCCTTGATTCCGATCGTTCAGTTTGTATGGCAGCTATATGCTATAGTGGTCCGATATCGGCAGTTCCGACAAATGAGCAGCTTCTTGAAGAGAAAATGACGTTTGCAAAATTTCAAAAGGATATCTTAAAAACTGAGGGACTAGTTCGTATATATGCAGACAGACAGACAGACGGACGTGGCTAAATCGACTCAGCTCAACATACTGATCATTTATAAATATACTTTATAGGGTCTGACACGCTTCCTTCTGGGTGTTACAAACTTCGTGGCAAACTTAATATACACCATTCAGGCATACCGTTAGATGAATGACCTTCCTACAATTTTTGTATAGCCTTTCTTAGGCGTATCTATCCACTAATTTTTCAGAGTACGAAGCGAAAAAGAAAATATTCTTTATTTTTGATTCATTCTAATGTACATACATACATATAAACCCACTTAAAATATATGTATCTATGTTCATTTACATACTGCTGTGAACTTACTGAGGATTTCCTGCTAAATTCTATATCCAAGTCATCTGTGACACGCGCGTGCTAAGACTCTTTAACATATGCCCAGGAATAGACCTAAGCGCATATACTAGATTGTATGAGCCAATTCTATATATAGTATATGGGTCTTTTTATAACAGCGTAAAAGTAGATTATGTATGTACGTTGAGTGTGCTGCGGGGCAAAGCGGATTTGCCTTTGACATCTGCTTAACCAGGCATTGTGTCACTGTGTAGAGTGTCAAGTGGTAGTGGATAGGAATGCTTTAACTTTTATTTGTTATACAAGCGCGCTGTTGTATGTATGTATAACTCATTTTTTACACAAAGAGGCGTAAATAGAGTTAAAATGCGCACGTATCTGTGCCAGCTCATTTAAAGATAACTATGTTATTACCATTTCATAGACTTACATATATACCTACTTACTATGTTCCGCTAACTACTTCAATAAAATTTAAATATGTATATCTATAAAAAAAACCTATTATGTACATGCGTGCGGCGCCCAACACTTGCGCTTCACGCGCTCCACACGCATATAATCCCGCCAAAGCATTTACCTATCTATTTTATATCAGATATCCATATTGAGCTGTTCGGGCGATAACGCATAAGGCAGCGTAACGGTAACGTGCTATGCTTTATTTTTACTGCCATTTTGACAGTCATCATCGCGCGCCGTTTTCGCCCTCCACCAACCCTTGCTAGTCTATCGCCTTTATTCGAAAAACTCACACTCGCACACCGGCAATTGGTGTACACCCGAGCGATCTGCTTTGTTGCTCTGCATATCCTTTTTATATGTTGCATGCCTCATCGGCAGCCATTCTATGGCACGTTTGAATTGTAGCGCCGAAATTGCGCTCTGCTATCTGTGCTTGTTATCTGCCACTAGTGCGCTTGGCTTTTTACGCTTCGTTGAAAGTTTGGTAGCACACATTGGATAGCAATGCTCTTCCTCTTTGGTTTTTTTGTTTGTGATTTCCTCTTCCTTTGCCTGATTTGCCGCACCTTGCGCTGCTTTTTCCCTTCAAATATCTCATTCTGTGTACACACAAGGGTGGCTCTATAAGTATTGGGTACACAAAAGGGAACGAAGATTTTGAAAAATTGTCGGAATATTCCTTAAAATAGTCTCATTTTAGGTAAATACATTTGAACTAGCTTTGCGCCAACCTCCTTGTCCAACCTGTCCAAATAATATGATTTTGAGAAGGTCTTTTTCCTTAGACTCTAAACTCTGTCCGGCGTTTGACGTTTTCAACATAAAGAATCTCGAAGTCAAGTCGGTATTTTTGAATGGAGTAGCAGCTCGACTAATTTGACCGTTGCGACGAGGATGGTATGTTGTCATGGTAAAATATAATTTTTTTCTGTCGTGCGACCGTCTAGTCCTTCTCGAAGTGGAAAATGTAGATCACCGCTTAAGTAACACAGAAATAGGTGTTTATCAGCTCTTCGGTTGGCAGGAAAGTCTTTGTCCTCTTCGAGGTAAGTTCCCCGAATGAAGTCCCATGCCGCAACTATTCCTCGGTATTTGTTGTTGTTGTTGTGGGGGTAGAGAATATTCCTAAAGTGGTTTCCGGATATGTGGCAAAGGTGACTACCATTGGTCGAATAAAAAGCCGGGTTCGCTCCGGTTAATTTGATCCACCGGTCGTAAACACGGTTCCTTGATCTCTATTGTGTACCAGTGGATTCATATTTTGCTGCCGGTCTTTGACCCAATTGTCGTGAGAATGGTTCCTTGGTCTATATTGTGTACCAGTGGTTTCGAAAAGGCACAAATGTTCTTGCGAGTAGCGATTAAACTGCACGAAACAATGTTGTGAAATGGTCTCACAGTCGCGCGACAACTATCGCTCTGACTGTGTTTTCATCTCCAATATTTCATGCACAGCCTTGTGGTCTTTTCAGGTTCCTACTCGACCATTTCAACCACCTTCAAACGCCGGTCTTCCAACTTGGACCTGGGTCTAAGTCTAACTGACGTGCTATTTTTGCTTGTTGCCAATCGGCGGAGAAGTGTATCTATATACAGCATCCTCTCCAAAAACAACAATGAAATCCCCAACCGATGTTAGTCTTTTTCCGTTATGCTGAAATTCAACGACATGTCCGTTTCCATATGTATCGTATTCGGCTCTTTACCTTGTGAAGTGGTTAAGGCTGATATGTATTAAGGGGGTATTCTACTCTAGAAATCAAATTTTGGGCAGTTTTTTGAATTTTATTTCAAAAAACACCAACAAATTTTTACCATCCATTTTTTATGGTGTTTTTATTGATATCTTAAGAATACAGAAAAAAACTTTTACAAAAAAATATTAAATATTAAAATAATTAGAGGGGGGAGAGACAGGTTTAAAAAAAAATGGCGCATCTTGGTGACATTGATCCTGACTCTCCTGGTGGTCTGAAAAAAAAAAATCAAAAGAAATTCTTAATCAGTAAGGATGTTGTTCTAGTCCCTACCTCAAGGTAGTTTTTGAAAAATGGCGACTGCCTGAAAATAAAAATCATTTTTTACGCTTTTTTTTGAAATTCCTGAATTTTTTTAAAATATTAAAAACAAAAATTTTGACACGATGCTGGTAGGAACGATAAAGGATTATATAAAGAGGGTTCACACAAAATTTCAAGTAAATTGGTTTTAAAGAACTTGAGAAAATGCCGGTACCGTGTGGAAAAAGTAGTTTCGAGAAAAACGAGTTTAAAGTTTAGGAGACAATTCTAGTGAACATGGACACTACCTCACAAAATCGGCTGTATTTCCGAAAATAAGTTGAATTTTGAAAAATCCTTCCAAGGTCATATTTTTGAAAATCTAAACTTTAAATATATGAAAAAAAATCGAATTTTTCAAAATTCTAGAGTAGAATGCCCTCTTAACCGCTTTAATAATTTTGTGGAAAGCTCAAAACGCTCCGTCGATCTATGAGGGTCTGATGATCTATAATTCTTTATTTGGATATTACAAAGAACCAGCGTTTTCAATTATCCAATTGGAATTGTGCGTGCTTTGGTGCGAGTATCAGCCCTACGATCTAATCAATCAGATTCGACCGAAATTTCTACAGCAACCGACTAAGAGAAAAAGCTCTTGCGATAGCTATCGGCTGGCGAATCTAAGTTACTGTCGGACCGTTCTCGTATGTGAATGCTCCTACTGGTTTCTCTCACATTTTCTACTTTTGTATTTTCTTTAATTTATTTTCCGTTTCTTCACTTCACTCTTTCCGGTTGTTTGTTTGCCCATCGGTGGTGCATCAAGTTTTCCCCAATCACTGCCACCAAGGCGCTCGTAAAAATATTTTCATACATATGTGTTAAATTATTTCCGTTCCATCCGGACCACTGTGCCTGCCTGTGCTTGTGCGCTATGCCGTTGATGTTGAGCCGCTATACCAGCACTTTTACTGCCGTGCCTGCCGTGCTGCTCGCTACTTCGCTGCCTGCTTTGTTGCTGTTGCGGAAGGTCGGCTGCGTTGAATGTTGCCACATTTGGTTTGCGCGCAATATTCATGCGATTCGTTACAAAAATGAATATTCATTTAAACATGAAATATGTTTCGAAGTACGTGCACTGTTTGGGCAACGGATTTCTTTCTTTCTTTTTAACAGTAACTGTGGCTAGTTATTAAAGTCAATAGGCGAGCAGAAAAAGAAATTTGTATGCTTTTTAATTTAAAATTGTGTTTACTTGCTGCAGCAAAAGTGAGTTTGTAACAAGTTCAAGGTCTTCCGCACATTTATGCTTCTTTATGGCAGATATTCCATTTAATTAGGACGCTTGCTTGCCGTTTTTCTGTAGCGCAACTTAATTGAATTACTTCTTTGTATGAAAAGTTACAAGTTAACTTGACTCATTTCAGTAAAAGCATTGCTGTATTTCTTATTTGTGGCAATGTGATTACGCCGGGCTTAGAAGCCATAATGCTTAGTGGCTTTTAAAGCGCGCATGAAGCTACCACAAAATAATATGTTTCTAACGGTACCTGTAAAGCAGCGGCAATATTCGTATTATTGCCCAATTTAGTTCCTGCCTGCTGATGGTTATGACTTTTTACATTGCATTATGCTTAGCCTTATGTGCCGTTTGTGCACCAAACACATGTTGAAAGGAGCATAATACCTGCCATTAGAAGCATATACGAGTATGTATGTTCGTAACGGCAGAAGTGGAATTGTGGAAATTGTGTTATTATGCGCTGGCATTCAAGTTGTTCGAGGATTCACACAAATTTCTTGCACATGTGGCACATGTGTGGCAGTTACGTTTTTGTTTGCACCAAATTGAATGTGAATGTTGATTATACTTATGCGAAAGTTTACTCCATTTATTTTATTAGAATGTAGTTTGAGAAATTCGAAGTACTAAAAACCAGCTTTGAGAGTTGAAATCTGCATTATCTTGCACTGCTAAGACCAACTGCGTGTAAGGCATTAAACAAAATTACAAATTGGTGTGTTGAAATCTGCATCTTACCTTTAAATAAGATTTGTTGTTGGCTGTTTTTCAAACAGTAATAATTATAATTATAAACAAGAAAAAAACGTTAACTTCGGCTGCACCGAAGCTAATACACCCTTCACAGGTGCATGTCTTTAAGTAACTGTGTGTTCAGTTTGTATGGAAGCTATATGCTATAGTAATCCGATATGAACAATTTTTTCGGAGATTATGTTATTATTTTAAGAAGTAAATTATGTCAAATTTCGTGAAGATACCACGACAAATGCGAAAGTTTTCCATACAAGCCCTTGATTCCGATCGTTCGGTTTGTATGGCAGCCATATGCTATAGTGAGCCAATCTGAACAATTTCTTCGGAGATTGCATTGTTGCCCTAGAAAATAATCTATACCAAATCTGGTGAAGATATATTGTCAAATGTGAAAGTTTTCCATACAAGAACTTGATTCCGATCGTTCGGTTTGTATGGCAGCCATATGCTATAGTGAGCCGATCTGAACAATTTCTTCGGAGATTGCATTGTTGCCCTAGAAAATAATCTATACCAAATCTGGTGAAGATATATTGTCAAATGTGAAAGTTTTCCTTACAAGAACTTGATTCCGATCGTTCAGTTTATATGGCAGCTATATGTTATAGTGGTCCGATATCGGCCGTTCCGACAAATGAGCAGCCTCTTGAAGAGAAAATGACGTTTGCAAAATTTCAAAACGATATCTTAAAAACTGAGGGACTAGTTCGTATACATATATACAGACAGACGGACAGACGGACAGACAGACGGACATAGCTAAATCGACTCAGCTCGGCATACTGATCATTTATATATATACTTTATAGGGTCTCCGACGCTTCCTTCTGGGTGTTACAAACATCGTGACAAACTTAATATACCCTGTTCAGGGTATAAAAATTATATGCATAAAAAAAAGAACTAGGGCCGTAAAATTATTCAATTTACCTGAAACCCGATTATTTGAATAGCCGGTTTGTAACCGTTTGTATGATTATTGACCATTTATCACATAGTCCCTCTATTAGGATAGTTGCTTAAGGCACGAAAAAATGAGAATTTTCAGTATTTTTTTTTTGTGTTATTTTACAAAAGTACTAATATGGCATTATTATAGAATGTGTTGACTTGAAGTCACGAAAATTTCAAAAAAAAAAAAATTAATTTCCAAAGTTATAGTTGTTTGTGTTGACCCAGTTCCAAAAAAGGTACTTCCGGTGACAACTATAAGTCCGTGGAGATTCATCTAAAATCAATCGAACAAAAAAAATTAGTTTTATGAATAGATAAACTCGGGCCTGATCGAAGGATTTTTTTTTTAATTAACAAAATGGCGGCCTCAGGAAATTTTTGGGAAAAAATCAAATCGAAATTTTTGAAAAAAAAAAAAATCTTTCGATCAAGCCCGATTTTATTATGTATTCTAAAAGCTGTATAAATTTCATTAAAACCTACTGAGCGGTTTTCGAGTTACAGTTGTTACCAGTTCAAAAAACATACTTTTGAGAAAACGCGTTTAAAGTTTCACACTAGCGCTTTGAAGCGCCCGAACTCTCTTTGTTATTTGTCGAATAACTCAAAAACTAATTATCGGATCAACGTGAAATTTTCAGAGAATATTTTTAAGATATTACACTTAACGAAAATGCAGAAAAATAATTTTTTTGAAAATTCTGCGTACCCTAACCCCTTAAATGAAAATTGCTTGAAAACGAAGCACACGTTAGTTTTAAATTTGTAAAATGCCAATAGTACTGCAAAGTTTCTATAATTTTGTATACGTATTTTTGTTTTTTAATGTATCATTTTACAACATTTTATTATTGTTTCCCTTTTTTCAAGCAAAATAAGAAAATTAATGAACGCTACGGATACTGCAAAATGAATATTATTAATCGAGCAATAGCCTATGTGGTTAATACGGTTGGTCGATTAGTCGAACACTTCAAGCTTTACATAGAACATTGATAATATTACATGTTGCCTTCTTTAAATAGATATGTTGATATCAATAAGTGGTCGTACACTTGTGAAAAAGAAGGTCGACGAATAATATTAGCTTAAGTCAATAAAAATTTCATGAAAATGTAGAGTTTTCTTAACATTAATTCTTACCTCAAACTCGTAAATTAAAACAACATACAACATACATACATGGCATGTTCAATCTTACACTACCTCAAGATTAGATAAATTTTGTAATAATACGCACATAAATTTTGGTTAGGTTCAACGTAACCTCAAACTCATATTCAAAGAACATATATCGTAGGTTCGATCCTTCGCAGCAATAATTTTCCGCGTCTTTCTGAACGAACCTCACCTCGATATCAAGGTTGCCTTTTATACTACTAAGGTGACATTTGAATTTAAACTGCGCGCGTCGAAGGATTTGGAGAATTATTTTGTTTAGGTTGGTAGTACTGTCAGTCACATTTATGTCAAATTTCATGTCAAAATATTTATTAGTGTTTGAGAAACGTGTCGTTTTGTGAGCTGCTAAAAGTGAGTTTTTCGTTTTTTGCGATGTCGAAATTTGTTGAGCAAAAGAATTTGCATTAAATTTTGTTTACGGAATCAATTTTCTGCTGCGGATACGTTGAGGATGGTGAAGAAAGCCTGTGATGACGAGGCTATTTCTAAAAAAAATGTTTACAAGTGGTACAGTGAGTTCCAAGCCGGCCGTGAACGTGTCGAAGACGAAGAGCGTCCAGGGCGACCATCAACCTCAACCGACGAAGCTCACGTTCAACAAATCAAAGATTTGGTGTTGAAAAACCGTCGATTAACAATTAGAGACTTTGCTGATGAAGTTGGCATATCGAAAGGCTCAGCCAATACCATTTTGAAGGATGTTTTAGGCCTCAAGCGCGTCAAATCTCGACTGGTACCGAAAATATTGAATTTTTTAGAAAAAAGGCGTCGCGTTGAAGTGTGTGAAACGATGCTTTCCGACCACCAGAGTGTCGTGAAATGGACTAGAGTTCGTGCCCATTAATTTCGTTCGAATCGTGCCCATTAATCGAAAAAATGTTAAAAAGATACGAAGAAATCCAGACAAAAGAATCCCGTATGAGCCCGAAAGTTAATAGCAATCGACGGTATAGGTGTTTCAAGATGAGGTATAGGTGATGATGAGATGAGATGATTTTGGAAAAAAAATCATTAGAACAACCCAGAACAGTAGGTAGGTAAAAAATAAACCAAGAGGTCAATGTTTTTCGACAACTGAAGAGGCGTTTGATGCGCTAAAAATACATGTTTTCGAGATATCTCAATCAGAGTAGCAAAAGTGCTGACAAAAAAAATGGTACATAACAGGCTTCATTACAAACTATTTCGTCCAAGACTCTATAATGTATATATAGAAATAATGCGAGTGGCATGTGTTGATTTGATTTAGTGACGTCCGTCTGTCCGCAAATATGTGCACTAATTCTTCAGGTTTTGTCACTCCGCAAGCTCACATTGCTTTCCACTCGTTCTTTGATTTCCAATAAGCTGCCTCTATAGATTACAGCTGTCATACAAACTGATCTGTCAAGACCAAAACAGATCTTTTATGGACAATTTTTTTGTTTGACAATATAATTTGACGAAATTTGTCATACATTCTTTTCCAAACTAAATTTTTTTTAAAAAATATCGCCTTTAAATTAAATAATTTGGCGATGGCGTTATAGCTCTAAAGCTGGCCAAGTAAATCTTCATCCCTTGGAAAATTGTATTTCAAGCGGTGAAGTAACTCTAAAATAATAAAAAAAAAAAAATTAAATAATAATAGAAATATGTCTATTCTCTATGTTTTGTCTCGGCCGTCATGACGTATGAGTAATATTACGTAGTATCGTAAAAAAAGTCAACTGAAAACAATTAAATTATTTTTAAAGGTTAAATGGAGTATAATGCTTTTAGTTTTATAAATATGGAATAAACTGTGATAAAACGACTCGTTTTCAACAATTTAATGACCATGGCGTATACGTAACCTCCATAATACAAGCTATATATAGAGTTTTTGAATAGAGTTTGCGTTTTATAGTATATTGAAGCATATGAATTTTAACCAACAAATCGATTTTAGTGAAAAGAATGTAAAGACGAAAAAAATATAGCTCTAAGGCGGCAATATTATACTGGATTACTTATATTTGATATTTAAAAATTTTAGCGGCTGAATTTTTTATAGAAAATTATGTTTCAACTGTATTTTTTGTCTGTTATATTTTTCGGATATTTTTGTTAACCAAAATGTCTTCGTTTTCTTCAACAACGTCTAAGGAAGCCAATTGCTTAAGTAAGCAGCATAGCAATTTTGTTGTATTTTTAAAGCCAAAAATTTAACAAAACATACAAAGTAGTTGCATTCAAAGTACAATAAAAACAAGATTTCAAAAAAAATATGCAAAGGCAAGTTTGCATACAAATTGCTCGTTTAGCTACACTACAGCTACCTCGTGCAACAACTTAAGCTACGCATATATTTGCCACACACAATTTCGCAACACATACATATAATGTTTTCGCAACCCAAAAATGATGAATCGGTTTACCTTAGCTATTTTTGGGGTGGCAGCACACCGCTTTACTTGCCACAAAGTGCTTTATGAATGTCTTCTCTTTGGTAAAATGCTTTAGCTGCTGAAATTCACTGGAATTCGAAATGTATTGTGACTGTGAAATTTTACTATGAAATTAGTGCAACCTATATGCTAGCTTTAATATTGAAATTTAATTGTTTAAGGTACATATACGAGTATTTATATCAAATAAATCTAAAGCAACATTTCAACATTTTGTTTGCGAAATATTAATGTATGCTATTCAATAGGTTACATACATACCGCTTTAAGTACTGTTTTACTTAAGTGAAATTGTTGAAATGATAAGCGAAATTCATACAGCTGCTTTGAGACAAATTATCAAGCGGAAACGGTAATGCAATTAAAACAGTTATTTTGGGTGAAGTGGTAAGCGTGAACACTGCTTATCTTTAAGAATAACTAGAAATGATATTCGTGCCGTGAAATTTCAATTTAGTAAGAGTTTCATAATACGAAGTTTAGTTAGTGGAGTTAGTGGACTTACCATGGTTTGAAGTAATAGCTGGATAATATTTTCTAAATTCTTAATTCCTAAAAAAATACTCATGTAGCTCTTAATTTTCGTTAGTACTAATATTTGAGCGAAGTGATATCCTCAATGAGTAGTACTTATTCGAATATTTCGTTATCACTCTTGAAAATCTAGCTATAAACTTGTACTTTCGTAGAAGTTCACTGTAACCTAAAAATTCTAGTTGTAATTTAATACCTTTAATTAGTTAATACTTTACTGACTAGTCCACAACACTTTTTGAAAATCTAGTTACACCCTAATACTTTTCGGAGTAGTTCACTATTATTTTTGCAATCATCTAGTGTTAACCTAGTACTTTTTGATACTTTTTTCAGCTATACAACTACAAACTAATACTTTTCGGTCCAGTTAACTCTCAGTCTCTCTAAATTAACATATTTTCTATTATTCATTTAGCTACAAAATAATACTTTTCAATCCAATTAACTTTCAGTCTTTAAATTAATATTTTAATACTTTACTGACTAATTCACAACACTTTTTGAAAAACTAGTTACAACCCAATACTTTTCGGAGTAGTTCACTATCATTTTTGCAATCATCTAGTGTCAACCTAGTACTTTTTGGAGTAGTTCACTACATCCTAAAAATTTCAGTTGTAAACTGATCAGTGGCGTAGCTAGGGGGGCCGTCGCAGCGGGCGCAACGTCTTGGGGGCGGCAAAACGATCTTCGCTGTTTTATAATATTCAGAAAAATACTTCTACGTTATTTTTTTAAAATATTTATTATAAAAGTTAGTTGTCCACTCACAATATAATAATCTGAATAACAATGAAAAATATTAATTTTTTCTCGAATACTCTTCAGTCTTTGAATTTGTCTTATATCTTTTGGCTTATATCTTTTGTCTCATATCTTTTGGCTTATATCTTTCTTAAAATGGTGATAGAACCTTAGGATGCACTTTTTTAGCTTTGATCGCTGCAAAATCACATATCATATCATTGTAATTCAAAGTTAAAGCAGTTTCACATTCTATTGAGAGAATCGCAAGATTGGACAGTCTACTCTGACTCATGGTCGATCTCAAGTAAGATTTGATCAGTTTAAGTTTGCTAAAAGACCTTTCACAAGATGCAACTGATACAGCTATAGTGAGTAGTATTCTTAAAGCTGTCGCTAACGTCTTGTAGGCTTCCAGTCCCATTGAAGAAATGTATAATAAAACTTTTTCTGGCGAAAATCCAATTTGTTCTTCGTTTTTCTTTGCTCTTTTTAATAAAAGTAGGCCGTCTTGAATGTCACTGTGTAAATCTTCGTTATCCAAGTCATTTTTATAGGATTCGGCAAGTTGCTGGCATTTTTCTTTAATTTCGACGAGTTTGTCATTGTATGACTCTCTGGTTAGTTCTTTAATTTGTTCAAAATCACAAAGAAAACCAAAATGGAAAACCAAAACTTATCGGTAGGTAGATAAAGGGGGGCGGAGGAACATCCTTGGCCCCGGACGCCCGAAGTTGTAGCTACGACACTGAAACTGATACTTGTTTCAGCAGTTCAATTAATTACAAACTAATTATATTCTGTCCAGTTACTATCAGTCCATAAATTAAGAGACTTTTCTGACTAGTTCACATTCATTTTTATTCTACCCAGTTTATTGTCAGTCCAAAAATTACAGACTAGCTCATTTGCAGATTTTTAATTAGATCACTATCAAGTATACTAACTCTTTTCTGCCCAATTCACTTTCAGCATGGACACGCTAATTGTCAACTAGTATATCTCACAACAATGAAATGCTAGTCCTTGGCTGGTATAATCCCTGACTACTGTTTTACTACCGAGTTGCTGCTGTGCTACAATACAAATGCTCTTCCTAGCCTTTGCCCACAATTACTTATCTTATTTCTATTTACTGTAACATTGCTATTTATTATCCCAATTAGTACGCCATATTTTTGAAGCTGCTTATCGTCGTATAAACAATATTGCCAACAAATCATATTGCCATTCTACAAATTATTGCTTCCTTATTGGTTTTGCCCTATTTAATTAGCAATTATTATGTTGATAAAAACGCCAAGTGTACTGTTACCCTCACCACTAATGTCAATAGTAATATAATACGTTGCCGGAATATTTACGAATACGTGGCAACACCCAAAAATTGCAACCGAGCACGTAGCCACAAAATATACACTTCGGTTCAGTGAACCTGACTCGCTTCAGCTTAGCTGAACCGAATAATTCAATATATCAAAAACACTGCTGTTACATAAGACTTATGCAATAAACATGCGAGCACTAAGCCAAATTACGAATGCCACACAGTTATTGACAAGTTTAATCGAAATGTCAACAGACACAGTGACTTTTCAACACTACACTTGACCTACCACAACTTTTACCAAAACCCAATGGTACAACAAGAATAACAAAAACAAACAACAACAAAAGCAAAATTAACAGAAACATCTTGTTCATTCATAAATCAATATGAAGGCATTAAACCCCCGTTTGAGTAGGAGCGTTTATGTGCGCATGTGTGCGCATGTATAATGCTTATACATGTATGTTTGTATATCATACACATATTACCGTTATTTAGTTAGCAAATATCAAATAATGAAAGCTAAAAGTAAATCGAAATTGCATGGAAGAGAAGTCATATGTAAGTCAAATGCAAAAAATAGTTAGTTACACGCTATTAAAATCAATTTGCGTACGTCACGTATACAATTTCGATTAGTAAATACAATTTCACACTTCCATTCAAGCACCCACATACTATGTGCATGCGGCAAGTGTATGCCTGTACGCTCACTGACTTCATAAGTATGCGCAAACACTTGCCTGCTTGACTGGCTGGCTCTGGTTCGCCGGCACTAAGCGCGTAGCTGGCTGAAATACACACATATGTAGCGCCTGTGCGCAAATATTTAGAAACGTATATAGCACATACACACATACATATGTGTGGTTGTGTGGTACGTGCATGTCGCACGCCACCGGCGCTCAACAGCATTGGTGGCTGTCAAAGCGCCGAAAACAGCAGCCAAAAATAAAAATTATACTTTGGTGTGCGCTGGGCAGGAATACCAAATTACTACGCGCCAAATAGAATTTGCATATTATGGCCTGCATCAACGCATCGGCAGCACAAATTTTGTACAAGTGCACAGATGCATGTGTGAGTATGTAATTTTTGTGTATTTACACCTATATTTTTAGTTTTTTTAAGCATTAGGGTGTGCTTTTGTTCGTACAACTTTTTTATTAAAGTTATAGGCGTTTTGTACAGCATGTTTTTAGGGATTATATCCACTTGTAAATATTTCCAATGTAAAGTGCGATCCTTTGCGAGGTTCCCTACTGTTTAAAAAAAAACACACACACACAAATTTGTGTGCAATTTAATGGGGGACGTTTATTATCATTCAAAAAAATATATTTTGGCATTTAAATTTTGATGGTTATCTCTTTCATATATTGGCTGTGGCTACGGCTCAGATGGTTCATCCGTTGAGTCCAATTTTCGATGACTGTTTGAACGTTTCGACTGGTAACTGGCGAATGACACACGTGATGTTTTGCTTCAAAGCCTGGCTCGAAGCGGGATTGAATTTAGACTTTGCATGTTCCCACAAAAAAAGTCCAATATTGTGATATCACACGCCAAAAACGTGAAATTATCTACTTACCGAAGTGTTCTCTCAATAAATCCATTGATTGATACGATGTATGGAAAGTGGCGCCGTTTTGTTCAAACCAAATGTCACGAGATCACGAGCTTCAATTTCAGGCATCAAACAGTCGGTTATCATGGCGCGATAACGGGCGCCATTGACGATTACCTTCTCACCTTCTCACCGGCATCATTTTTGAAGAAATATAGACCGATGATTCCACCGGTCCTCAAACCACCCTAAACCGTTGTTTTTACTGCATGAAATGGCTATTCTTGAATCTTCTCAAGTTACTCTTCGTTCCAAAGGCGCCAGATTTGCTTATTTACCTTACCATACATACTTATAGAGCCAGAAATGAGGTTCAATTGGCTCGAAAAAGGGTTTTTTTTGGAACTTTTTTTTTCACTGCATCTCTAACTTGCTCACCAAACGGGCCTAACAAACTGACTTCAAAAGGAATGACACAAGAACTCAAGTAGGAGTAAGAGGTCGCTGTCTTATTGGCAGCCATGCCAGCAGACTAGGAAAACCATATAATGACTATTGTAGAATTTGTCAGGAGGTAGAAGCAGATGAGCATGTAAAGCATCTTCTATTCGAATGCGAAGCTTTGTTTCTTGATGACGTCTCGGAGGTTGCACAGATAAAATTTTTCGTACTGATGAACTTGATCGGAAGCACGGGGCGTTTCAAAGAAAAGACAATAGAGTGGAGAGATTTTACAACCTCTTAAAGACCTGGATGCGTCGTTAGACAGCCACTTTACTTACCTATCTACATACATATATGATGAGCTTCATGATATTTTTAAAGCGCTTGGATGCTTTCAAACTGTAGACGTAGCTCAAAAATATCTTATGAATGCAAAAACAAATAAATTAATATTTTTTAAACAATTTTTACTAATTTTCATGTATAACTCGTTTCAATCTACATAAGTGAAGTTTTTGTTGTTTTTTTAGCAGCAAAAAGTATTCTTGAAGTAATTTTTAGGAATTTATAAAAAATATTTTGGAAAATTTCCTAAAATTTTGGTGACGAAGATAACGATGAATTTTTTAAAATTATTGCATATGTGCTTTTAATGCTATCTCTAAAATATAATAAAAAATCATTAAAAAATGATATTATTAACATTTTTTTCTCCTACTTAAAAATTTTGCCGCACCCTAATGCCTGCTTACATCCGCCATTTGTGTACGTTCACAGTTTGTTTTCACTTTCTGCACTGCCGCTTCGACAATACACTCCGTCTGCCTATACTTCCGCCTGGCGTCGATTTATTCTCGTTGCTCACCTTGTTGTTGTTATTTTTGCTTTTCTATTTTTCTGCATTTATTTGACTATTTTCGCCTGACTATGCAAAAAAGTAGGTCACACTGTTTGCTGCCGCCAACGCCAACAAACGCGTCGGTTGTCATCGCAACAATCCAGTGCGAACAAGCACAGGCAAGCGACCTCTGCCGCCAGCAACAATACAACAGGAACAACAGTTTTGTTGTAAGTGCTGCGCCGTTGTGGGTAATCACTACACCGGCTTCCAGGTGGGGATGAAAGAAAAATAATTAAATAAAAACTCGAAAAAATAAAAAAAAATGGAAAATTTCAAAAAAGGGTGGAAAAAATATAATAGTTATAATAAAATGAAATAAAGTTATATGAAATAATTCCAAAAAATAAAATAAAATAAAAAAAAATGAAAAAAGCAAAAACTGTAAAAACTTAAATTAAAAGAAATAAAAACTTTATTTAAAAAAAAAAAATAGAAAAAAATTCAAAAAAAAAAATTAAAAATTCAGAATAAAAATAGAAATATATATATTACCAAAGGTGGACAAATATAATGTAATAAAAATAAAAAAAGTAAAGGAAAATAATATGAAAGCTTCCAAAAAAAAAATTAATAATAAAATAAAATTATGAAAAACTTACAAAAAAAAAAATAATAAATAATAAAATAAAATTGTTATTATTTTTTTTTTACAAAATAATAATAATAATAACAAATAATAGAATAAAATTGTTATTATTTTTTTTTAAGTTTTTCATATTATTTTCTTTTACTTTATTAAAAGAATTTTAAAAAATATAGTAAACAAAAAAGCAGTTACTTACACTGATATTACTTTCTATATATGTACATATTTACATGCACATATGGATGTGCTCGCCCTCGCAGCTTAATCATCGTTTCACGTGTTTACGTCACAACAAAACAAATCCTTTTTAACACGCGTTCGAAAACACTTCATCACTGCCAGTGCTTTCACTTTGCTTTAACTTATTTTTTCCCCACTTCCACAATCACTTTTATCCTTGCACATTGCTGTCGGTGAATGACTGTCGCACGACGTAACGCCTCCACCAATTTGTCTGTGCATATTTCTACAAATATTTTTGCATATGTGTGAGTGTTTACGAGTAAATGATTTTGTGTGGCACAAATACGTACCACTTATGCTGTTAATTTATCCTTGCCATTATTTTTTGTAGCCACTATCCTTTAATGGTTTCAGTACACACATACACATACACACTTATAGTCTTCAAATGTTTATATCTGTGTTTGTAAGCAAGGCTACATATAGCGAATTTTCTGTGCGTTGCCACAAATGCATTGCCATTTATTTGCAAGTATATGTATTGCATTACACATGCTCTCATACATAAAAACATGTAGGCGTCTGTGTGTGTGTTTGTAAGTAGGTTATGCATTTAAATTCTTTTGCGTGCCGTTATTACCATATATATATCTAAACTGTGCGCCCACTCACTTACGCCCACTCGACAATGTACCCTTGCCGTATTAGTTGCATACTTTATGCACACACTGTATGCATTGCTTTGTAGTGGTATAGTGGTATACAAATTAAGCACCCTACCGCTCATTACTTATACGCCAACTCACTCGCTTACCCACTCAGCCGCTACTCAACAGCACTTCACTCACTCGAAACACCCCAGCGCGCCGTTCAGCCCACTTCCTCCTCGCCGCCCCCCTTCCTCTTTTGAAACGTTTGCACATTGCACGGCTTGTAGTCGGTTTTTCATTCACTTGTCTGCTTCGGCTGCAAAAACTCGTCTATATTCACTGCAAGCCCTTTGTGCATAGTTGCCAGATTGTTGGCAATTGTAAATACTTGTTGCGGTTTGACTTTATTCCACTTTTTTGTTTTGTAAATAAATATTTACAATGGCTATCAGCAAACATTGAGTTCGGCTCGTAAATTTTGTTGTATTTGTTGTGGTTTTCGGTAGTTATTGTCGTTTATTTATTTTGATGTGGTAATGTTTTTGGCAGTGCGTACAATTTTCGGCAGTAAATCTATTTGTGATTTGCTGCAAAATGCAATTTAATTAAAAGAGTGGTTGAAAGTGTCAGCACAGTTTAGTGATTAAGCAAATTGGTTAATAGAAAATGTGTGCTAATGGTAAATACTAGCGAATGATTAGAAAATAGGTAGGCTTGAATTTAATTTTAGACACTTCAGACGCTTTTCCTTTCCGTGTTGCCAATAGCATTTTTAGGGAGCTTTCGAGCAAAACCATCATCTTACAGTTTGGTCAATATTATTCTCAAGTAAAAATTGTGCTTTAGAAAGATTTTCATTTTGAACAAGTGAGTTAAGGCTAAATTTGGTTGAAATTGCTCAAGTAGTTCCTCAGATATAGAATTTCAACTAACGGTGTGCGGTGCCACGCCCCTTTGTCCAAGTTTTACACCCGAACCTATAAGCCTTTTTCTACCATCTTTGTTATGAAATTTATTGCTCGTGGCACATTTATTCAGTTATTACACTTTTAGTGATAACTGTTATATGGGGAGTGGGTGTGGTTATTATCTGATTTAGCTTTAGCTGTTTGGAAAACATGTACATTAGGATGGGTAAAAAAAATTGCATGATTTTTTCGCTTCGCACTCCGAAAATTTGGTTTATAGACACAACTTAGAGAGGCTCTTCAAGTATGAGCTGTTAATTGTAATAGGATGGTCCACCGCCTAATGGTTTTCTGTTTTTTTTTAATAGTAGATATCTCCCTTCCAACTACTTGAAAACATATTTTTTTTCATAGATTGGATAGAAAATCGAATGATCAACAAAACGATCTATTTCGGTTTTTTCGTAAACCCAACGTTTTAAAGATTTATGTTGAAGTTTGACTATTTTAAAGTAAATTTGTTTTTTCTTTTTAATTTCATAGCATAAAAAAAAATTTAAATTTAAAATTTTATAGTTTCATCAGGCGAATGTGGTATTCCGGCCTTTTTTTACGAATAGCTTCGTGCAAACGACGCATAACCCTCTATAGATTTCCTTGTTGGCAATTCGGCTGGTGAGAATTTGGAGTGCACCGCACCACGATAATCGAAGAACATTGTCAACATAACATTGATATTTGACCTACTTTGACGTGATGTTGTTGTGATGATGTTTCCGATATTGCAACGATGCCAGTAAGATTTCTGTCTGTCAAGGGTTACATGGATTTCTTCGGGTTTCCTCGGGTTAAAAGCATCACTTCTTCTCAATTTTTTTCTCATATAAAAAATTAAATATTTTATTGAAATTTTTTAATGTTACAAACATACACTATTAATAAAGAAATTCTGAAATTTTTGGAAAAAAATATTTCAAACTCGGTTATTGCGACGCTATTTCCGGTGACCCCTCAGTAAAAAGATGCGCCCGCCTTGTCAGGACAATCCCTAGCAGGATCATCTAAAGTGAAATAATACGTGTTTTAAATACAACTTTAACTTGGAACTTGGACGAAGGGAAAAAACTGAAAATTAGATTTTTGGCAAACATTTAAAAAATGGAGATTTCAAATAGTTATAATCGAATTAAAAAAATTCTTCCTCAAAGTCTTTAAGAATTATATCTCAAAGACTTGTGTACAATTTCATGATGAGCGGTTTGAGCAGTTCTCGAGAAAGGCGTTTAAAGATTCGAGTGACAATTAAAGAGGGACACAAGTGCACAAGTTCTCAAGGCTGTATCTCTGAAACTATTACTCGGATTAACTTAAAATTTACAATATTCTAGAAATGTTTTCATTAAGTCAAGCGTATACTAAGCACTAATGATTAGTTTGATGTTAGATTTCGCACAAATGTCACCTAGAAAAAAAATTTAGACGAATGTGTTTTTGCGCGAAATTCAAATTAAAAAGTCTTACTTTTTTTTGCTCATAGCAGGAAGTTAAGCTTTTACGAAATATCCATCATATAACATCAATGCCAAGGGGAATATGCTGGGAGAGTAGAGTAGAGTAGAGAAATAAAATAGCATAGTGACACGAAGAAATTCATTGAGCAGTTTCAATTTAATTTTTTTTATCTATTTTAATTTATTATTTTGTTTCAATTTTATTTTTTTCTATTTTAATCTATTATTTTGCTCCCAAAAGCCAACAGAGAAGGTTCTTTCAAAATACCAAGTCTTCTCGATATGAATTTTTGTCGATTCCGCAACATATAATATTCAATGAATATGGAGTTAATTAAATCAGTGACCGTATCGTTAATGTGCTGTAACTGCTCTGTTAACGGCTCCGATCTGAGCTTCCTTCCTTTCATATTGACGCTTACTTTCGGCATGTATTCGTTTGGCTTTCGCCTGACTCGAGATCATATTGATATATCTAAAGTGTTTCCTATCCTTACTTTACTATATGAAGCATGCACTTGTGCGGCAACAAAGTAAACCCAAAGAAAAAAGCAACATTTGTAAAATTTTCTGTGAAAGTTGTAGAAACTTCAAGAAAAGCTTTGCCAAGTTGTCATGTTCAAATATGATTAGAGATTAAGCATTGAAGTTTGCAATCAATTCTCTGGGATCAATTTCTCTAACAAAGACATTAAACTATAGCTTTTAAAAGGGTTCCAGGGGGTCTGGAATAGTTTTTATTTATTTATTTATTAAAAGAAAAATAATAATACAATTATTATCTTGCAGAGTAAGAAGCACTATAGTAATAATATAATAGTTATTATGACACATTTCTGAAACAAAATGGGAGTGAGAAATTTATGCTTATAAATAATATATAATTTTAATATTATCTTACTATGTATATAACATCTACATTAAAATTGTAGAATTGTCTAATTATCGCCATTAAATACATATGACATAATGAAAACGTTTACTTCCATAAGCAATCACTATTTGATTGAACTTGAAACGTTGTTTTTAGAAAATATTTAAAAATAAATTTTTCGTATTGAAAGCCTTCTATATTCAAGGATTATTATATAATTTTATCGATATTAAGGCTTCGTACCTTATTTTTAGTCTAAGTATGATTTCTGTAGAAACAAAATTAAAAGTTAAATTTTTTGAAATATTCTAAATAAGTATACTGGCTTAATTTATCAGAAGTTCAAAGTATTTCGGAAAAGTTTCAAAAGTGTTTCGTGAGAATAAACAATACTATCTGCTACTAATAAGTGTCTCAGTGTTTTCCTCATAAAATCGCTTTAAATCACCAGAAAATATAGAACGATATAAAATGTGTGTCTTTTTCTTATCTTACTTCAGGTACTTCAGTGCATGTATCTTAAGAATGTTTACAAATTAATACCAGAAAACATTGAATCACCTTCAATTAAGTCATCGACTTATTTAATCCGCTAAAATGTTTGTGTTTTTGAATTATATTTTTTTTTTTGATAAGATAAAATAATCAAGCTTATCAGCTGCTTAAATATATGTACAGTAGCTAGAAAAAGTAAGTTATCAAAACATCCAGCGCTGTTTTAAATGCTCTATACATTTTTGCGTTATCGAATATAATTTTTTTTGCATATGTTCGGAAAGTACCGTTATCAAAGTACCGCAATTGATGATTTTAGTGGCGACCGCGTGTCTGGAAAAAAATTTGCGTCGCATTCTATAAAAATACTCAGTGACAAAGCGTGGACAAAGTAAGTTATCAAGTGCAGTAATTGGTGTTTTTCAAATTAAAACTTAAAAATAAATTACAAAAAAGCATTAAAGGTGAAAGAATTTATTATTTCATACATTTTGAAATTGAATTGGTAAGTAAAACATTGGTTTTTGTTTTTATTTAATTTTTTGAAATATTGAGGCGATTTATTTACAGCGAATTTAAAAAAAAAATTGAAAATGGTGAATTTTAAACAATTAACGAATGAGGAGCGTTCAGCCATAATTAGTTTGCATGAAGATGGTCACACACAGCGTTATATTGCTGAAAAATTTAACAAAAGCCAAGTCGCAATATGGAAAGTTGTTGCAGGCTACAACAAAGAAAATCGAGTCATCAGGAAGAAGAGACAAGGGCGCCCAAAAATTACAACGGAGAGAGTTGATAAACGAATTTTGGATATTTCCAATTCTGATCCCTTCAAATCAGTTCCAAAAATTCGCGCACAGCTTGTAAAAGAAGGCAAGAAGGCCCCCTCAGTGCACACTGTCCGTAATAGATTGCGCCAAGCTAATATTCACGGCCGCGTTGCAAGAAAGTTACCCTACCTAAATGAGGCGAATAGGAAAAAACGACAAACATTTTATGAAGAGCACATATTGAAACCTCAAAATTTTTGGCATAAAGTGCTCTGGACTGATGAATCGATGATTAGACTTCGTTACTCTCACGGTATGGTTTACGTTTGGCGCTCACCCGAACAAGAACTATCATACAGGTGCACTCTACCCACAGTTAAGTCGGTGGAAAAAGGCTTAATGGTTTGGGGGTGCTTATCTGCGAATGGCCCTGGCAATATTGTAGTCCTGGAAGGAAAAGTTACTGCTACAGTTTATTTAAATATTTTAAAGGAGCACGCGATCCCCGAGGGTCACCGCCTAATTGGCCATGATTTCCTTCTTCAACAAGACAATGCGCCAATTCATACTGCGAAAATCATCACAGAACATCTACAAAATGAAAATGTGAGTGTATTGAAATGGCCTCCTCAAAGCCCTGACTTGTCACCAATTGAAAATGCTTGGGCAATCCTTAAGATGCGTATAGCTGAAGAGAAACCCCAAAACCTGACTGATTTGAAGGACTGCATCTATAACATTTGGAACAATTTTCCTCAAAATGAGTGTTTGAAGCTTGTCAACTCCATGCAACAACGATTGGGTCAACTAGCTACACGAAATTATAGACATTGTGGATATTAAAGAATTTGATAACTTATTTTTTCTACATGCAATTTACTGTATGTGTTTATGTTTTCCTTTTATAAAAGCAAAAAACTAATGTTTTGTTTTAAAATTACTTTCATTAAATACTTTGAAATATGGTCTCAATAAAAAACAAATATTTTGTCTGAAAAATGTAAACTTTAAAATTGTATTCACTTCGCTGATTTATATTTCACTTTGATAACTTACTTTTTCTAGCTACTGTATATATGGTACATACATACATAAATATGTGCTTGCATACTTGGCTGAAGTATCCTATTTAAGTACTGGGGAAAACCGCCCATAATTTGTTCAGCATATAGAATTAAGCTGCTTAGGTTGAAAATAGATACGTAAAGTAATCTAAATTCCTTTACAGTTTTGTATATGCTCTTTGCGAAGTTTTTTTTGTTTTTTTTTTTTTGAGAATTTTAAAATTTTCTATCTAACTCAGGTATTAAAAAAATAATAATGAAGCAAATATTTTTAGATATTAACAAATTCTAGTTTCATTGAGCTTTTAAAATATGTCTATAATACTACTGTGGCTTCTGTGAGGCTTTTTAATCCAAATTTCGCGCGAAAACCCATACGTTTTTTTATGTTGGTATGGCTGTCAGTGACATCTGTGCCAAATTTCACATCAAAATAATCATTAGTGTTTAGTATACGCTTGTATTTCCGAACTAAATAAAGTGCATTCAGCGATTTTAAGGATGAGTGAAATTATTCAACAAAGAAATTCCAACAAATTTTGTTCGCGGAATTAAATTTCTGATGCCGAAACGTACAGAATGTTGCGAAAGTCATTCGGTGATATTTGGTTGTCGCGAGCAAGTTTGTTTGATTGTTAGAAATTATTCAACGAAAATCTAAATTTTAATATAGTAGCCAATAATTAAAAAAAAATATGAGAATACAAGTATTGAAAACGTCGCAGTTAGCTTCCGAATTTAGTCAATTAGCAATTTATTATAAAATTGTGTAAATTTGTAATTTACAGAAAAAAAAATTTTTCATTTTTGAAAATTTTACAATTTTTTTTTTAAATAAATAAAAAAAATATAAAAAAATCGGCCCACTCCGGGATTAGCAGGGATTAATTGAAGTTTTTTTGAGGAAAAAAAACAAAAAAACAAAAATGGCGAACTTCCAAAAAATGACGAAAAAACCGATTATTTTATATAATTGGTCGTGTTAAATTTTTTTCGTGTATTTTTTCGAAAAGTTCATTCAAAAACAAAAATTAAAAAAAAAAATGGTCCTCAATAGTCAATTTCTACAAAAGTTATGGCTATTTGAAAATAAAAAAGCCATTTTTTTGAAAAATTCATAACTTTTTTGAAGTTGGACAAAATATTTTGAAAAAATTCTTAAAAATGTTTTCAAAGGGTAGAAAAGGATGGATAAGTTTCAGCAAAATCTAAAGGGGTCGGGTTCAAAAGTGGTCGGTTTGGTATGGAATACCCCTTATGTATTAGGGCATTTCATTTAAAACTTTTTTTTATTTCTTTACGAACACATGAAAATTTACGATTTTCACAGCCTAATTTTTTTTTAATCTTTTTCGCATATTTTTGAAAAAAATAGTGAACAGCTGGTCTTATCGAGAAATTTTTTAACCCATATTATCCCAAGGTGTGATATTACATAGAAAAATGTTTTTTTTCTATGTCTATCTAGTGAGTAGGCTCTAAATAACATGAAAATAAGCTTTTATCAAAAATATTTTCTATACTGGCTGAAATTCAGGACCGCACCTTAAATGGGGCGCTGGGAAAATATGCCTTCGGGTTTTGTATGCGAAGTCGGTTATTATTTTGAATGGTTTTTATTAGTAAATAAAGAATAAGTACACAAAAATTATGATAAATCACAATATATAAGATCAATTATAAACGTAAGCTAAAAATCAAAGTTGATATGAGAGAAAAAAAATTACTTTATGGTATGAAAAGCTTGAGAACAATGTTGATGGAGGCCAACTCCACATTTACTGCATTTGAATTTCGTATTCTTGTGACATTCGCGGCATCGAATTTGAGTTTCGTTTCTAATGATATAGTGTTCCTTCCCATCCAGCCTTACCGAATCTGGCAGCTTACTTTTCGTAGTTAACGGTGTCTTGCCTCCAATGCGTTTTGCTATGGATGTAGAAGGTTTGCCAAGTATCAAATAAGTCTGCACAATGTATCTTGTAAAAGACAAGAAATCATGAGCGTCTTTAGCTTGGCCTGCTGGTGAAACTCGGTATAACTGAAAAGCATTATTAGCACAGGCATTTATGGGGAACATTATCATTTGCCAATACCATCTCTTCAGTCTTATTGAAATTCTATATTTTCCAACATTTTGGTCGAGTCGATCGACTCCGCCCATATATTTGTTATATAATAGATAGCAATGCGGTTGATCTACGTCTACTCTTTTATTGCCGCACCATCTCTTCACCTTACCAATCGGATGAACACCGCTTTCCGTTGAGGCAATAGTTACGATGTTGTTGTCGTTGTAGCGCACTAAAGTCATGTTGGATGATAAATCCGTAATTTGGTGGTGCGAACCCCGTGATGTCTTTTTCATCTCCTTGATGTCTTTTAGCGGGGCACCTTCTGTTCTATTAGCACGTAATGTACCAGTGATAACATGACCCATCTGACTTACTTCGTCTAGTAAACGTAAAGAAGTGAAAAAATTATCAATATAGAAACTGTAGTGGTTATCACTTGGCAGTTTCGAAATCAAATTTGTCACTACAGAGCCTCCAACGCCTAGATTTGGATTGGTGTTACCAGTTTTAGCTCCTTGGTAAGGTTCTCCATAAATAAGATAACCCAATCGTGTACACAGTGACCAAATCTTATAGCCAAAACGTATTGGTTTACCGTGAATATGTTGTTTTGCGCCATGTTTTCCAAAATAAGGTACCATAGACTCATCGATAGACAAATGTTTGTCTCCGGGATAAAACTTTAGCCATCTCTCATTCATAAGATTCCACAGTGGCCTTACTTTTGCAAACTTATCGTCAGAAGGTAGGCGGTTGTTATCGCATGCATGAAAAAAACGTAAAAGCTCTTCAAAACGATTACGAGTCATGCATGATGCAACTCCTGGATGATGAGTGTCAATACTTTGATCCCAGTATAATCTATAGCGTGAAGCGCTATTGTAGCCTGACAAAAGCAAAATACCGATAAAGTTTTTAATTTCTTCAACAGTGACTCGAAAATTGACATGTCCTTTTGCAATTGCATTTTGTTCCGTGCTAGACCGCAGGAGCTCGAAAACTTCTTCGTCAAAAAACATCTCAAAAAAATCTAATGGATTATCCTTATCTAAAACGAAATCAGGTTGCATCGACTCCCTTTCAGGGTTTGCAGCTATATCTTTTTGTCTCCACTTCCTCGTGACAATAGTCTTAGATTTTTTTGCAGGTGGTTCATTTGACTGAGACGCGGACGGCTGTTGTTCCTGTTCATCCTGATTTATAAATGGAATTCCATCTACGGTTTCCAGGACCCCATCTGCTGATGGTAGCTGGCATCGCACCTCAGCTTCTGCTAGTAGTTGCCGACGCGTAAGATTACCTATTTCTCCCGCTTCTTCGCTTCCGCTGTCTTCATCGCTGAAGTCATTGTTTTCAGGTGGTGTGATAAATATATCTGCAGACAGTATATTATGATCATCTTCTAATGCCGATATAATTTCGTGAACGTTCAACCTGTAAATAACAAAACATATAAAAATACGGTAAAATAGTTCTAAATATAGTTTACTGAAGCTGGGAGTACAAGGGCCCGTAGCAAAAACCACGGTGCCTCCTATTCCCAGCGCACCTCAAATGGGGCGGTACACAAAACTTAGTAAAATGAACACATAAAAGCAAATTTTCGTCAAATTCATGATGTTAACTAATAGACTAGTTAAAACTTAAAAAAAAAAACGAAAACGGTAAAATTAATTATAAGTATAAAAAAAGTTTTTACTTACCCTCTCCTGGAATTCATGATGGCTGAAATTCACAGAGTTTAAATAATTCCTGAGAGATAACCGAAAACAATAATCACTTTCAACAAGTTTTAGGTGATAATGACATACGTCAAGAACCCAAATAAATTATAGCCTCTACCAACACAGAATAAAATTTGCGTAATCTGAAACAAAAAAGAAGTGCACCTTAAATGGAGCGCTGGGATAATATGGGTTAAGGAAGAGTTGTAGGAAATTAAATTTCGGATAAAAACGGTCTTAAGAGATCGCCTCAGTGTGACCCTCCGAATAATCAGTAATTTTCACGTTTTTAAATTTTGAAATTAACTAATTGGTCCGGCTTTTATTATAAATATAATAATATTCATGATGAATACATTTTTGCTTATTTTTTGCTTGCATAAAAGTTAAATAAATTGTTGAAATGAGACATAAAAAAAGGTCCTGAAGGATATCCACGATTGCGGCAGCAATTTTGATCTAAAACAAAAATTTCAAAAACATTATTAATCTGTAGGAAAGTCGCTATTGCGCTGTGGAAGCTTTTTTTTAATGACTTTGACAAAATGGCGGCGGTTTGAACAAAAAGTATCGAATTTAGCACTTTTTTCGACAGTTTTTCGTAGAAAAAATAGAAAGATTTCAAAAAGCAAAAGAGCTTCCATAGCGCTATAGAAAATGATGTTAAAAATGTGGTACTAGATATCTTCAAAACTCTTCCTTTGAGGGTGGAAAACACCATTCTGAGAAAAATGTGTTTAAACATTGGATTATCTTTCCCACTCTATACCCTTTCTACAAGAAACGCTGTAGCGTGTGACCGTAAAAATTTGAATTTTTATTCCAAAATTTGAGAGAATGTTTATTATAGTGTATACTATCCGTTAATGTAACAAAGAAGAAATAGATTCCTCAAAAATTTCACACTAAGACGATTCCTTAAGTCTCAATAAAAATTTCATTAGTTCTTTTTTCAATAAAAAAAACTAAATTTTCATGCGTCAGCGAAGAATGTAAATATTTTTTATTTTTATTAATTTAATAATTTTTTTTAACAGCAATATTTTCGCTCCCCTACTGTTATTACACTTGTAAAGTGTATAAAGTATAACTGCAACACATTTAAAAGCTTTCGTCATGTTTCACATAAAATATCCATTTAGCTAGAGGGTAAAGCGCTATCATTCTCAACACTCAAAACACTTATACCTCGAAGTATGATTATTTCATTACAATTGGCCCCATGTGTATTGCACGCGGACACACTAAACCGACAAAATCATTTCAATTTAACCATTCAAACACTCAATTTAAGTACAGCAAATAATTCAAACTTCACTTGAAACCTTATGCCATACAAGCGGGCAACACAAGGAGCAGGGACCCAGCGATCTACTCACCCATTGAGCGAACGACGTGAATTCATGTCCGTCATTTATCATTTTCAAGTATGCCAACATATGAATGCAGGCAGCGACGAACGGAGCTTGAATGTATAGATGTATGTATGTATGTATGCAACTAAGTAAATGTGTGATTGTGCGACGCTCGCGTGTGAGTGTGCGTAGCATTTGAGCCACATCAGCAAATACTTCCAACCACTCATGTCATTGTCGACCGTCCGTCCGCCGCGCGTCTCTCACAACGCCCTTGGAATTACTGCTGTGCGTTGCAGTTTTTTACCCCGCGCCAACCGTAATTCCTCAATATTGCTTTTTTTTTTTGCAAAAATCACATACTTTGCTTGTTGTTGTTTTGTGAAAATCAAGCGATACATCGTACTGTGATATCCTTCGTGTATTAGTTCTGAACTACAAGTGGATATAGGCAACTCTTCGTCTTGCCACAAAAGCAATGCGGCACTCACATACACACATACATGCTCATAACCGAGCAAGTAACTAACTAACCTAAGCAGCTGACTGTCGTGGTTTGACTTAAATGCCTTACAAATAGTTATAGGTTATGCACTAACATGTTCAAAATTACACACACACTCACGAAGGTACACAAACACACACACACAGAAGCACGCCAAATGCATTTGTGTCTATACGTTTCAGTTATGTGTATGTGCGCGTTTGCCTTTCTTCTTGTGTAATTCACTCACCGCGCACGTCACTTGAGACTGCACTTTCGCACTTGACCCCTCCTCGCACACACACACACCAATCGCCACAAATTATGTGCACATGCCTGCTCTTTATTTACACATACTTCCTAACCTACCGTTATCCAACACCAAAGTCAACAATGACAATAGTTATCACTTGCACAATCTCGGTATGTCACACACACACACGCACACGCATTCATGTGTCGCTTGCATATGCGTCCTTCTGTGCTGCGTTGCTCCTTTTGACCTTTCTTCTTCGGTCCGCTTCGGTCTTCGTTGCCATAATGTGTATAATCAAGCCTTCTGGCGAAGGTGTCACTGCTGTTTCAAGCTGCAGCTGTGCTTGAAGCTTTTATTAATATACATACATACATACACACATATATATACATAAGTGCAGTGGCAGATTCTTGCTACTTTGATGTGCTGTCAACGCCTGCCCACACACAGCATCATGCGATCATTCGTGTCTGCAACATGCAAGCTGCTTGAGGTGACCATATTATGTGTATTTTATATTTATACGCTGAAGAGAATCTAGTAAGTTTGCCACGAAATTTGTTACACCCTACTGAGTCGATCTTATAAATTATATCGGGCCACTAAGGTAAATAGCTGTCAATCAAAGTTATCGTTCAACATTAAGTTCTCGTACGGAAAATTTTAAATTGATAAGATATCTCTCTTCACAAGAAAATGCTACAATCTTCGGAGAAATTGTTTAGATCAGACCACTATAGCATATAGCTGCCATACAAACTGAACTTTCAAACGCATTTGACAAGATATTTTCACGAAATTTTGCAGATATTATTGTCCTGAATAACGCTACAATCTGTAAATAAAATGTTGAGACAAGAAATCTTCACGATTTTTTTCTTTAAGTAAGGGGAAGCATTAAAAGCCGGAATGCGGAACTTCAATCTGCCAAACCTAACCTACTTCCAACCCCAGACTCTTCCACGGATTCATCTAACTCAGTATTACTTTTTGGGTGTCTTAAATAACATTTAAGTATCCTCTATGGCACGGACTGACGGACACCTAATCTACTGTATATGTCTCAGTTTTGTAATGATTGAGGCACTTCGCTGACAGCTTTCCAGTTCATAGTTTTCTGACACATGAGTGTCAAATTTTCCTCCGTAAAACACCACCGAGTGTAGATTTAAGTTTTTTCCCTTGTATTTAAAAAGCGAGAGTACTCTGAACACGTCGAACAATTTGGACTCATGTCATACTAGAATCTGTACAGCTAGCTTCTAATGCAACCATGTCCACTTAGTATTTGGGTCAGATGGAAATCCAGGTCTCCATGTCGTCTACCCACGAATGGATGTCCGGTATCAGTCTATGGGTCCACCGTACTTTAAGTGAGGTTTGTTAGTTGTGAAGGGTGTTTTAACTTCGTTTCAGCCGAATCTAATGTTTTTCCTAGTTTATATAAACATACACACATACATACGTACACTCTTTCATATAAGCTCGCAAACAGCTGTGCTTTGGCATGCAAAACTCATTAGCCACCCCCCGGAGATTTGTGCATGAAATTCGATTTTGTCTCATTTTCAGCGCTGTGTTATCACTTTCTACACAATTTTCGCAAAATAATCAAATTAATTATATAGGAGTTAATGTGACAGTTATACAACATTTTCAACACTTTCGGCACTTTATTTTAATAACTAAATTATGCCCCGTTGGCATGGAAAATGAGAAGTGGCATTAGTTTGATGACAGTGTCCAAAGAGCGCTGAGTGCCAAGAGATGTGGTTTCATTATGAATAAAATTTACTAGAAAGCAAAGGCTTGAATTGGAATTTGCTAGAAAAGTGGAAAAATATTATTTTTTAATGTGTTCATATGTGGGTTTCTGGCGAACATATCAGTCAATTGTCGCTTGTTTTATAATTCGATTTTGTCAGAATTCTGTATCCTTTTCACTGAGTCATGATCCCATTTCTTCGACAAGGGAAAGTAGAAGTCACATGTTGGAATTGAAAGCAATATTTCTGATATATCAAATTCAAAATTGTTCGCCAAAGTGTTTTTGATTAATTTTCTATAGACTTATGTAGGCAAAACTTTCTTAACTGTGCTGAAATATATTAAATTTGACATACTTTTCAGGAATTTTAAATCAACGGAAAATTATTTGCTTTAATCAAGTTTTTTGTTCTACTCGCCACTGGCCGAGGTTGGAGAAATCAAAGACAGCTACTAGACTTTTCAGTAATTTCCACTCTCAGCACTTATTCAGCTTGATTGATTGATAGCTGAATAAAGTGTTGAATATTAATGATCTAGCAAATTTTTGACGTTTACCGTCTTCACCACTGAATTAAGTGTTGATGGCGCCACTTTATTTATCGACCATGAGTAGAAAAGAAGCACAGCTAAAGCATTATAAAGTGAGCAAAATGATAAATAATCCAAAATTTGCGTGGTTTAACACCCCGGACTTAATACAAATGTTTAAAGCATTATAGAGCGAGGACAATAATGGATATCAATAGAGATATTTTATTGCTCAATTAAGTGATGACGACTTGTTCGACCGATTAAAGTTTGAAATGGTTACAAGATATAAGAATTTGACTAAATTTACGGGATCTTGCTTTTGAATATATTTTTCGTTTTTCTTTTACTGAACACATAACCAATTGTTTATAAAAAATGCTGTCGAGTTGATAGCCCTTGGTCAACTAAAAGTCCACTTCCGCTCCGGTTACATAGACCGAACTATTGTGAGAGTGGAAATGTGCTATCTTCGGTAAAGGTAATGTAACCGTATTCTCTTGAGTTCCTACTGAAGAAAAAGCTGTAATTATACACTAAACAAAGAATACTAGGTTTGCCACGAAATTTGTAACGCCCGTCGAAGATTCTACAAGTTCTATATAAATATAAATGACGTGACGAGATGAGTAGATTTAGAAATTTAAGCAGTCCGTCAGCTTTTAAAAAAAATACACACGTCCCTTTGCCCTTAAGAAGCCGTTCATTTGTCAGAACCGACAATAAAGCATGTCCTTGTAAGTAAAACTTTTTTATTTGATAAGATATCTTCACAAAATCCGGCATATATTATTATCCGACCTAATATTATAGTCTCCAAGCAAATTATTCAGATTGAATCACTATAGCATCTAGCTGCCATACAAACTAACCGATCAAAATCATGTCCTTGTATAGAAAACTATTTCATTTTGCAACACAACTTCCGGAAATTTGCCAGAAATGATGGCCTGAGGCAACGCTATATATAATCTCTGTATAAATTGTGCTAATCGGACCACTACGATATATATGTACCTGCCATACAAACTGACCGATCAGAATCAATATACAACTTTATGTGAGTTATGAAATGAAATTTTTATGCTACAAGAAAGGCCCCTGTGAAAGGTGTAAGTTTTGGTGCAAACAAAATTAATGCTTTCCTTGTTTTCCTCTCGGCATTTTTAAAAGAAAAGAGAGAAGATGACTCTTAACTCGATATCAAACCCTTAAGTGCCTTTTTTCTGTGTAATACATTTTTAAAAAAAGTTCTTTTGTATTCTTAAAGTGCATTAATATGTATCTGACTACGTAGTTACATAAGTATGTATATCATATCCAACCGAATTCCCCTTTGCATTAGAGTGGTAATCTGAAATTCCCTTTCATCTGGTCACCTCTGCAACTTATGTGGCTAACTTTTCCGCTCCAATATTGCAATGACGTCTGTTGTTTGTTATTTATTATTTGCTTTTGCACTTTTTCAATTTTTCAACACGTCAACACAAGTATTTGTAATATTTTTTATTACTCAGTTATTGTGTCTTACGCTTTTTACTTACATTCGCCACTTCTGGTGGACGACAGCAACTTAAATAGCATATGCATACATAAATATACAGCCATACATATGTTGTTATGTATGCGTATACATATATACTTATGAATATATGTGTACAAAACGCACTTAAGTACCGTTATAGTCTGTTTGCCGCATATCCTGTTGTCGCTCGAACATAAAATACATCCCTTAAGCACATTTCCTTTTGTCACTTTATTTTACTGCTCATGTCCGTATGTACATATTTACTTTGTTGTTGTAATTACATTGCTCATCCACTCATTGGCGAGTAAATTTGTTTTCAATTAAGCAAACAAAACAATAATAACGGAAAAATTATGAAAAAAAGTAGAAACAATAAAGAGAAAAGTAAATAAAGCAGTGAACTGCGTTGTGATATTTGTATATATTTATAATAAATGTGTATGTATATGTATAGATATAAAATATTTTAGATAAAATTAACACAAAGCAGTGCAGTGTTATATAAAAACAAAAAATCAAATTAAAAAAAATGTCATGAAAACAAAAAATAAATATAATAAAATCATAAAAATAAAATTAACTTCGGTTGCACCTGAAGCTGAAATACCCTTCTCAACTAAAAAGGTTTTCATACAAGAACTTAATCTTTCAGTTTGTATGGCAGCCATATGCTATAGCCATCTTAAGGCCATCTAGCACATAGTGCCCGTAGAGGATGTGTGGCTGCGTAAGTTGCTATCAGACTTAGGGAATCTGGGTCCTAAGAGAACACATGTCTGAGCATTCGGACACACTTTGACTTCATATCGGATCTCTCAGTCCATACAGCAAAAGAGCTGTGGGTGGGAAGAAGCCGTTGGAGGAGAGGGGCAGCGAGCTTCTTTACAGATGCGCCAAAGCTTGGAGGAAGGTTGGTGGAGGGGATTATTGTCAGGAGCTCTTTATCAACTTCAGCTTTCGACTTTCTGACTATAGCAGTGTTTTCCAAGCCGAGGGTGCAGCCACTAAGGTAGCAGGACCATAAATTTTTTGCTCCGGAGTGCACCCTAGTTCAGAGAAGTGACCATTCACTCGGATAGAAGAGCGGCGATACTAGCCTTGAATTCATTAACAGTGCGTTCAGGGTTGGTCAAGAGTGCCTAACATCGCTATCAATAGCGTTGAGTGTCTTTGCGATAAGACTGGTTTGGGTGCCAGGCCACAGCGGAATGGCAGGAAATTGTAAAGCTGATAAGCTAGCAAGGAAAGACATCTTGGAATCTCTATCCGTAAAATGGGGTCGAGCGAGGTAGATGCGCTTCGCGGGAGTTTGGCCAGCGCTGGGCCTCCATCTCTTTGCCCTCAGTAAGGCTAGCCTTTCCCTAGATGTGAGGCTTTTAAAAGCCAATTGCGCTATTGACGACATTGCTGTAAGTCTGGGAATCTTACCTTCTTTTCTTCTATGTCTTTACAAAGAACTACAAATTTCGGGAACCTGTCTTGTCCAATAAAAAAGTTTTCTATACAAAGTCTTGATTTTGATCAATCAGTTTGTATGCGAGCTATGTGTTATAGTGGCCCAATATCGGCAGTTCTAACAAATAAGCAGACTCGTAGGGAGAAAACGACGTGTGCAAAGTTTCAGATCGATATCTCTTAAACTGAGCGACTAATTCGCCAACATACAGCTGGGCAGACAGACGAGCAAGGCTAAGTCGACTTAAACTTCCCCACTCATAATTTATAATATTACTTCATATGGTCTTCACCGCTTCTTTCAGGGTATAACAAAAAAAGAAAAATAAAAAAAAAATAATAATAATAACAATAAACACACTGTCGTTGGCGTTACTTTAGAGACATATATAAATGTGTATGTGCATAGCAAATAAAATAAATTCTTAAATCCATAAAGACAACAACAACATACTTAACAGGCGCCGCAACACCTATGCCCTAGTACTCCAGCGCTCTCAAAACGCCAACGCGCCTGAAGCTATGCAATCACTTGTGCACACATACACATATAGAAGCAAAGTGCGCTGAAGGTCCTTCACACAGACATCTCAGCTTTTTTTAATATATAAACGAGCGTTTGCTGCCCACTAGAAGCACGAGACCCTTGGCGCGTCTGTGTGTGGGTTGCCTTAAATGTACTTATACTGCTTTAAGTGGTTAATCACAAGGTAATCTTTAAACGTTTTTTAATTTAGCTTTTATTGCAGGTGAAAAGAAAGTGAAAAAAAAATGTTTACCGCTCATAAATAATTTCTAATAAGCCGCTTTCGCACTGTAACGCTGCACAAGGACCCTCGTCAAGCGGCTTACTAATTGCTGCCTCTCATACCATCTTCAATTTTTGCGCTCAATCAGCAGTCAATGCCATCGGTCATTGAGCAATAGCTACATTGAATGCGAAAAACAACAACAAAATAGAAAACGAAAACAACAACGACAACAAAGATATGTAAACAAAAAAAGTTATGGAAAATGAAATTAAACGGCCTTCCTTCGTCGCTCGAACTGTAATTTATGGCATTTGACTAGTTTTTTCCTGTATTGACGTTGCCAGCATTCTTTATAGTCTATCTTTTTTATGCTAGTGTTCGTTTGCAATTTTGTATTTATTTATTTACTCTCATTTTGGCTTGCGTTTAATTTCATTTTATGGCTTTTTGTCTGCGCATAAATATTTATTGTATTGTATTTATATAATATTCGCACCCACATATTTTTTGCATGGCACTACAGACAGATGTAGACTTGCCTACCTTTTTTGCGGTCGTTAAATGTTATCTTATCGCATTTAATTCTCCACTGATTTCAATTGTTCTTTTGCCCTCAATTTCACAAACATAAATTAACTTGAAAAAAGCTAACAAAAAATAAAATAAAATAAATTGTGTTAAGGCGGCAGATAGTGGTTTTGTGTGGCAAGTTGGAAAAGTGTGAGAAAACTGTGCTGAAGCAAATGTAATTTTTCATTCAATGAAAAATTTTATTGTGTCCAATGTTAGGTTTTCAAACATTTTAAAATTTATATTAAGTACTGCATACCGTAACAGCACTTAGCCTAAATTTAAACGCAATTAAGCGTTAGTTCATGACCCCAATATTCAACTCCCAAAACTAAAATCGCAAGAATACAAAGAAATTTAATATGTATATACGTGAGCGGTCCGAAAATAGTTAACCTACAAAAGAAAACCAAAATTTTGGCGACTTGCTTTTCAACATAACGTACTTTTATTAGTATTTCAGTACACTTGGCACAGCTATGATTCAATTTCTTTAACCTGTCTGAAAAATATTTTCACTGAGGGTCATAGAAACAGGCCTACGAGTTGGGAATGACCTCTTCATCTGACACAAATTTCTGCCTCTCGAGTATTTTTTAAGTTTGGAAACATAAAGAAGTCAAACGGAACCAATTATAAAGAGTACGCTAGATGGGGCGGCAATTCATAGCCTAATTTTAACAATTTGCCTTTGCGGACAGCAGAGCATTTGAGCCGGCGTGTTGTCCCAGTGAAAGACCACAATTTTCTTCGCAACATGGATCAGAAAATTCGACCTCGAATAAGTCCAATAATACGGTAGAGTGCGACCCTGTGACCGTTTTGCCCTTCACCAAGTCGACGATGTGGAACACACCTTATGAAACCAACCACCGGTACCCATCACCATTCCAGACGATAGGAAAGTCTTCTCCGCATTACTGAAGTCCACTACTTTAACTGTTTCTTGGTTTCTGTTTTGTGTCAACGTTTCAATGTTTCAATATTACTCTAAATAGTTGATTTGATCACACCTTCTGAATACAAGAAAACGGTGCCTATCACCTTTCCATTTAATAGGATAGTCTTCTTCACAACAGATTCGCCGACTTTAGTTCCCTGTTTCGATTGCTTCTTGGTCACCGGTGTCAAGTGAACCAGAAACCCTTAAGATTAAAAACAAGGTCACAAACTGCTGAATAGTGGTCCCAAACGATCCGAGACGTGTTTTGAGTTGCCTACTGATTAATCTCTATCCCGCATATTCAGTTATCTGCTATTTGAGATCGTGTACTGTGGTCATAATACAATCCGGCTTAATCGTTTTCAAGAGACTTGAAGTTCGCTAAACTAGTTTTTATTGGTGGCGGTGCTTGCAGAAGACTGGAGAGCTCAAATGAGATTCAAACCGACCGATATTGCTTATTTTTCATGTTTCAGTATACGGTTGAAATTTCGGTCATGCGATCTACGAGAATATACCACACGAAGGCAAATCTCTTGCGATAGTAGCGTCATCGAGCGGTTAGGCTAAGTACTATCAGACCGCCTTTGTGTATATCGACAAAATAATACAAATATTAAACCCTTCAAATTGACCTCTCAAATATTAAACTGGTGAAATTCGTTAGGGAACTAAACAGCAAAAGTTATGAAAAAGTTCTGAAAGGCAAATATTTAAAATATCAACTGTAACTAACTACCAGGGAGAAAAATTATGAGCTGCACATTTCAGTGATGAATTGGCTTAAATTCTTCAAACTAACTCACTTAACCATGGACCCTGCTAACATTTCTTAAACATCCCTCCGCCTAATTGCCCCATTTTACAGGATATTTTACTATGCTAAGTTTTGCCTTGCTTCACAAACAACACGTTAAGTAATATGTATTAAAAACAAAAACAACTACAATGAAATTCCAACATTAATAACAAACAGCTGTGACGGCGTGCAGAATGACAAGAGAAAACTTTGTCGTCGTTGGCGAAAATGTGGTTCGTGTTATCTGCTTTCTGGCGGGCTGACGGCCGGGCTGGTGGCAGTCAGGCCAGCCAGTGGTGGCCGCAATAATATTGTCATACAACCCCAAAAACTGGGTAAGCCACACTACTTAGTACACGGGCGTGGGTCCGACTTGACTCAGCTTTTTGCACTGCTGTGACACACATACACACCAGCACACACACAGAGACATTCGAACTTTTTAATAGCGGGCCAGTTGGGGGTTTTGTATCTCATTTAATGTTTACTTCAAACTTAGTACTTAGCTTGTTTAACAATGTTTTTGTTTTTGTTGTACGCTAATGCGCTTTCGAAACTAAATGTTGCGGTGTGGCGCCGAGGCGATGGCCACACAATGCTTATCATTGGCAACAACGTTGCTGCAGCTAACTGAACTGAAAATTGCGTCAACTTGCCTGGCTGCATGTGACCACCTCCTCACCGTCCCCACCGTTCGGTGGGTGTCGGAGTGCGCCGGTGTTCATCAGCACTTCGACATTTAGTGTCTATTCGATTTTACTATCATTTCGCTACAAGCAACTACATAGTAACTGTTGTTACTCCCACGCGCTTACTCGCTGACTCAACCGAAACTCGCAAAACGCGCTCAACTGAATTTAATGGCTACAACGCGCGGGTTCTTTTTTCAGAACTTTTGTTTTTCACTTTTGTTTTCTCGAAGCACGCGTACACTGATAACGGTTGGGCGCTTGATTGCCCGAAAAATTCGTGTGCTACGTTGCCGTCATTGCCGCTGAAATGCGGTTGACTTATTGACTCCGCTCCGAGGTGATGAGGGTCGTCGTTTGGCTTCATTACTTGAGCAATGACCTAATCTGGTTGTCACTGTCGGAGTGCAAGCTATTTAGAAGGTGTGCGAAATTTGTAACTGCTTTATAACGGTCGTTTAATTTAATTGACCCATAATTTTGCGAACACCGCAACGAAGTGTGAATGGTGTGAGAACATAAAACAGTTTATAAACATTTTTTTGAGATTATGTTGACTTAAAGTAGTTAAATTTTTTTGCTTATGTTCATCAGTCTCAAGGTACAATACTAAAGTGTAAATCTTCTATACTCATTAGTATAAAAAAGATTGCTTACTTTTTTAAGAGGTACATTTACTGGAAAATTGAAAGAATAAATCGACTTTTTGTTCATATTTAAAAAAAAAAAGTTGATTAAAACTCTAGGTTTTGCGTTTTTACCTTGTAAAGTGTAGCCGCTTAGTCCGAACAGCTTCATAAGTTATGGTTAAAAGCGTTTTTCTCAAAAGTATATTTTTCTAAATTTCTTAATCTATTACTACGGGAGACAATCTAAAAATTCGACCTTCTTCCATTGTTACACAAAATGTGACCCTGATCTCTATGACGTGCCTACATATACAAGGTCTGTCGCAAAAGAAACAGAACTTTTTAAATATAATTGTTTCTGGTGGCGCCACCTATTGGTGGGTATATGAAATAAAAAGTTTGATCTCTTGTTGACATTTCGTAAAAATTTTAAGACAATGGGATAACTACAATCGATGTTATCGATCAAAAAGTGACAGCAGCTTTTGGCCATCGGTTGTAAAATGCATTTTGAACAAAGAGCAAATATTAAATTTTGTTTTAAACTTGGGAAAACGTTTACTGAAACATTTCAAATAATGAAAAAAGTTTATAGTCACCGAAAAAAGTCGTCTTCAGAAGTCAAAAATGAAGACAATGCTGATTTGCTTTTACGATTCCGAGGGTATTGTACACCGAGAGTTCGTCCCACCTGGCCAAACGATTAATGCTGTGTTTTACCTTGGTGTTATGAAGCATCTTTTGTCACGCATTCGTCGTGCTCGACCACAATACCGTGAGGCAGGGTCCTGGCGCCTGTTGCACGACAATGCGCCGTGCCATCGGTCGACGCTTGTCACTGATTTTTTGACAAAAAACTCCATATTAACCATTAATCACTCACCTTACACTACCTGCTTTGGCACCCTGTGATTTTTACCTATTTGGAAAACTTCATTTGCCCATGAAAGGACACTGGTTTCAGGACATTTCAGCTATCCAAAAGGCGACGACCGATATTCTCAAGAGCATTCCGAAAAATGACCTTAAACACTCATTTGAAATGCTAATTGACCGGGCTAAACGCTGTATCGAAGCACAAGGAAACTACTTTGAATAAAAAAATATAACTTATGAAAAATATAAATTTTTTGTTGTTTTTTTAACAGTCCTGTTTCTTTTGCGACAGACCTTGTATGTTATACCATTCAGTTTAGCTAAGTCTCAAAACTTAACCATGTGAGGAACATCAAAAGTAATTTATTCTCACTATCTCTTTATATCTCACTTCTTAGCTAAGTCTCACACCCAATGCAAGGTTAGAACAGTGTCTATACCAATTTCGAGCGAAAATTTCTTTTTACAATTATCTTTCTTCGTATCTACTTTCAGTTGCTAATTGGAATTAAAATTATATTACTAATAATATTTACTAAGAGAGATAAATAAAGCTGTCAAACTGTAAAAAAAAATTATATCGATAATATTTAGGCGCGAAAAAACTTAGACTTCATTTTCGAATCTCTATCGATATCTCTACAACAACGAATAACTTTTGTTTTAAGATGATATAGCAAGATTACAAAATGTTAGAAAAATAATAGTTTTTCTTTGAAACTTTGTTCAATGTTGTCAGAGAGTACTGAATATATCTCTAGAAATATTATACCGCATCGGTAAAACTCCATGCCTCAAGACTCTTCGCATTCGATGGAAGATCTCTTATATATCTACTTATTCTTTGGACAGAAGAGTACGTATAGAAAATGGGTCTCAGCCAAGGATTAGTATATAGCCCCATTAAGACTGTCTTCCCTTAATCAAATTTTAATTATATAGTCTAGGTTCATATGTATTGTTTGCTTGCAGTTGAGAGTACATAGGTACCAAGTTAGAGCGATTTGGTAAAAATTTTTACATTTCATAGAAAATGTTTGTTATATTAACTTAACCTTTGAACAGGAGAACATGAACGAAAACTAGTCCACTTAGGTTTTTCAAGGCTTATGGAATACTCTGCCTGTACTGGCAAAAGTTATAAAAAGTTCGATTTACAAGTCAAAAAATCCTTATTATGTCCAAAGAACTTCTTAACATTCAATGGAGTACTTTCTTTAAAAAAAATTGTATCTACTTTCATTATATCATGGGTTACTTTAGACGATGTAATTAACATCTTTGTGAAAATATTATTATGACTTATCTACTGTGATTATCCAATATGACCTCAAGACTGATGATGACTGATCGGTTAATGGATGTTTCATATTTTCCGAAATATAATAGCTAATAATAACCAGCTATATTATTATATATAATGTTTAATAGCTAATAATATAAAATATAATAGCTAATAATAACCAGCCGCATACGGAATAAGATTCTTCTTCTTCTTTACTGGCGTAGGCACCGCTTACGCGATTATAGCCGAGTCAACAACAGCGCGCCAGTCGTTTCTTCTCTTCGCTACTTGGCGCCAATTGGATATTCCAAGCGAAGCCAGGTCCCTCTCCACTTGGTCCTTCCAACGGAGTGGAGGTCTTCCTCTTCCTCTGCTTCCCGCGGCGGGTACTGCGTCGAATACTTTCAGAGCTGGAGTATTTTCATCCATCCGGACAACATGACCTAGCCAGCGTAGCCGCTGTCTTTTAATTCGCTGAACTATGTCAATGTCGTCGTATATCTCGTACAGCTCATCGTTCCATCGAATGCGATATTCGCCGTGGCCAACGCGCAAAGGACCATAAATCTTTCGCAGAACTTTTCTCTCGAAAACTCTTAAGGTCGACTCATCGGTTGTTGTCATCGTCCAAGCCTCTGCACCGTACAGCAGGACGGGAATTATGAGCGACTTATAGAGTTTGGCTTTTGTTCGTCGAGAGAGGACTTTACTTTTCAATTGCCTACTCAGTCCAAAGTAGCACCTGTTGGCAAGAGTAACCCTGCGTTGGATTTCCAGGCTGACATTGTTGGTGGTGTTTACGCTGGTTCCAAGATAGACGAAATTATCTACAACTTCAAAGTTATGACTGTCAACAGTGACGTGAGTGCCAAGTCGCGAGTGCGACGACTGTTTGTTTGATGACAGGAGATATTTCGTCTTGCCCTCGTTCACTGCCAGACCCATTTCTTTTGCTTCCTTATCCAGTCTGGAGAAAGCAGAACTAACGGCGCGGGTGTTGAGGCCGATGATATCAATATCATCGGCATACGCCAGCAGTTGTACACTCTTATAGAAGATGGTACCTTCTCTGTTGAGTTCTGCAGCTCGAACTATTTTCTCCAGAAGCAGGTTGAAAAAGTCGCACGATAGGGAGTCGCCTTGTCTGAAACCTCGTTTGGTATCGAACGGCTCGGAGAGGTCCTTCCCGTTCCTGACGGAGCTTTGTGTGTTGCTCAGCGTCAGTTTACACAGCCGTATTAGTTTTGCGGGGATACCAAATTCAGACATCGCGGCATAGAGGCAGCTCCTTTTCGTGCTGTCGAAAGCAGCTTTGAAATCGACGAAGAGGTGGTGTGTGTCGATTCTCCTTTCACGGGTCTTTTCCAAGATTTGGCGCATGGTGAATATCTGGTCGGTGGTTGATTTACCAGGTCTAAAGCCACACTGATAAGGCCCAATCAGTTTGTTGACGGTGGGCTTTAATCTTTCACACAATACGCTCGACAGAACCTTATATGCGATGTTGAGGAGGCTAATCCCACGGTAGTTGGCGCAGATTGTGGGGTCTCCTTTTTATGGATTGGGCATAGCACACTTAAATTCCAATCGTTGGGCATGCTTTCGTCCGACCATATTTTACAAAGAAGCTGATGCATGCTCCTTACCAGTTCTTCGCCGCCGTGTTTGAATAGCTCGGCCGGCAATCCGTCGGCCCCTGCCGCTTTGTTGTTCTTCAGGCGGGCAATTGCTATTCGAACTTCTTCATGGTCGGGCAATGGAACGTCTGCTCCATCGTCATGGAACGTCTGCTCCATCGGAATAAGATTGGATTTCAAAAAACTCGGATTAACTTCTAATTTTGATGATTTATGTAAAAAGTCATCTACTTTTGTGGTTGGAAAGATTAGATCCCTATAAAGGATGTGATTGTAAGCATGTTAGTTTACGAGATATCGAGCCCCAAACCCGACACCGCGTTGACTATTCAAGTCGCGTCATTCATTTTTGAAAGCGTTTTTCCAAGATAGATTTCTTATAGCTGAAACAGGATTTAATAAGTTTACCACGATGTTGGTAATGTACAAAAGAGAACGATGAACGCTACTGTTTAGCATATAGGAGCCATAGAATTGGCCGACGAGACTCAAGTCCTTGTATGGAAAACTCTTTGATTTGTCAAGGTATTCTCATAACATTTGGCATAGATTATTATACAAAACATTGCTGCAATCTCCGAAGAAATTATTCAAATCAGATACTCGTAACTATAGCATATAGCTGCGATACAAACTGACCGATCAAACTGAGGTCTTTGTATAGACAACTTTTTCATTTAAAGAGACAGTTTCACCAAACTTGGTTTGGATTATTGTCTAAAGCAGCGGTGCAATCTTCGAAGAAATTGTTCAAACCGAATCACTAAAGCATATATCTGTCATACAAACTGATTTAACAAAATCATCTTCTTTTAAGGACTATTTTTTTGTATTTGTGTAGAGTATTAAAGCTTCGTTGCAACCGAAGTCAACGTTTTTTTCTTGTTTTTATTTTTATTTTTTTTATTTTTATTTTTTTTCCTTAATATACACTCTTTGCAGTCTTAATGCCATCTTTCTTTCGTTGTCTTATCAACGCTTTTGAACTTGACCCACTGTACACCTTACTTGTAATCTTAATTTATGTTCTTCATTGCATTCTCAACCGCGTTCTCAACTTATATAATGTCTTTGCTATAGTTCTGCTGTTCTTTTTTTATTGTTGTTGTGCTTTTTTATGTCACAATCACGCACATAAATTCAACTTAAGGGTGTGAAAATGCTATTTTACAGTCGGAATTTTTATTATAGTTGCTATTTTGCAGTTACGCGCAGATAGTTCTTTTACTATTCTTGCTCTTCTTTTTGTTGCTAGTGTTGTTCGGTGTGTTTATGTGTGTGTGAGTGTACGCGTGGGCGCTATCAACGTAAGTAAACATTCGTTGATTGCGCGACAATAACGTTAACTTTAATTAATTCCTCGTCGCAAGTACCGTTGTGGGCGGCAGAGAGCCAAAGGCTTACGCACTCTACAACTTTTGGTATAGTTTTGCTTTTATTTTTGTAGCTATTTTGCTTTTTGCTATCGAGCTGCTTGCGCTTTTCCTAAAGCTGCTCGAACTTTAAGGCTTAATATTGTTGTAATTGTTGTTAGTTATTTTTTGTCCTTTTTTGTTGTTGCTATATTGTGCTTACTACTTTTCGTCGTTGTCTCGTTATTACTTTGTAGCAGCAGTAACTATTTTCTGTAGTCTTACGTCGCCTTTTGTAAATTCCTTACTCACTTCTTCTTAGTTTATTGGCATTGTGTTTCTTGTTGTTTTCTTCATTTTTTTCTTATACACTGAAATAACAGCAAATACCTTCATTCATTCCTTGTGCTTATGCTCATGGCAGCACCTGCCTCTCATCGCCCAACGGTATGTAAACATTATGACACGTGTGCGTGTTGGACTCGTTACACAGGCGAAAATGCGCTAGCACAAAGTAAGCAGCGAAGGGAAAACAACGCTGATTATTAAATTCTTTGGAAAGTCATTAAAAGTCCAAACACACTCATTATCTCGATCTCAATTTAGTAGACCCATCAAGTTGTCTTTAACCACTGACGTTGGTGAGGCGGCTTTATCACGCAGCAACCGCAAAGCATTCGACGCCTATTCGCCACCCGCTTTCAACCTACCTCACATACAAAAATGCTGTGCGTACGAAATGCTTTAGTGACGCAGATAACCCAGTATAGAAATTTGCAAGATTCTTACTTTAGACCTCAGAAGACTGAAAATAAGTTATTTTCTGCATGTAAGTTACCATAAATTCCCTGTTTTCGATACACTAAACCAGAATTTGACGGTCAGGCAAGTTTGGTAAAGCCCTTACGAAACTCTAGCCCTAGTCAAACTCTTAATTCGGATCTGTACTGTCTACTCTTCGACAGTCTGAAAGCAGCTAATCACACAGATGTGGCAAACTTTGGCCAATTAACAAGAAATGTGCTGTCATGGGACACCAGGTAGGAACGAAGTTCCTTCGGATAATGTAGAATCAATACAATTTGCAAAAAAAATTGTGCTTAATTTTATTTTATGTAGGTTGTCCTGATTTTTCTCTCAAATTTCGCCGATTAGTTTTTATTTAAGTACAGATAAGTATTAAGAAAATTTAGTATTTTAAGAAATAATGAATTACGTAAAATAAAAAAATAATTCAAATTACATATATCTAAATAAAAATTGGTAAATATTTTTTTGTTTTAAACTATCAATTGTTATTACAAATGATATAATAGAGCTATTTTATGCTTTTATTTGTAAAATAACGTCAAGTTTGTTAGACCTGTGAATATTTTTACATTTTACATATTAGCGACATCACCACTCTACCTCCTCTTTCTATCTTCCATTCTACTGTCAACTCTACTGTCGTCCTACTGCCGTTGGCAAATATAGGAAATATTCAAGTTAGCGGGAACGACAACTGTCGGCCTGCAGTCGTGTAGTCGTGCAGCTGTCAAAATAACAGTGTCCATAAGAACGTCTGTATTTTAATATTTGGCAGATGTAGTTTGCAGTCTGTCGCGCTCTATGTGTTCCGCACTTCACTCAAAACTAATTTGCATACACAATAATGTTACAGATTTTCATGCCTAATTATTTTGCAAGACCTAAAAGTAGGCTATAACTAGCGATCTTACGGGTTATTTCTTACGGTTTTTACTATCACTTTTTTTTCAGTTAGCTCCCGCAGCAAAATCCTATCTTCTGCAAGCCTGCCGTAAGGAACTTCGTTCCAAAAAGAAATTGTGCTCCATTAGGACAACGTCAGGCCACACACATCGATAATGACTCGCCAGAAGCTTTTTGAGCTTGATTAGAAAGTTGTTACGCATCTGCCTTGCAACAAATGAACAAGTTCATGAAAAACTATCCTCAAGAATAGCTTGTGAAAACTGACTGTCCCAGTTATTTAATCTAAATCTAATCATTCTAACCAATATAAGGCAAAAATAATGGATTTCTTTGTACTGTACCAAGAAATCCCCTTTTTAGTCCCAATGTGTGATACTTCTTATTTTATCATAAATATCTTGAGTGAGACATCAGTCTATTTTTTTCTAATAGCCTAAATCTAGTGATGACTGAGTAAAGACTCCACGTTCCTAAGTACTTCGCTTATTGATACTATAACAATATGTTGTACTCTAAGTTAGCGCCTTCATTGTTGTTGACGATTTGTTGAAAACTGAGAACTCAATAAAAAGCACTCATTTCGCTTGGACGTAAAAATTTGCAACAAAATAGCTAAATATTGAAAATTCCAGGTGTAGCCAGGTCTTTCTCCACCTGAAAGCTGGAGTGTTTTCGTTGAACTATGTAAATGTCGTCGTATATTTCATACAGCTCATGGTGCCATCGAATGCGATATTCGCCGTTGCCAATGCGTAAAAGACCATAAATTTTCCCCAGAACTTTTCTCTCGAAAACTCGCAACGTCGACTCAGCAGATGTTGTCATCGTCCATGCCTCTGCACCATATATCAGGACGGAGATGTTGAGTGATTTCCAGTTAGAGTTTGGTCTTTGTTTGTCGGGAAAGGATTTTACCTTTGGATTGCCTACTCAGTTCGAAGTAGCACCTGTTGGCAAGGGGATTTGGATTTCGTGGCTGACATTGTTGTTATTGTTAATCTGGTTCCAAGATAAACGAAATTCGACACCGGTAGAATAATGTAAAACATTGAGGACTTCAAAATAGCAATTAACTATTTGAATCTGAGAAAAGAGCAGTAGTGGTGAGGCGAATAATCTAAATGAGTCAGGGCGTTGTCCTGCCGAAAGATTAATTTACTTTTCGCCAAATAAAAGCGCTTAGCTATAATTTTCAGGTCCAATCAATCCGTTAACGAATAGTAATATTATTTTTTCAAGGAAGTCGCTGAAAATAAATTCATGTGAATCCCACAAAATACTGGATAAATCTAGATCTTCTCGCTTGGCTCGCTTTGGACAACGTTTGTAAGTTTGATCCATTGCTATAAATCTTGTGACCATACTAGGCAAAGTGCAGTTGCTGAGTCCAAGTAGTAGGAGTAGTCATCGTTTAACAGACTTTGTGGCCTCATTAGCGATATTTTCTTCAGTGTATCATACCGTGGAGACCCTATATGCTTACGGCGTAGTTTTGCCAATGCAGAACAACTGCACAAGAGATGCTCCATTGTTCCCTGGTGCCTGGCTCTAGACATTTCCTGCAGTCTTCTCGATCTGTCAGCCCTAGTCTGCGGGTGTGTGTCGCCACCAGACGGTACTTAACCGTTGAATACGCTGGGGTAGCTTTGCCAAGGCTCATATCGTATTGGAAAGTGATATTAGTGAAATTTCAAATGATCGCAGCCAAAAGTGACCCGGAGTCTACCACTCTAAAACAAATCTATAAAAATAAATTGAATCAATGTTTTTATGTTCATGTGATGTTTGATCTCCATACGTCAATTGGCTCACGAACCTACTTTGAAGGCGACAATAAATTTTGTGAAATTATGGTATTTTCTGTCAGTCCGGCTGAAATTTAATGTGAAAGTTTCACTAGTTAACAAAATGAAGCATATGTTTAGGCGTTGAGCGGTCACTCAACAGCATTATATTTCCTTCAGGCAAATTGTATGAGAGATGTGTCACTTTTGCAGCTCGGTTATGAAAAATCACAGACTTTAATTTCGTAATTTACTTAAACCAACTTGTTTGATCGCCTGCTGGGACGTCAGTCACCTGCAGCAACACCAGCATCAACAACACCGCAGAAAAACATTTTAATTTGGTTCTTCCTTACAGCATTTTGCTTTCAGTCTGCTGCTATGCTGGTAGTATTAAATGTTGTTGGCGGTATTTTTTTTTTTTGGAGGTAAGCGCACTATTTACGAGCACATTGTTGCAAGGTCGTTTGGTTTTTTTTTTTTATTGTTATATGCGCGCACGCTTTAACAACGCCCGCATCTGTTTACTTTACGTACAGTTTACAGAGAATGTATGCTTGCATGCCTGTGTGTGTATGCAAACGCCTTGCTTCGTTGCGCTTTACTTGCTCCTGCTGCACAAACAAATGCAATTATAGCGCGCATGTGTGTGTATATGTGTTTGTTTTTATTTTTTTTTTTAGTTTTTTTTGCTTTTGTTGCGGTTCTACATGCAACTCCTTACTAATTTAATCGCCTTTTTCCTGCTTTCCTGATTTCCTATGTTGCATGCATGCATTTATGCAACTTGCCACTCAAATTACTGCAGTTTGTGAGTTATTTGTTGGAATTTTGTAGTTGTTATTTTTGTGATTTTTAATTTGACCCAGCTCAACGCCCTTACACTTAATAACAGTAAACGTTAAATGGAAAATATGTCAAGCGGAAATACATTTAAAGTTTATTTGCACTCGGCATTAATTTGCTCGCGTCGCGCAGTCGTCAAACATTGCTACAACAACAAAAATTGCAATTACTTTGTTCATTACGTCCCTTTTCAAATTTATTTTTTTATACTCTTGCAACAAGTTGCTACAGGGTATAGTGGTTTTGTGCACCTAACGGTTGTTTGAAATACCAAAAATTAAGCGTGATAGATATAAGCTTATATGTATATATAAATGATCAGGCGACAAGACTATTTGAAAACCGAGTGAGTTCTGAATGAGTGAGACTATATTTCACGATCAACTAAAACTCATCGACCAAACTTCTTTGTCTCGAGTCTTTATAACTCGTCCTTTTACTCTATGAAACTAGGCGAGATCTGATAATAAACACACTTACTCTTTTATAACAGTTCTGTTGAAATTTAGTAAAGGTTTGATATCTCAATAAATAAATACGGCAAAAACATTGAATTTCACACTCGAGATGGTACAAAAGGGTTGCCTACTCTTTTTAAAAATTTAAAAAATACGAGGCACCTCAACTTTTAGATGAAAATTCATAACTCAAAAACTATTACAAGAACCAGTATTAACCAGATTTGGTGTCCAACATTATTAAAACGTAATCCGTTTCAAGGTTCCCTACCTTTTTAAAGAAAAAATACGAAAACTTCAATTTTAAATGGGGAATGTTTGTTATCATTCGAAAAACATTCTTTGGCATTTATTTTTTGAAGAATAGCTCTTTGAAATTTTGGCCACGGAGTCCAAATTTCGATGACTCGTTCGAGCATTTCGACTGGTAACTGACGAATGGCACACGTGATGTTTTGCCTCAGGGCGTGAATCGAAGCGGGGTTGTCCGCATAGACTTTAAACTTTACAAAACGTAAAATTATCTACTCACCGAATAGTTTTCTTAAGTAATCCATTGATTGATGCGATGTGTGGGAAGTGGCCTTGTTGAAAGCAAATTTCGCCGAGATCACGAGCTTCAATTTCAGGATAACGGTCACCATTGACGCTTACGATCTTATCGGCATCATTTTTAATGGAGAAAATAAACTAGCCAAAACCAAAAAAAAAAAAAAAAACACACCAAAGCAGCTCAAAAATGCTGATGCCCATTGTTTTTTTTCGATATTCGTGGTTTGGTGCATTATGACTTTGTATTGGAGGGACAGACGGTTATTAAGGAGTTCTATTTGGCCGTATTGATTCGTTTGTGTGAGAACATCCGTCGAAAACGACCGGATAATGATAATGCACTATCGCATCGAGCCTCGATTGTTATCGAATTTAGAGCCAAAAACGCAATGCATACCATCGATCAACCACCGTATTCACCAGAACCTGTTTTCAGTCGGTCGAAGAGATACAACAAAATTCGCTCAAGGCGCTGAAAGTTCCTTTAAAAAGTGTTTCGAGACTGGAAAAATCTTTGGCATAAGTATATTACATCTGGTGCGGATTACTTTGAAAGTGATAAAATAGATACTCGTATTGTTGAATAATTAAATATTTTGCGTTTAATTTCCGGGTACCTTTTTGTCACCGTCTATGACTTATAGCTTAAGTTATATACAAAGTATGTATTAATGATATCAACCGAACATAGCCTTCCTTACAATTTTTTTATATTTATGCTGCCAGCCGGCGTCATTATTTCGCTTTTCGATATACGCCATAAATTTTACGCGCTTTATATGTCATCCATTAGTTGACAAATTTTGTTGTTGTTTGACTTTTTTCCTTTCTTTTTCGTCCTTATTTGCTTTTTGCTGATTTTTGATAATTTTTCGTCTGCTTCGTCTGCTGTATCTGTACCATCTGCAGCCACAGTGTTCACATGCCCTTTAACGGTATGTGTCCTTGTCGTCAGTGTCATTGCTCGGAGAGTGAGCGCAGCGCTAACGAATGTTCGCTCTGCTGCTTGCTCGCTGGTGTGCGTGCCTCCGCCACTTTAAGCCAATTTAATGCTGCAATTATTGCAGCAATGAAGACTGTGCGTTAGTCGCAAGCAATGTCAAAATATAATTGGAAATTAATTGAAAAGTGTGTGTGGTAATGTTTGCATATAAAGGGTGTATTTTTTGGAGATTTAAGACATTTATTTTAAATTTAAATTAATAAAAGGAAAATTGATAAAATTGTAATCCAGTCTCTAAACACATTTATTTAGAGTTTGACCAAATTTTGGGCTAATGATCCATTGAAGTCAGTCAAAAATTAAGCTACCGCATTTAAAGCAGATACAGAGAAGCAAATATCGGAATATCGTTTTTGATATTTCTGTTTGTTTGACAGCTATATGATATACTGGTTCGATCTAGAAAATTTCTTCAGATATTATGGCGTTGTCTTGGACAATAATCCCCGCCAAACTTTGTGAAGATATCTTGTCAAATAAAAAAGTTGTCTATGCAAGAATGTAATTATGATCGATCAGTTTGTATGGCAGCTATATGCTATAGTAGTCTGATCTGAACAATTTTTTCCATAATTGTGCGGTTGCCTTAAACAACAGTTTTGGCCAAATTTCGTGAAGATATCTCTTTAAATAAAAAAGATTTTCATAGAATGACATGATTTTGATAGTTCAGTTTGTATGGCAGCTATCAGCCATAGTCGTCCGATATCGGCGGTTCCGACAAATAAACAACTTCTTGGGGAAAAAAGAGCGGTTGCAATATTTCAGAAGGATATCTCTATCTGTAAGTCTATTTTAAATGCCGTTTCAATGTCATTTTGCATTTTAATTTTTCAACGTGTTTACTTTGATAGCTAATTTATCAGCCATCTTTAAAAATTATTTTGTAGTTCTAAAATCGCACCCTCTAAATATTTATTTATAGAAATATATATGAAACCTTATTACTTCTATAAAGCCATATGTCAGCTGTGGGTACTGCTTTGGCTTAAAATATTTGCCAGAGAGGACCAAATAAATTGGCTTATTAGGGCAGATTTTAAGCTGACAGATAAATTATATATATATTTGAGAACAGCTCTACATACATACACATATTTTAATGTACATTGTCTGCAACCCACTGTACCACATGCCATGCCAAACTATAAATTTGCATATCCTTTGATATCATTTGCCGCTTTCGTCACACAATTTTATGCTTCAAATGGCTTTTTGACTTGCATTCGTGGAATTTATATTTAATGCATAAATTAATGTAATTACTTTGGTAGAAAACATACACAAGTAAATTTCCGGGAAAGTAAAGTGTTATGAAAATTCGTTAATGTGAAATTGTCGAAATTATGATGTTGCTTTTTGGTTTCAAGAAAGGCTTTTACAAGACGGAGCTACTCTGCGGTTTGAGACTACCTACTTACGGTTCAATAATAAGCAAAACAAAAAAAGTTTTGCTATATTTTTGTGTCTGAATTGACTCAGTATTGAACTGAAAAGACACTGATTGATGTACTGCTCTTGGAGGTTAACTTTGTCCTAGGGTTTTGACGGTTTTGCCAAATACGATTACATGCTTATTCAGAAAATGATAACTAAATAATGCGGCGAAAACTAAATACGACTGTAGCCGTCCAATGTAGACAAAGTTGTCAAGTTGGCTCTATCAACAGTGACATAATAGTAAAAACTTATCTGGTATACGTCTAAATGAGGCCCCGTTAGGCAATGCCTTCCTATGGTTCCGGTTGAACAATTGTACTCAGATCTTATTTTCACTTAATCTAGCTCATCTCCGAAATTTAATCAGAGCTATTAAGCAACTTAATTAAAAATTGGTGAACTATGGTTTATTGAATAATATAAAGGTTAGATAAGATTAGGTTAAGTTCAATGGCTGATCCTTAACACCGCACTGTCTCTACTGTATACAGCCCTTTGCGAAGCCAGAGAAAAACCCTACAATCATCTTAAAAGTCGACAAACGCCTTGAGGCCAATATAAGTCTGCTGACATGTTTTATTTTAATTCCCACCAGCTCACCGTGGTGTCTAAAAGAGTCAGTTCGGAAGTGTTTAAGAATTGATCGTGTTAGGAAAACGAAGTGTTGAGATGTAGCTACCTCATCTTCTTCTAAGCAGTTTCTACAACTATTATTATGTTAGGTTCACAACTTTACGGCGTAAACACCGACAGACAATGACCACTTACTCCGCGATTATAGCCGAGTTAACAATAGAGCGCCAGTCGTTTCTTCTTTTTGCTACGTGTCGCCAATTGGAGATTCCAAGCGAAGCCAGCCCCTCCTCCACCTGGTCTTTCCGACGGAGTGGAGGTCTTCTTCCTCTCCTTCCTTCATTGTTGGTAGTGTTGATACCGAAATTATTTACGACTTCAAAGTTATGACTGTCAACAGTGACGTGATTTTTCATTGGGTGCGTTTTTTACGTGAAGGTTCCCAAATCCGGCGCACAACCCTACTGAGGGAATTTTTCGCCTTCTCGCTTTAGTTTCCCTTCAAACGAATGTTCTTTGGTTACCCAGAGGATACTTGGTCTAGGCCTTGAAGTTGTGAGCTGCTTGAGATAAAAGATATCCGAAGTGAATGGCAATCAGTGAACTTTCCTCACTTGCGTGAACTTCTACACATGACTCCACCTTAGAACCCCTATAACAAGGGAAAGGCTGTGCTTACTAAGGGAGAAGAGCTCACTAGACCTGTAGCGATCCACTTTAGGGCAACAGGATCTTGCGACAGTGCTAGAGCAAAGGGAGCGGTCAAGTTTAAGCAAATCTCAGCTATACAGTGGTAGAACGCACGAAGAGAGCAGTGCGACCCGTTCCTATTCTGTTGAGAGCGTGACTTTTTGGCAGCTCGCTTGCCTTCTTCGATGCGCTCTATTAGCCATGGTAAACTTATCACGAAGTAACTCGTTGCCGTTTATAGTGGGCTTCTAAGCTATAATTTTTTCTTACAGTAGTACAAAAATATTTCGGAATATATGACCACCATGTCTTTTGCCTTAGTCTAAGGTTTAAGCCTTGAAACCTTTTGTTTCTAAGTTTTTATAGTTGGAAAGCAATCTTTACCAAAGTTCCAAAAATTAATCTCAGAATGTATGCCCAGGCGATCGTTCGTCTAAGTCTAAGTTCTAAGTCTTGAAACCTTCTGTTTCTATAGCTGACGAGACGTAAGTCTCAAATCTGATTGCCTCCTGTACTCAGAGGTAGAAAAAATAACCTCGGAATGTACGACAAGGTGGTCGCTTGTCTAATTTTAAGGTCTGAATGTGTTTCTATAACTTTAGAGATCTATAAATCTGATTTATCTTACCCACGATACTCAATACAGTCTTGAAAGAGTAAATATTTTTTTTAATTTACAACACATTACTTAAATCATCTTACTTTCTCATTGCAGTCTACCGTTTGGACCCAACCCAATCCTACTGCTGGTGCACAAAACTCGAGACGAAATGACTAAATAAGACTGAAAAGAAAATAAATAAAACGACAACGCTGAAAAAGTAAGCGTGAAGAACCGTGTGACCAGGCGGAGTAATCAAATCACAGAGACGACGACAACGACGGCGAATGGATAAATTCAGCAAACGATTAAACCGCGAGTAAAAAGCTAATAGACGATCTGGTAATTACGCATGCGCGCCGGTCTGTGGCGTGTGGGTAAGCTGTTGCGGCAAACGTGCGACGAAAAAGTGGACAAACCAGCAAAACTTGCCAATCACACAAAAACAACAAAAACAAAACAGTAACAAAAAAGCGCAGAAAAAAATTTAATTAAAAGCAAATTCTATGCGCTGCAAGAGATAGATTAACAAAGCGCACAACAACAAGAACAACAACACAAAACCCAACTATGCGCTGAGCACAAAAAAAAAAACCATGAAAAAGTTTATCTTTCTTTTTTAACGCCACACACACGCGCATGCATACATATACACATGCACACTTACTATCTCAACACACAAGCAAGCAAAAATTTACATATCAACGCCACAGCGCGCGCTTCCAAAGCGAACGTCAAACGTTAAATAAGATAACCAATAATAAATAAATACACCGCGACAAACATGGTCAAGGGCATCTTGGTGAACCGCAAAGCGGATGACGCGCACAAGGCGCAGCTGAAAATGGAGCACGCCGACCTCGTCGCCGAGATGCAAACGGTGGAAAATCTGCCGACGCACGAGCGCCTGCAGCTGGCGCGACTGTAAGTGCCAGCACACAAGCCACCAACAAGCATTTGACAAGTGCTTTTTTTTAATTTCTCACTTTACTTTCAGCCGCCGCACACAACAGCTTAAGGTCGCGCGTCAAAAGGAGAAGGAGTGGCTGAAATTGCAACGCGCCAAAGGTAACGCGACCTCAGCGCTCAGCGGCAGTCACACCACACATCACTTTCGCTCGAACTCGGGCAGCGCCAGTCGCCACATATCCTTCGAGAGCAGCGTTGTGCTGCTGGAGGCTGCCAGCCGCAATGATATGCACGAAGTGGCCGAACTGCTGGAGCGTGGCATTACGCCGGATGCGGCGAATGAGGACGGCTTGACGGCGCTACATCAATGTTGCATCGATAATAATGTTGAAATGTTGCGCCTGCTGTTGGAGTATGGCGCGAATGTGGACGCGCAGGATAGTGATAAATGGACGCCATTGCATGCGGCTGCCACATGCGGACACTTGGAGTTGGTGCGCATACTCATCGATCATGGTGCGAATTTGTTGGCGGTGAATACGGATGGTAATATGCCGTACGATCTGTGCGACGATGAGAATACCTTGGACTACATAGAGGCTGAGATGTCGAAGCGCGGCGTGACGCAAGAGCTGATCGATGAAACGCGGTCATCGACGGAGCGTCAAATGCTGAAGGATCTGATGGAGGTGGCGCGCACGGGCGGCGATCTTGAGGAGCCGGACTACCAGGGTGCTACGCCGGTGAGTTGGGTTATGAGTTTTTGTCGAGGCATACCTTTTTATTTCTTTTTCACTTGTTTTTTAAAGTTACACATAGCAGCGGCAAATGGCTATGTGCGCGTGGTGGAGTTCCTGTTGGAGATGCATGTCAATGTGGACGCGGTGGATAAAGATATGTGGTCGCCGGTGCATGCGGCCGCATGTTGGGGTCATGTAAGTACAAAAAATAATAACAGAATTGAATTGTTTTTTTTTTTAATTTATTTTAATTTTGAAATGAACTGAATTGAATTAAATTACATCGAATTAAATTATATTAATTAAGTTAAATTAAAATAAGTTTAATTTAATTAAAATAAATTGAACGGTATTGTATTAAACTAAATAAAATTACATAAATTATATAAATTAAATTAAATTAATTAATTTATTGGCTCCCATTGAATTAATTAAAATCACATTTTAATTATAAAAATTAATTAATTAAAATTATGTAAATATTTAATAAAAATAATTTAAAAATTACTTAAATTTCGAACTAAATACATAATTTAATAATAAAAGTATAATTTAATTAAATTGTAATATATACTTTATATTAATTTGAATTGAATTTTTTTTTTTGAAAAGTAAGGTGAGGAATGAATTTTAATTGAATTGAATAAACTTATCACATTAATTAAATTAAATTTTAATTGTATAAATTAATTAATTAAAATTATATTAATATTTAATAAAAATAGTTTTAAAAAATTAATTTAATTTCAAACTGAATAAACTAAAATATAATTAATTAAATTGTAATAATATACTTTACTTAAATTTGATTTAAGATTTTTTTTGAAAACTGAGTTGAAGGGTGAGTTCTAATAGAATTGAATAAAATTAAAATTAATTGAACTAATTTAAATAAAATATAGTATAATTTAAAATTTTCTTGAGAAATCTTTTGAAAATCTCAATTGGTGATTTATTTTTGAGAGTTGAAATTATAAGTGAAACTAAAAAAAACTTTAATAAAATTCATTAATTTAAATCTGTTTAGTTTAATTAAGTAGTATTTAGCAAAATTAATTAAACTCAATTAAAGTGAAATACTTCGATATAAATTTTAGTTAATTTTCTTAACTAATTAAATTAATTGTTTCATCAATTTTCTTATTAATTATTGATTTAATTTAATGTATTCATTGGTTATCAATTAAGCGTAATTAAAATTAAATTAATTTCAAAAACAATAGTTTTTAACTATTTTAATTTAATTAAATGTAAAAGTTGATAATTACATAAGTGAAGTACTATGATTTAAACGAAAATTACATAACAGATTTGTGTAAAAAAAAACAAAATTAATATTAAAAAATCTCCAAACTATTATTAATCTACGCTCATTTCGAAAATTAAACAGCTGGAGGTGCTAGAAATGCTTGCGCAATGTGGTGCCGATCTGAATGCCAAAAATAAAGATGACGAAACGCCTTCAGGTAGGCAACAATTTTTTTTGTGTGTGCTGTAGAACAAACCTAAACTTAAAAAAAAAATTAAAATAATTTAATATTTCAACATGAATCCATTTCTTATACATAGATATTTGCGAGGATCCTGAGATACGCGAACGCATCGAACAGCTGAAAACCGAGCAGGAGAGTAAACGTCTGGCAGAGGCGCAACGGCGACGTGTGCGACGCTCACAAAGCAATAACACGCGGTGAGTGAAAAATCTCCCAAAATTTTCTTAAAATATAAATTTTTACAATCGTAAATTCCTATCTTTTCTTCCAAACCTCTTACGCTCACAGCGCCCAGTCTGTGCGCCGCACCTCCCTGCGCGACAAGACGCTAACAACCAAAAAGGACGCCGTCGAGGAGGCGCGTCTGCGCTTACAAGCACAAGAAGTCTTCATTGCACCGGACGGCACAACACACGCCGATACAAATGGTCTCAGCAGCAGCAGCAACAACACTACCAATAATCATCATTCCACGTTGGCGCTATTGGATGGCGTCAACGACTCGACAGCCGCCACAACACTTGCCTCCACACACGACTACAATTGGCTCACGAAAGCGCCAACAAATAACAATAACAACGCCAATAACAATAATAATAATAACAATACGATTAGTAGTAATAATAACAACGATAAAAAAATGGCAGCATATACAGCTAGTCTTGCAACGGCAGCGTCGGCAACCACAACGACAACAACAAACGGTAGTGTTAACACATATTTGCCGCATTCGCTGTCCGCCATGGATGTGATGGATGCCTCGTCGCATGCATTTAATTCACGTCGACCGCCGGAGGGTCGTGAAAATGACGAATTACAGTTGAACGCCTACAAAGCCGGTGGCGGCGAACATCATCGTTCGACATCGGCGTCAGCAATGATTGTTAGCGATCGTAATAACATGACAGCGGCGGCCGCATCGACGGTCGGCCCGGATGCGGTGCACATACAGTCCAGCAAGGAGGCGGCGAACGGCAAGATAAATGTGCAAGTGACAGTGCTCGTGGGTAAGTGGAGAATGTGCGCGCAACATACGAACGTTGTGCTGGTGAAGGGTGTTGGCTAGTGTGAGTGCCTCTTTTGCTGTAATATAATAAAATAAATAAATAGTTTGCTTAGTGGCGAGTGGCGAGCGTATATGATTAACGTAACGCTTTTAGTTTGCTTTATTTGCGGCTTGACTTCGCTCAAACGCCTGGTGGTATGCTATTATTTTGCGTATTTATTATGTTTTCGAAGGACATGCATGTGACAAATGCTTTTTAGCTTTTAATTTGACAAATAACGTTGCTTCAAGCATATGTTTATGGCGTAAAAATGTGGTTGTTTGCAAAATATTCATTAAAAAATTCAAAATCATAAAATAAGTGTAGAAAATAGTCATCCATATTTTGTGGAAATGAAAGTTTTTCATTAAAATTTTTATACATTTATTTGAGCGGAGAAATCACCATTTATATATAACATTAGAACATATTTAAAAAGCTTTCTGTATTTGTGTAGAGCTAACGGCTTTTTCTAGCCTAAAAGTATGCGAGATAGATATCAAGTTTTATGTATTTTTATATATAAGGTTGTCAAAAAAGTCTTGCGGTATTTTTGCTAGTTGGCGTTGAAAGCGCGTAGTTCTAGTTTTATTCGTCGCATCGGGTCATTCTATACCTTTTTGGAAAGCTCATTTCACGCGCTAACACGAGTTTGATTGATTGTCGTTTTTTTAAATCGTTCGTGAGTTATAGCGTCGCCAACATTGAGCAAAATAAAGAGAAAATACGGCATATTTTACAGTACTACTACGATAAAAGCAAAAATGCATCTCAAGCCGCCAATAAAATTTGTGCAGTTTATGGACCCGATACAGTTTCCATTTCCACCGCACAACGATGGTTTCAACTTTTTTGTTCTGGTGTAGAGGTGGTCAAAGATGCGCCACGCTCCGGAAGGCCTGTTTGGTCGAAAGAGACCGGCATAGTAGTCATCAAACCGTTATAAACCATTTGAAGAAGCTTGGAGTCACTAAGAAGCTCGATGTATGGGTGCCACACGAATTAATTCAATAAAAATACCGCAAGACTTTTTTGACAACCACTTATGTAGCTGTCCAATCAGTACAAAACCAAAATACACATATTTTATCACCTTTTATTGCCAATGAAAAGTACACCTGTGGAGGGTATTATAGCTTCGGTGCAGCCGAACTTAGCGTTTTCTTCTTATTTTTATACTCTCGCAACAAAGTTGCTAAGGAGAGTATTATAGTTTTGTAAGTATAAGAGGGGCAAAATCGGCGCACTGCCACGCCCACAAAATGGCGAAAACTGAAAACCTATAAAGTGTCATAACTAAGCCATAAATAAAGATATTAAAGTGAAATTTGGCACAAAAGATCGCATTAGGGAGGGACATATTTGGACGCAATTTTTTTTGGAAAAGTAGGCGTGGCCCCGCCCCCTAATAAGTTTTTTGTACATATCTCGGAAACTACTATAGCTATGTCATCCAAACTTTATAGAGCCGTTTCCTTCAGGCATTTCCACATACAGTTCAAAAATGGAAGTCGGATAATCACCACGCCCACCTCCCACACAAAGGTTATGTTGAAAATCACTAAAAGTGCGTTAACCGACTAACAAAAAACGTCAGAAACACTAAATTTTACGGAAGAAATGGCAGAAGGAAACTGCACCCAGGCTTTTTTTTTAAATTGAAAATGGGCGTGGCGTCGCCCACTTATGAACCAAAAACCATATCTCAAAAACTACTTGACCGATTTCAATGAAATTCGGTATATAATATTTTCTCAACACCCTGATGACATGTACGAAATATGGGTGAAATCGGTTCACAACCACGCCTTCTTCCAATATAACGCTATTTTGAATTCCATCTGATGCCTTCTCTGTATAATACATATACATACATATAAATGAAAATACAATTCAATACTCAAAGTACACAAATTGATCTAATCTTATTAATTTTACAGCAAAATAAAAAAAAAATATGTAAATGACGGATAATGAAATCTCGATTATCACTTTATCATGCGAGAGTATAAAATGTTTGGTGACACCCGAACTTAGCCCTTCCTTACTTGTTTTTATTTATTTTTACTACAATTATCATGAATTATTTATAAACGTATGTAATTGCAGCATTTTTTATATTATGCACATATCATACAACTTTTTCATTGCATACTTTTATTTTAATGAAAAATACACTCACAAAATATTCGCGTAGTTTTCATGCATGTGCTCCGCTAATACCATAACTCCAGTAAAAATGTAAAATATTTGATAATAAATATAATAATTAAGCCATGTATGTGTATTTATGCAGCTTTATAACCATTTGTGTAATTATTGAATATCATTCTACTATTTTATCCATATCATATTTATGTTGCTTGCATTCATTAATGTATTTTTTCGATTTGTTTTTTCTCTCTTTATGTACTCTTTTTTTGTGCCATTCAAACGGTTATGTCTCGCATGTCGTTGTTGTTGTTGTGCCAATGTTTCAAATCAACTCGTGATTCTGATTTCGTCGTTTATTAAAATAAATCTGTGAAATAACGCAATTGGCTGCTCACGTGACAATCATCCATACAACGTAATTTGTAAACGACGTTGTTTTTGTATTTGCAATATATAAATATAAATATAAAAATAAATTTGCACCATATCACACACATGCATATTTTGAAAAAAATGCACGCCTCGCACACACACACGCACGCACTCACACGCAGACACTACCAATACGCATCATCATCAACAGCAGCAACAACAACAGTTGCAGCAAAGCATGCTTATGCCAGCGCATACACTCTCCATGGAGAGTCTGAACTCTTCGGCAGCCACACTGGCCAATTTGAAGAAGCAACGTTCGCTTTCGCGCACAAATAACGGTATATTGATAAGTGAAAATGGTTCTGTTCTAGGAGCCGCCAACAACACCAGCAACACGATCAACAATCATCTGCACACCGGCAGCGCCAACAACAACAATTCAATACTTACGAATGACACGAGCAGCGGTGCGGTGAATCAGCAACCGCTGAGCGGCGGTCTACATCCCAGTCACTTGGAGTTTAACAACGGTGCGGGCGGTGGTGGTGGTGGTGGTAGTATAACGAGCGGTGGAGAGCAGTCCACCGGCTACTCGAACGCCTCGTCGATGAACAAGTTTAGCGGCATAACGGGTGATGTAGTTAGTGATAGCACGAGTTCCAAAAAATGCTGTACGCTAATGTGAACGCAAGTGTGCAACAAGTGGTCGGTCGGTGCAGCGGGGAAGATGTAGCAGCGTTACGGTATACGCAGTTGGCATTTTCAATTTGATGAAATTTGCTAACCAGCGCATATTTAACATACATACGTACATGCTATATGTAATATTTATATGTATATACATATATGGCATATAAATATGTACATATGTATTCGTGCAGCTGGTGCGGCATTTGTTGCAAAAATTTAACAGGGTATTAAGTATATGTTTGTATGTAGCGGGTATGCCAGTGTATTTTTTGACAAGTTGTTGCACTACAAACACACACATATACTATGTACATCACAAAATATGCAGAAAGTACACTTATTTCGTTATAAACTCTATTCACCAAACACACCACTTATGTTTTTTTTTTTTTTGTTGGAAAGCTGTGTGCATAACTTTGGTGCACTAATACAAGGGTAGGCTACTGTTGGCAGTTGTGGGGTTGTTGATGCGTGGAAAAACAATTTTTTCTTGATGAGAATATAAAAAAATATAGTCAAAATATTTTGTTAAGCTAATTATTGGGAATGGTGAACTTATATTTAATTTTAATTTTCAAAATTTCTTCCATTCCAATTTTGGTGCGCAAGAAAATATTAACTCAAATACGGAGTTAGTATTTTTTAAAATTGCATTATTTGTTTTCGAAATTGTCTAAAAACTTAAATATTTCAAAACATTTCGAACTTTATAAAAATAAATGCGTGATTGTTTTAAATATTTTTTGTAATTATTGTGTATTTTTCTTTAAATTTTCAAATTAAAAATTTAGTAAAGCGTCCCTGTGGCAACTTCTTAGTTGACTTAAAGCTAAAAAGACCACATAATAATAATAAGAAATAAATAAAATTCGAGGTAACTACAAAATAATTTTGAAAAATAAAACTTTCGAACTTTATGAAAAAGTGTTCCTGTGGCAGCTTCTTAGTAGACTTAAAGTTAAAAAGATCATATAATAATAATAGAAAATATATGAAACTCAAGCTAGCTACAAAATAATTTTTTCGAATTCGAATTTTCGAACTTTATGAAAATTTATTTGTGTCTTATTTTCTTTTTATTATACTGCAAAACGAATTTAATTTTGTAATTAAAGAAAATGCAAATAACTTTTGTAATTTTTTTTAAGCCAAGCTAACTTTCAAACTTACTGAAAATTAATTTGTATGTATACTTTTTTCTATACTCTTCGAATTTTATAAAAAAGTACATAATTTTTGTAATTTTTTTTTAACTCAAGTTCAAAAAAAAAAAATAATTTTGAGAAAACAAATTTTCGAACTTTAGAATAAACGATGTATTATTTTCTTTTTCTTCTAAATTTTTTTAAATTAATTTTGAAAACTTAATTTTCGAAAAAAAATGTTTACATAATGTTTGTATATTTTTTAAACTCCAGCTAATTACAAATTACTGCAGGCTAGTTTAAAATTTAAATTTAACCACAAATTGATTTTAAAAATCAAATTTTCAACTTAAAAACAGTTCGCTTTCTACAGGAAACTGTAGAAAAAGCCTACATATGTGAACGGTAGCAATTCGCCTAAGAATTTAGAAAACCTTTTGTTACTTAATCTCAAATTAATTTAAAAAAATTTAAATTATAAAGAAAATATAAAATTAATTTTTCAAACAATTTCTTCAAAAAACATTTTACTAAAATTTTTGAAACAATTCTAAAACATTAAAAACAAAATTATTTTCTTAAATTAATTTTATTAAATTATTTTATAAAATTACAAAAAATAATATAAAATTAATTTTTCAAACAATTTCTTCAAAAAACATTTTACAAAAATTTCTGAAACAATTCTAAAACATTAAAAACAAAATTATTTTCATAAATTAATTTTATTAAATTATTTTATAAAATTATAAAAAATAATATACAATTAATTTTTCAAACAATTTCTTCAAAAAACATTTTACTAAAATTTCTGAAACAATTCTAAAACATTAAAATTAAAATAATTTTCATCATTCCCAAAAATAACCACCAACAATCTGCAACTGTTCAGCCGAAAAACAATGTATAGCGTGCTTTTAGGCGCTGCGCGAAAAAACTCAAAGCCACTGACTAATCTTACCAATGCATCACAAAAACTAGTTAAAAATTGTATAACTGTAGTTAAACACATTATAAAATATAAAAAAAATATATATTATTTATTATAATAAAAACAAATTATACATAGAAGGGCATTTGAATCAAAACAAAAAACTCAAAGTAAACCATACGGCATATACTTGTATGTGAGTAGAAATATGCCGTAAAGTAGTTAATGAAGTCAACAAAAAGTTGTTAGCAAAAAATTATAAACTTCACACGTATTTACTAGTATTGTATACAAAAATTGCTGAGCTGTCTTTTATTATAAAAAAGTGATACAAATTAAGCAACATTAAATGAAAATAATAAAAAAAATTTAAAAAAAATAAGGCAAAATTAAATAAAAGAAAAATAAAAAAAAATTAATTATTAAAAATAAAGCAAAATTAAATATAAAAATATAAGAGTTAAAATTAAAAGTAAAATTATAACTGCTAACTATAACAAATGACAAAATGCGCTATAAAACAGCACTGCGACGCATACATAGGTATATAAAAGATACATATACATATAGTATATAAAAGAAAGCAAAGCAAGTGTCTTTTAGTATGTTAGGCATTTATTGTTGTTTTTTCTTGCTATTTTTATTGTTAAAAAGTGTGAAACGGAAAAACTAACTTATAAAAAGTTGTATAGTGTGAACAAGTTGTTATTTTGCAAGAGGAAAACTTATTTACTTTATATTAACGGTATTTAGTGAGTGGCATATGTGCTGGACTATTTTTGAATTTAGTATGAAGTGTTAAGTAATAAGATTTAATAAAAAAAATTTGTGCTGCAATGCCAGAGCAACTCTGTTCTTTAATGAAAACATATGCCCAAACGACTAAACAAACAAATTTGCAGGTTGAGCGCCTAAAATGCCAGCAAAATTACTTTTTTCTAATAAAATTTGACATTAACTAAAATTAAACGACTTAAAAGCAATACTTTGCAAGGATGCATGCCAGGCATAAAGAGTGATCAACTTGGTTTTTTAAGCTTTATGAATATTACTTTTGTAAAATGTATACAAATTACTTATATTATAAATTACTTATGTATGTATATATTATGTATGTATAGTTAATTTTTAGCTGTAAATGCTATTTAATAACTGTTACTAAAGCTAAGCGGTGGAGTAAATTTTAATTTTCGCTGAAAATTTTAAAATTTTTTACTTTCTAAATATAACTGTAAATAAATCGAAATGCAACACGCTTTCGGTTTCATTATTTATTACACTTTTTCTTTATATAACATAAGGTAAATATGTATTTCGCAAGAATCCGTCGATCGTCGTTCGCTTAGCTCTATTTCTTTATATCAAATGGTAAACGAAAGCAAATTTAAAAATTAAATATAAAAAGTGAATTGAAAGTTATGGCCTTATTTGTTAACTATAAAAAGCTTAATTATGTATGTACTACACAATGTAACAACTACCATATATTATAAATTGTATTATAATGTGTATTTTTAGTTATGCAAATTTAGAGCAATGATTGAAAGAAAAATAAAATTTCAAAAACAACTAAAACTGTATTAGAAATCTAGGCCACGAAAAGTATGTATAACTAAATATTTAAATAAAAACTATATTTAAATATATATCTATGTATAATTGAAAAATAAACATTAGTTAATTGAAAAGAATAAAAAAGAAATGCATATAAATATTTTATGGAAATTTATTTAATATTTTATATATTTATAATTTTTACTATCCAAAGCCACAGTGCACAGTAAAGCCATCAGCAGTATGCTTAGTTGACAATGTATACATGAACGGGTTTGTATGTATATGTAGTTTTCTCTCATTAACCCAAACAAAGCAGCTTGTTTAAAAAAAATCACAAACATTTTTTTATGTGCTTGTTTTTTTGCGAGAATACGCCTGTATCTAGAGGACTTTTGACAGCCCTCCACTTTTTTGCGAAGCTCTTCCACGAGATCCGCTTAGCCTTTCTTACCTCAGAATTGCATATTGAAAGTCCTGTTTTATACAACGCCCAGTCATCAGATAACCCACTCCTACAGGGCCCTGTTAAGTAAACGTCTGCAGGATGTCCTGAAATCCGAGAGTTTCAAAGTACACCATACTGACAGGACGGGGGCTCTCCAGTGCAGTATTGCACGCCGAGCTGAAGATTTCGACCCACCCATCCACCACAATGTTGAGCAAAACCAAAAGCTCCATTACGATTGGGAAGAACCTCACCTATCGTTACCAAATAAGGTTTCAGACAAGGCGACTCGCCATCGTGCGACTTCTTCAATCTACTGCTGGAGAAAATAATTCGAGCTGCAGAATTGAATTGTATTTGATACTGATATCATCGGCCTCAACACTTGCGCCGTTAGTTCTACTTTCTCCAGACTGGATAAGGAAGCAAAGCAAATGGGTCTGTCAGTGAACGTGGGCAAAACGAAATATCTCCAGTCATCAAACAATCAGTCGGCGAACTCGCGACTTGGTAGATAATTTCGGAACCAGTATTAACACCAACAACAAGGTCAGCCTCGAAGTCCAAAGCAGAATAACTCTTGCCAACAGGTGCTACTTCGAACTAAATAAGTAATTTACAAGTAAAGTTCTCTCTCGACGAACAAAGACCACACTCTGCAAGTCAATCACCTGCGATATGTTGCATAAGTTTGGATGATGACAACATCTGATGAGTCGACGTTTCGAGTTTTGTAGAGAAAGTTTCTGCGGAAGATTTATGCAACGGCAACGGCGAATACTCTGCCAAGGTCATGTCGTCCGATGGATGAAAATACTCCAGGTCTGAGAGTATTAGATGCAGAGGCATACCTCCTATCCGTTGGAAAGACCAGGTGGAAAATATAACCTGGCTTCGCTTAGAATCTCCAATTGGTACCACGTTGCGAAAAGAAGAAACGACTGGGCCTACGTCTTGTTGTACAGTCCAACCCCAAAAAAATAACAATGTTATTCGCAAATCAAGTGTGATCGATTATGACGTTTGAAGTGATGACTTGGGCCTCAAAAACATCGCAGAATTCGTTAGGACTTCAAATATCAAAGGATCGGATGCAAAGCGTACGTGCCCGACGGCAGCACTTGAAGTCATGCAAGAACTCCCTGGTATTCAATCATATACTGCTTCAAAAGACAGCAAAAGGGTTTGGCAGGGAAACGTCTTCTCATCCCAGCAAATGCAGGCTTTAAGTGGCGAAATACCACAAATACCACAGGCTTAAAGATAATTTTAGTAGTAAGGCATGGAATGATTTCCCTGTCGACCTACTGCTTAAGGATAACATAATCAAGTGGTACACCAACGGCTTAATAACTTAGGGCGGGTTTGGTGCAGGATCACGTACCAAATCTTTGGAAAGTTTTCCGAGCATATTCCAAGCAGATGTAGTTGCTATAAGTCGGTGTATAGAGGTAAACCCCCAACGCTACTCTCGCCATACTCAGCGATATTCAAGTGAAACTTAAAGCGATCTCAAATCGTTATTGGTGCAGGAGTGTATAGAACGGCAGAACAGTCTGTCAGGTCGTAGCCAAATCCACCTACAAAGGTATAGTTGGCTGACGAGCTCGCCCGCTCCGCATTATCCACCAAAATGGCAGGACAGGAACATTTATTACGGTTGGTCTTCACTTCAAAGAGTAGGCAGGTGCAGGTCACGGTGCAAATCTTATTGCTGGACGAACTTAAATTTTCGGAGAATATTTTCAAATACGCTCATATCTCCAAAACTATTTTCCGGATTCATTTTCCGAAATTCACAAGTGGATATAACCCTTTAAAAGATTCAAAGCGTTCCGAATAGGTATTTTACTATACAATGGAGCTGCCCAAATAAATTATGTGTGTTTATTGGAATGTTTCCCGTTTAATACTGAAGAGATTAAATATGATATATAATTCTAAAATTGCAAACTAACTTCTCCATATGATGAAGAAAATTGCAGAGTTTTTTTTTATTTGGTCTAATAGCTAATAAAATTAAGTTTTTAATAAAACATGCTTACAACATATATCTGTACCCCTTACAAACTGTTTAAAACGTAACTAGTTATATCTTAAATTAATACTAGGTCATGCATAATGCAACACTGTAAATCACTTTCGCAACGTAAACAAAGAACAGCTGTTCACATAAAAATGCAGTTTTAGTTAAAATCTAAATAGCATTTGTTATTGTAGTAAAATATTATGTGAAGAAATAATTAGATTAATTAATATAATAATAATAACAAATAGAAAATCGCCAAGCAATAATAATTTATATTGCAGCAAAATAATGACAACATCGATGGAACTATATCGCTACAGTTTTACCGCAGGTGCCTTTGCTGCTGGCGGTAGTTTTTTTGGACGCGCGCCAAGCCAATTGTCGGAGCTGCCGGCATTGACAAGTGCATTTGCGCCAACAGCCGCGGCAACATACTATTTAGGTGAGAAATGTCATAAATACAAATGAAAGCAAGTTTTGTTTGTATTTTTTTTTTTTAGAATTACTTTTTTTGCGTGCTGTGCCTATTATCTTGATGGTGATTTGTAATGTACTAAATTGGCGCTATTTTCTAAAAGCTTTGCAGTGTACTGAGCACACATTGACTGCAACGGTGCTTACCGCTGCCACGAATTATATGTTATCGGTAAGGGTTTGGTTAAATGCATATGCGTATAAATTAATTAAGATTATTTTTAATAGTTTATGTTAGGTGCACTTGTTTATCGTGAAGAGATTACACTTATGTCAACGGTTGGTGCTATATTTATTATAACCGGCCTTTGGTTTCTATGTAAAGCACAAGAGGAGCAAAAACTAAACACAAAACATAAAAAATTACATTAAAAAATAGAAAATAGAGTAAATTAGTAAAATAAAAACGTATTTTTTATTATTAGCCAATTATTAAACCACTGTTTGACAGTTGTGGCTTTTGTGATAAGTAATAAGTACAACCATAATATGTGAGGTGTTACACATCGTATTAAACGGCTCTTTTATAATTATGGCTTTTCTGATAAATAATAAGTACCATCCTTAGGCCCTACGAAGAAGAAATGACAAAGAGAGCATTCGCTTGGCGAGCCTTTAACTTCACAGCGCCGATACGTTCATCTGAATGTCGCAAAAGAAAAATCTTCAGTCTTGTGAGAACATTGCACTCTGCACGATAACATGATGTGTCCGTCGAACACCTGATAGTAAGGCATGCAGGCTTTCGGTAAATCAACACAATACGCTCCTCTTTAAAAGTGTCTGCAGGCGTGTTTTCACAGAAATCATCTTTGCACTCGCCTGCTTGAAGTGAAGCCGTCTCCTAGAAGCAATCTTAAGACAGTCAGGTCTACGTAACCGGAACTGACCCGGTATTTGCATCCAGCGAAGGACTGTCAACTCGTCATTCGACGACATAAAACAATACGCCTACCAGATTGCGAACGCAACTAATTTAAGATATGCAGTGAAACACCATTCACAGTGAAGTCATTAACATCTTTACCGACTCCCTCCCAGCGAACGCCGTATTTGGAGTCAAACTACTACCTATTGTCGACGAAGAGCTCGAGTTGTCTTGAGAATATAGAGTGACCCTTGCGCAACTTTACTCTATGACAAAATATGTTAGTATTATTGCTGTTGTATTGACAACCTTTTGGAAAGTTCGGATTCCTTTTCGTTTACCTAAATCCCGTTTTCGTGAAATTGGGTTTCGACATGGTTGTATTGAATAAAAACGTCCCACTAAATAATATTTGGTTGCAATGCTGGAACAGCTCTTGGCTCCATATTATAAATTCGTGAGGGAAAATTTCATTCTAACAGTCTCTTGAGCACCACCCACCCGTAATGAGAAACATTGAATTTTTTTATAGTTTTTCTCTTGGTTGTTTCTTTCTCTTTTTTAATATAAGTAATATTTTTGTATGATTTATTTGTTGTTGTTTTTATCAATTAAATTTAATAATAATAATAATAGTAATAATAATTATTATAATAGGTAGGCGTATAATTACTTTCTGTTTTGCTCTTCATCTCAAGTTTGTCTCCTTGAAATACTAAACAAATCATATGCAATCAGGTGAAGACAACAACAAATGACACAAAATTTTTATATTTCTTTTTCACTGATAGCCCTGCTCTATCTATAAAGCACGCTTATAGCGGCTATTATTTTGAACTGATTCCCTTCTTCTCTTATCATTTTATCATATGTAGTTGTTGTTTTGCAGTCGACATTTTTCTAGCACATCTAAACACTTAAAATATTAATTCTTCTGTTTTTTTTTTACAAATTATCATTGTTGTAACTTTTGCATTGCGTAGCTTGTTACAGCAGCAGCTGCCAACTGGGTTGCGCTGTTACGCTGTGTTGCTGATGCTGCTTGCCATTTATTTTGGTTGTGCGTCGCGCAATATTTGAGATTTTTTTCGCATAAATGTGTCATTTGTTTTTTTTTGCGTTTTGTTTTAATTGATTTCATATGCTCAACTTGCTGATTCATACTTTTGTTTGCTGGCTTACATGATGAAAGAGCAATTACATACATTTATAATATTTATTTATTAGAAAAAAAATGAACATAAATAAGTATTTCTGTAATTGAAATTAGCATAAGTTTTCTTTGCGTTTCTTTAAATATAATATTTTTTCCTTTTTTTCGCTTTCTGTACTTCTCCTTTGTTTTGTTTTTGCTTTCACTTGTTTCTCCCATTTTTTTTGTTATTTTTTTTTTTGTAGTTTTGTTTACGAAATTAATTGTTAACGCGCGCGCGTGTTTGTTTACGTTCAACTGTTGCAGTTTCGGTTGCTTTGGGGTGGCCGCTGTTGCCAATGTGTACTGCAGAGTTTTGACATTCGTCACACTACTAATTAAAGGTTAACATATTTTGTTTTGTGGTTTTTGCGTGTATATATGTAAATGTATGTGTATATATATTCGTGTGTTTATGTTTTTTGCTTCTTGGTTTTGTTATCCTCATATATATATTTATATATATATATATATATTCACGATTCTTAAGTGGTTCTCATCATTCTGCCTTCTGCTTCAATGCTGCTTCATTTCGATTTCATCACACCCACACACTCCTTTCCTTCTTGGCATCTACTTCAATCAATTTTTATTATCCAAACCCATTGGTATGCGCTGCGATGAGCGGTTCATATATGAGCCGGACGATGGGTTGGACTGTCCGCCACTGCCATTACGCCCACCAAGCGTGCGTGATGGTGGCGCATTGCCACGTCCGTTACCGGTGCCACCCCCGCCATTGCCACCGCCGCTGCCGCGCGGACCACGATAGTTGCCGGATTCGTAACGTGAGCCCGAATCTTTATTTGAGTACACATTGCCGCCACCGTTCTGATAGTACGAGCCGCTCGACGAATTTTCATTGTTGCGGAAATAGATGCCACTTCCGCCACGACCGCTGCCGTTCTGTTGCGAATTGCCATAACTACCGCGACCGCGTCGCCTTTGGAACTGTCGTCCGTTATTATAGTGACCTGCAAAGTTAAATTGCAAATTTAAAATCTTGTCAATTACGCTATCAGAGCTCACTTACCACCATCCTGTTGTTGATTTGAATTCCAATGATTGGATTCATGAGCGTTACCCGATGATTGGTTGCCATCGCTGTAGCCACCACCACTACCGCCAACACTGGGTCCGGCGCCACTGCCACTACCTGCACCACCGCTACTGTTGCTGGACGTCCATTCGATTTTGCGTACAATCGCTGGGGTGTTGTCGCTGTTGCCACTTGGGGTCGATGGGTTCGACAGCGCGTTCATCTCGGCGCTCCATTTTGTGGGCGGCTCCAAAACGTTGTTTGCGCCAGCAACGCTGCTGCTACTGCTGACACCGCTAGAGGATTTCAAAGCATTGGCAAGCGCAGCAGTGGCTGTGGCATTGGTGACTGCAGTGCTGCTGATGTTTGCGGCTGCACGTACACTGGCCGCAGTGGCTTTGGACATAGCATCCCATTCGTTGGCTATCACCGATTCGCTGGCATTGAATTTGCTGTGTGTGCCCAAGTCTTCGTTTACTTTCAGCTCCTCTGCTGCTGCGGCTGCTGCAGCAGCGGCAGCGGCAGCTGCACTGGCTTTAGCCACCACGGCTAGTTGCTGTTGCATTTGCTGTTCGTAAGCTAGGCCGACGACGCCATTATCGAAACCCAAATAACCGGCGGCGGTTACATCCGAGACACGTACATCACCTGGTTGCATACCCAATGTTGGCTGTGCCTGTTGCGCTTGCTGTGGTACTTGTGGCAATTGTTGTTGTTGTTGTGCATTTTGTTGAGCCAGACGTGCTTGCGGTGCGGCCATACGCGCCATTATCATTATTGGTGCTTGTTGTTGTTGCTGTTGTTGTTCGGTAAGCAATAACTGTTGTTTATGGGCTGTGACCGCATCTTGTGGCTGCATGCCCGGACTCCCGACGGGGGAGAACAATTGTGGATGCTTCTGTTGCTGCTGTTGTTGTGGGAACATTGGGCTCGGGTTGTTGCTCGCAATAGTAGGCGTATTGCTGCTGTTCGCACTAGTTGGTGCTGTTACACTTGCGGCCGCCTGCATGGGTGGGAATGATTGGTTGGTAAATGTTTGCGTTGGAATTGTTTGTTGCGGTTGTGATTGCTGAGCCTGCTGTTGTTGTTGCTGTTGCTGCTGTATGATTTGCTGCTGTTGCTGTAAATGGTGTTGCTGTTGGTTTTTGTGCAGCTCTGCTGCTTGCAACTCACCACCATGTACTAAAATATTTTGTTGTTGCAATTGCTGTTGGGATTGGGAGAGACTGTCTTGTGAAATTGGTGGCTGCTGCTGTGTTTGTTGTGGCGGTTGTTGTTGTTGTTGCTGTTCGAACACAACACTGCCAATGGGCGCATTGCCAGCTAATTCTGGTGAATCAAGTTCGCTCTCTTGCAAAAAGTAAAAACTACCATTTCCAATTATCTCCGCTACAGGGCGCATTTGTTGTTGTATAAATTGCTGGCGATTATGTGGGAACAAACCCTGTTCCACAGCGCGCACTGTTGTGGGTGTGAAATGACCTGGTGGTGGTTGTGGTGCTCCATGTATGGGTATAGCACCTTGGGGTAACTGCGCAGCGGCGGCTTGTGTGCCTGGGCTAGTCATCAACTGACGCTGTTGCTGCGGTGGCGCCTGTGCAATGGGTACCATTTGTGGTGGTACTTGTGGTACACCGATAATACTGCCTGGTGGCACCTGTTGCATCTGTGGTGGTGCACCTTGCATTTGCTGTGCCGTGAACATGGCTACATGCACTGGTGCGGCGCCTGTACCTTGTAGTGGTGCTGGAAAATTGGGGGGTACTGCACCAGCTACAGCATTTCCTGGTTGTATTACAACTGCATTCAGTGGTTGTTGTTGTTGGGTTTGTGGTGGTTGAATACCGCCCTGTACCTGTTGTTGTACATCAAGGTGCTCCTTTGTTGTTTGCTGTGACACCAATTGCTGGGGCAAGTTTGGTTGTTGTTGTTGCTGCTGTGGCAAATCGTTAGCGTTACCTGCAATTGCAGTTTGCAAAACGGCATCTTCATTTAAACCAGCATTGGCATTCTGCTCATCCAAATCATCTTCTACATCAATAGATGATACGTTTAACTTCTCCAACCCTTCCTCTAAATATATCTCGTCTGCATTAGCCACATCTTCACCGTCGGCGGCATTGCTAAACTCTTCCTCCTCTTCCTTAATCTCAACCTCTGCCTCTGGTGTTGCCATATAAATCTTATCAAGGTAACCAGATTCCTGAATTTTATTGAAGATTAAACGTATCTGATCATAAGTAAAGTTTTCTGCATAGATCTTGGGGCGTCCGTCAATGGTCATTGAATAAAGTTCGGCCGCTTTTTGTGCGGCAGTCACGAATGGTACATCATCTACAGTCTCGGGACGGGTCGTACGTACATCGCAACAACTAAAACAAAATATATATTTAAATTTATTTTTTTCTTTTTTCAATTCTACTACTTACAATTTATCCAAAATGGTGATATCGGCAGTTTCCAATTTCAATGCGCCATTGGCTCCGTTTACAAAGTCGGCACGAATGGTCTCATCTTCGAAGCAATTGATGATATTTTGAATAACTAAAGCTTCACGGATTTTGGCAGTCTCAGCAAGGGCACGTGTAATCAGATCCTACAATATACAAAATGCCTTAAATGTTTTTAAATAATTTTATATGTGTATTAAGTACCTTGCGTGCTTGTTTCCTTTGCTCCTTTTCAGCTTCTTTCACAAATTGCCACATTTGCTTGGAAAAATCGCGTGCGAATTCCAACATAGCAATAACAGCGTCATACTTTGCTACAGCAGCCTTCTGGTCGGAGCTCAACTCCTTGCCAGAAGCTTGAATGGTACGATATGATTCCAATTTAGTCTGTGAAAAACAATTTTAATAATAAATAGTAGTGGAATAGACATTACATATAGCATGAAAAAATTTTAAACACAAAAATTAAAACTTTAACTTCGGCTGCACCGAAGCTATAATAGCCTTCACAGGTGCAATTCTTGTAGAATAAATAGGTATAAAGAGATAATTATCTTGATTTTGGTCGGTCGGTTTGTATGACAGGTACATATATTAATAAATTATTGAGAGGTAGTAAATTTTGCACAAAAACAACTTCCACGCAGGGATTTGATGTTGAACGTACAACAAATATATAATTCTTGGAGAGTTATGCATGCAATACCAGGGAAATGTTCATATCGTACCTTTTTCAACAGAAGTAGGGTGCACAGGTGTCTTTGTAATAGATATCACTCATTCAAGTTTTTATTGTTAAATGCTTATCAACGAGCGATTAAAAACTTTGTTGACGAATATGCAATAGAAAGTAGTAAACAAAATGAAGCGGTGTGGAAAACATAAATAACCTTTAATTTTATGCGGAAATGGTAAATCACCGAAGGCAAACACTTTTTTGCTTATTACGAATAACATGGAATGCAGTAATTAAGCAAAGTATAGTGGTAGCAATAAAAACAAAATTGTAGCAGATATCAAAAAGGAGATAGGTAATAACAGAAATACGAAACAGTAAAAAAAAGTAAGGACCATGAAAAACTATACAAAAAAGTGGCAAGAGCGAAGCGAAATTGCTGGTATAAAATAAAAGATGGAAAATCGAACAGAAGCACATGGAGTTCCCCTATTATACACTAGTGATGCCACATTACAAAGGCCGCTGAATAAATTGCTTCAACAATTGACATAGGTCAATGAAACCCGTCAACAAATATATAAGCAGTGATGAACTTCTCATACAAGCATGCGATGCCAAACGGGAGTTTAGTCAGCGCACAAATTGTCATACTTCTTTATCGAGTCATTCAATAACACAAAAGCAACACAATTATTATTTTCATGTTCTTTGTGTTACACACTTTTCGCTCCCCCGCACGGATGGCAACCGTAATATATTCCGAGTGTTGTAAATTGTTGCTGCTACCACTGCTGCTTTGCTTTTGCTATAATCGCCGTAACAAAGATGGCGTCGCGCGAAAAAATTCTGCGAAATACACCGAACAAAACCGAAATAGCACGAATGCCAAATTTTTCTTAAAATGAAAGGAAATGAAGTTAATGCAAAATCTATTTGCACCAAAAAAGTTTTTAGTACAAAATTACATAAAAATATAATAGCACCAAATAGCAGAAAATTCGAAAATGCTGCAATGACTAATACACAGCATAAATTACCACAATTTGTTATGACCGACGCACAATTATGCGGCCGGTTTAGTTAAATGTCTGTGGCTTTGTTTCAGCCAGCTTTGATTTATTGCACTTTCTTAAAAGGGCTTCTTTGCGAATCCTCCGGGATTGTTGGCATAAGTCACGGCAGTAAAATACTTATAACTTATACTTCACTTACCTTGCGTTTCTCCAAATTGCGTATCTTATGGTCAATTGTAGTGATCGTTTGTTTCATTGGAATATTAGCTTCTAACACAGGATTCGTAGCAACTCCTTTTGTATTGGTGCTAGTTGAGGTAACCGAACCCTCATTAGTAGTACTGTTGGCAATATTATTGTTCAAGACTGTGCTGTTCGCATTATTCTCGGGCACAGCGTTGGAGTTACTATTGATCACATCTTGAGACTTCTTTGTGGCACCGCTACCTGTACCATTGTTACCACCGCCAGTACCATGTACAGAGCCTATGGAGGCTTGTTTCTCCAGTTTGTTTGAAGCAGAAGGCATACTTCACTGATAAAAACCGAATCAAGAATGAAGTGCAGCGCGTTTTTCTAGCGTGTCTATGAGAACGTGAATTATATGAACCGTGTGTGTCAAAATATAATCGCACCGTAGACAAAAAAGGGATAGAGCCGCAACCAGCAAAAACTAAACCACACAACGACGAAAACGATGACCACGGCGAGGAAAAATCACGAAATTCGCTCAAGCACCGTTTTAAGGCGATTTACATGGACTTTCCGAAATTAAAAGACAAAGCGTATGTGTTAAATGTAGGCAAAGACGCTTTACATTGCTTGTGAAAAAGGGCGATAGCTATAGTGCGTGCTAAATATATTTGTTGCCCTCTCGTGCAAAGGAGCTCAATTCGCCGGGTAGTTGTTCGAAAAAGTCACAGTGTTGCCAGAAACGTATACAATATTTCTGTGTACTGTAAAATTAGTGGTTTCGTTATTTATTGCTTACGACAAAAAAGAACGATAATAGTGATTTGACTGTGTGGATATATTTTCTAAGTGACAAATTGACTTTAAAATTTGAAAAGGTTAGTACCTGATAGAAAATAAATTTAGTGGAATAACTTGGTAATTAGTTGCTAAAAATCGAATATGAGTGCGAGGGCGTGTGGTTACTATAAATTTATATTTCACTCAAGTCAAGTCTAGTTTAAGTTTTCTTTCAAACTTTTAAATCATTTGCTTCTCCCACTAAAGTCAGAAGAAAAAAGAAAACAGTTTATATAATACTTCTTCAAACTTTTGCATTTTATTGATATTTTATTATAATATTTTATAATAACTTTCAAAAATGCGTCATATTAAGTGCAATTGGTTATAACCGTACTTTATTTATTTTCTAAAACAAACAAGGCACTTCGTTTTTTACAATTATCATTTTATATAGAAAATAATGTGAAATTCATTAAAGGAAAAATAAAAGATTGAAATTAAAATGAAATAAATAATAATAATAAAAATAAACAATGATAAAATTTTAATTTAAGATGAGTATAAAGGAAGAACTATTATTATGATACTTTATGAATTTTCAAAAATGCTGTTTACTTTTCAAAAGTTAACTGTTTTTTTTATGTATTTTTTATAACTACAATATGAAATCATTAAGTATCCACCAGTGGCTTAAGTCTGTTACAGGAAAGGTAGCACTATACAGTCGTATAGTCTATATGGTTAGGAAAAATTTAGACTGTGTGTAAGTTGGAAGCAGCTCTGCGTATAATTTATTCAATAATGCTTAATGTTTAATGCAAAAAAAAAAAACAAAAAAATAAATTAAGCAGTTCAAATAATTTTAATAATATAAATACTATGAAATAATTACTAAATGAAAATATTTTTGGAAGTTTTGTTAAATGGAAAGCTATTTTCGGAAGCCTACAATTTTTTTCAAACATGAAAGATTTTCTTTTTTATAAATTATAACAATTTAAATTAGCAGGTTCTTGGAATAAACTGGAATGGAAGCAATTTTCGGAAGTTAACAATATATGTTTTTAGAATTAAATTTTCGTTGATTCGTGGAAGATTAATTTGCCTTCAAAAGAAACTTGTTACTAATTTCTTCAAATAACTAAAGATAAATATCAAAAATTTTTGTTTAAAAAATATGTTTAATCATATTTTTCCAAAATTTTGTTCTTAAAAAAAATATTTTTACTAAATAACACTTTTCAAAACAATTTTTTTTTTCAAAATTAAGTTATTTTCATAAACAAAAATTTTTCATATTAAATTTTTTTCAAAATATATACAGTGAAAGCTCTATTAAATGGACGGTCCGAACATTTTTGATGTGTATTAAGCACAATCTATTAAGCGGACAAGTCTACAGGTATTAACCATACAGAAAGGCTGTGTCCGCTTATAGGAGATTTCACATTATATACATATATTTTCAAATAAAATCTTTTACAATTTTTTTTTTTTCAGAGTAATTTTTTTTTTCAAAATAAGTTTTTTTCAAAATAAAATCTCTCAAAATATTTTTTTTCAAATTATAAGTTTTGCGCAAAAATAATAAATCTCGCTTAAAAATTTATCTGCATGTTTGCCACATTTGGCAACCAATATCAGCTCACATACAAGTTGACATACAGATGGCGCTAAAACATAACGGAAGCGAGATAATGGCAGAATTTCATTTGCTTTTCATATTTCGTTGACAAATTATCCTAATTGGTAATTTTAAGTGCTATAATTTTAAATTTTTGATAATATCTAAATTTGGTTGTTTTTTCACTAATTCTCAATAGTATTTTTAACAAAAGTGTAAACGCTCAATTTTCTTGTGCTATGCAAATTTTCGCTTAAGGCGGTAGAAGCTGCGTCCAAACACAGCAGTGACACTACGTTCAACACCAACATCAGGAAGGGCGAACTACTGAATACAACAACAACAACGATGGACAGTGCTAAGCAATTTTCCAAAATTTCTTCTTTATGCTCCACATTCTTATGCACCGTTGTTTTGCAGGAAAATTTATTGATATTCAATTGAGTCGCTGTCCAATATTGTCGAAGATTTATTAGACGAACGCCGCCGCGTCCAATAGTCAGTGTAGCCGCGTGCTTCATCATAGTGCTGGACAGTCGTACGCCACGGTGGCCATTGCAGTTATTCTTCTACGAGATCCCAAACCATGAGTGAGGCGTCTGTGCCGCCCACTGTAACAACAGTCTGATCGCCGTAGAGAAAACGTGAACATGCCAGCATACCGGAGTAGACTTTCGCTTCGTGAAATTCGGCGCGTGGACTAATACAGGGATATCTGTGGGAATAAACAGTAAATTAAAACTTTGAATAATTTTGGAACTTAAAATGTTGTCATGCCTGAAAATGCGCAGGTAGCCATCGGCATCACCGGACACCAGCATGTCTTGCGCCGCCGAACGACTGCAGGTGGCAATAATTGTGTTGTTGTTGCTGTAGTAACGGTTACTCCACATGCCTGCCACCAAAAAGCCAACAGTGCAATTGCTAGTCAACCATTTGACATCTTTCATAGCAATGGGACTACGCTCCGGCGAGAGTGACTTAGCATCCCAGAAGAGTAGATCAAAGTCAATGGTGACCGTTTGCACGAAATTGCCATCCATGCTCCAGTCCAGATGTGTGAGCGGCTGTGAGCCGCGTATTTTATTCACCTTCTTGTAAGAGAAACCGTCGCGCGATACGCGGAACAAATATATGCTGCCATTCTGCGAGCCCATTGCAATCATGTCGCCAACTAAATAAGGAATAATAAATCTCCTTAACCAATCCAAGTTAAAGCAATGAAAACTACTCACCTTGATTGAACGCTACACAGTTCAGCGGTGAGCCGCAGACACGCAACGTCAGCATAACGGAACCATTTTCACAATTGATGACAAGCAGATGACCCTCAGTGCTGCCAGCAGCCAGTGCAGTGCCAAATGGATGAAAAGCTAGTGAAACACACTCGTAACCGGTTTGTATAGTCCAAATTAATTTGTTTTTGCGCCACAGTGCGATATGTTTATCATGGCCGGCAGTGGCGAACACCTCATCTTCGGGATGTGCAGCCAAGCCCCATAATTGGCGACCATGGCCGAAAACGACTTGTGTAAAGCGACGCTGTAGTGAACCCTCTAAAATGTTATTACGTGTGGTGCCCACATAAATATTGCCATCATTGCGTCCTGGACGTTGTGGATAAATAGTGCGTACGCCGCCAGCGGCCTCTGGAAGCTAAGCAAAGAAAGTTTAGTTAGAAAATGCATTAAGCATTCTTGTTAAGGTTGCTTACTTTTGTGTCTGCAATCTTTTTGTAATTTTGTAGGGAGTCCCAGGCGGCAATTTTACGATCCTTCTCACCGCCCGACAGAAGCGTACCCTCGCCCAGCATAATCAGACAACCAATACCCTTGTTGTGTGCCTCGAATTCCGTGCGTACAAAGTAGGCGCCATCCGAGTCAACCGAATAAATGGTTATGAAACCATCGGAATCGGCAGTGATGACATCACCATCCGGTTCGAATTGCACGCTGGTGACATGCGAACGTGATGGCTGCTTTACAATATCGGTGCGTTCGAAAAAACCATCTTTGCGACGATGCCAAAAAGCCAGATGCCCACGCCCATGTGTGATAATGAGATTATCGTCCAGCGGATGAAAGGCGGCGCCTGAGAGGCCTTCTTGCAGCGTCTACAAATATAAAATACATTTAAGGAGGTGTTGTTGTGCATATTGCAGCTACACCTACTGCAACTTTTCCGAGCAGATGTCCCCATTGCCATTGCCAAACTGAAAGTATGCTTTCGCGCCCACTGTCCACAGCCAATATATAGCTGCCACCGTTCTGCAAGTGATTAAATGTTGCATGTTGGCGTTATAGAAATATGTGGTTGCAATAAATTTACCAGTTGTGAAAAGGCCACCGCTGTGACGCCGCTATCCAACTCGCCCATGCCGAAAACATAAAGTGTCTGCAGTGATTCGGTGCTCCAAATGCGCACATGCGCTTGTGATTTACGATCGCGTCCCGCTTTCTGTCCCGAAGCCACGAGCTCACGTGATGGATGTACATCCATGCTGTTGACAAAGTGTATTAAAAAGTATAAATTATATACGAAAGCACACTTCACCACCATAAAAACACACTAACCACATAATGTCCTCGGTGTGTCCAGTATAGTGTCGCTGTGCATCTTCCTCACGATCCAGCAGCACAGCCACAGCAGCTACGTAATACAATAGCTCACCCGATGGCAAAACCCAGAGATTACGACGTGCATCAATGCCACGATAGCCGTGACTGCGCATGAAAAAGGAAAGTTAAGCAGAATGTCAGTATAACTTGGTATTAAAGCAGGGCAGCAAGCGCGTTCCCAACTTACACCCACTGTAGCTGCAATTTTTTATCGGGCGGCGTATTATCCGCGGGCGCATGATGTAATGGTGGATAGAAGGTACGCCGCAAGCCACGTATGGTCACTTTGGTGGGCTCCTCTTTCATAATGTCCAACATGCTGTATTCACCGTTCGCACGTAAAATCTCACTCTCCGGCGCATAGAGAATGCGTGGACGACTTTTACTGCGTGGACGTGCACCGCGTAAAGGAACCTTAGGCAGTTCTTCTGTGGGTAGTATTGGCGCTGCGGCGACAACGGAGGGGCGCGAACGTGAACGCCTAATAGGCGAACCGGCAATTAAGGCAGTGCCAGTTGCTAGATAAAATGTGTCAACATCGGCAAATTCGTTGCGTAGTTGTGAAAAGCTGCGTACCTGTAATGCAACGCAGACAAATTATAACGTGATTAGTGGTTTGAGGATACAGACATGGCACGATTGCAGAATAAAAGAAATAAAAAGAAAAACTTGTTAAATCGTCGGCGTGGCAAATCGGCGATTATGCGGCTATTGTGTCTTTGTCAATGGCCTTTTTCAACTCACCTCTTGTCCTGTGCCCGTGTACATTTTCTTGGCGCCATTTATTTTCAAAACTTGACCCAAATCTTCTAAGACCTCTTCGAATGGCTGCGATGTGCGCAAATTCAACAGCACACGACACTGCAAAAGAAATTGGGCACAATAACATTAAAAATAATGGTATACACATTTTGGGTTCAACAAATAATTATTCAGTCTTAGTTATTCCTAATAGAGACCACCTTTTTCTAAGGCTTGCGGCTATGACATAAATCACATGCTAAGCAATCAAATGTTCAACGGTAATTAGGCCATATGACAGCGTAATAACGGTTCACTAACCAATTAAAGTCAGGGTTGCATGAAACGAGACAGCATAGCACGGAGGGCAACACTTGGAAAATAGCACATTTGAAAATTAAATGAAACCGAATAGCGTAAAGTTGTGGGGAGGTATTAGTCTGGACTATGCTTTGTGTGGAGAAGGGGTCTCAACATTACTTATACCCTCGTAATATGTTGCACAGTTGCACAGAGTATAATAGTCTTTTTCACCTAATCATCGCCATTAAAACAATCTAGAGAGATATAGAGTTAAATATGTATGTATATCAAAGTTCAGAATTATTTTTCGTCTATCCTTTTGTCGCTCGCTTGAGAAAAATTTAATTATTTTGATGGTACAGTGTTTATGTGGCCTTGAACTGAGTCGGTTTTTTGATGAAATTTCAAAAATATCTGTATTAATTTTAATCAAATTTGGTGATATATTTACATCCTTACTGAAAATGGTAAAATCCTACGATAACCATGGCTTTTTTTAATAAAAAATTTCATCAGATTCCCTCACTTTACGATACATAAATCAAGTACCACTGAAGATATCGAAATAAAACTGCACACAATTATCGCAATTAAGGTTTCTCTCATTTAAAAATTGATGAAATCAGACTACAAATTAAAGGCTTCGAGTCTATGAGTCTGTTTTTACGGAAAATATGGATAAATTTGCGAGACATTTTAATGAAATTCAGAAGGCCTCTGCAGTCAAAGTATCTCTCAATGTTTACGCCCTAATATCGTTTATGAGAAGCTCCGAATCCTTTCCTTTCGTGATCCACAATTTTCGAATCCTCTCAGCAATCTGAGCCATATGTCAGCAATAACGCGCCGAATATTTTCTTTTAAGGCATCAATCATCTAGGACTTATCAGTGTAGAAAGCGATATAGGGCGCTTACCAAAGTTTCCAACAATAAAGTGCTTATTTCGTTGCCTGTACGGCATGTAGTAGTGTCTTGTTCGAACCAAAGATCGTCCACATCAATATCCTCCGATGTTGGCATGAAAAAGTTATTTACGATTGTTTTATAGGGTTCCTCATTTACTGTAACATTTTAGGTGGCTTTTTGAAGAAATATATATCATATACTATATATCTATGATTCCCTCTGCACATAGAGCACACCAAACATAGACTTTTTGAGTATGTAACGGTGCTTAGTGGATTATCATCACTCCAAATGCGACAATTTTGTTTAATAAGATACCCATTCAACTTATAGTGATCTTCATCGCTAAACAAACTGTACTTGTGAAAATCGAAATCGGTTGTTCATTTCGTTTTGGCAAATTTTAACCAAACGTACGACGCGCTAGATGGTTTCGAGTCCACAAACCTTGATTCTTTGGCAAAATTCTCCATCGTTGATCGGAAGTACTCATTCGGATCTTCGTTGATACTCTGCTCCACAGCAGCAAGAGTCGCTTGATGTAGAAATTCCTACTGGAGTGTCGTCATTGCTGCGTTTCGCCAGCGATGGTCTCGTCACACCAGGAGCAGTACTCCCACTCAGAATAGATCTAGGAGTCGATTTCGTAATCCCTTCACTTTGTTACCTTTCCGACTCGTTTGTCTTTTTATAAGTATCCATGTAGGTAGGGTCGCCACACAGAGCAGCTATCCGTCACCCGGAACGGTAGTCGCCTCTAAATGTCCCAAAGTTTTCTCAGTAATGAGGCTAAGGCGCGGGTTGACGCACGCTTTTATGAGGCTATACATTCAGAGCCGACTAGCGCAAAGCAGAAGTCCTCATAACTTACACCTACCACAACAACTTAACGACGAGGGGGATGGAACGTAATCGGAGGCCAGTCAGGATTTTAACGGGACGGGGGCGGTAGCGACATTAGCGCGTCAACCATTTCTGATGAACGTTAGCACATGATATTCAGGTGTCAGGTGCCGTAGCCCAGGGTTCTACCAAAATCCTAAAGAGCTAATCGTACTCATAATCGAGTTCCACAGCTACAGTCGTCAGGAGTTGAAAGGCTGGTCATTTAGCGTTACTCGGGATGCACCAACTAGGAGGCGACTTGCACATGTAGTAGTCCACGTACGGTATTTAATCAGCAATCTGTCCTAATCTAACCATCCTTTTTTTATATTTGGATCTTGACCACTTTATGGGCCCACTGTTGTAATTTTTCTCATTTATTTACCATAACATTGTATACATTTTCACTTTTAAACCAAAGGGCCAAATTTAAAATCCGTGTCATTTGCAATAACAGTGTAACATGCAAATTTTCCAGCGAACGCCATTTTTTGCGCTTTTGCCGTTAGGCAATTAAATTTTAACCAACAGCTTCATACATACATTTAATTTGGTTATAATTTCGCAGCTACACAACGGCACTTACACATACACATGCATAAGCCTGGCTTATATATTTCAAATGCCACTCCACTTTCATTGGCTTTCTATGCAATTTACCACCATCAGCGTCACCATTAACGGTAATTATAAATTTTTCGGCAATATTCGTGTTGTTTTTTGTTGCCATTCGCCAATGTACGCATGTGTTTGTGTCGTTGTTGTTGCTAAATAAAATTACATTTTATGGCCGATAATTATGAAGTCTGTGACCCAGTTGGCCTTTATTGTATGCGGTTGCACGCGCCTGTCCGCAAAGCATGCGAACACATGAGATCTTTATGTGACCCACGAAATGTGGTCGCCTGCAATGTGTTCGAGTGCGTACGAATGTGCTTGCGCTCAAAAGCACTCGACATTTATGACATTAAAAAAAATCCTAAATTCGCATAATTACAAAATATGGCACTTTATATTAAAAGGCAACAACAAAAACACGAATTTTCGCTTGCTTTTAGCGGGCGCTTGGTATTTTGTGACCATTTGCGCGGCTGTGGTTTTGAAAGCTCGTTTCATTTTAGTACTTTGAAGAGCTGAAAATGCGAATTTGACAACATTTTGGAATATTTAATTAATTTTGAAAAGTTTGCACTAATTTCTTTGCAAAATTAGAATTCTTCTACAACAAGTAGGCTCTTTATTTGGACCTATGTATATTTCAATGACCGATAATTTTCCGGAAAAAGTTAAAATTTAAAGAAAAAAGAAAAATAGTTGGTGGAAAAAACTTTTATAACGCATATTTATTAGTAAATACAAAGGTCATTTTAATTTGTAGGCACTTTCCATTGCTTTATATCCAGTGATAATAGTCTCGCTTATAAATAGCATCTTCTGGAGTACGAATGTAACAGCCCTATTGAAAACTCCCCATCCTACCATAGTAAAACATGGTTCATTGGTTTTCTTTATTCAACATAGTTCCCCTCAAGGATGATACATCAGTTTTGTATTTCGATTTGTCTTTTGCTTCAAAATAGGCCTCAGTTTCAGCGGTCACCTTTTTTTCGATGAAAGTTTCTTCTCTGCGATAATTTTTTGAGATTTGACAAGAGAAAAGACTCGCTGGGGGTCAGATCTGGAGAATACTGTGAATGCCGAATCAATACGAAGCCCAATTCATGGACTTTTGACATAGTTTTTAGTCACTTGTGACACTGCTCCGAATTATCAACTCGTCGCACAGAGCTTATTCGTAAATGATTTGATATATGTACATGTTCAGTTGAAATCTTAGAGTGCCTGATATCTCGAAAAACTTCACTTTACGGTCATACAAAATTATTTTGTGGATTTTTCTGACGTTTTCGTCGGTAGCAAACTCTTTTCGGCGTCCTCTATGATCACCACGTCTAAACTGAGCGTACCAATCCTCTAGGATTGATTTTCCTGGGGAAATGTCCGAAAACTCCTTGTAAAGTCTACTGCATTTTTTCCCTTCAAAAATAAATATTTATCAACAATTTTTTTCACAATAACATAAGTTGCTTGATTTAAAATGATACAATTCACAAATTAATGATTCAACAGCTGTAAAATTCTTACACGCGCCTAAAAATCATATGGATTTAATTATAATAGCGCCATCTATGTGTGAAATCACTATCCACAGTATATTGGGGGCAAGCGAGGGTATGAGCTCGTTGCGTTAAGGGGGTATTCTAGCCTAGAAATTTAAAAAAATCGAAATTTTTTTTTATATTTTCAAAGTTTAACTACTCAAGAATATGTGTACAAGAGGATTTTTCAAAATTCAAATTATTTTCGGAGATATAGGCATTTTTCTGACTCGGCATCCAAACTGGTTTGCCCGGAACGCGAAACTTTAAATAGGTTTTTCTCAAAAGTGGCTTTTTCGGAACGATGCCCACGATTTCTCAGGTTCTACTGGACCGATTTACTTGAAATTTTTATAGAGTCTTCTTTATAGGCTTGTCTATGGTTGGAACTAGCCCCATCCCAAAATTTTTATTTTTATTATTTTTAAAAAATTCGAAATAGTCAGAAAAAGTAATCAAATAAAATTTTTTTTCAGGCAGTCGCCATTTTGTAGAAAAAATGCTTCCCACTTTTCCGTAGTTCCGACCATTGCGACATTATTCTAGATTAATAATCTTTTTTTTTTTGGTTTCAGATAACTAGGAGAGTTGAAATCATGGGAATGGTCACGTGGAAATTTTTAGAGACCCCCCCACTTCGTCAGCTCATAATTTTTGAAATTTTTTACTTTGTTTAGTTTTTAATTTTTTTCTGTGCTCTTCAAAAATTAATAAATAACTAATAAAAAAATGGATGGTAAAAATATTAATTGCCTTTTTTTAGGACACTTTAAAAATTACCTGAAGTTCATGCTTCTAGACCAGAATACCCCCTTAACCTTTCACATTTCACAGATTTAATCGAGAACATATTTTAAAGCCAACGAGTGTTTTTCGATCTTCTCAATTGAGCCAAATATTAAAAAGTTAAGGAGATGGCATGAGAGGTTTAGGTGGATATATTGGGTATGAAAAGCGTTCTTGCTCAACAGGACCCAATAAAGCAGATCTTTTTTTTCAAAAATAGTACGTCTGTGGCCGAATTTAAAGCCAAAAACGCAATGAATACCATTCATCAATCACGGTATTCACCAGCTTTAGCTTCGCGTGATTTTTTCTTGTTCCCCAAATTGAAATTGCCGCTCTGTGGAACTTGCTTTCAGCCGATCGAAGAGATCAAACAAAATTCGCTGAAGGCCATCCCACAAAGTGCTTATGAAAAATGTTTCGAGGAATGGAAAAACTATTGGCATTAATGTATTAAATCTGGTGGGGATTACTTTGAAGGCAATAAAATGAATATTAAGGAATAATTAAATGTTTTGCGTTTTATTTATGTATGAGTCCACATTTTTTGCTGTTGCGTCTTTAATTTATTTTTATTTAATATCTTTTATTACAAACAATAAATATTTTTAAATATTACTAAATTCGATTTCAGCCGCATCCGTTATGATGCTGCTCTTTAAATTTACAAATGCTTTTAAATTACATATTTAAAACAACACATTTTTTCTACTTTCTTTCATATATACAATCAAATTTCTTTAAAATTCTTTCATGTTTCCACAATTTTCGCCTCTTAAATGCGTATTATTTCGCCGTGAACGTGCACATGGCATATGCAAATATTTGCACATACTTTTAGGCTCTCAGCCAAATTCACAAGACTTGTCGAAGCTTATACACATGCACACCTTGCCTTCACTTAATTCTTATTTATTGTTTGCTCTCGTCTCGCATCCGCTATCGAAGCCATACAAAAAATTCTGCAAGCCTTTGCGCCGTTTGACGTCAGCAATACGATCGTGATAAGATTTTAGTCGGCATACATTTGAATCCGGTCTGGCATATTTTTAGGCGCACAAGCAGCTGTTATGGAGTGCTTATGGGATGTAGGCAAGGTATTGTCTGGGCCGTAGTCTAATGCGAACGTGATGTCTTTGATATTTGCCTTGAGGCTTCTCTTTTAAAGTGCGTGTGCCTACTTTTTCTGTTTGAGAAGTACAGTTAATATGTGTGAATGTTGTTAAAGTGTATTTTTATTACATTTTTTAACACATTATTGTTGTAAGTTGCTGTTGTTGCCTCTGCTTTACATTTCACACGTGCAACTGATTGCCACGGCAACGATTTGTGTCTGTCTGTGCGGAATTTTAATGTGCCAATAGGGCGCAATAATTACTGTGGCTTGCATTAATTATCGTTGCATACTTGGTGGCGCAATTGCGACTGACAATCCGCGATTCGCCTTTAACGCGTAATTGCGTATGTGAGGGTGGCGCTTAAATTGTAGATCAACTTGTATTCTTGAGATTTCTTAAGTTTTGATTTCTACTACGAATTTTAAAGCTAGAAGTAGATTTTATGATATCTAAAGCCTGGTTAATTGAAAAAACTTAATGATGAGTTCACAGACCACTGTCATGCCCAAAAAACTCCTTTAATCGAATATGTTTAAAGAGCCATAACTAAGCCGTAAATTAAGACACCGAACTCATATTTGGTACAACGAATTTCATTAAGTAGACACACCTGTGGTTTGAAAATTTGTGAAAAAAGGGGAGCGGCCCCATCCCCTGATAAGTTTAATGTGTATATCGTATATATCTTTCGAATCAATAAAACTACATCACCCAAACTTTGCAGAGCACAATTTCTTTCAAACCTTTTTACAGTAGTGCGTCACAGACAGTAAATTTCACATTCAGGACGGCATTAGAAGGCTGTATAGGAGCTGGTGTCAAAGTTCTACGATGTAAGTGGCACCGCCCATTTTTAGGTGAAATCACATATCTCGGGATCTGTTCGACCGATTTCAACCAAATTCGGTACAAAATATTATTTTAACATTTTTTTTCTACAGTAGAAAATTAGGGAAAATCGGATTACAAAAGATGTCTTACACCAATTGAAATTTCATCTGATTCTTTCACATTATTATATTACCAAATCCCTTGGTTTCAAATATGAGGAACGCAGTGCCTAAAGTTGACTTTTTTGCGAAAATATCGGTTAAAGTGTAAGAAATATAAGTTAAGGGAGCCTGATTTAGAAGCTGATTTAGAAGCTTCACAAAATCGATTTTTTTACTTAAATCTCTTTAAAAAATATCTAAAAATATGTCCCCAAAGTTATAGATGGAAATTCGAAATATTTTCGAAGCTAGAAGGAAAATAGTGACCGAGCGTCTAGCAGATATATGAGCGATTGACAAGATGGAAAAAAAACTAAACGGCGGATCGAATTGGGGCAAAATTTAGTATCTTTGGTATTAAATTATCTTCTATTTAAACTAAGAAAAGTCATGTTTGAACACATTTTTAATCAACATATAGTGGACAATTTTTGGCAAAAACCCAATGTTTTTTTCAAGTTTTAAAACATTGTCTAACTTTACACGTTTTTGGAACGAAGTTCCTTACTGCAGGCTTGCAGAAGATAGGATTTTGCTGCGGGAGCTAACTGAAAAAAAGTGATAGTAAAAACCGTAAGAAATAACCCGTAAGAAATAACCCGTAAGATCGCTAGTTATAGCCTACTTTTAGGTCTTGCAAAATAATTAGGCATGAAAATCTGTGAAATCTGTGAATGCAAATTAGTTTTGAGTGAAGTGCGGAACACATAGAGCGCGACAGACTGCAAACTACATCTGTCAAATATTAAAATACAGACGTTCTTATGGACACTGTTATTTTGACAGCTGCACGACTACACGACTGCAGGCCGACAGCTGTCGTTCCCGCTAACTTGAATATTTCCTATATTTGCCAACGGCAGTAGGACGACAGTAGAGTTGACAGTAGAATGGAAGATAGAAAGAGGAGGTAGAGTGGTGATGCCACTAATATGTAAAATGTAAAATTATTCACAGCTCTAACAAACTTGACGTTATTTTACAAATAAAAGCATAAAATAGCTCTATTATAGCTCTATTATATCATTTGTAATAACAATTGATAATTTAAAACAAAAAAATATTTACCAATTTTTATTTAGATATAATTTGAATTATTTTTTTATTTAAGTAATTCATTATTTCTTAAAATACTAAATTTTCTTAATACTTATCTGTACTTAAATAAAAACTAATCAGCGAAATTTGAGAGAAAAATCAGGACAACCTACATAAAATAAAATTAAGAAATATTTTTTTTGCAAATTGTATCGATTCTACATTATCCGAAGGAACTTCGTTCCTACCTGGTGTCCCACGACAGCACATTTCTTGTTTTAGAACTTTTTCAGTTTAAATAGAAAATATGTTATTAAAAAATATGAATCTATTTAAAATTTTTGTTTCAGATAGAAATTCCCAAAAGCAGAATATAAAAGATTTTGTATTCAAACAATGTCAGAATGATGTTTAAATATATAACTATAAACTCCAGAAATTTCGTTTTAATCAATTAATTCTTTCCCTCCTAAAAAATAGATTTTTTGAAGCTTCTGCAACGAGCTCCCCCCTTAAGTTCGTAGATAATTCTTTTTTGATAATACTTTGTCTGAGAATAAAAAATGGGTTGAATTGAGTCAATACTTCCTATCTCCCCTATATCTACAAGGTACGTTCCAAAGTAAACAATTTTTGAATCTAGTGCCCCCTGTTGGCGCCACCTATATGTCCACGGAGAAATTCACGACACTTCATCGATTGGAAGTGAAGTGATTGCGTTTTTAGTGTCAGTATGTTTGTGTTACCGGTGCAAGAAAAAACATCAACTTAGGTTATACCGAAACTAAAACATCCTTCAAAAAAGTTTTCATACAAGAGCTCCTTATTGATCTGCACAATTTGTTAGGAGTTTATAGAGTTGATTTGGTCAATGGCGTACGAGAAATTTCGTAAAGATGACTTGTCAAATAAACAGATTTCCTACACAAGGACTTGATTGTGATTGGTCCTTTGTACAAGGTGCATTCTAAAGTAGACTAAAACTTTCTTTACAATATTGTGACTGGTGACGAAACGTGGTGTTTCCAGTATGATTCCGAAACGAAACGCCAGAGTGCTGAATGGAAATGGATGGCACCGGACGAGCCGAAACCCAAAAAATCGCGCATGGAGAAGGCAAAAGTCAAGACAATGCTGATTTGTTTTTATGATTCCAAGGGTCTTATCTACAAAGAATTTGTTCTACCCGGCCAAAACGTTAATGCGGTATTCTACCTTGGAGTTTTGGGGCGTTTGGTGCGCCGTATTTGACGTGTTCGGCCCGAATATCGCGAAGATGAAAGTTGGCGTTTGTTGCACGATAATGCGCCGTCTCATCGATCTACGCTTGCGATCGATTATTTGACCCAAAATCAGATTTTAAGCATTCCCTGTATTCATCTGATATGGCACCGTGCGACTTCTTCCTTTTAAAAAAAATGCATTTGCCTATGAAAAGAAAGCGTTATGTAGACGTATAGGCCATTCAAGAGGGTTGCACCGGCATATGGCGGCCATACCAGCCAACGAGCTAAAACACTCGTTCGACATGCTTTTGGACCGTGAAAAAAGCTGTATTGAAGTAGAGGAAGTCTCTTTTGAATAAAATAAATTGATTTTGCTGAAAAAACATTTGGTCTGTGTTTTTTTAAGTAAGTTTTTTATGTTATAGTGCTCCGATAACGGCGGTTTTGACAAATGAGCAGCTTCTTGAAAAGAAAAGTACGTGTGCAAAACTTCAGTTCGATATGTCAAAAACTGAGGACTAGTTCGCGTATATATAGACAAACGGACTTCGCTAAGTTTGACGCAGCTCGTTTGTGGGGTTCAAGAAGAATTGGAACCCTCTATTCTATATAGGGGTTTGTTTTATTATTTGTATTTGTTTTGGCTGTCTTATTAATTATTAAACAGGGAAGTCTTCAGAATTGTTTTTAAAAATTTTTAAGAACCGCCCTAATATACACCCTAATAATATATATATCCGACGTAAACTTATAAGCTGGCATAATGACATATTTATTACCAGACAGCCAAGCTGGTTGAATGTCAAAGACACGCGAACCTCCAGCGACTATATCCATCTACATATACACGTGCACATAATGCTCACTCAAGCTATAATCCCACACAGCAGCTCATTCACTCATTCACAGTACTTGTAAATACCTCGGTTGAGTGTGCTTGTGTGTGTGTGTTAATGCGCGCAACCGCAAAATGGTCTTAACGGTGTTTTAAATGACTTTAAATGGCATAAAGTATTTTGCTTACCTGCTATACAAATAATATATATGTCAGGCGTGCATATGTGTGCGTATTTGCGACAAGCTTTCTGCGCGCTTCAATGTCTGCTCTTTTACTTACTCACACACTGTGTCTCTCTACCTCTCACTCTTGCACACGCTCATTAAAGTATCTGTCTATCGTTTGCCACTTCAGCACGCAATTATCGCGCGTGGCATAATCGCCATTTTATACGCTGTTTGGCGCCCTTAAGTATGCAACGTCAACGCGCTGTTAAAGTGCCAGCAGCTTTTTTAAAGCTTTGCGGCAAAAGCGCGTGCAGACAGTGAAGTTTTGCGCGCGCTTCAAGTGCTTTAAAATGCGCAGCTATCAGCGGTTTTACACACAAACGCACTTAATGTGCCTGGTTGCGCGCCTGTAAGTATGCTTCTGTAGTATGTAAGTATGTTTAAGTTTGCCATTTTGCCGCGCATGCAAAAAGGATTGAAATTAATGAGTATGCGTGCCCATGCGTTGCCACTTAATGCACTCATTCAGTCAATCGTGCTGTGTCTTTAATTTGCCTGCGTCTATTTATGTGTATGTGTGTGTATTATGTGATTGTATATATGCCGCCAGCCATGAAAAACATTCGCTGATTAATGTGCGCGTTTAAGCGTTTCAACAGCGTTTTTAATGTGTCATAAAGTTACACGCATAAATTTGCCGAGCATGTCGCAGTGATATGTGGTGACAGAATTATGTGTGTGCCATTAGTAGCAGGAAGGATTAGCGCACGAAATGCATGCACTTTTGAAGAACAATTATTAAAGAGGGGAAACTATTATGGTTATGAAATTAATGATTTTTGATATTTGATACAAAATATCATGATTTAAATATAGCAGTAATTCAGAGAATTATCAATATCTCTAAAGCAGATAAACGAACAAATGGCCTGGGTCATGCTTAATTTCGTGAAGATGGCATGTTAAATGAAAAAGATTTTTACACAAGCAAGTTTCTTGGAGAGAAGAGAACACCTTCACCTTTCGAAGAAACGTCCTCATCCCATCCCTAAACTCTTGAGGCGGTTGGCTTCGATGTGAGTTAATTTCATCACCGATGTTAAATTCAACTTTTTTATCCATATATTAAACCCTAGAATATAATCATGATGCTAATTACATTGTCCAACAAATGAAGACTTTTTGATATAAAGGTATTGGAAGAAAGATTCAAAGGGAAATCCCAAAGTGTAGTGCTTGCTGAATACGTATGGGGCTTGTACAGAAATCTTGATACATCGGAACATTCACGACAAGCTAAATACAGGAAAGCATATTAAGTTTAATCTTTAAGCCATTGTCCTACTACTGCTGAAGCAAAAAAATAAATATGTACATACTATAATAAACCACTATTAAAACAAAATTATAATTTTTTTATCAATCGTAAAGAGCTTTATTTACAACAATGGTGTCTTTGGTGACCCCCACTGAAATTTTCCGCCAAACATTTTCGTAGAATATTTTAATCCCTAAATGTCCTTTTTTAAAGGATATTTTTTGATTTTCTCGAAAAAAGGATTAAATAGAATTTCGGTTGTAATTTTGAGAGCCGTTCATTACCTCTTTTCATTTGGTTTTACAAACGGCTGAGAGGGTAAAATTCTGAGAGAAGAAACATCGAGTGTCATCCTTTTGGATACTTCTTTCTCTCAAGTAAATTATAATCAAACCCGAGTGTCAACATACCAGACTACTAAAAATCGTTAGCATAAATTTCCATACTATTTTAGATTCACATGTGATCCACATCAAAAAACCATGCAGGGAAAAATTAATGGTAATTAAATTATAAAGAAGTATGTTGTTGATGTTGATTCTGCTGCCTTTCTGCATTAAAATTTTCGCTATACCGATGAATATCGAAAATTGGTGAACAATTCTTCGTATAGATATCATAAACCACATCGAGTGAGTCCATGGTGGCACCTCTGTGATATGTGCTATTATTTCAACAATGAAAAGAGGAAGATATCGGAGAACATATGAGCAATGAGAAAATCTTATCGTTTTGAAAATAAGACACGTATTATAAATGCTTTTAGCATCAAATTTTTCGCTTCACTAACAAAATATTCACACCTTAAAAAAGTCTTGCGGTATTTTTATTGAATTTTTTTTTATTGAAATTGAAATGAATTTTTGATGACTCATGCCCAGCTTTTGACTGATGCTATGGCTGCTACTATGCCGGTATCTTTCGACCAATTCAGCGATTTTATCGCAATTTTCGACGACATTCCTTCCGGAGCGTGGCGCATCTTCGACCACCTCTACACCAGAACGAAAACGTTGAAACCATCGTTGTGCGGTGGAAATGGAAACTGTATGGGGTCCATAAACTGCACAAATTTTATTGTTGACTTGAGATGTATTTTTGCCTTTATCGTACTGTACTGTAAAATATGCCGTATTTTCTCTTTATTTTGCCCCATGTTTGCGATGCAATAATTCACGAACGACTTAAAAGAAACGACAATAAATCATACACGTGTTAGCGCGTGAAATGAGCTTTCCAAAAAGGTATAGCACGACTCGATGCGACGAATAAAACTAGAATTACGTGCATTCAGCGGCAACTAGCGAAAATACCGCAAGACTTTTTTGACAACCTAATACATTGTACATGTATATAATACACAGTTAGAAATGACTTTTGGTTTTTCATGCCCAACAGCTTCTCATTGTTCTTCCGGTGCCACGGAAAAAACGTTTATGCTACACTGTCCATTGAAATGTCTTGCCACAGGCATGAACAATTTTCAGGCAACACTAAGGGACGGAAAAAAACAAGAATTTCTGGGTTGTCGCTTTGATAAAAAAAAGTTTGCGTGACGTGGAAATACTTGGGAAATTGTCAAAATTACGTCACGCCGAAAAGTATGCAGTAACAGCAGATTGTATGCAATGTCAGCACTCTAGCCTGCAATCGAACGCATGTACACACACATATATTGTACATACAGACATCCGTTGGTGCAATCAAGCTATGTTACTTTGTGCGCATATAAATTGACGAAATTGCCCCTGCAAGCGCCGGTAGCGGCAACAGTCCCACTCCACTCAAGCATTGACATGGCATTTTGCCATCGACGTCTAGCCAGCGGCTGGATTGGTGTTGAAAGGCTTCAAAACACATACGAAAAGTACGAAGGGAAAATTGCGAAATTGCATGCACTGCGGCAAATACACAAACAAAAAGACAGATAACACATTCACACATAGACATACAAACATATTTTTACACAGTGAGCGGTCGCCAATTGTAAATAGTAATGTGAAGTTTAACTCGTCCTACAGAGCCAATACTCGCATATACACATGCATACTAGATATAATTGTACATATATACATTAGAGCATGACCATAAAAATTTTGTGTTCGACTGTGTGTGCCTTGTTAATTCGAGTGTTGGCATGCAAGTTCTTGTTACAGACACTGCCCTTGGCGAGTTCTTGGCCTTGCTTTGGCCAGATTCATCGGTCGACTGGCTCTCCACCCCTCCGCTTGGCTAACTGTTCTCACTCTTCGATTGGTTATGTGGCATTAAAAATCATTTATTGGCAATTTTTGCTTGGGGCGTAATGGCAAATAGTTTTATGACTGTTGCTGATTCTTACTTTACCACACACACACAAAATCTACTGGGCGTGTGGGGAATTTAATCAACAAATTGGCCGAGAATGCTATATAGAAAGTTGAAGCATGTGTACTATATATGAAATTGTATTTACTTCGTACAAAAGTGAAGGGTTTTCATTGAAAATTGTCTAACACAAATTAAAAATTGTTTGTTTCATTCGAAAACCCACTTTTTTGTAGAAAAACTGGTTGTATGTTTCAAAATAGATTCGGCAAAATACAGATCAGTAAATCGAAGATGCATTAGCGATCATTATATTGAAAAGAAGACACGTAGAATATTGTAAACATTTTTTGGGAAAATTTTTCCTACTTTAACGACCAAATAGCTATTTTTTTTTTGTTTCAATATATTTTTATTTATTGAATCTGCTTTTTTTTGAAAGCCTAACAATAAGTTATAAAATCTTAAATCTATTTAAAAACTAGACACGCTCAAGCAAGTGATTGAGCTGTTTTGGTGATACATTGCTCCTCAGTACGCGGGCATATCTCTTCTTTTAAGGCGTGTTTGATCGCAGGAATGTACCAATGCATTAGCCAAAGGGTTTAGGTGATCACGGAGTTTAGATGTATATTTAATTCTGCTGTCTTCTACTTCTTTCCTTACCATAGAAATACCAAGGTCTTTATGGATATTTTCATTACGCATGTACCATGGTGAACACGTGATTGATCTAAGCGTTTTTGATTGGAACCTTTGTGTTATGTCTATATTAGTTGCACAGGTCGTACCCCACAGTTTAATGCCATACTTCCAAATCGGCTTTATGACGGCATTATATAAAAGCACTTTGTTGTCTAGGCTAAGTTTGGAGTTTTTATTTAATAGCCAATTTAAATTTGCAGCTCTTATCTTCATGCAAGTTGTTTTACTAGATATATTATATGTTTTCTCCACGTAAGTCTTCTATCTAGATGAATACCAAGATAATTTACTTCATTCGCTTAGGGTACTAAAATATTGTTTATTTTTACTGCCGGACACATTTTTGGTCTAAGCGAAAATGTAACATGCTTACACTTTTGTTCATTTACCTTTATACGCCAGTTGCCTAGCCATTCTTCGACAAACCTTAAGTGCTCGGCTAATATTCTTGATGCTATTATGTGGCATTTGTTACGGCTCACTATTGCTGTATCATCCGCAAAAGTTGAAGTTAATACATTGTTAGCTGTTGGAAGATCTGCTGCATATATGATGTATAGTGTTGGGCCTGAAACACTGCCCTGGGGTACACCAGCCCTTATCTGTCTTTCATCAGATATGAAATCTCCCACTTTTACCATAAATTTTCTATTTTTTAAATAAGATTCCAATATTTTATACAATTCTGAAGTTAGAATATTTTTAATCTTATATAAAAGGCCCTCATGCCATACCTTATCGAACGCCTGAGCCACGTCTAGAAATATAGCCGAACAGTACTCTCTGTGCTCAAATGCCATTTCGTTAGTAATTCTATTTACTTGCTCTATCGTGCTATGTTTTTCACGAAAGCCGAATTGATGCGTTGGTATTATATTATTTTCGTGGAGGAAAGGGGTCATCTTTTTTAGCAACAATTTTTCAAATATTTTAGAAAGACAGGGTAGAAGACTGATTGGTCTGTATGAAGACGGTTGTGTTAAGTCTTTCCCAGGTTTGTCTATCAAGATAATCTGCGACTTTTTCCATGAATTAGGATAGAGTCCGAGATTAAGAATTGCATTGAAGAGCAAAGAGAGCACTTCTACGGCAATATTTGGTAACTCAATTAGCATTTTTGGGGTAATATTATCATGTCCTGGTGACTAGATTTAAAAAAAAATTATTAAATTTGGAGTCTATATCATCTACCGATCACTACTCAAACGCACTCTCTTGGAGTTCTAGATTTAGAATGGTACCTTGCTATCCATAACAGTGAAAAAACTGTTATAAAATTGGGAGATGAATATGTGTCTACACAACAGATATATTCTACCTGAAACACCCACTTTCCAAATATGACTATACTATTAATTTCCTGATTGTAAGTCGTGTAGTTTCAGTAATTACCAAGGAAGCTCTAAAAAGGTTCAAGCATTCCTTCAAGAAGTTTTAAGAGCCAGATCAAATCCAAAAGATGCTGTCATTCTAATAACCATCAGTGATCCCTCAGCGTTCACCGAACATTCCTTGTTTGATGGGTATTAATCCTGCATATAGAAATAAGAACATGATTATAATGTTCAGATTAAAACAATTTCTTCAGAGACTGTATCGTTCTCTTGAGTAATAATCCAAATTTCGTGAAGATATCTCGTAAAATAAAAAAGTTTTCCATTTACTGGACTCGACTGGATTGTCATCGATCAGTATGCATATTAGCTATATGCTATTGTTATCCGGTAGCGGGGGTTACGGCAAATGAGCAGCCTCTTGAAGAGAAAAGGATATCAGAAAGACGGACAAACAGATGGACAGAATAAAGTACATAGCACGTTTACGTTTATATTTTCCTTCTAGAAAATTACCAAAACCCAATATTCTGAGTGAAGAACATTAACATCGAGCGGACCCAAATATCAAAAGTACTCTCAAACTTCAAGTTGCATTCCAAAGTAAACAGAACTTGAAAAAAACAGAATAAATGGTTTTTTGGTAAAATAAATTTATTTTATTCAAAATAGTCTCCTTCTGCTTCAATACAGCTTTTTGCACGGTCCAAAAGTATGTCGAACGAGTGTATTAGCTCGTTGGCCGGTATGGCCACCAGTATGCCGGTGCAAGTCTTTTGAATGGCCACTATGTCTGCATAACAAATTTCTGGTGATCACGGATTTTGATTGGCCTACATATTGATCGTCATTTATGTCCTCACGATACTTTGAAAATGTTGAAACCACTCGTGCACTCTGCTACGGCATAGGCAATCATCGCCATAAACTTGTTTCATCAATTGAAACGTTTCGGTAAAAGTTTTACCAATTTTAAAACAAAATTTAATGTTGGCTCTCTGTTCGAAGCTCATTTTTGCATCGAAAACACAGATGCAATAACTTCACTTCTAATTAATGAAATGTCATGAAATTCTCACTCGACAATCGATAAAGATAGCAGATTCTAATGCACCAGTCGACATATAGATGGCACCACCAAGGGGCGCCAGAATTCTATTTACTTTGGAACGCACCTTGTATGTAATAAGATGTTAACCAAAGTCCTTGTAAAATCAAATATAATACTAATTTACTTAATTTTTATAAATTTTTAATATTGATTTTGTTCTGCTACTATAATTTTCGAACTATTCTAAGAAGGTATTATAAGAGGTACGAGTAATCTGAGTGTACGAGGGCTGCTATATATATTTCTGGCCTAATAATGAAAATAGGAATATTTATCAACGAAAATAAAATGGTTTTATTGTTTTTCAAAATATTCTCCATCAAGAGTTATACACTTTTCCATGCGCTTAAACCAATTTTCGAAGCACTTTTTCCACTCCGATTAAGACACCTCCAAAACATGGTTTTTGAATGCTTCAACAGCATTTTCTGGCGACGAAAATCGTTGACCACGCATTATTTTCTTGATGAGTGGGAATAAAAAGAAGTCATTGGGTGTCAAGTCAGGGCTGTACGGCAGATGACCCATCAATTCGACGTTTTGGCCGGTCAAAAAGGCGCTGGTTTGAGCCAATGTGTGAGAGCTCGTATTGTCATGGTGCACAATGATTCGTCTTCTCTTGTTCGTTTTTCGAATTTATCCGAAGACTTCAGGCAAACAAATGGTGGTGTACCACTCAGAATTGACCGTCCTACGTTGCTCAAGCGGAACAGTCGCCACATGACCAGTTTTGCCGAAGAAACAGGCAACCATTTGCTTCGAAGTGCTTTTTCCACGAACAACTTTCGTTGGATTTGGCTCGTCTTGGAAGACCCACCGGTCGATTGCTGTTTTGTTTCGGGCTCATACGCATAGATCCATGATTCGTCACCTGTGACGATCTTATAAACGTCTTTTGAACCACCGCGATCGAATTTTTTCAGCATTTCTTTACACCAATCCACACGAGCCTTTTTTGAGCGATTGTCAAATTGTGCGGGATCCAACGAGAACAAACCTTTTTTACACCCAGGTGTTCATGCAATATCGAGTGTATGCTGGTGGGAGAAATGCATAGGCATGCCTCTATCTGAAGGTATGTTACATGACGGTCTTGTATTATCAGTTCACGTACGGCATCGATGTTTTCTGGCACAACGGCTATTTTTGGACGACCTTCACGGAATTCGTGTTTGAGCGAGCGTTGGCCACGATTGAATTCGTTGTACCAGTTTTTCACAGTGCTATATGAAGGTGCTTCATAGCCATATAAAGATTTTAGTTCATCGGTGGACTCTTGTCGTGATAATCCACGTCGAAAGTTGTGAAAAATTATCGCACGAAAATGTTCACGAGTTAATTCCATTTTTTGGCCGAGATGAATTTTTTAATTCCCTGTAAATAAAACAATTCACGACTAATGACAAAACGTTCTGAGTGATGTTATGCTAAAAAATGTCAAACTTTCCAATGGAAATGTCAGATTGCACCTGGCAACACTTAGTGTTGCCTAGTCCAGAAATATATATAGCAACTTACGTATATACGTATGTACTCTCATTTAGTTGTTTGGGTTTAATGAAATTTTGATCCCCGTAACAAATAACTATTTTAAAGAGGCTGAGGTATCAAAAGGTTTTGTCATTCATAATTTGCCTACAGCTCTTGGAATTCTGATTCATTCAGGAAGTATGGATCCGCAGTGTTATTTTTTTGCAGGAAGATTGCTTTTACTCCAAAAATTGATGTTTTTTAAACAACCGTTGTGTTAGAAATTTCTTCATTATTGAAGTTCATTGCTTGAAAGATATGCTGTCTGTTAGTTCGTTGTATAGAACCAGAGTTTTGAAAGTAAAATCCACGAAACCTTTAAAGTCGCGTTTAAAGCGATTTTAAACTATTCCTTTACAAAATGCTAAATGCATATATTTGCTTTCAAAACTGGTGTGACAGCTAATCCTTTAGGAATACAAATGTCAAATACAAGTGTTTACTTTGACAGCTGGTTCGACAGCAATCCTCAAGGAAATTGTATAGCAATTTTAGTCCTTAAAAGCACCTTGTAATTTCCATTATATCTTAGTTATTTCTATTTTCTCACTTCACACATCCCCTTGTTCATTTATATCTTTGAAGTCACATCCTTGTGGTCAATGATATATGCGACTTTTATTACATGCCACATACTTAGTTCTTTGAAAAAGTTGCTGAATTGATACTTAAGTGGCCGATAGTTCGAGAATTTGTGGGATAATTCAATGAAAAACAATCAGTAAGGATGTAAAAAATCTGTAATATACTGCTTATAAGCATGTTAAATCACTTGAGGTTTGAACTTCCAACAGCGCTGGTAGTGGCCATCGTTGCCTCCAGCCTGCAATTGAGTTCCCTTTTTGTTGGCTTCACGCTTTTTATGCAATTTTACACTTTATTGCACAGTTTTATAAACTATCTTTTTTCATAGTACCACACATCCTTGCTTTCTTTCTACTATTTTCCAAATATTTTATAAATTTTCACACTTGTTAGCCAGTTAGTCAGCCAGCCACGTACTTAAATCCACATTCTTATACAATAGACTTGCACATCTTTATCCTCTTACCGCATGCATATATGCATGAGCCACATGCCACATAGGTATGGTGGTGTGTGTGCATTTCAGACAGGTGACTAATAAAAATATATGAAAATAAATCTGCAGCTATTCGCTATGGGTGTCATGCACATACTCACTCACACACATATGCATACATGAACTTTTGGTAAGAGTCATGCCGGCAAACCTTGGTTAGTTGAATTTTTGCAATATTCGCACGCCATAAAAATGAAATTCGACAGCTTGCAGGAGCATGAAAAACCATGTGTAGCGTGTAAAAATGTGTGTTGTGCTAGTTGTTGTTGGTAATGTAGTAAAATGCAGCTAGAGTTGTGCGGGATTCGGTGTATGAAATCCCGTTTTATATGAAAAAATACTAGAGCCAAGCTCTAGATATTACGATGAGTTTCTCAATTGTTTGGAAACTAAGGTTATATATTGCTTGGAATGGTATATTTAATAATAAGCTTTTGAGTTTTAAGATTATATTTAGAATTTTAGTATTGCCTATTGATGGCTTCTCGATTTACAGAGTAGAATTTGCTTATGACTTAACACAGAAGATTTCTTTCTAGAATATGTCAATATCAACTTGTCGAAAGACATCGAAAAACTGACAGTTGAGAGAGTATAAACTCTCAGTAAGCAATCCATTTGTTCAAAAGACGGCTTAATCTAGAAGATGTGTGGCTTTCTTACTGTTAGTAGCCTTATGTTGAAAAATTCCATGCTAAGAAAGCTATGTTCAGCGATAGTCAAGAGGCAATAAAAAGGATCTCAGCTTATGAGGTCAAATCGCTATTAGTGGAGGAGTGTATAGGAAGGCTCAACCGCCTATCAATTTGCAACGGTGTACACCTGATCTGGGTGCCGGTGCATAAAAGGGTAGCTGGCAATGAGCTGGCCGACGAACTAGCCCGTTCTGCGGCTGCTTCCAGGGTGATTACAGAACCATGCATTGCACACAGGGCAGACTCAGGAAGTACTTTTCAAATATGGGCATAGTCTTTGTGCCAACTGTCGGTTTAGCGGCTTGGAACAGGAAACTCTAGAGTACCTGTTTCTAGATTGTCCAGTTATTTATGGAAGTAGGCTTAGTCTTTGCGCCAACTGTCGGTTTAGCGGCTTGAAACAGGAAACTCTAGAGTACCTGTTTCTAGATTGGCCAGCTATTTGTAGAAGTAGGCTCAATCTACGTGGATAGGACATCACCTTAGTCGCGCACAGCGAGCAAAAAGAAATATGCAATTTGGTTTTTCATTTAAGAATTTGTAAAAGCTAATGGGTAGTCGAAAAAGTAATTTCGTATTTCTAATCAAACTTCAACTTATTTATTTTTATATTTAGAACAAACTTTAATGAAGCAAATGTGTACCATTTTGATCGACAACTTTTTGGCATTTTTCCGCTGAAGACATTATTCCATCAGTGTAAAAATTTTCTGGCTTAGCGATGAAAAACTGCGACAAATAATTCTCACAGGCTTCTCTTGAAGCCAACTCCATTAAGGGATTTCTGCATTGTATTTTTCCTGCATGACAGCGACGTGTTTCGGATGGCACAGTTCAATATCGATGATTTGCTATTGATCTTTGTTCCTGATGTCAGTAGAAGTGTTATTACAGTTCGAATTTGGTTTAGATCTACATTCTGGAATTTTTGAGTTTTAAGCGTTTTGATTCATATTTGATAAAATTTTTCAAAACTTGTTATTTTATGTAGTTTATTTAGTTTCAATTGAACAGTCGAATAGTGGTATCCCATCAGGCCAAGCGAACCATATGCTAATGCAAACACTTCTCTTCTAGGGAAAAAATGGCAGAGACATGCTGTTCTAGGATAGGCGCTACGCAACTCATCGCAGAAAAGAGAAAATAGTGAAGACAGCCTATGAAATGCACTAATACAATTCGGAAGACTATAAAGATGTTTTTGTTTTTCTACTTTTCAATACCGATAATCCCGCAGCACTAAGCGCAGTCCGTACACAAAACACTCAAGCTTGCTATTGCAATATCAACCGTGCAGTCTTTACTCCGCCGCAAGGTGTAAAATATTAGGGCATTTTTAACATCCGGTTGCAGGCGTGCCATACATATACATGTGATATATGAACATATGTGCATATTACACAGCAGCCATGCACTGCATGCCCCGGTACTACATGACGTATGAGCGACGTAGGAATTATAGAGATAGTGTGCCGGCAGCCGGGTCGAACGATAGCAAGTTTATTGTTTTCGTTGTGGATTTCAGCATTTTTTTGTTTTTGTTCCTTATTTTATAACCACACACGGTTATGTATGCACATGTATATGCGTCCATCTACGTGTAAGCGTGCACGAACTATCTCATACTGGGCGCTCCTCTTCAACGAAATATTTATATGCGCTAATAATTTTTTCACTAGCTTTGCTTTTGTTTTCGTGTTTACTTGCTGCTCTTGTTTTGCCTAGCGTATGGAAATTGCCAAATTGACCGTGACTTCAATCTGTTTTGCATAAATTGCAGACAATTGATTTTCATAACGAGTAAACTGGTAGTAAAATACACCAGCACAGGTGAAAGCAACTGCCGGGGTGTGTGGCTAAGTGGCTCTTGCAACTGCGAATACCAGTTTATATGAAGTTTGGCACACTTAAAGCCGCAGCGTAATACGTAATCAACTTAAATGCACTTGGAAAACATATTTACGTAAAAATTACTTAAAATGAAGTACGCATGTGTGCCCACTGTAGGCGTTAAAACATCTCTACCAAGTTTGGGTAACAGTTGTACAGTAAGTAAGCCACGCATTATATCGAAAAGGTCTTAAGTTTATTATTCATTATCTGTATACCGCGCTTGTCTTAACGTCCTTGTATAAACACTAATTTCATTCAGCCGAAATTTTTGGCGGTGAATGCCAGTTCCTGCCTCCGCCAATGTTTTGCTTGGCCTCAATTCCTTTGGACAATTGCTGGCTGCCTTTTGTACTTGAACTTTGCCAGCGGTGGTCTACATGAAGTGTTGTGTTTTTAGTCGTTCAAATGTGTGTGTATAGCTTAAGCCTCCTATTAGCTGTGCCCTGTTGGCCTTGGCTATTTGGCCTTAAATATGCAATTTGACGGAAATTATAGACATTTGGCGTGAAATTTCCGCATATTGAACTTTTGAAATGTTGCTGCCATTAAATTACATGCCATTCAGTTGCCTAAAAGTATGCCCCATTCATTAGAATGTTGCGCAGGTATGGTTCTAAGCACGTGTACCAGGTTGCTTTGTATTGGAGGAAGTGGTAAAAATTTGGCCATGCATAATATATTTTGCTATCGAGTATAAATTAGCTTTTTCCACTTTTTTACTAACACCTACACATCGATGACGTCTCCGTTTAGTGTTAATTTCCTCGTCTATTTCGAAGGCCGTGCGCAGCGATGACGTTGCTTGGCTTCGTAATATCTTGATTGTTGTGTATATACTTGTATTATACTATACATATGCAGCATTGTGTGTGCATAATAATTATATTTCCCATTGACACTGCCATTTTGCGGTCAAAGCAATTATGCGCTATTTTACAGTTAACTCTGAAAAACATTTTAATTCGACTTGGTCAACACGATTCTGTGTGTCGAAAGTGGCTAGTTGAGTGGAAAATTGAGTTTAAGTGTGTTTTCCTTGAAAATTTAAAGGCCATACACTTTTAAGTAGAATTAAAATTTAATTAGAAATGAATTTTTTCATATTGAAAAATATAAACTTATTGGAATTTCATTTAATAACATTATAATATTTTAAATTTGGTGTTAATTTTATATAAATTTGACTTTAATATTAATTTTAATTTTATGTCTGTTTCGAATTTTAATTTCAATTTCAGTTTTAGCTTAACAAAAGTTTTTAAAGTTATTTTATATTAATTATACATTTTTAATTAAAATTCAATATTATCATATTGTAATTGGCAGTCACTCTATTTTTATTTTATGTTTGGATTTTAATTTTTGATTTTAATTTATATGTTAGTCTTAGTTTTTGTTTCTACGTTTTTTGTTTAAAAAATTTTTATTTAAATATTAACTTATTTTAGTTTGTTTTAATATTAAAATCTGTAAGATATAAAATATTGTAATTTTAGTTTTAACTTTACTTGAAGTTTTAATTTTAACTTTCAATTTCATGTCAAATTTAATTTAAATTTTTATTCCAATTTTTTTACAATGTTGTTTTAAATAGTTTTTCAATTTTAAATAATTATTGCATTGTTTTTTAATTTTAAATCAAATTTTAAATATTTTTGTTACAATAATGTAAATAATTTATTTTTTATTTCAACTTTAATTTTTATTTAAATATTTAAATTTTATTTGTACTTTTATTTCAACTTTAATTATAATTATTTCAAAATAAATTTACCTTTATTTTTAATTTTAATTTTAAATTTAATTTTAATTGTAATTATAATTTAACTCCAATTTTAATTTTAGTTTTTCTTTTAATATTATTTTTATTTTTATTGTTATTGTTAATTTTAATTTAATTTAAATTTAAACTTTAAGATATGTTTCTTTATTTCTAATTTAACTTCAATGCTAATTTTCATTTTAACATACATTTTTTAAATTTGGTTTAAATTTAAGTTTAATTGTAATTTGTGTTAATTTATTTGCAATTTAAATTTCAAATTTAATTTTAATTTTTTTTTAGTTTTCACTTGCAAATTTTAGAAACTTTAGCGCTTGACAGGTAATTTAATTATAGTTTGGACAACTATGAATTAGTCATTTAAAATATGAATTCCCAAATTACTATACTATAAATTTTAAATTAAAATTATTAGCTATGAGTTTTAGCGTTTAATATTATGGATTTTATTTTCTATATTCTATATTCTATATTCTATATTCTATATTCTATATTCTATATTCTATATTCTATATTCTATATTCTATATTCTATATTCTATATTCTATATTCTATATTCTATATTCTATATTCTATATTCTATATTCTATATTCTATATTTTATATTCAATATTCTATATTCTATGTTCTTTAATTGAATTTTATATATTTTTTAAATTTTATATTCTAATTATTTGCTGTAATTTGTATCATATTTTTAGTACTGGCTATCCATATTCTATATCTTTTATTCTATATTCTTTTTCTATATTCTTTACTCCATATTCTATGTCCTATATTCTGTATTCTGTATTCTGTATTCTATATTCTATATTTTATATTCTATATTCTATATTCTATATTCTATATTCTATATTCTATATTCTATATTCTATATTCTATATTCTATATTCTATATTCTATATTCTATATTCTATATTCTATATTCTATATTCCATATTCTATATTCTATATTCTATATTCTATATTCTATGTTCTATTTTCTATATTCTACATTATATATTCTATATTCTATACACTTTACTTCATATTCTGAGTGCTATATTCCATATTCTACATTCTCTATTCTCTATTCTATTTTCTTTGTTTCTTTATTCTATATTCTCTGTGTTATATTCCATATTAGATATTTTACGCTCTATATTTTTCTCAATTATTTTCAACCATTATATTTCTGTCCGAGAAATACAAATTAATTCTTGTAAAAACATTACAAAATGGTTTTTCCTAGAAACCTATAAAACCATGGCTCAACGCCATAATGAAAACTTTATGCTTCACACGAAATTTAACGCTCATACAATATTTGGCATATGAATAATAAATAATGCGATTGGGAATAATGAAATCAAGCCAAAACATTGAAAAGAAATAGTGAGCTGCAAAAAAGCGGCTTAATCTCTCTTTTTTCAACTTCTTTAGCGCTGCCTTCATTATTTTTATAGCTTGTGCGCAGAGTTTTCGTTGAAAATTCAATTTTTAATGTCTCGTGGTGATAAAAAATTAAATATTTACATAAATAAATTGCACATTTTAATGCGCTTTTGTATGAAATTTCCCTCGACAACTTTTCTGCTTATTGAAAATATTTTTCCTGCCATAAAATGCAGCATGCTTTTGTGCGCAGCGCCGTGATGGCACAGTGAAATGAGCTTACGCCGTGACTGCATTGTTTTATACACAGTTGGGCAGGTTTATGTGGAAATATTTGTGAGTAATATTGAAATATTGAAATTTTCATATAAAGGGTGTTGGTTTTGGTGAGTTTTTTGTTTTATATTGTATTATTTTATTTTTATGTTAAGATAATGACGCTATAGGTATACAAATTTAAATAGAAATATTTGTGTCTATTATTGAAGTTTTTATATAAAGCAATACCCTTTATTGGGAAAGTCAATTTAATTTTGTTTTACTTTTTGGTTGTTTAATCCTAAATAATGATAGAGGGTAAAAATTTCTATAACCAAGTTTATACGCCAATATTTTTTCTATTATTACCGTTTGTAAATAAAGGGTGCTACTTTTTGGAATTTTTTTATTCTTTGTTTTAGTTAAATACTTCTATAAATAGGTTTAGATGAAAATATTTCAATGTTTATTTGAAATTTAAATATAAATAAAGGGTGTTACTTTTGGTCGGTTTATACTTTTTAACTAATTTTTTTTCTAATAATTTTTTACATACATAAAAACTGTTCACCAAAAAGTAAATTTTACTTATATAGCCACTTTTCTCTAACGTGACACCCTGTAAATTGTTATTATTCTACGTATTTATTGCATTGCAATACACTCACCTGCACTGAGTGATCCAAATTATTGATGATGCGTATAACACGTCCGGCGCTGCGTTTGATCGAGCCCGATGTGGTCGATAATGTGCCTAGGTCTGCCTCCATAATCGATGGCTTACGACTGGCCGGTTTCGAGCCCCAGCCCTGATTACCGGGCGAGGCGTACCACATGCCGTTCTTTTTACCGTAACTAGCCGGCTGTTGTGAAATTTGGTGAAATGAAATATTTTCGTTGGATGCGGTCGATTGATTGTTCGGTGGATTGTTGACGTTATGGCGAATTGCAATTGTTGTGGCATGAAAGAGTAAAGGGGAAGAAAAAAATGGAAAATATAGTGGGTAAATAAAATGGAATTAACGTTCGAAATCCGCTGCCGTTGGCAATATTGAAAAATATATATATAATTTTCGTAACATTTGTGTTATAGCTGGAAACTTCATACATGTATATGTATGCGTGTGCACAAGTTGGCATACATGCTTACATATGCGCGCTTTTGTGCGTGTAAATTTGTAAATTGCCTTGTGAGCGAGTTATTCGCACAAATCTGGAATTAATTAAATTGTTTTGTGGCACGCGCGTGAGCACACGCACATACATACATAACATACAATGTGTGCACATACACACACTAAAGTTAACACCAGCATTGTGCGAAAGCCGCATGTTGACCATGAACGGGGCTATCACCCACAATCAGCGCGTAGATTTTTTGTGCGTCGCCTACCCACTTCCTGCCCTCACACATTTGAATATCCTTTGTTCGTTTCTTTTATGAATTTTCGTTTTTTCGCGCTTGCTTTCTCAACAATTTCGCAATTATTTTAATTGTTCGCGTTCAATATTTTTTCCTCACACACAATCCTTACGTGTCTGCTGTTGCCATGCGGTGCCCACTGCGATTGCAGACATATAAACATATGTATGCATGTTTGTAAATACAATTAATTTGCGTAAATATATATTTATTTGTTTTGCTGAGTATACGAATGCAATTAAAACCATTTACTTTTGCGGTTTTTCTTTCTTCGATTTTATTTGTGACCATATTTTATGTGCCAAATATGCAAATTCATGCAATTCTTTGCGTACTTAAGGTGCTTGAAGTTGGGATCGAAAAAATCGATGAAAAAAGCTCGGTATATATATAGTATATATGCTTAATGCATTTTTTCTTATATAAACGTGTTCATGGGAGTCCTCACATCATAAATATGTGCTGCATGATTCCGACAAAAGTAAGTTATGAATACTACTACATATCTTATCCGTCTTCTACACTATAAGGGCCAACAAACTTGTTGGAAACGTCAGAAAACTTAATGCAGTCTACGTATTGAACTAGTTAGGAGAGAGACATATTTGGAAGATACTAGTTAATAAAATTGAATTCATGTTACTAAATATTTCTTGTGAATTCCCTGTATAATTAAGGTTGTGTTCTAGTCTAGAAGCATGAATTTCAGGTAATTTTTAAAGTGTCATAAAAAAAAGGCAATTAGTATTTTTATTATACATTTTTTTATTAGTTATTTAATCATTTTTGAAGAGTACAGAAAAAAATTAAAAACTAAAAAAAGTTAAAAAATTCAAAATTTATGAGCTGACGAAGTGGGGGGTCTCTGAAAACTTCCACGTGACCATGCCCATGTTTTCAACCCTCCTAGTTATCTGAAACCAAAAAAAAAAGATTATTAATCTAGAATAATGTCGCAATGGTCAGACCTACGGAAAATTGGGAAACATTTTTTTTCACAAAATGGCGACTGCCGGAAAAAAAATTTTTTTGATCACCTTTTCTGACTATTTCGAATTTTTTAAAAATAATAAAAATAAAAATTTTGGGATGGGGCTAGTACCAACCATAGACAAGCCTATATAGAAGACTTTATACAAATTTCAAGTAAATCGGTCCAGTAGAACCTGAGAAATCGTGGGAATCGTTCCGAAAAAGTCAGTTTTGAGAAAAACGCGTTTAAAGTTTCTATAATGTCTTTTGTTCGATTAGATCCGGCCGAACCAGTTTGGATGCCGGGTCAGAAAAATGCCTATATCTCCGAAAATAATTTGAATTTTCAAAAATCCTCTTGTACACATATTCTTGATTGAATAATTAAACTTTGAAAATATAAAAAAAAAAATCGATTTTTTTAAATTTCTAGACTAGAATACCCCCTTAACATATCCAATTCACAATATTCAAAATTTCTTCACCATTTAACTCCAGTCTGCTATCCGCTTATATCGCTACAGAGAGCAATAAATCGCTTCTTTATTCCTGATTTTACCTTAATTAGAGACAACCGCGCTGTTGTTAACTCGGCTATAATCGCGTAAGCGTTGTCTACGCCTATTAATAAGAAAAAAAAGAGTATTTTTCTGTGATTATTAAAGTGGAATGCATCTTTAAAGTGCATGAAGTGCAGCATCATTTTTGTCACCTTTGGCTTTGTGAGTTTGTTTGTTTGTTGTTACTTCTCAACATTACCAAATATGTTTGCACTTTCAAACAGATCTGAATATCAAATAATATTGGATTACATATATTATAGTGATTTTAGAGAACCTTCTTAATTTCCAGTGTCTTAGTAAGGCTTTTCAAGAATCATTTTATCAAAATAAATAAAATACTACGTTACTCAAATTTTCAAATCTAGACACCACAAATACCGAAAATATTGGCATTCAAATCTGATTTCCACGTATAAATGTGCTAGATATTACACAAAGCCGCTTAGAGGATTTTCATTTCCATTTAAGCAACACGCGAATTTACGCTTGGCTCGTCTTTGAGCGTCCACTTTGGGGGCACCCTAAAGCCATGTAATTATGCTCTGGGATGTTCAGCCTTAAATCTTCTTGTGTGATTCTTGTATATAATCTGTAGGCATTTTATTGATAACTGCCACTAATTACATCATGGATATTAAGAATATTCTCCAACGTAAATTTTCACCTGACTAGCAATATAAAACGTTTGATAGGTGATAACAAAGAGCTTTTTATTAAAAAAATATATTCTATGTTAAAAAAGGATAATCATCATATTTCAATATCACTATTCGAAATTGAAAAGACTACCAATAAAGCAAGAAGAAGTGTTTTTATTTTCACTATCTTCTTCAGCGAAATGAATACTTGCATTGTTCTTACATTTTCCCACGTTCACGAGTATTAAGAAAATTTTCAAAGTCAGTGTATGAAACGTCTTCCCCAATTGAAACAAGATTTCTTTCTTATTTCCACATTTTATATCTGCAGTTATAAATTGAATTTAATTTTAATATTTTTAGTGCAATTTCTTTATCTGCTTGGCGATGTTATACATCCTCCAACAACTACTTCATTGGTTCTGAGTTTCGATCAAATGAAATCAGCTATTTATGCATATCCTTTGAGCAGATTTCTCGAGTAAATATTTTCGTACAGTTATGCATACACTGACATATTCAATTGTGATACTGTATGTATACCTTACGGTAATTTTTGTTACCCACAGTTGTAAATAAAACATATATTTTTTAATATTATTTCGTTTTTCTCGCTGCGCCATCTTTCATATTTTTTACGAATTTAACGATTCTGGCGAAATTTGATATATTTTCGATTAACGCAAAAGAAAACCTGATGGCGCTATGTCACACTACGGTTGAATATATTATCGTGCATATCAATCAATACATTTTAATTGCCTCTGTCATGAACATAAGCGGCGTTTTCGCTGAAATTCGAAGAACTCATATTTTTTATTTCTTGCCGAAAAGCAAATTATTCTCTGAGGTGAGCAATGAAGTTGTTAATTTTTATTTGCATTAAGTATTTATGCGACAGAGGATTCACGGTGTACAAAATTTTTTTCTAACTACGGAAAAGCTAGGTTTAGAACAGATCTGAATGTAACTAGATAGATACTAGTTCATTACAAAATAGTTTGAAAATTAGTATCCTTAGGTTTAAGAAACACGTGATATACTTCATAAAATATCTGAGAAGAAATGAATTAATTAGTTCCCTAATTTGAATTGCGCTTGATGTTACTCATACGCCCTGTACAACTTATAACTTTTCAAACGAAATTTAATTAATATTTTCCACTAAAGTGCAAATAATTAATATAAAATAAATTGAAATAAATAAAAGAGAAGAAAACACAAAAGCTTCAACATCCTCCAAACCCAAAGCAATACAGAGCATACCCCAGCATAAAAATTGACGGCGTTGTTCTCTGCAACGTGCCAACTAGGCGATTTACCTAAAGTAAAACAAATACAGACACAAATGGCAAGCGAGTACAAGAAAATATAAATTGAAATGAAAACATGAAAAAAAATAAATTAAAAGTTGCGGTGGAAAGCAACTAAAGTGTTAACTAACAGTCTGAAAGCAAAGAAAATACGCAGCCAAATAAATGCATTCTAAATGGAGAAAATTAATGCAAAATTGTGTGCAATAAAAGGAGAAAATTATTGCGGCTGCTGCGAAAACAACTCGAATGGCATGCCGACTTGCTGTCTGAATGTTTGCTCAACACAAATTAAATGCAAACCAAACAATCTGCGGCGGACAGACTGGAAGTTTGTAAAGCAAACAAAAGATAACAAAATAAAATGCAAGTGGTATTGAAAGTAAGTTACCTGAAAACAGAGTTGTATTGGTAGCGGCGGTAAGGATAGACAATGGAACTATATAAACGTTCCTACAAATGTGTGGAAAAGAAGAAGATTTAAAAGTTTTGCCGTAAAAAGGCGCACAGAACAAAAAATAAATTTAATTACGGTGCAATTAGCTGAAAACATTGAAATGTAAAAAAAAAATACAAGAAATGTGTATACTATTCATCGTAGGGAAATTGAATTCTTTAGTATTTTTTCGTGAAGAAAAAATTAGTAAACTAAGTATATATGTATAGAAACTTCTATTGGTTTGTATATGAATTGAGAAAAGTAGTGAAAAAACAGATAAAGCTAACTGTAATTGACCTCATAGTGCAATAGAAAACTAGTTGTGAAAAATTAGTGGAATAAATAGTAATAAGGAGCGTAGTAAAAATAATTAAAACAAATTTTTTCGCTCTGTGAACACTACTAGAGGACTGCATTGTTAATTAAACATAAAGACAATATGCGTTGTTTTAGCAAATTTAATGTTAATTAAGGAGAAGCTTCAAACACCAGCCCAACGATTTACTTATCGACTTGTTCTCCTGCTATTTGAGAGCACTCATCAACTCGGTATAAGATAACAGTAAGACGGCATTTCAAGGTCCAAACGTACAGCTGCAACTGAAACCATAGGTTTTCGGAAAAGCAAAAGAACAGCTGGGGGGGGAAACCCCACAATCTGCGCCAACTACCATGGGATAAGCCTTCTCAACATCGCATTTACTATAGAGCGTACTGTGTGAAAGATTAAAGCCCACCGGCAACATACTGATTGGACCTTATCAGTGTGGCTTCAGACCTGGTAAATCAACAACCGACCAGATTTTCACCATGCGCCAAATCTTGGAAAAGACGCGTGAAGAAAGGATCGACACACACCACCGCCTCACCGTTGTCAAGGCTGCTTTTGACAGCACGGAAAGGAGCTGCCTTTTTGCCGCTATGTTGCAATTTGGTATCCCCACAAAACTAATACGGCTGTGTAAGCTGACGTTGAGCAACAGCAAAAGCTCCTTCAGGATAGAGAAGAACCTTTCCGAGCCGTTCGACACCAAAAGAGGTTTCAGACAAGGCAACTCTCTATCGTGCGATTTCTTTAATACATTACTGGACAAATAACTCGAGTTGCAGAACTTAATCGAGAAGGGACAATCTTCTACAAGAGTGTACAACTTCTGGCGAACAAGGAACAAATTCTACAAGCCAGTTATCATCCCCGTCCTGCTATAATATGCAGAGGCATGGACGATGACAATATCTGATGAGTCGGCGTTACGAGATTTCGAGAGAAAGGTCCAGCGAAAACGGCTGGTGCGCTGTTGTAAACTCGGCTATAACTACGTAAGCGGTGTCTTCGCCAATAAAGAAGAAGAAGAAGTAATAATGTAAATCAGTGGTAGTATACAAAAATAGTAGTAAAAATATCTATAAAATGTAGTGGAATAACTATTTATCAAAATGATAGAATAAATTTTAATATGAGTTATAAAAGGTCTTAGTATTTTTTAATATTAACAGAATTTTTGTATAAACATATAAATATATAAATATTACATACATTATTATAACAATATGTATGTATATACTATACTTGTATCACATTACTAACCCAAGACTTAGTGGGCGATGAGAGCATCACAAATGGCGAACTTTCGTCGCTATCCTCGTACATTTAAGCTGCCGAGTTTAATTAATTTTTCCCACAAATATATGTATATCAGTACAATTGTTTTTTTAATATTGTTTTTTCCGTCCCTTTTTTAACGGGTTTTCATCGAATTTTTTATACACACATAGACTTGCATTTGTTTACATGCATGCATACTGTTGCGAGTTCACTGCTTTATACACACTCTCGTTTGTTTGCATTTTATGCGAAATTAGTTTCCCGCAGCGTTCTCTGTTCAAATGCATACAACAAAAGTGAAACAAATTAAATAAAATGAAATTATTTTAATTGAATTTAAGTTGCCCGAAAGGCAAAAAAAGGCCAGAGAATGAATGTGTTGGTATCGTTGTGAAATGGTGCTATATTAATATATGCATATAAGCGAGTTTACGTATTTGTATGTTTGTATGTGTACTAAAATGTAGCGGTAGCAAAAGTACTTTTCAAGCTTGCGGCAGGACAAATTTATATCATTAAGGGATTAATGGGGATTAAATATTGTTTTTCTTATTCAATTTAAATTGTCCTAATCTCTTATCGACATATCTATCTATTGAGAAGTAAGTTGTACAGTCTCTTTTTAGAACCACTACAAAAATTTTTGGTTTTTGGCCTTCTAAAGTTTTCACGATTTTATATTATCAACTTCTCTTATCAACTTTTTGGGGAAAGGATTCTAATTTTTCCTACAATTAACTTAGTTGCTTTCCCTTGCTTCCAAGTTAAGGGCTTTATCAATCTCTATTTCATACTTCTTCACCTTTTATTCCCAGGTGAAAATATATAGAAATTAGTTCGCTAAGTAAATATACTACTGGCATGACAGCCTTTGTTTTACGCTTATCCACGAACCCGTCCTGATTTTATTGCCAAGGAAGATATATACCAAGTTCCATAACGAAATCTCTAGTTTTATTTAAGTTACAGCTAAAATGGGCGGACAAAATGGATAAAATGGGTGATACGTACAACCGTTAGGTGATCAAAGCTACTATACTCTGTAGCCAGAGTGTTACGAGTAATATCATAATTTTACTAATTTTTTTTAAATTCAAACTGGCCAGTGTGCAAAAATGTAGAACAACGCGCCACTCCCTCGTCTCTGGTCGGTCATTTAAAGTGAGGTAATTGAAAGCGTTTTAATTTAATTGCACTTTAAATGAGTTAAATTCACTTTGAACGTGCAGGCAAAGATATAAGTACTAGTACGCACATGCACACAGCTAAAAGGTAAATAAAAAACAAAGACAACAATAGTAAACTTACACAACAACAAACAGTTGCTGCGTGGAATATGTAAAATAAGAGAAAACAAGGCACGCGCCTGCAGTGAACTACTGACCGCGCAGTGCAAACGGTCAACAGGGCGTATGAGTGACCGCTGACGGGCAACTAAATAAACGAGTGGCAGCAAATAAACTCAGTTGGTTGTCACACGCACGTAGAACTATGTGGCGTGTATGATACTAGACTGCATGTGCGGTTAGTAGATGCTGAATGCACTTTTCTACGAGTGTAAGTATGTGTATGTGTATGAATGCCTGTAATTGACTGTAGGCCACTACGCCATGCGTTAGAGCGCATAAAAGTTTGCTCCGAATTTTTTTGAACTGTTATTTGTACAGAAGTGAATTGAAAGCATGCAAAAAAATTGAATGTTTTGTCACAAAAAATTTTTAAAATAATTTATATAATTTGTTTTTAATAAAAAATATTAAATTTTTCCCATATAATTTTTTTTCAAAAAACTTAAAGTATTGCACATAAAATTTTTTCAAAAAATTTAAAATTTGTTTCGCAAGAAAAAAGTGGTAACGCACTTTAATGGAAGTTTAAATGTACACAGCTATAGTTTAAGTTTTACTGTATATAAAATTTTTATTTAATTATTTTCATATTTTTTATTATAAAAATACGATTTTCACTACACATATGCACAACCACTTTCGTAATACTTGACACGACTAACTTTCTCTGTGTCTGAGTTATTGCAAAATATTTTTCATCATTGCGTACAAATAAATATGGCGGCGTTACGCTTGAGCTGCCGTGCGACGACTGCCGTCACAATTGCGATTTAATATATTTTCAAGCGTGGCAAGCCAACATACTAAGGGCTACTTGCCTACAAGTGGGGTGAGGAATTTTATAAGAAAGTGGCATAGTAAGCGTGAAAGTTGACTGATTGGCCGACTAGTTGTTAGCCACGCTAAGCGCTCAATGGGAGCAAGCAGCTACTTAGTAGGCTCTTTGGCAAGCCCAACAGTCTGGCAAACGTATTATATGTAAAACACAAGCAACGAACATGTATATATTCCTGTGTGCGTTTGTATGTGTATCTGTGTGTGCGCGAATGGCCAGGCAAGCAGCCAAAGGCGCCACATACAAATCGCCATTCAATATGTTTGCCTGTATGTTACTCATACGCTGTGTAGCACCACACTTGCCGTAACAGTTTGAAGCTCTCTATCCAGCCTTTCCACGTGCTCACCAAAATTTCGGCGGCTACGTTCACGATGACGACGCTGTTCGTGCAAATTGGCAGTCGACATGAAAATATGGTAATATAATGTATAACTCGTATTTATTACCAATGTGTTGCACGGTTGTTATTGCCGCTGTTATAGTGTTATTGTTATACTCACTTCTTTATGTGAACGTTATGTAGCTGTGTGTAGCTAAGGCGTGCTTGCTTACATACTTTTCGCTTCAACAAAGTATTTTGTTGTGGGCAGCGGTAGCGCGATGAATTGCTACACCAAACACTTGAAGGCGTTTGTTTGTATATACATCTGTATGTACGTGCAGTTTTGTATGTTTGCATTTATATATTGCGTTTGTACTTATTCGGCTAGCAGCACATGTAAGGAGTTATGTTTTGCAACTGTTTTGAATTTTTATTTTGCTTTGTTGTTGTGGCTTTTTGCTTGCTATTGCTTTACTTTCACTTTGCTGCTGATTTCACTTTCTTTCACGTGGTTTGCTGCGATGCATGTAGCTACTTATGTTTGTATGTGGTGTGTTTTTCCCGGACAAAAAAGAGGCACGACTGTTCTTTGTGTGGACTGCACTGTTACACATTTTATTTTTTAATTTTCTTTTGAAATGTTGAGCAATTGTGTGTATCATTAGCAATAGTAAGGAAAGAGTTTCCGTGAATTACTCGCTATGTATCGTTATTTTCTGCTGTGGTGGTATAAGAAGTTTTTGAAGAAATTCTTGTGAATTTTTAGTTTAATTTAATTTTTTTTTGTTTTTTTGTGTGTTTATTTTAACTTCAAGTCCCTAAAGCCTAACTTAGACCTTTTTTTGATAAATATGGAGGATGCATGATTTAAACTGAAGCTGATTGCATAAAAACACAATAAATAAGCTTTTGATTTTTTTAGAATTTTTTTAATATTCTAAATATGAGCGGTACTTTGTTTTAGGAGCTCTATATATCAATCAACTCTTACCAGGAATAATTTTGAAATTTCAGTTACTGTATTAAAAAATTAAAAACAAATTTAGAAATCTCAAAAATAGGATTAAAATAAAAAAAAAAAAAAAATTAATAAAAATTTTGTTCCGAAATACCGGATTGAAAAAATGTGAATCGCAAGTTTATTATTAAGAGGTAAAGAAGAGCTAAGTTCGTGTGCAACCAAACATTGTATACTCTTTCAACTCGCAAATATCCAAGGGGTATCTGTGGGCAAAAATCTTTTCCTAATATAGTAACTATGTGTACCAAAAATAAGTTCAGTTGGGTCAATACTTCCCTGACCTTACCTTACTTAATAGAAAGGTTTTCGACCTTGCGGGTGACTTTATACTGCATATATCGGCCCATCGGCCAAAGTTATCTGAATGAAAATAACAGAACGTGTTCAACTCATAACAGTGTACCTTTGTGCTTAAAATAGATAATTGAGTGAACTTGATCTACCACCATATAACTAAAATCAGGATTTTCGAACATCCGGCAGACTTTACGCCATATTGCGTTCCGTTCTTCTAACAAACCATATGCTGAATATGTCGGTTAGTGTATGAGCCACATATAGTATATGTATGTATACTATATATCAAATTGTTCGATTCCGATCCTCTGGTTGTCATTTCACATCTGAAAGTATTTGGCTTTGCTTCCTGCAGGTTGCAAGAGTGTAAAATGTTGCATTGCACTCGAACTTTGCCCTTCCTTACTTGTTTATTTTATGCTTCTCAATTCCATATATGGTGAAGGACGGAATCACTGAAGCAATGGATGAGAGAGATCGCGTGTAACTCAAATAATAATGATACCGGCCGACATCATTTTCCTTGTTCAAGCTCTGATTATTTTTTTCCATTAATTTGGTAGTGCTGATCACGAAATTATACTTAATTTTATCGTATCACATCAGGTATAAAAAAAAAACTTTTGGTAGACCTATGATATGGAGAGAGCAGACAAATAGTATTGATGATTGTTATTTTTGCTGTGAAATGTGAATGTGAAAGGTTTTAATGCTAAAAATAAAAATAAAATTTTCTACGCAAATGTACCTTCAGTTACACGGCCGATTCCACATGGTCCAGACATGCCAGTGCCCCTTCCAAGCTCAATATCTGATCTTAGTTCAACATCATCAGAACAAAATTTACAGCGTCAAGAGTCGACGGAAGTTTACATATGAACCAATTTTAAATCAACCACAGAAATTTACTCAAGGTGAATTAAATGATTTAGTTAGAGATCTAAGTCTTTCTAAAGAATCTGCTCAACTTATTGGATCTACACTGCATGCAAAACATCTGTTAGCTCCAAATATATATTTTGCATGGTATAGAAAACGTGAAGCAGAATTTGTACCTTTTTTTAGTCAGGAAAAATCATTACTTTATTATAAGAATATCCGCGATCTTATTGAAAAGTTAGGAGTAAAATATAATTCTGGAGATTGGAGACTTTTTATAGATTCTTCGAAGCGGACTCTAAAAGGTGTTCTTTTACACAACACGAATAAGTATGTTTCTGTTCCAGTCGCTGATTCTGTTCATTTGAAAGAGACTTATGAAAATTTAGAAAAATTGTTAGATAAAATTGGATATGAAAAACGCGGTTGGCAGCCTTGTGAAGATCTAAAAATTATAACTATGATATTAGGCCAGTAGTTACAAAATTTCCATGCTTCTTGTGCGAGTGGGACATGCTCTTTTGACAAGCACTACGTACAAAGAGGAATCCTCGTAAAAATCTCAAAGTATGAACAAAAAACGTTAAACAAAAAAATTTAATTAGTCCTGAAAAAATTTTACTACCTCCGCTTCATAAAACTCGGTATGTTGAAACAGTTCGTTAAAGCATTAGATAAAAACAATGCTAGTTATGGATACCTGTGTAAAAAATTTCCACAATTATCTGATGCAAAAAGTAAAGAAGGAGGGACCGCAAATCAGATCTTTGATGGCTAATGAAAAATTTGATGCTACAATGAATAACACTGAATCACAAGCTTGGCTGGCGTTCAAAGATGTTGTCAACAATTTTCTAGGAAATAATAAACAGCCCGACTATAAAAATAAGGTTGCAAATTTATTAGATAAATATCGAAAATTGGGGTGTAATATGAGCATAAAACTCCACTTTCTAGATTCATATGTGGACTTTTTCCCTGATAATCTTGGTGATTACAGTGAAGAGCAGGGAGAAAGGTTCCACTAGGACATAAAAACTATGGAGACAAGGTACCAAGGTCGATGGAATGTGAATATGATGGCTGATTGCTGCTGGTCACTGACACGTGATATTACTGAAGATACTCACAAAAAAACCACACCTAGACGTAATTTTGTCGCGAAGCGTAAAAGATGTCACTGCAAATAGTCCTGTAGCATTGTTTAGACTCAATCTTTTCCTTGTAAATGTTCAAATATATGTTTTTGTAATATGATTATTGATTTTTCCTTTACATTTTGAAAAAAATGCTTCTTCCTTCTTTTAAAAAAATTTGATGTGATAGGGCAAATATGTACGTGTTTTCGTGTTTAAAATAGTAAAAAATTAGTGATATTTGTGGCTCAAATACAAACAACGTTCAACAAATTTTCATTAGTGTGTGATTTATTATAAATAAGTTAATTAAAATAATTTTCTAAGAATGTGAGTGTGTTCCTAAAATTTATGGAATTATACTAGCAAAATTTTAAAGCGATTGAGGTTTAAATTTTAAATTTGAATAAAATAATTTTATATTATATATTATATATTATATATTATATATTATATATTATATATTATATATTATATATTATATATTATATATTATTTATTATATATATATTATATATTATAAATGGATTGTTTTTTCTGCAAAATTTTTTTGCCATTCTGACTATTACTTTTTAACGACTTCTTATGCCTTGTTTTATTCAAATAAACGTTTTTGAATCCATTATTTGTGCTCATATATGTATGGAAATTATTATCTGAACTCCACTATATTTTACTTTCATATATATATACTGTATTTAACGAATTATAAAGTCAATAGCCATTTCACCTAAAAGCATCAGCCAACCAACGTTGCCACCTTACTTCGTTTCCACCCTACCGCAGAATCGTATACCTTGCTTTTGCTAATCGCCAGTGAATACATTTTTGCATAGTTTCCTTTCATCTATTATTCCATTATCGCTATTCGTTATTGCTTTCGACTGCATTGTAACGATAATTGTTATTTCTTCCTTTATTACAGTGTTATTGTAGTCGTATTTCTGGTAGCAACACTTACATATAATCATGTACAATATATGCATATGTATGGTATATTATATGCTTTGCTTTTGGTATGCACCTAAGAGGCGCACAAATACAAAGTGTACTTGTAATAATTTATACAAACACTGATAATACCTCTACGATTTCGAAGCCGCAAGTTTATGTGTATTGTGCTCATACCGTTAACTTTCAGTTTACGAAATTCGTTCCACCATACTGCCTATGAGACCATGAGAGAAATGCGATTTTTGAAAGGATATGCCTGTTAGCAAGTTTGTTATATGGAAAATATGTTTTGCTGCAAAGCTAAGTGTAGTTTGTTTTGCAAATAACATTTTTATGTGTGCATATAACGTCGTTAGGGCTTACGACAACACGTTTTCCGTCGTCTGTGGTTGCTGTGGTCTATTGTCCAGACCATAGCTTGTATGGTAATGCACACATTTTCTTGTTTGTTTCCGACTCACTTTCCATTTGACTACCCACACAATTTGTATGCCTCTCTGCACACTTTGTGTAGGTAGTAGATTTTTATTACTATTTAAATTACATCACTTAAAGAGCATTGAAAGAAATTCATTAAATAAAAGCAGCACATTATTCTTAAAATGATTTTCAAGAGCTTTTAAAAGATGTGTGAGCTTTTGAAAGCACTAATCTTGAAAAGCTCTTTCAAAATATTCTTCGTCTAAAAAAAACATCAATATTTACTGATTTGAAAAAAAAAAAATCGAAAAATATTTGTTTCTTTAAGATTTGCTCAGAGCTTTTAAAATCTGTGAACTGAAAACCATTGTAAAAGCTTTTTTAACGAACGAAAAGTGGATGTGCTTAAATAAGAAAAATATTTTAAAAACCCGTAGCAGTTCTTTGCTTTGAATATGCTTTTGATGAAGAAATGATATTATAAATTATGAAAAGCTCTTTAGAAAGTTCATTGTTTCAAGAAAATATTTTGTATTAATTCCAAGAGTTGTTGAAAGCTCTGATCTGAAACGCTTTTTCGAACTTTTCGTCTAAAAGAGCATTGATATTTTAAATTTTTGAAAAAAATCAAATTGTATTGTTTTGAATTGGTTTAAAGCTTTTTGTATTAACGTTTTCTTTTACCGAAAGCTGTATAGTGGCTTTAAATAATTTTAATTATGTAAATTTGTTTCATTTAAATTTCAAGGGATGGTTCAAAGCTCTGATCTGTAAAAGCTTATCTGAAAACTTTTAAGTAGCAAAACTCTTATTGTTAAAATTGTTTAAAAAAAGTTCTTTAAAACATCTTGACTTTGTGCGTAGGAAATTTTTGCCTCTCGTTTGAAAAGTTGGACTCACTATGAACTAGGTTATGCAATAAATTCTATGATTAAAGGAGCTTTCTCGCCAAGCTTTCAAATGTGTTTTTAAAACTGTCCGTCCACGCTAAGCTCTTTTCAGGATTCTAGTTGTAATATACCACGTCAAAAAAAAAAAAGAATTATATTTAATTTTTTTTTTTAATTCTAATAGTTTGATTGAAAATATTAAATTTCTTACAGTATATACTTTACACTTTCTTCTGCTACTATTTGTTCCAACAATATAAAAACACATATTTATTTACATATTTATACCTAAACACCTTCTAATAGTATAATAGAAATCGTTGACTTACAAACTTGCCACAAGTAGCGGCATGGAAAACTGAAAGGAGCCGCATACAGTATCATAGTAGGACAGCAGTATGAATGGCAGCCAAAAAACATACTGACATGCCTATGGACGGTACACAGTCAGAGTTATATCACTTTCTTGTTGCGAAGTTTACGTCAGGCTAAGTGAAAGTATTTTGCAGACAAGTCGATACATATACATATGTCTATGTGTGTATATATTTTCATATTTACCATTGGTTGGGATTTTCCAAAGTAATACAGACATATGCTTAAACTTCTATCGTCCTGACACAAGAGTTCGTGCAGCGGCCAGACCTCTTTCGAAGTTGTGAACAAGCGCGTTTAGGAGCGAAAATTGTAATACTTTATTACATTTTGTTGTTTTTTGTAGGAAGCATAAATTTTAAAAGGGTGATAAGGAAAGAGAAATAGTTATGTATGACTAAGTATAAAAATGGCGGTTTCGAGAAATATTTCTTGAGGCCGGAAAGTTTCAGAAAAAAAGTGAAAACTGCAAAACGGTCCTGAGTAGGACTTAACTTCCAAAAGATTTATTTAACATTCAGAGAAAAATTAATAAAATTAAGTCACTGGGAACAACAACGTTTTAGTAAATTTTATTTAGCTTCAAGCAATTCAGGAAAACTTTTTTACAAAGCCCATTAAGGTAAAAAGGGGTCTAAATAATATTGAACATAATTTTCAAGAGCTTTTGAAAGCTCATTTCTTGAAAGGCTTTTTCAAAACTTTTCAATATTTTGAGGAAAAAACTAGTGTTATTAGTTTCAGATTGATAAAAGCTCTTCCAAAAGCTTTTCTTTTCGCTCCTTTAAATCGTATCTGAAAAAAAACAGCAAAATTGTTTAACAATTAATGGAAAAAAATAATGATTTGGTTCTTAATAGATTAAGAATTTTGAAATATTTTCTTAAAATATAACTCGAGAGCTTTATAGCAAACGATTTCAAAAAGCTCCAAAGCTCTCGAAAGCTCTCACTTAAAACAGTGCAATGGAATAAAGTTATTCAGGTTAATAAATTTCAAAGGCTATTAAAGCTATGATTTAAAAAGCTCTTCAAAAATTTGTTTTTCGCTTTTTTGCAGTAAGAAGCACCAATGTCTATAGTTTTTAGAAATACAAAAAAATTATTAATTTTGATTCCAAATGGATTAGGAACTTTGAAATATTTTCTCAAAATATAAGCCGAGAGTTTTTATAGTAAATGCTCTGGAAAAGCTTATTCAAAAGCTTTCTTTGTGTTTTTCGCAGAAAGAAGAGCTATTGTTTAACATTTATAGAAAAATAAATAAATTAAAAAAATTAATTAACCAAATCGATGCAAAGCTTTTGAAATATAAAAAGGCTCATTGAATCGAAGGTCATTTTATGAAATATTTTAAAAAACTTTTAAGGATTTTCAAAAGCTTTGATCTGAAACAGCTTTTTCAAAAGCATATATTTTTTCTGAAACAAACATTTTGGGTTTACATTTTTAGAAACGAAAGAAAGAAATTTTCAGTTCAAAATTATTTGTCCAGTAAATTCCCTTATAGTTTGTTCATTCCCCATGCAGTTTTCAGTAGTAGAATTCCAGTTTTGCTATCGCCCATTTAACTGCTTTAACTGTCAACATTTGTTTGCATTACTTTTCAACTTGCCAGTTTTTAGCGTTGTCGTCTGACTCTTTGCCTGTTTGTCGCTAAGCTCTTTTTCCTTCAAGTGCTTTAAGTGGCTTAAGAGTATTTATTAGCCTGCCACAATGCGAGCACTGGGCTGTCACGCAAGCACACATTCACATACGTATAAATCTAGGTAAACACGCAGACACACACACATATACAGTCACAAACATTCACTCATGTGTGCTTGTCAACCGCAATATAAGTCGCGCTATTCTGCACACATGCTATGCATAAATCTGGTTTGCTGTCAAGTTACTCATACGCCATGTATGACCAGCACTGGCCACAGGCATGGCGTTCAGTAGCGACTTTTATTATAAGCCATTGTTTTGCATTGCAGTAATGTTGGCGTTTATTTGCATTTAAATTTGCCGGCAATGTGTTTGATTGTTATTGTATTACGGCGATGTTTTTGTTGTTTTTCTACCATAGTGGAATTTTACTCACTTTGCTTTTCTTTACCTTCCGCTGAAGAAATTTCTTTTGAAGTGCGCTGTGCTCATTTTCTACATTTTTTGTTGTACTTGGCTACATTTAGTTGTTATTTTACTTGGAATATTTTTTGTTGTTGTTTACTTTACAACAGCAAGAAAGCTTCTGTGCTTGTTTTTGTTTTGAGGGAATTTTCCTCGTTTTGTGTTTGGCGTAAGTTAAGAAAAGCGGGTTCTTTCTTGCTTTTTATCACTTTTTCGCAGTGTACACACATACACTCGTATAGACATATACATATACACTTATATATACTCAAGAGCGCTGATTAGCATAATTCCTTTGTCTGCAAAATGAAAGAAAGTAAAAGTACTCAAAGCATATAAGGAAAATGTTTAGACGGAGTTGGTAAAGTCAAAGAAGTTTCAACAGCAAAGTAGTGTGGCAACTTCAGCTTATTGTTGCAACAAAAAGTTGACTGTCTCGGATATGCCGCGCCACAGGACGTTGAATTCTTCGCTTGGGCGCGTAGTTGGAACTTTTGCTTTGTATTTTCACTTTTAACCCCTCAAGGAAGTGAAAAGTATAATAAAAACAACAACAACAACACAAAGTACAATTGAAAAACTTGCCGCATGCCGGTTGCAAAGCAATTGTTTACACATAAACTTTCCATTTCATTATTTCATGCCTTCGTGCGCCTATTAGCCCCAGCCCCTTGTGTTGTGCTGGTATGTGTGCTATATCAACGTTTATTGTTATTGTTGTATTTTTTGTTTTAGGAATACCATAGCGCTTTATAGCGTTTTATTGGTGCAAATTTAATTCCCTGCACGTGTACACATATCTGATCAAATTTAACCCGGACTGAGAAAACACAATATTTACATAATGAAGCTCTTACACGCATACATATTTAATTGCATATATAGAGCAGTGTATGTGCTCACATACTTTTTGCACATTTTCTGCGTCTTTTGTGTGTGCGTTCGCTGAATTGTCGCCGGACATTAGTGTGTCGAAATTTCTGTGCGCATTTTAGCTGACATATTTTATGGTCACCCGAATTCTTTTTACACAAAAATATGTGTATGTGTATAACAGCCCTTAGCTGCACATTCCTTTGTGGTTCAGACATACTTGTAACGCACATGCACATGGTGATAGTAAAAAGTTGCTGTATGACTTGCATAGGACCAGAAAAAGTGCACTGCTTCTCTCAAAACATTTTCGATATTTCAGCAATATGCTTTGTGTGGAGTTTTTGTAAACTTTTTGTAATTTTTGGCGAAGTTTTAGTTTTATATATTCCTTTTTGCCTTTGTAAATATATGTTGGTGTATAATTATCACTTTTAAGAAACTTGGTTTCTCTGCAGAGGAAGTAAAAATTGCTGAAGAAAAATGTATCTGAAAGCTTGGGTTGTATAAAGAAAAGCTTGTGTAGGTTGTAGCTTTTAAGGATATTTATTTGTTTATTGAGAATTAATAACACCGGTCAACACGATTTTTGGGTCTGACCTCTACATGTTAAATTTTAGTTTCTCCTATGACAAAAATAAGGAAAAAAATTTTTTTTGCCGGTTAAAGTTTGCTTTCGTACAAATTAGAGCAATTTTTCGATTTTTTTCTTACCTTCTAAAGTATTTTTACAATTAACGCAGTCGAAGTGTGGTACCCAATTTTCATTTTGATTACTGACTTTTAGGTTGAAATAGGCTTCATAGGCTTCGCAAAGTTTGTTGATAAATCAAATTTTTTACTTCTAACTTTAATAAATTCACCGCAAGTAAAACAGAATAAATCGAAATAATTTTTTACACTGACTTGATGTCATTTTTTATCTGAGTAATACACTAATATTGTTGTTACAGCAATAATAAACAGGTTAACATTCACTACTGTGCCTCTTACAAATAATAATACTGTTTACTTTCGGGTTAATCAAAGTGCTGCCGTCTTTGATTTATGAAATAAATTAAAATATACTTTTCGATGTAGATTAGCCCAAAGCAAACTTTAAAAACTAAAGATTAATATTTAAGTGTTTTTCAATGTCTAGAATCAGAATTCAAGCATGAGAACAGAAACCCAAAAAAAAATATTTTTTTTGTTGACCGGTGTAATCACCGTAAAATTTTTATTTGAAAAGAAAACTATGCCATAAGGAAATATATTTTACAATTACGCTTCATTTACAATGTTTTAAAGTGCAAGAAATCATAAACTGGATTTAGTTTTCCATCAAAAGTAACCGTTAACATGAGCTTTAGCTTCAAAATATAGAATTTTTATGGATTTTCCGACAAAATATCTATAAACAATTTTCAGAACTAAAGCATAAATATCAATTCTACTTATTTTTTGTACTTAGCTATTCCTAAGAAGGTCCCCAATTATTGAAATGAATTTGTTATCATTTCTTAATACACAGACTTTCAACTAGTCTCCATAAAATGCCATTGGAACAAAATGGAGATAGTATTACGAGCAAGTTAGGAGTTCGGAAATAATTTCGGAGCCGGTCTAATACTGTGTTCTAATGCTGGTTGAAGATCTCAACGAAAAAATCTTCAGTTAAATAAAGTGAAAATAAACTATTCACAATTCCATTTCATGTTTATGTAAATGGTCAAATGATTCAAAATACATATATTGTTAGTTATAGCTAGCATCATTAGAAGTGTCACTATCAATATAAGTTATAGTTCGCTGTCTTTCGATTTGCATGGGTTCCTAACAATATTTTGGTAAAGATCCTCTTTAGTTCTTCTATTTCCATAATTTACTTCTAATACATTATGTTATCAGAACTTTCTCCAAAGATAGAGGACCTCTTATTGCTTCTTCAACCAAAATAATTCAACTAAATAATTTTTTAGCACTGGAATGTTGGATGTTTTAGAAAGTATGATAACTTTCGTTGGTAATATGGAATATAAATACATGAATTATTTCACTGGATGTAATTGGGTACTATGAAGGGCGGCTTACTAAAAGTGTAAAGTTAAGTCATTTTAATATATTTGATAATTTAGGTATAAATTTTCAAGGCTTACGGATTAGAAGAAAAAGCTTTAACTTCGCTTCCATCGAAGCTAGCAATAGCTTTCAGAACCACAAATATTTCTTATAAGGATTGTGATCGGTCCGTTTCTATGTCAGCTATATGCTATAGTGATCCGATTTGAACAGTATTGACGGAGATAACATTAAACAAAAGACAATAACTCATGGTAATCTTATCAAATGAAAAAGTTTTTCATACAAGCACATTATTCCAATCCCTCAGTTTGTATGGCAGCTATGTGATACAATGGGTCGACATATGAGCAGCTCTTTGATGAGGAAAGGACGGATGGAAAATTGCAGATCGATATCTCAAACGAGTATATACGGACAGACGGACGGATAGAAGGACATGTCTAAATCGAATCAGATAGGGTGGACCTGCCGATATGAACAACTTAGGCATTGCCTAGGGCGCTAGTGCTTAAGGGCGGCATTTTGGCTAATTTTCTTTACATATTTATATCCTGAAGCTAAACTCGGTTATAACCGCGTCTACGATAATAAAAAAGAAAATTTATCCCTTGAACAGATTGTTAAATCAGGATATGCTTAGAGAGCAGAATTCGGCACTTGCCTACAGCGGTAAATTGTCTTGGGCCGGCCCTGGACTCAGTTCATCACGCAGGTCATTGTCCCATATGTTTTTTTAAAGGTCTCTGACGTTTTCTGTTGAGTGTTATGAACATCCAGCCGTACATCGTATACCCTGTTCGGAGTACAAAAAACCGCGACAAAAGAAAGAAAGTGAGCTAAAAATAGACGGAGAGTTGGATAAAGTGACAGAGAGAGATCGACAGAGGTAAAAACATTGATAGAGAAGAGAGGATGATCATAGAGATAGAAACATTTTTAAAGAAAAATAAAGGTAGAAGAAATTGAAACAGAGAAAATATAGCGTAAGATATAGAAATAGAGATGAACAATAGAAAGAGGTAAAAATAGTGTAAAAAATAAACAGGGGGATTGAGAGATGTACAGAGGATGTAGAGATAGATACATGAGGTTATTAGAGAGAAGAATAAAAATATGAATAGAGAAATGTAGGTGTAGATATAAATAAAGGAGCAGAATGAATGAAAAAGAGATCGATAGAAAGAGATGTAGGCAATGATATAGAGATAAAGATAGAAGAGAGATGAATTATTAGATATAGTTATTTTGTCAAATGGGTATGTACTATTGTGCCCAAAAAATAAGGTGACATATGAATTTAAACTGCTCGCGTCGAAGGATTTGGAGAATTTTTTTTTTTTAGGTTGGTAGTACTGTCAGTCACATTTATGTAAAATTTCATGTCAAAATATTCATTAGTGTTTGAGATTTTGTGAGCTGCTAAAAGTGAGTTTTTCGCTTTTTGCGATGTCGCAATTTGTTGAGAATTTACATTAAATTTTGTTTACGGAATCGTTGAGGATGGTGCAGAAAGCCTTTGGTGATGAGGCTATGTCTAAAAAAAATGTTTACAAGTGGTATAGTGAGTTCCAAGCCGGCTGCGAACGTGTCGAAGACGAAAAGCGTCCAGGGCGACCATCAACCTTAACCGACGAAACTCACGTTCAACAAATCAAAGATTTGGTGTTGAAAAACCGTCGATTAACAATTAGAAACCTTGCTGATGAAGTTGGCATATCGAAAGGCTCAGCCAATACCATTTGAAGGATGTTTTGGGCCTCAAGCGCGTCAAATCTCGACTGGTACCGAAAACATTGAATTTTTTGGAAAAAGGGCGTTGCGTTGATGTGTGTGAAACGATGCTTTCCGACTACCAGGGTGTTATGAAACGCATTATAACTGGCGATGAGACCTGGATCTATGCATACGACCCCGAAACAAGCGATCAATCGAGCGAATATCGTACCAAAAGAGAGCCGAGACCAAAAAAATCGCGCCAAAGTCGCTCAAAAATCAAGGTCATGTTAACTGTTTTCTTCGATTATCGTAGTGTTGTGCATTATGAATTCCTTCCAACCGGTCAAATAGTCAACAATTGTAACCATCAATGGCGACCATCATCACGCCTTGATTATATTTGATGCTTGAAATTAAAGATTGTGGTCTTAGCGACAGTTGGTTTCAAAATACCGCAACGATTCGGGCAATGAAGCAAAACATCACGCGTGTTATACGCCACTTACAAGTCGAAATGCTCGAACGAAAGGGATGGATCATCTGAGACATAGCCGCGGACAACAATTGAATGAGATAATCTTCAAAACTTAAATGCAAAAAATGTTATTTCGAAGGATAATAAACATTCCTCATTAAATTTGAAGTTTCTGTGTTTTTTCTTTAAAGAATTAGGGAACTTAGAAACACCCTTTACAATAGTTTGTTTCAGAAAGAAGGGGAGTTTTGTCCTTAAAACACTAAACCTACACCTCTTATATCGAATATATAAGAATTTTAGTAAACTTTTTGTCGATTAAATCGGTCAAGTAGTGAGTTCTAAATTAAATCATTCGCTTTAGCTCACAATAACCGATTTAGAGATATCAGACTTTCCGGTTAATTTTATACCACATACGAATACATCGGTTAATATACAAATTGTAAATATTTATAGTCAACAAGGAATATTATTTGAACGTTATGCGTCGTTTGTGTAAAGCTATCCACCACGATAATGCATCATCCCATACTGCCCTCGTAATTCGTGATCATTTCGCCAAAAACACAACCCATATCGTTCAGCAATCACCGTATTCACCTGATCTGGCGCCGTGCGACTTCTGGCTGTTCACTAAGCTCAAAAGACTGCTCCGGGGACACCGTTTTTATACGATAGAGGAGATTCAAGCCGCAGCGAAGACGGAACTGAAGGCCATCCCGGAAAGTGAATACAACCACTGTTTCGAAGATTGAAAAATCCATTGGCGTAAGTGCATTGCATCGGGAGGGGATTACTTTAAAGGGGATGAAATTGATTTGGAAGAACAAATATAGAATTTTCAAAATAAATACAATGTCACCTTTTTTTTTGGGCACAGTAGTATACTTCTAATTAGTTAGACATGCCTTCCAAAAGGCACAAATACAAATTATCAATTATACAATGGGAAACAATACTACAGCAGGTTAAAATGGTTAGCCATTTCAGAACGTATTGTGATCTAAAAAACAATATTATATACAAACTAAGTATAGTATATTACTTCAAATTATATATAAATTATATTTTCGAATTTAATTTATTTTTTTGTATAATTTATATATTTTTCTCATTAAAAGAGTTTTTTAAAGATATATTGTTTTTTTTTATTTATTTTTAAGTTGTGTTGTGTCACCGAATATATGTATAAGTTTTTATTAGTGTGCCAACAGAACACAAGTGACTTACAAATTTTAAACATCACAATAATTTTCAGCATTTTCTGGAATGCTCGATTAGTTTGTGATTTTTAAATTTCTTTAAAAAGTTGCATACTTTACATTAATATAAATATGAAAGCTTTAAGCTGCCAGCATATCAAACGCTTTCGGGCGACGTCACGTGCTTTAGCATTGCAAATTTATTCATACACACTCGTACACACACCCACTAAGTATATATACTCGTGTGCGAAAAACCACACACATGAAATTCATTTGAAAAGCAAATTGCTGCGGCATGAAAGCCAAGGTTGCATAAATTTCCAGCACAGCGGCTGAAGCAATTGTAAACGCTCGCTTGATTTTTTTCAACAGTGATTTTTTGGTTCATAAATCAACGCAAACCTTGAATAGCAAGAGATATGCGCGTGTAAATGCAATAAAAAATGCTAATCATGTAATGGCAATAAAAAATTACTAATGAAATTATTGGTCACAATATATAAAATATTTATAACATTTATGTATAGTATGTGTAGGTGTATGTTTGTAATATACTATCCAAAAATATATTTATTTATTAAAATTATTAATCGCTTCAGCAAACAAATAACAGCTAGAAAATCAAATAAATGCTGTAACACAAAAATTTATTCAATTTAAATTTCATTGCATACCGTCAGGCGCGCTCGCTAATTTTACGTGCTTTCTCGACACAATCCAGATATGAGTGTAGTGCATTGTATGCATATGAGTCGAAAAAATTGCAGTTTGAATGTGTGCATTTGTTAAATGAAGCAGCACAAAGCGGAAAACGCTCAACCCGTTATTTGGTGGCGCGCGCGTGAATGTGTGCAAACAAATGCCATTGCAACTGACTAGATAACAATGCGAGTGCAGATTTATGCCTATGTAAATAGCATATATGTGCCTTTAAGTAAACACACAATCAAATGTTAATCGGTAGTTGCATATTTGCTTGCAAATTGGAATTTTTAGTTGCACATATGTATGTATTTGCTTTGGAAATTTGAAAAAGCGTCGAACCGCGTTGATTTGCCGCGGAAAGGTTTGCACAAAAAATAGCGCAAGGCACGAAAAAAGGAAAAAAAATAAAAAAACAATGATATAAAAATAAAAAACAAGCTAAATTCGGTTGCACCGAAGCAATGATTCCCTTCACCAATAAATAGATTACCATACAAGAACTTAATTTTGACCGATCACTTTGTATTGAGGCTACCATATATGCTATAGTGGCCCAATCTGAACAATTTATTCGGTTATTGTAACATTGACTTGAAAAGCAGATCATATGAATATCTTGTTAATAAAATAAATTTTCAAACAAGAACTTGATTTTGAGCGATCGCTCGAAGACAACTATATGCTAGAATAAGAAATCTGCAGTTTCGCCAAATGAGAAGGTTCTTGGAAAAAAATATTTGAAAATTTTCGATTCCATGTCTTCAAAAGAAATATCCTTCCCTTCGCGTATAAACAGACAGTTGGGTACAGACAGGCTCAGCTCAACTGAAAACCAGATTTGAGGGTAGTCTCACGGTGGAAAATTTGACTGCAAGATGTCAGCGAAGCAGCTCTAATTATGATAAAATTTACTTAAGGTATATTCAAATGTCTTCTTATCTCCCATGAAGTAGTTCTTAGTTCAGTGGTTTCCTGAAAGAGACATGAGATGGAGTAGGTTTGATTTGGCGGATTAATGTCCCATATATACTTCTTTCAGGTCACAACATTATTTATACTTTATAAAGTCCATTTCCGTTCCTTATACGGTGATACAAATTCCGTACTAAACTTAGTATATGTACTCTCTTCATGGTATAAAAATCAACAATGGGTGAGTATGCCTCACGCCGCTGCATAAATGATTGAATGTGGCATAAATGCTTGCATCGTTCTTGATGTGTTCTATGGAAATGTATGGGTTGCCTAGGGCTTTGGTTGTTTTTGTTTTTTTAGAAAACGTTTTTATGTTTGATTTGCAATTTTTAATTTCGCCTTTTCTACTGCTTTTTTATATCTGATTGCTAAACTAAAAAATTAAAGCACTTTTGTATGAACTAGTAAAAGCATACAATGCTGGGACGCTGTTGATTGTATTTCCTAGCGCAATTTAGTTTGATAATTGTTTGAAGACTTATTTGTGTTGTAAATTCGAAGTTTTTGCTTCATGAACTGTAAGCTGCAGGAAGAGTTTGTTAAGACCTATACAATGTTTTGCTAAAAAATATTTTACATCTCACTAAAGTCTCAAATAGAAGAGTCGAAGGACTTCTTCAATTAGAAAATAGATAATATTTGAATTTCGAATCTATGATTGAATTTGATAATAACGTGATTCAAGTAGATATAGTTTCTTCAATAGCCATTTTTGACAGCCTTTTTTTGCAGTTTTGTTTGCATATCATCATGGAAATACCTACGCTTGAACAATGTTTACAAATCGTTACACTTTATTACGAAAATTGACGTTCTGGAAAGAATGTGTTTCGTGCGTTTCGCATAACTTATGGTCAACGAAATCGACCTATTGAGAGCACTACAACACCATCACCCATCTTGAGATCCAGCATTAATTATTGGATAATACTCGATCGAATAGACCATGTTCAGCAGCAGGCTGTGAAGAAAATATAGCAGCTGTAGTTGAGATTGTATACGAAGACCGTGGGGAGTCGATTCGGCGCCGTCCGTAGCAACTCGAACTGATGTACAGAAAGTCTTGACGCATTTTTTATCGAAATCTTAAATTGAAAGCGTTCAAAACTTGTACAAGAACTGAAGCCGCTTTTCCTAACTCAGCGACATGGCTTCGCTGTATAGTCTTTTAAAAAGTTCCAAGAAGATCTGACGCTTGGGGCGAAGAGCGACCTGAAGATATTCAAGAGCTGCCATTTCAAGAAAAAACAACGGTTTAGTGTGGCTTGTGGTAGAATCATGATGCCGGTGAGAATGTAACCATCAATGGCGACTATAATCACGCCTTGATTATATTTGATGCTTGAAATTAAAGATTGTGGTCTTAGCGACAGTTGGTTTCAAAATCCCGCAACGATTCGGGCAATGGAGCAAAACATCACGCGTGTTATACGCCACTTACAAGTCGAAATGCTCGAACGAAAGGGATGGATTATCTGAGACATAGCCGCGGACAACAATTGAATGAGATAATCTTCAAAACTTAAATGCCCAAAAATGTTATTTCGAAGGATAAACAACATTCCTCATTAAATTTGAAGTTTCTGTGTTTTTTCTTTAAAGAATTAGGGGACTAGAAACACCCTTTACAATAGTTTGTTTCAGAAAAGAGGAGAGTTTTGTCCTTAAATCACTACACTTACACCTTTTATATCGAATATAGAAGGATTTTCACAATTATAGTAAACTTTTTGTCGATTAAATCGGTCAAGTCGTGAGTTCTAAATTAAATCATTCGCTTTAGCTCACAATAACCGATTTAGAGATATCAGACTTTCCGGTTAATTTTATACCACATACGAATATATCGGTTAATATACATATTGTAAATATTTTATAAATATAAAATATGCAGTATTTTTTGTTTTTAACTACATCAAATTGTTCTCAATGCTTGTAAAAACCATTACCAACCTTAATCACCTAAAAGCAATATATGTATAGGTATATGTTCCGTCCACGCCCGTATGTTCAAAGCTCAACACAAAAATATCAAAAAACTCTCAAGCCTTTGAAAGCTGCAAAACCACGCTTAGTTTAGCTTTTGTTGTTTTTGGCTTCGGACGCGCACATTTTGTTAGTTTTTTATGCACTTCCTGCTTTCAGAGACACGTTTAAAACAAATCGAATCAAATGGTCTATCCTTTGCCATTATTTTTTACGTTTTATGCACTTTTTGTGTTACAGTTTATCCAAAACTGGCGCAGCCAACGCAGTGGGCTTTTGTGGCGCGCGTTTTCAGCAGTTGACAAATACAATCGAACTGAATGCGGCAAGTTAAGTCAACGGAATTTGTGCCGGGTTTTGACAGAAAAAAGAGAACTAAACCAGAACAATCGAAAAAAGGATAAAAAATAAGCAAACTTGCGCCCAAAAGCAATATCACAACGTTAGTGTTTCGTAAAAAAGCAACAAATTGCGAACAAAATCCGTGAAAAGTATAGGTTTTTAGTGCGTGCCATGAAAAAAGAGCACAAGTTCGCATGCCAGAAATATTCGAAAATATCGCGTTAGCTCAGCGGGTAGTGGAAGCAATTAGTGTGCGCGGTCGCGTTCATGGTTTCGGTTAGGTCATAGCACCACCACCACCACTACCAAGTATTCCAACTAACTGCTTCACTCAACAGTTTGTAATATGATTTGAGTTCGACGAGTCAGCGCCTCGAGTGTAAGTCACTTCAATTGACCACAAAGCGATGTATATCCGCAATTCAAATGGTTCACAAATCACCAGGTTGAATAAGGGCTCTTTTGCATACCGATTTGTGGCGGTATGTGTGACACACTGAGAAAAATTCTAATTGGGTTTGTAAATTTTTGGTTTTTGTTAACACTTACTTGTTTTGAGTAAATTTTTTGTTTAATAGTATTAAAAAAAGATGATATGATTTGAGTATTTTTTTAGTGAACATTCATAATATTCAAGCAATATATTTTTTAGGTTTAATTTTCGCCGGTTTTCTGTTTTGAACTTTTTCGTACGCATCTTTCAGGGCAATCCTTAAATAGATTCCTAAAGACCACTTTCGCTTTCTGAAATATAAATCTGCTCTGATTGACTAAGATGTGGGCTTGGTTCTTTAAATAAAATTTTCTGAATAACGGTAACTTTTTTTTTAATGAGTTAAGTAATTCCCGTTAAGTTTTAAGTATTATTCATTAAGTTTCTTAAAAGTTGAGCACAACCGTGTAACAAAGTTAAAATATGCTTAACAAATAAAAAACGTTCTATAGCTTGTATGACATCTTTATGATATAGTGGTCCGATCTAAAAAATTTTTTCTGTTATTATAGCATAGTCTTAGAAAATCTCCATGTTTCTTTTTAAGAAAAGACTTGTGCAAAATGTCAGAGTGGCATCTCAAAATTTCAGGGATTAGTTCGTGCAATGTTGTAGAGCTTTGTACCCTATGTGTAGTTTTCAGCTTTGAGTAGAATTTTATCGAGGCAGGCATCCTCCTCCGTCGTTAAAACAAACGGAATTTGGTTCTATGAGATTTATAGTCTTGAATCAATCAAGAATTCTACAAGTGGTGTGGAATACGATTAATAAAACTTACGTCTTAGTCCATTTATAAGTCCTCAGAGCCTCTATAATTTCGACCACAATTATGATTGTTAGGATGGGCATCCTTGATGGCAGTTTTTGTAAAAGCATCATTGCAAGCATAAAACCTTATAATCAAAGAGCGGATAATGGATTTTCCTCGCAGACATATCTGCATAAACAAAATTTATGGGGTTATTTGGTTTTATGGGTTTCAAGAAATCCAATTTTTTATTGTCTCATAAAATTCTGTAACATCTCTAGAATATTGTCCTAAAATTTCAAGTTGAACCGTGTAACGATTTCGGAGATACAGCTTTGAAAACTTGTGCGCTTGAGACTAGTTAGGCTAAGTGCGCCGTCTTTAAACACGTTTTTTTCGAAACTGTGTGCTTTGAAGCCGGTTTGGCAAGATTTCTCGAAAACTACACAACCGATCTTCATGAAATTTCATACGGGTCTTTGGGATACAATTCTTAAAGATTTGGACGAAGGATTTTTTTTCGATTACAACTATTTGAAAACAATTGTTGCGAGATTTTCACTGAAATATCTTTTGCAGAAATATCTACCTAAAATCCAATTTTGAGTTTTTTCCTTCGTCATTGTTCTAAGTTAAGGTTTTAAATAAAATACGGATGATCCTGTGAGGACCTGTTAACGCGGGCGCATCTCCGAGCGGTTACCAGAAATGGCGTCGCAATGCCCGAGTTTAAAATATGTTTTTCCAAAAATTTCAGAATTTTTTTTGTTAATAGTGTGTGTTTGTAATAACAAAAAATTCTAATAAAATATTTAACTTTTTATGTGAGAAAAAAGTTATTGAAAAAGGCTTTTTTTAAGATTAGATCCTTAAGATCAACTATACATAAGCATGTTTATTGAGTTTGAGCTCTACACTCACCACTGAATTTTTACGATTGTTTTTAAATTCTCGGTGGTATACATGGGATTTCCGAAATTCTAAAATTTTTTTTCAAAAGTCTGTTGAGTTTGGGATGATGGATGTCTTTCATTTACAAATTCAGCCAAAATATGTTTAACAGACTTTTGGTTTTTTTTTTTGTAAGCGAGGAAAATGCTTCTTTACAAGTTCCAACATTGGGCTGCTATGTTTGGTCTTCATGTAAAAGTTCTTGGTACCAAAAAACTATTTGGGTGTAAGATAGGTAGTATTTAACACATAAATTTTCGCATAACGAACAATTAAAGATAAGCAATATACGTGGATACTCTGGTATTTCTGCTGTAACTGTTCTGAATAATTAAGTTTGAGCTTTTTAACCTCAACTTTGCATTTTTTTGTATGAGCAGTTTTATGATGGAATCCATGAGATTTTCGCATATCAAGAATTAATAATACATTTTTGTGGCTGAGTTTAAAAAACTGGTGATATACGAAACTCGTATTTTAAAGTCTTCTTGTGAGTGCATAGGTGTGCTTTGAAGATGTCTTTCTATTAAGATTTCGGAAACGATCTCATAAAACAATTATATCTTAACAACTGACTCAAGGTGGAAAGTGCTTTATTGTTTGTTTTCAATGCGAATGTGGTCCGCGCACATAATTCTTTCAAATATCAGAGAATAGTGCCATACTCGCTATTTCCCCATAACTTACATAAAAACATTCAAGCAACATAACATTTTCCAAGTGTAAATTTTTTTTTATTCATTTTATAGAAAAGTATGTCAGCGATACGGGAACTAGCGCGAAAGATGACCACTAGAAATCATAGAAAACGTATTGCTGCGGCAGTGATGAGCATTCTGGCGGAAAATTGCATGACTCAAATGGCTAAAGCGATGTCAGTAGACTGAGTGGATTGTAATAAATAAACGAATAAGCAGAAAGAGACGCGTGCCGTTCATGGATACGGCGAAACCGCGTAGCATGCTACATATGTACACTTCAAGTAGGCAAATCGAAGCAACAGGAAGTTAAAATGCGTGCGAGAAAATGTTAGAATATCAATACGGAAAAAGAAAGGAGGGGTGGCAATGAAAGTAAACGCTTTGAGAGAAAGTAGTTTTGATTTATAAGAAAAGCGGAAAAAAGAGTGGAAGTAGTGTAAAGCAGATCAGATAGTGTAATGGAAGTAGTGGTGCGAAACGAAGAAGAGTACTGTGGTCTATTTCACGCCTGATTAAAAGAGAGACAGTTTAAATAAATGCACTTTAAATATTTGGCATACATATTAACTTAAATATGGCAAAGTACTAAGGGCACTGTAATAAAATCTAGAATACACAGCATAGCAACATTTCAGGGATGACTCTTTTAAAATATTTTATTCCTTTTTGGTCCTCTTTAGCGTAGTACTCATTTTTTATACAAATGAATAAGCTATTCAAAAGTGGGGCAACTCTCGAAAAAATATTTTCATGGTCAAACTCTTGTAAGCGTCTGCGATTTACATTAATTTGAATTGGTTATACTATTTATCACAAAATTTTGTTTTTTAATTTTTAAAACTCTTCTTAAATATAATTCTGATATATATATTTTTGGTTGGTGGCAACGCTGATCAAAATTTTACTGACAAAAATAATTGTGTAGTCTTTTTAGTTGGATGCAAATTTAATTTTTTGATAAATAAAAATAAAAAAAAACATATTATAAACTGGTGGCAATCCTTCTCAAAAATATTTTACTTAAAAGTCTCATCTTAAAAAAGGGCTAAACTCAATAGTAAAAAGTTTGTTGCGAAAAATAAAATTAATGAATAAGATTTTAGCCGTGTGGCAACTCTCATTTAAAATCTTTTTAGGGTTTATTTAATTCAGTTACTTAGCTAATATACCTTTCGTGGAAATTTGTCTTAAATATAATTCTGATACATAACTTTTCTTGCTGGTGGCAACGCTGATCAAAAATTTTGCGAAAAATAATAATTGCTTAAGCTTTTAATTTCGATGCAAACTTGATTTGTAGTAAATAAAATGAATAATGTTTTTTTAACTGGTGGCAACCCTTTTCAAGATTTTTTTATTGAACAGCCTTAACTTAAAAAAGGCTAAAGTAAAGGGCCAAAGTTTGATACGAATATTAAAAATAATAAATAAAATTATTGTCGCGTGGCAACCCTACCTAAAAAACCGTTTAGGGATTATGTATTACATCATCTTTTTACGCAAAAATTTCCCACAAATATATAATTCTGACATATAACTCTCTTTTGTAGGTGGCAACACTGCTAAAAATTTTCTGACGGAAATAATTGTTTAAGCTTTTTAGTTCAATGCAAATTTCGTTCATAGTAAACAAAATTAATAATATATTTTGGTCCGCTGACAACCTTTTTTAAGTGTTGTATTCGAAAACACATTCAAATTTTTGACCATTTTGAAAAATGTTTTTCATTATTCTTTCTTCAACTCTAATAATTTTTATTGTTAATTCCATTTAAACAGGTGGTAACCCTAACCAATTATTAAATCCATTGATAAGTTTTCTAATCTTCGAATATTCAGTTTGTAGTAATTCTTTGACCCAAATATTGTTTATTGATTGTTTATTAAAGTTGTTAAAAAAATCCAAAAATTTATTCTGACAAAGTTTTCAAATGAGCTTTCAAAGATTTAGTCTAACCAAAGCTCGCTGTTCAGGTTTCATTTAAAATATGGGTGCTATATTTATTAAATTCATGATTATATATTTACCAGAGCCGGTTCCAATTTAGTCCGACGAAAATAGTTACGACTTTAAACCCGTTTCATTATTGTACTACCTTACGAAGGCTTAAAATCTTAGCGCTGGGAACCATCAAGCACTTGGTGGGAAAAAATTAAAAAAACTTCTGATTCCCGACTTGTTCTGTTTTTGAAAAAATGGTACTGTGAGCACTTGACCCGAAGGCTTTCAGGTATTTTCCACGCCAGCTAAAAGATATTTACTTTCAGAAAAGGTAAAAGAAATATCATGAGGGCTCACTAGTGATAGTAAATGGAGTTGCCGCCTTTTTTTAATTTAAAAATAGGAGTATCCCTCAATCTTTTCACTTTTTTTGTTTTATTTTTGTTACTTTTAGGTTACATTTTTGACGCACCTTTAGCAGCCTGACTTTCTTATTTTCTACTTTACTTCATTTTGATTTTTTGCACTCATTAACTCACATATATATGTCTAGGTGCGTAAGCCTTAAGTGCTGAAATGTTGGGCGAATGAAAAGTAATGCTACAATGTTGAAAACTATGCTGAAACATATACCTTAATGTTGTAGAATTTCAATAATTTCCACATGCCTTCATGTTCATATTGCAACTTTTTTTTGCGCTGGGAATACCATAATTTTGGTTGAGGTAACACGGACTGGCTGAGTGTTGACCGGAAATGCCCAGCTGCTTGTGTACAAATATTTGCACAAACTTACATGCGAATATACGTACATATATATATATAAATGTACCTGCGCGATACACCTTGCTTGAGGTGCAAATATTTTACAGGAAAAGTCATAAATATCAAGTGGAAATGCCATATATTTTTTTGGCGCAAATAAAGCGGAAAAGTGGCCGAAAAGAGGTCGAGGACTTTGCACATAACTTTTATATGCGATTTTTCTGTTTTTCTTGTTGTTTTCTTCCATAATAACTTAATTATAATAGCGCATGCAACGCTGTGGCAGGTTAAGGAGAGTGAGCTGGGAATGAGATATTTTTACAGTTTTTCTTACATTTCGCTACGGTTCCGCACGCATCCACAGCGGGAGAAATTAGAGCAATGTTTTTTTTTTGTTTCAGAATGATATTTTTTACATAATATGTGTGAGTTGCACGACGATAGTATAATAAAAAATCTGTGAAAAAGCGCATTGCCAGCATAATGAAGCTAATTTCTTTAATTTCTTCAGAGACGCAACGGTCAATATTTCTTCACATTTTCCTTATTATTTCTTTTTACTTTTTCTCCTCATTTTCTTTCCTTTACCCACTTTTACTTTTATTAGCTTTCATGCTTCGCCAAAAAGTTTTGAAACGGGTGCATGCACCTTGCTGTGGCATTACCTTGAAATTTGAACTTAAGTGGCTGTCGTGACTTGTGCAATTTCGTCTCAACTTTCTTAATGTTTTACAAGCAAATAAAAATAATAAAAATGTTAAATGAAATGTAAAGAACAACAAAATTTTTGCGCTACAACATTTATGAAATTCCTGCTAAATCTGTGCAGTACTTTCATTTTTCGTTTAATATTTTTTCTCGCAGCAAAAACTTAGTTGTGATTTATGTTGTTTTAAATGTTTTGTAATTCGTTTTTGTATTTTTGTATGAACTCAGTGTGCAAAAGTGTTCAACTTTTTGTGTGAGATTCAGGTTCTATCATTACGAAAACTGGTCTTTAAATTAGTTTTGATTTATTTTCAACCGTAAAAAATTAACGACCGTTGACAGAAATGTTGGATTTTCAAATAATAATATACATTTATATATATATATATAATAAAATTTGTCCATAGACATTATGATAATTAACGTGAGAAGGTCAACAAGCAAAAACATTTGCTTTTGAGGTCCTGTAAGCCTTTTTCTAAATATTTCTATATTTCGATTTAAAATATTTTCCATACCATAAGGTAAGGTCTTTTGCCAGATTTTAAATTCAATAAGCTTTAATAATAAACCTGATGAGAGTTACAGGAATAAGCAAATTGGCAAACGAAATCACATGTTTTTAGGACTTCGAAAGTGAGTTTGAAGATTATATCAAATATTTAAGACCCTGAAATTTGGACAGTTATTTATATTATATCGATGTAAAATTTTCCTAAAAACGTTGTCAAGTTATCGGGAATCAATTAAAATTAAATGAAATTGCTCATATCCAAAGTGATTCTCATATTCATAGTGGCTTTTATATTTTTATTTTTATACATAATTGAGATTCAAAGTTGACCTCGTCTTCGTATTCATATTTATATTTATATTTATATTTATATTTATATTTATATTTATATTTATATTTATATTTATATTTATATTTATATTTATATTTATATTTATATTTATATTTATATTTATATTTATATTTATATTTATATGTATATTTATATTTATATTTATATTTATATTTATATTTATATTTATATTTATATTTATATTTATATTTATATTTATATTTATATTTATATTTATATTTATATTTATATTTATATTTATATTTATATTTATATTTATATTTATATTTATATTTATATTTATATTTATATTTGTATTTATATTTATATTTATATATTTATTTTTATTTGTATTTATTTTTATATTCATATTCATATTCATATTGGCATTCATACTCGCACTCATATTCATATTTATACTGGTATGTGCGTACATATGGGGTATTCCATACCAAATCGACCACTTTTGAACCCGACCCCTTTAGATTTTGCTGAAACTTATCCATTCTTTTCTACCCTTTGAAAAACATTTTTGAGAATTTTTTCAAAATTTTTTGTCCAACTTCAAAAAAGTTATGAATTTGGCTATTTTTGCTAAAAAATGGCTTTTTTATTTTCAAATAGCCATAACTTTTGTAGAAATTGACTTTTGGGAACCTTTTCTTTATAATAATCATATTCATCTTCATTCTAATATTCGTATTCATATTCACATCCATAATTCACATTATGCATTCTCATATTCGTACTTGTACTCAAACTCATATTTATGTATATTCATATTCATAATCATTTTCACATTCATACTCATACTAACACTTATATTCATACCGATCCTCATACTTTATATTCATACTCCTATTATACTCACCTCACATTTGCACTCATTTACATTCTTTTTCTTATATACTATGTGTAAATATTTTATTTTTCCATAAAATATTCAAATATTTTTTTTATACTTTTCCTTTTTCACTAAAATTCCTCGCTTCTAAATTGCGCTAAAAATTTGCATAAATTCCCCGCTAAATGTTCATAATGACCTAATATTTTTTGCAAAGCTTCTCTGCATTCGCTCTCATCCTGTCCTTCTTCATTTTTCCACTATTTGTTTTGTCAGCTCAAAAGTAAGAATACCGAGCTATTAAACGACTTGTTAACTTTCTTTTCGAATAGCTAATTTACTTTTTCTTTTACACCTTTTCACTTGAAGTTGTTGACGCGTCAGACACATCCCTTCGCTGCCTGCTTTTTTCACTTTTCGCACTAAATATTTAGTGTTAAGTGCCATTTGTTTTCGTGTTGACCATTTAAATGACATCAGCGTTTAGTTGTCAATGTTGTTGTTGCAATTTTTGTACTGCACACTTTTTTGTTCTAATAAGTTAATTGAGTTGTCTGGGATTTTTGGGTCTTGTATATATTATAATAGGTTTTAAATGAGTCACTGCTACTGAAGTACGATTTCCTGTCGTCCACGGCGTATGAGTAACTAGTGAGTAATAATTCGTTATGTTGGTGTGTAGAAAAATACTTAATGTATGTAGAAAAAATAATAATTTTGAGGTAAAATGTTTTCAGCTTTTGTCGTTTTGGCACAACCTTCCATTACAAAAAAAAAAACAGAAAAAAATATATAAATGTATAAAAGGGTCACTAAAAGCTTTTCTACTCCTAGCTCCATCAACATCAAGCAACAGTAATGATGACAAAGCCGTATTTTGTCATTAATCATCATATCTTCGTGTTCACTGTACAGATGTTAACATCCATCAACACTTTGTAAGCATTTTTCAGTCATCGGGTAGTTGTTTTGTCAAAGCTGAAGGAGTGAAATTGCAAGTTTTGCGCCTAAAAGTGTGACAGATTAAAATGTAACGGTAAATAATTGGTCAGCTGGTTGAGATATTTTTCGGAAATAGATGTCTGAAAGCATTACAAACCGAAAAAAATTATATGCGGCAACAAAAAGGTTGCAGAATTAGAAATGAGGGCATACCTTTCGGTGCTGGATATAAATTATTTGAGAAATACAGCAGAATTGTATTCTAATAATATCAAAACTACTCTTTCCGAATGGTAAACGTCAAATACCATTCAAAATTTCCGAGAAATATTTTAGATGAAATTTGGTTTAAAGGTCATATACAACGCCTAAAGGTATGCTAATTTATATTAATATTTCATAATTTCGAGTACCAGCGCCTTTAATGGGTGTCATAAAACGCTGAAATGGTATCTTTTGTGTAAACTACGATGCAATTAATATATAAACAAAATTTTCTACTGCTCAATTTTTAAGCGCCCAACTGCTTTAGCAATTAAAAAGTTAAGTAGTCGACTTTCCAAACTTAGCTCCAAACTTATTACATAACTTTGCAAATTGAAGCAAAACTCATTTGCGTTTCTTTTTAATTTTCCTGCAACTTTCTAAGCGTTAAGTGTTAGAAAAGTTTTACTTGAGCGTTGCTCACATTTTTGCATATGCTTGCGCTTTTTCAAACAGCTGAGCATACTTTCAAGAGCGCACACCCATCCAACTACATTTACATGCATGCATTTATATATGCTTGTGCATGCTTACCAACACATATGCACTCTAATAGGATTTAATTGAATTTGCTGATTTTGCCATCGACACCAATAGCAAAAACTTTAATTGTAAGCATGTCAGAGTGCATTTTCCGCTTTCAAAGGCTAGCGAAGTGCAAATGAGAGCAACGATTTGCGGAAATTTAACTGAGTAAAAAGTTAAAAAGAAAGGTGGAAAGTGAAAGGATATTTGAATATTTTTTTGTAATTTTCAGAGGAGAGTTAAAAGTGTTCGAGCAGGTAAATTAAATTTGTTTTAGAAGACGATGTTTGATGGTCCTTTTTGAAGGTAAATTTAAATTAAAAAAGTTGCTGCAGATATTATTTTAAAGTATGAATTTAAAAGTAGGATACCGTGGAGACAAAATGATCTGTTGCATAATTCAATTTTTATTAAAGCAAGTTTTGTATTGATTAAGATAGTTATTACTTTGTTTCAATGCCTTATAGTAAGCATTGTATAGATTTTCTGTTGGTTTATATTTTTGTTTGTGCGATATAAATCTGTTGAGAATTGCAGATGTAGCGTAAGAGGTGGGGTATAAAATTGGCAACATCATCTTACAACTTTAAATTTTGTTGGAGTAAAAAAAGTCTATATTTAGAGATTTACTGAAATTTCTATATTTTTAAATTTCTATATACTTAAGCATTTCAAAAAACTTTTTGATTACTAGTTCGATAGTTTAGATGTTCAACTACGCTATAAATTGATAGAATATAATCCTGTGAAATCAGCAGGTTCGTAACGTGATTATAAGTTGTATTGAATGTCAGCGTATCTTAAACAGCGACCGTTCAGAGTTGCAAACATATGTTTAGTAAAATTTCACATTACGTATTTTCTACTTGAAACTGACATTGCCTATCCCAAAAGATAATATGTGGTTATCATAACTCAACGAGAAGTTGACCGATCGACTATCAAGATTAAATACATGGGTACAGTTGAATTATCTTTCCCTTGCTTTGCAAAGGGTGGGCCATCTAACGTTTTAATTGGTTGAAATTATCTATATTTCGGCATTTGAAAACGTCCATTATCATTCGTGAAAAATGACAGATTATTCAGCAAAAGTCTACGCAATTTTCTTAATATGTGATACCTATTCACTAGATCGTAAATCACTGTAGAGAATAATATGAAAACTATTTTCAAGGTTTGTATTGAGCCGAGGTATTTTTAAAGTCAGATTTTACCGAAAAATCATCTTTTCCGACGAAACTCATTTCGCACCTCGATGGTCCACGTTAACAAGCTAGACATTGTCGCTATCTGGGGCACAGGACGGCGCTACGTGTCATACAGCAAACGCTACAGCCAATCTTTTATGCCCTATGTTGGCGAAAATCGCATAATTCTAGTCTAAACGAGGTGATGTGAATTAGCCTCCCAGAAAGCTGCGATTTCACTCGCGTTGGACTAATTGGCGTTTCTTGTAAGTCGTTCGAGAGTTATAGCGTCGCTAAACATGGAGCAAAATAAAGAGCTAAAATACGGCATATTTTACAGTACTACTGCACCATGAAAGTGCACAAAATTGCATGGCTCGGAAGCCGCCAATAAAATTTAGTCGCAGTGGTTATGTGACCCGAAACTGTATTCCATTTCACCGCACAAAGTTGGTTTACAACGTTTTCGTTAACTGGTGTAGAGGTGGTCGAAGAATGTCAAGCCACGTTCTGTATTGACTTGTTTAGATTTAAAGATTTTGGTGATGGGTGGGCCATCAAACTGTTAATACATAGTCGATTTCAAAACAGTTTTGATTTGACAAATAAAGCTCGAAGTGTGTGCTATGCGTAATTGCTTCAGTATAACTACACTAAATACTCAATTATACCGTTATACTTGAGCAATAATATTTGAACAAAACTTGACAAGCAAATGATCGTTATTAAAACTGAATATATTTACTATTATCTTTTTGCAGTAAGAAAATTTGCTTCAAAATGTTTCTCTGCTATGGACAATAACCAACTCCTTGATTGTTAAGAAATCATAGAAATGTTTTTTAAGTGCTCTTAAGAAGGTCACATAGCATTATTAGAAGCAGACTCTTAGTGAAAAGTAGTCTGTTGTCATGTCTCCATGAAACTTCATTTGCCTAGAGGAGTTTTTCGACAAAAAAGTGTTTCCAAGTTCACAGTGCCATGTACGCATTAAAGACAAAATTTTAGTAGTTTATTTTGATAACTTTATTTATGATTTATAAAGAATATTTTCTAGTCGTATTTCTAGGAAAAAATTATTTATTCCATGTTTTACGATCCGCTGAACAAGCCTATTGGTGGAAATTGACCAGGCCCGCGTGAAGACAGAACGTGCCCATATAGAACATTAATCAGTAAAAATGACATTTTCAAAATCTCTATCAATATTTTCATGCGCTCAAGCCAGTCGCTTTGTCACAAGTTTTTCAGGCAACAGAAGCTTCTTCATTGTGTTGCGTCATTTCAGATCATGAGTATAAAGAAGGGTTCGGATAGTTTCGTAGGTTTATATCTTAACTTTTTGCCATTAACTTTGCTTGTCCTTGCCGCAGTGTTAAAGCAGGATTCCGCGAAAACAGATTCACTATTATTTTTTCATATTTTTTGTTCACTTTTCCTATCGAACCACGTTCTGGTAAATCATCGTCATTTTTAGCCACTTTATATCGCTGTATTGACTTCTGTACAAATGCCTTCGACTTTCTCATATATTTAGCAGTCGCTGATTGCGACATATTAGGACTTTTCGGATAGATGCAAAGGAACACAGCTTCGTAGCGCGACGCGTAGTTAGCACTCATGGTGTTTAACGTGATTCTCTTTCAAAAGATCAACGACAACTGAACCTTTGTTGACAATGCATCAAGGACAAAGCTTCCCTTTATCGGCTCGAGACGGAATTAGAGTAAAATCTTTCATTAACTGTCGGTAAAGTCGACCACGCTCTTACGTGACAGACTGTAGAACAACTATAGCAATAACTGCCATACAAACTTACCGATCAATATCAAGACTTTGTATGAAAAACTTTTTTAGTTGATCATATATCTTCGCGTAATTTGGCGTAGGTTATTCTCTAACACAATACTACACTGTCTCAAAAAATTTTTTAGATCGGCCTGCTTTAGGACATAGTTGCCATATAAAATGATCACTAAAACTTAGGCTCTTGCATGGAAAACTTCTAAATTGACGATATATTTACGAGTTTTTGTATGGATTATTGTTTGAGGCAACACTAAAATATATGAAGAAATTTTTCAGATTGGTCTGCTATAGCATATAGTTACCAAGTCCTTGTACGGAAAACTTTCTTGACAAGCATTTAAAAGATTCAGTAGTGTTAATTTTTTAAATTATTATTTTTAATTTATAGCCTTTTTGTGGAAAAAGTTTGTATATTCTTTTTGTAGTTTTAAAATTTATTTTCATTGACATAACTTCCAAACAAGATTGCACACAATTTTTATGTGCCAAAAAGTATTTGCAAAAGCTCATACATATAATATACATAAGTGAATGTATATGGCATGTCTTATATACGTCAAGATATTTCTTAATTTTTTTGTTCAAGCTATACTTCCTTGACCTATTTGTCTTCACTGCATAGTTCCGTAGCACATTTCCGCAGCCATTTGATTTGTTTCAAACACATATATACTAATGGTACGGTTACTGCTGCGCACACATGGCGCTGTTGCATGCAACATCCGCCGGCAGACCATTAAAGTCACACGACATAATAACCTTACATAACATAATTATATAATAATAAAGAGAAATGGCGAAAAAAATGCTTGTCGCAAGCCATATGTGGCATGTCTCGAAACTTTTTGTGTCAGTGTATATATGTGTGCGTGTGCTGTTTGTAATTAGTCATAACAAATGTTCTAAGGACACGAAGATTTTAATTGTCATTCGCTGACATAATACACAAATGCATGAATGTGTTTCATTTACTTATGTATACATATGCATGTATATAGTTAAGTTTACAACTGTCGACAAGTGAATAAAATTTAATCCAAACACATGTCGACATATATATACATATGTTTGTATGGTATATTGAAAGCGTAATATGGTAAGCAGCCTAAGATGTTCGCAGGCATTTTGCAATGCAAATAAGTCTAAGTAATCCCCGGCAGCAAGAGCAGCAACATTTGGCACACACTTTGCAATTAATTTTCCGCAATTTCATGCTTCGGAAATGATTTCGTATGCAAATTTCAACATACGAAATTATAAGCACACACCTACCAGACATACATTCGCTATGACAAGTGGTGTTCAAGTGACATGTAAGGCGCTTAAATGCAGACAAACTGTGTGTATATGTGAGAACTGTGAAAATTGACTAGGTAGGTATGTGGGTGCGTATATATATAATAGCGTACATTCTCCTAAGTCATCTCATTATATCAGCGTGCCATAATTTGCACTTTATTGCACAGTTTAAGGCGTTAGAGTGTAGGGTTTATAGAGTTATGGAAATATACATACATTTTACCATTATTTGTGTGTATCTCAGCCTCATTATATACATACACACGTGCATTTGAATGTGTTACGAGCTTCCTTAATCTCACGCTCGAACGATTGTAAAGCTGCTACTGTATATATACATATACACACATATATGCCTGTGTGCGTGTGTTTTTTCATATTAATAAGGAAATATTATTTTCACCCCTCTGTGACCTTAATACGCTCACCACTTAAATCTACATTGAATGACCAAAATGAAAGGCTTGTGTTTGCCATACAAAGTTATTAGCGAGTGTTTACTTATGTATATGTGTCACATATACATATGTATGCATATGTGTCTCTCTGCCATATACCACTTAATAACCATCTATTCCGCGTCAGTCAACACTTTCATTTCGACTATTTCTTCAACATACCTACAAATCCACACACACAATCTGAAACCATCACATACCTTTCTCCACTTGCATTTGCGTATGTATGCGTCGGTGTACGTTGAGTTCTGTCGTTGCTTTTGTATGATTTATAGCATTCATGTGCCAGATTTTACTGATGAAATTTATTACATACGTGCACAAAAACATATGCAAGAATGCTGAGCAATATATCCAAAGCAGTAACTTGGAACTGAGACTGTGGTGCATTCACACCATCAAATTCTGTGGCCTTAGAATACAGTGATGCAAATTAGTTTCGAAGTCTATTGAGGGAATAGTGTTTTTCATAGAAGCTTCTAAAACATATACTAGATAACCTTTATTGGTGTTTTATCTATTTATGTAAAATATTAAATAATATTAAATACAGAAATTAATGAAGAAGTAGTAAACCTAAAAACCATGGGTATGCTTTAAATCCCATGCTACTTATGAAAACTGATCCATGACACATAACAACATTTTTATAATCGCTTTAAGTATACTTTGCAATGTAATATTCAATAATTTATGACCCTATTCCCCAAAATATGTCTCGAAAAGTGTTCCGGGTGAGCTAACTAAGGTAATAACAGAAAAATCATTCATTTAACGTCTTAAGTTTCTTAATTGTATAGATCTTATATGATTTAACACTTTTTAAATATTTAACTCGATAGGAAAATTTGTATTTCAATAACGTCTTCGTCTTTTAAAAAAATAAATAAATATTCTTTTTCGTTTCTAACTCAACGATTTTCGTCATACGTCTGTCTACTGATCAGAAGTTCTTTCTCTAACTGAGTCACTTTGATAGATTTCGTAGCTAAATCCTTCTGATTCGAATGAGTTCCTGTCAGTCAGAAAGCAAATAGAACTTGATTTTTCCAGTTTTCTAACCTTTCTTCAAAAAAAAAGTAACAACGAAAGCTCCTTGAAGGAGGCATATGTACTTATGTATGAAAAGTTTTAGCATAGACTTAGATAAATTTAAATGAAATTTAACAAGACTGAGGACCTTATTAACAACCTAGGCAGTGAGTGAGAGAATTAATTAATTTTTGAAAAAAACAAGATCTTCAAACAGAAATCGTCTCGATTTGAAACGTTTAAAATTTTAGAGCAAGGCTAATGAATAGCGGATGAATACCACCAAAACGACTCCATAATGGGTTTAAAAGTTTAAATAACACAGTACAACAGCTAATCTGGGGGGTGAGAAATTCTAAGTCAGGGTGATGGTACTAGGTCAGTATAGTAAAACCCTCAAAAGGTTTGGCGTTCGTATGAGTCAGTTTTTTTTTTATGACCTTTTAAATTTTTTCCTTATCTTGATGTTTTTGCGCCTTAAGGTTGGCTTAAGCTAAGAAGATAATATTGTAAAAATTTATCAATCAGACTGTTGATCAAATAATCCTCAGAAAATTTTAAAATAAATTTAGTTTCCCCAATTTTTAGTGCAAGGCAATAATATTCATAGCATACCTTTAGGTGTTAAATTATTTTAGAGTTAGTGGGTGAAAGTTTATAAAGCAATATACGCGTATTATGACTGCTTTTTTCATGTTGAACTTCCCTAACTCTATTACAATAATCCACAAAAAACTTAGAGTTAGAGAGATTTCAAGTTATGTAAGGAAATTTATTAAAATTTGACTTCTATTGCCAAGATAAGGAAAAAATTTAAAAGGTCATAAAAAAAACTGACACATACTAACGCCAAACCCTTTGAGGATTTTACTATGATGACCTAGTACCATCACCCTGACTTGGAATTTCTCACCCCCAGACAATAATCCCAAAAATGTTCCTCAGTGTAACCAGCTTTATGCACCTTCTTCGGAAGCAGATATGACTCTCACTAAGTCAGAAAAAGGGGACTAAAATGTAGTTTTTTTATTCAATAGATCGAATATTTTATAATAGGAAATTCCATAAATAGTCAGAACTGATATTAGAGATTTAGAAGACGGTATTATGCTGAAGCTCTAAGTCAAGAGCTATTAAATTGAGATTGAAACAGGTGAAAGGAAGATTGGGTTTGGTAGAAGAGATGATGGAGATAATCTAAAAAAGAAGACATTGATGTTAATACATACCTCTTTCCATTTTTTTCTACTTGGGCAACTGAGTTCTTGAGTTCGCCGGTCCATTTTAATAGTGTGCCAAAAAGAAGTCCACAAATCTAGGGCTAGAACGCAAGAGGCAATGGAGACTCAACTCATTTTTAATTCGATATAAAGGGAACAAGAGTGCGCTCTCTTGCGAACCCATAGGAAAAAATATTGTTCAAAATTATACTGCGTTTTGTAAATCTCTGAAATGTATTTTCTTTCTTTTAAGCCTCTTGCATAAGAATTAAACATCACTTGATATGTACTCATATATAATATCTCACTGTAATTGTTTATTGATTGGCATACTGAAGGAATAATGTATGTGCAAATACATACTCAATTCGATTTTACATCAGTATACCAGATAAATATTTAAAATGTGCCACAATGTGCTCTCGCAATGGATCGAGTTCCGGCGAATTCGAACATAAAGTGCATGATGTCTGACTGTCAATTCATAGCATATATTCTTATGGGTAAGCTACACCGACATAGTGGCAACATAAGTCATGCAGCAGGCTCATTCATTTATAAATGCATGTGTGTGTCCGTCACGCACGTGACAGTTGCACATGAGTTTTTAATCTCCTTTTTGCTCGAAATGCAACATTGGTAAGAACAAATCAGTAAAACTTGGTAATGATTGTAGCTGTGAGCTTAGAAGCTGTAAAACACATGTGTCCGCTACAACTGCACATACATACAAAGTAAGTATGCGTGCCACAAACTGCAAATGGCATCACGTTGAAGGTGATGTGATGTGATGAAGGTCTGAATTCAACAACCGGAAATGAAATTTTAGTCTACTAAGCGCATAAGTACAACTTGCCAAAGTCATCGCAGGGTTAGAGAGTATGAAAAGCTACGTTTCGGCAAAGCAGCTGTAGCCGACAAGCATGCAGCAAAGTAGCACGTAGTGAAGGTACGAAGGGATATCAAAGTGACTGCATTTGATTGTTGGACTGCATGTTGGCATTTCGGTGCAATCCTGGTATTTTTGGTAGTTTTTGTTGTAAAAACAGATTCAGGTTGCTTTCTTTAGGGCTATAATACGGTTTGACTCAGTAATTGCAGATTATTCTTAAATTGTTTGCACTGTTGGTTTATGGTATTCCTAGAAAAGAATTCTTGGGGAAGTACATAAGCTATAAAAAAGATCTTCTTTAGTTAAATATTAAGAAGAAACTTTCTATTTTAGGAATTAACATCTTATGTATCTTGATGTCTCTCAGCGGGTTTCTCATCGGACTAACACACCCATTACACACAATTGAAGGCAGCCGATGTTAGATAAGATCCAGAAAAATTCAAATTACCAGCGTAAATAATATTGCAAATAAATGTATTTTAGTAAATTGGTCGGACTGTTCTCAATTACTATGCTAAATGTGAGCGCGATCTGTCAACCAGTTTGTTTACAGAAGATGCTTGAGTCGCCACATCTCAAATTTTGTATTTTTAACCAAACTTCGTTTGCGGAATCATTGCGAATGTTGAAAAAGGCTTACGATGATTCAGTTTTATCAAAAACACAATCTTACAAGTGGAGAAAAGACTTCAAAGGCGGTGTGAAATCGACATGCTGGACGACTTTCGAACTCTTTAACTGATGAGAATATTAAAAAAGTAAAGGAAGGTGTTTGAAAATCTTCAAGCAAGTGTGAGAGAGATGGCGAGAGAGCTCGAAATTTTATTTTTAAATAGTACTGAATACAGGTCTTGCTTGATCGTTCGCATTCCAGTGGAGAGCATTATGACTGCCTATGAGACATGCAAACAAGTCCACAAACATGGGAATGGAAGCCGTTTTAAATCGATCGAAGAGATAAAACAAAATTTGTTGTTTATTGAAGAGCAAAAGGGTACTTTTTTGTCACAATATAGTTCATACAATTATACTATAAACTGTGCGTATTTCTATTTGTCAGTCTGTCTGTACGTCTCTCTGCGAGTATTTATGAAACTAGTCTCTCAGTCTTTGAGATATTGCTCTGAAATTTTGCATACGTCGTTTTTTCTCCAAATGCAGCTCATTTATTGAAACCGTAGATATCGGACCACTAGAGCATATATTTAGTTGCAAATATAAACTGAATGATCAAAATCAAGTCCATCTATGGAAAATCTTTTTACTTCCCAAGATATTTCTTCAAAGTTATTACGAATTGAAATTGTTGAAAACGAATCAATGTAGCATATATCTGTCATATAAACTGACCGAGAATTTATTTTACGAGAAAACTCTATTCTCGAGTAGAATCGGGATCGTGTTTACCATCCCTACTGGCAGCTGTCGGGGCACATATAAAACCTCCGCACAATAACCACCACAAAAAAAAAAAAAATGATTTTTGATGTAATTTATATGGAAAACAGAAAATTTGAAATAGGCACCTCTTAATACTAAGCTCATCTTTTGAGTGACTTTTTTTACACATTTTCGAAAGTTTTGAGCCTGTTTTTCAGTTGAAAAAAAAAGGTTGCCTCGGAATGGCACACCGTAATATACATATTACTTATAGTTAATGCTAAATTCTATACAATATTTCTCTATAAAATATTTTTCTTAAAGTATAATAGTTAGTGCAGTTTTTTAAGCTTAATTTACTTATTGAAAAAGAAATGATTATTCCAGTGCGGTAGCTTAAGTTTGCTTGCTAAGGGCCACTTTCTTAAAAAATCACTAGTCAGTCTCTTAAAAAAGCACCAAAATATTGCTTCTACTTCACAGTTAACAAAGCAACAGCAATAACATAAGCTGCTATTCATTTCTATACACTTGATGCACCGGTGCGTATACGTAACCATTACGAAAATTGAAGTTAATTTGAAAATATCCAAATAAACATACAAGCTTACCTCCCCCAATGTAAAAATAATGCAATTTTCATATAAAACTCACACACACTACCGCTTTTTGCTAAGCAAATTATAGCCACTCGGAAAGCTAGCTCAAACCATAAGGGTATCTGGCAATGGAAAGAAGTGTGGTAGCAGTAAAAGGAGATTTGCTAAAGTGGTTCACTCTTGTGCAAACACAAAAGTGTGTATGTAAATAGAAATCATTAGCATTCACTTTGCTTATGGACTGCATATGAAGTTGCGCAAAGCCGGTTTTGATGTGCTTAGCTTTGCTCTAATTCGCTTGAGCTCACACAGATGGATGGTGGGCTTTTGAATTTTTCGGATATATTTTGTCTTGTTTGTAAGTGGAAAAGGTAATACATATATCATGTAAGACTTTTTTTGTTGGATAGAGAGAAGTAGATTTTAAGCAGTATGTTGCCATTGACACGTAGCAAAACCAATTCCATTCAAATATTTCTCGAATCACTAAGCAAATACAAGGTAAAATCATGTAAATTTCTATTTGTGTATGCCGTTATCTTGCAGCTGTAGTCAAAAGGTAAAATTTCGGCAATAGCCTACAAGCCAACGCTATTTTGCAGTAGACAGACAACACACATGCATCTGTAAGCACACAAGCAAACAAATATAAGCAAGTGCATACGCTTATAAGTAGATATATGTATTCATATCTGGTGATTGCGATCACAATTATTAAATTACAGGCAAAATTTTCATTCATTGCTCCGTTAGTTGTACCTTTCATCGAAATAAAAACATTTTGAGTAGTAAAATGGTATTTGGTATGCTGATATCTTTCTAGAAAATCAGTAGATTGCAAATAATTAAGCGTATACAGCTACAGTTAGATATTTGTGTGTGTATTGTTTTTCTTTAATAGAGCATATTGAGCTGAGACATTTTGATATAGCATTGTCTGTTACATAGCTTGAATAAATTTATTCTTTCGTAATTGAATTACAATTATTTGCTTAAAACCAATTTTGTTCTAAAAACCACAATGAAAAATAGAATGTCAATAAAATAAAATATTTTGCTGATGCATAAATATTTTTAAAATTTGCAACTTTCTAAAATTTCATTGTTTATGTATGTTTGGTATGCAAATGTGTTTACTTAAATGCAATAGAAATATTTAAAAACAAGCAAAAAGTATTTATTTTTTCAATAACAATTATTTTTTCAATAACAATAGCATAATTTTCAGAAATGACACCAAAAATTTATGATATTTAAAGAATATTTCTGTGAAAGTTTCATAGAAAAATATTAAAAAATGAGCCGGTGACAGAGAATCTTTGCAGACGTTCCAAAAAAAAATTTATTCGCGGTGAACCGCATAATTCATGACTGGATCTGGTGAAATTAGAAAACAAAATTAATTTGATTAGCTGATGAGTTTACTCAGGTAAAGCTTTCGATTTTTTGTTTTTTTTTTAATGATCTTTAAAATTTTTACAACGCTCGGAACTCAAAATACTGATTTTTCATCAAAAAAATCAGAAATTTTGTTGTTTAAAAATAAGTTAAAATTAAAAAAACAAAACAAAAAAAAACTCGACAGCGTTACCTCACAATTCATGTAAAGAAAGACTGTGCAAAATTTAAAAGGATTGGTTCAGTAGATTTTGAGCTACAGAGTTCACCGGCTTCAAAAAAGTGAAGTGTGAGAAAAACACGTTTAAAGTTTCGTACCCGCTCACAATCAGATCGGAGGGCGGAGACTTACAAGTGTATCTCTCCGTCAATTTTGCCTTAAAAGCTCTCAAATTTTCACAGAATAATCTTAAGATATTGTACATTAATATAAATAAAAAATTCAAAAAAAAAAAAAAAATACTGTACTAATAAAAGTTTATCCGTTATAAAAATATTATAATCGAAGTAAATCAAAGTTTCAAAGCCTTGAAAACTATAAATTTTGATGTTGCCTTATTTGAATAATATTATTTCTGCTTTAAATTTATAAAATTGCCAAAAATATGTATTAACCATGCCTATTTCTTACATAACGGTATTTTATCAAAAATTTCCAAATATTCAGAAATGACACCAAAAATTTAAGCCTTGGGCTCGGTATAAAACATTTAGAAATTGAACTGTGGATGTGGAACCACAGTGGTAGTCGTTTCGTATTTTGTCAATAGATGTCGTTGCAGTCGTATACTTCCAGTGCTACCAATCAAATTGTGTCATACTATATAGTATCGAAAAAGTGAGATTTTAAGATTCATAAATTAAATTTGGGGAAGATGAAAAAAAGTTAAAGTTGTTCAAAAATGAATGAAAATAATGGAGAAATTCGCTATATTTCGATATTTTTGTATAAAAATGGAAGAATACCACGCAAGCCACCAATGAAATTTGTGAGGAGATGATGCTGTATCAGTTCATGTAGCACAACAATGGTGCGCTCGCTTCCGTTCTGGAAATTTCGAATTGCACTGTTTAAATGAAGTGCCTAATAGCAAAAAGTAGTCGAACAAAATGTTACTTTTTTATTCACTATTGTTCATTATAAACACAAAAAAAAAAAAATAAGTTTGATTTGAAATACGAAAAGATTTTTTCGACTACCAATATTTGTTTTTAAACCATATGACCTACCATATTCAAACTAACATCCACACTCAACAAGCTTCTCTGAGCACATATACTAAATTAATTCAATTCAACCAAACAAAGAGGTGATCTATTCTGTATAACAGTCTGCACCTATTGCATCTTCCAATTTGTGGAACTCTATTTAAAGCAAAAATAAAATCCTCTAGACCGGTATATAATGATATCTGTGCCATTGATTAGTACGTCGAATGTCTACTGCGCAAGTACTTCTAGTTTATTGTAATTTAGTATAAAAACAAGAACGAAGTTAGCCTATATTTTCGTTTAGACGCTATATATCGATTATTGACGGTTGACGCTTTATTGTACCCGAATATATAGTATACGTATATAATTCTTATATTATTTTAAAGTTTGTCATTAATCTTCTCCCAGTTTTTTTACCAGCAGTACTATAAATAGAAACGACATCGTTTTTAAATTTTGAACTCAACCTTTCCACTCCCAGAAATGCTTATAGTATATGTTGGAATCACCGAATCACTTTAGCTACATAGCTGTCACACAAACTGATCGTTGAAAATCAAGCTCTTTTATAGCAACCCCTTTTGTTTGGTTGTTTCGCATATATTGTTCAGATCGGACTACTATAGCATATGGCAACCGTACAAACTAACCAATCAAAATCAGGATAAATATCTTTTTACACTTATGTGTGTTATAAGAAATGTGCTCGTAAAAAGTATTAAAACTTCGTCGCAGCCAAATTTATAGTTTTTTCTTGTTTTCTGTTGTTATCATTGAATTCTAGTTAACTCAATTCAAGTTTAGCTAAAGTTGCACAACACTTAACTTCATTGTCTGTATCCTGATGAACTCTATGTCAACCAAAATAAATAAATTTTAACACACATCTGGCTTACCACACAAATACCTACACACTCAATAGCCTTGATATGTAATATTCGGTTTTTGACTAAATATTTGCGGTCACAGCATCTGAACTTTTTCTTCAATGCCAATTGCAATCACTTGCTGTATGGCACATTGAGCACATTGCTTTACCACAAAAACAGACATTATTACTTTGCTGCAAGGAACTTTTCTAATTTTCAGCCACATGTGAGCATATTTCTACAGTTTACTATATACTATGTGCTCTACTCGACTTCTGAATGACAACTCAGACATATACACGCACACGTATGCTAACTCAATGCTTTTACTTTTTAATTATTCCTCGGGTATAAAGCTGCTCATACATATGTTTGTATACCTCTCTCAATTAACACACATTCATTCACTTGCCGATTTTACAAATTCCTTTGGCTTGTTCATCACAAGTCTTGGCTGGGGAATTTCGTAATGAAAAATTTATAGCAAATAGACAGAAAAAAAATAATAAAATGGTTGAAATTGCTTTTTGCTTTTGCAGTTGCATTTCCATTTGTACAATTCCTAAATTTATTCAAAAAAATTCTGCCCTTGGCAAATATGTAGTAACTAGTATATTTGTTGGACTTCAATGCAAATAGGTAGTCTAGTTTTTTTGTCTTTGTGTTGCAGCAATTTAATTAAACTGCTGGCAGGCCTGTTGAAATAAATTAAATACGTAGATAAAAAAATAATCAATTTGTAGTCTTTTCATGTACAGTATAATGCCATGGGGAGGTGTGTGGTTGAGCTGTGTGTAGAAACAAAGAGAGAATAAATGCTTACAAATAAATATAATATAAATAAAACAAGTAAGAAAGGGCTATGTTCGGGTGCAACCGAACTTTGTACTCTTGCAACTTGCAGGAATCAAAGCCAGAGGATCGGAATCTAACCAATTTTATATATAGAGACAGTATATACATATAACTTATACACTGACCTTTATATTCGTCACAAGATTTGTTAGAAAAACCATAATCATAATACATAGTCATTATACAAAATCAGCCGGATATTCGAAAAACCTGGTAATTAAAAGGTGGGCCATAAAAAATTTTAAATTTAAAAAGTCAATAAAAAACTGCTTGATATTTATCAAGGTCTAACATTTATTTAAAAGGTTGTTTTATGAAATTTATTTGTGGTTAACAATTTCGGACAAATGACCACCACGGTAGAGTTTACAAGTAGCTTATCCGATCCACCCAATTTTGGAGAACTTTCTCGATGATTTCAGGTCTTATGGCAGCTTAAGCAGCTTGAATCTCGTACTTTAGATCTTGAATTGTTTCTGGATGGTTGGCGTAACATTTATCTTTTACAGCTCACCACAGAAAATAGTCCAACGGAGTTAAATCGCAGTTTCTGGGAGGCCAATTCACATCACCTCTTTTGCTGACTATGCGATTTTCGAAGATAGGGCGTAAAAGATTGTGTGTAGCGTTTGCTGTATGGCTCGTAGCGCCGTCCTGTGCCCCAAATGCGACAATTCTGCTTGTTAACGTAACCATCGAGGTGGAAATGAGCCTCGTCCGAAAAGATGATTTTTCGGTAAAATTGAAAATCCTCGGTTTTTTTTTTGTCAATATTTCCCAGTTTTCTTCTAGTGAATAGCGACCCATTTCGTAAATTTTAGACTTTTTACTGAATATCTGTCACTTTCCGAATGGTATTTGACGTTTCCAATGTCGAAATATAGATAATTCAAATTGAAAACGTTAGATGGCCCACCCGTTATTATATGGGGCTAGGTCAAGTTTTCGCCCAAATATATCCATTATAGGCACATGTTATGTTATGAGTAAAATACCTTCTGAAGTTATTGAGATAACATCAAATACTGAGATAACTCAAATATTGGCCGATATATGCAGTATAATGTCACTAGGAAGTTCGAAAATCCTTGTATTAGGTATATGTGGGATCAGGAAATATTAACCCGATTCAAGCTATTTTTGATACAGAGAATAAAAAGGAAAGGATTCCGTCTGAATTTTCAATTGTATATCGCACATATTGACGGATATTTTTAGTCAAGAATCAACTTTAATACCTACGAGGTTTGACAATTAAGTAATGAGACTGATTTTATTGCCGCGCACGTGATAAACCTGTGACCTTGAAATTTCCTTTTTCTTTTATCGGCATCCCTCCCCTTTCCATTGATATATGTACCATCACTCTAGCTTGTTTAGTTCGCCTGCTGCGTCAAGTTGAGTAGACGTGTGTTTGTAGTGCTCGTCACGAAAATGGAAAAACGAAATCAAGAGGAACGCGTCGCGATAAAACTTTGCACCAGATTGGTCGAAACAGCTTCGGAAACGTACGCTAAAATTGTTAGAGTGTATGGTGATAGTGCGCTTAATCGTGCCCAGGTGTTTCGATGGCACAAAGAGTTTAGGGAGGGGCGTGAAAGCGTGGAAGACGAGGCGTGGAGTGGGAAATCAGTCGAGGTGCGGTCTGACGCCACAAAGAATTCGTTCCACCGGGGGAAACTGTGAATCAAGTCTATTATTGCCAAGTACTCGAAAGATTGCGAAAACGAGTCAACAGGGTGCGTCCAGACATCGCTTGTAACTGGATCCTTCATCACGACAACGCGCCGTGCCACACCGCCCTCAGCGTGTCCCAGTATTTGGCCTCTAAAGGGATCGCCGTGTTGCAACAGCCTCCTTAATCATCCGACATATCACCCTGTGATTATTTTTGTTTCCTAAAACAAAATCGCTGGTCAAAGGAACCCATTTTGAGTCGATTACGGACAACCAGGCGGCCGTGACGAGGGTATTCGCGGGCATCCCAGTCGAAGCGTACCAGAAATGTTACGAAGCATGGAAAACGCGCTGGAATCGCTGTATAGCTTCCCAAAGGGACTACTTTGAAGGGGATGGCAGGGTTGTAGAATAATTTTCAAATATACGGTTTTTATGGAATCAGTCTCATTACTTAATTGTCATACCTCGTTGGGTCTTAACAGGTTTGTTTGTTGTTTTTTTTGGTAAAAAGTGGCATACTTTAAAGAAATTATTACTACAAATTTTTAAACTGTTCTATTAATTCATGTAGAGGGTGGGGCTACGCCCACTTTTTCAAATTTTGTATCTACCTTTGCCACTGAAAATTACAGTTTTATATCTAAATTAGGTGCTAAGTTATGGGACTTTATATGTTTTCGGTTAATGGCGATTTGTGGGCGTGGCAGTGGTCCGATTATGCTCATTTAACCTGCATACCAAGTTTCCTTAAGATATTGTTTTACTCAAGTTACAGCTTCCACGGACGGACGAACAGCAGACAGTCAGCAGAATTTCAATTTTTTTTTGTCAACCTGATCGATTATATATATACAACCCTATATCTATCTCGATTAGTTTTAGGTGATACGTACAACCGTTAGGTGAACAAAACAATAATACTCTTTAGCAACAGGTTGCATGAGTATAAAAATATTCTTGAGCTTTCAGCATCTTGCAGCAAATATAGAAGTGCAATACTTATGTCTGATTGTGCACTTCTATGTATATTTGCTTTGTGCTCACTGTGGTACCACTTTCAATTAAAGAGAGTTATCGATGTCAGAGGCCGAGAAAGTTTATTTTCTCAGTTTTTCAAAATTGCACTTCTCTGCATAAATGTAGAAACTCTTTGTATTCTTGCTATGATATCAGTTAGTCCCAAATAAATTATTTCACATTGATAATAGGCAGGCTGAAAAGTTTTTATCGAGTTTCTGTATGTTTCTTATTTTGACGTAACCTTAGGAAGACACGAGTATACATTTTACAATCTGCTTGTAAATTTCCGGAAATACACATATTAACTAATATACATACATATAAACGTTGTGACAAAAAGGTATCTTAAAATTGTAATCAAATTCCCCGGGTAAATGATTTCAAAAAAAATGTACTTTACTTAGTTAGTATGACTCTCTTTAACTACTTTTTAAATTTCAATTATGTGGGCGATTCGTCAACGAGTTTGTTTACAGCAGCTGCTTAACGATACATTTCAGTAGTGCGTTGCAGCTTTCACAATGAATAAAATTATCGAACAAGAAATGTTTCCGAAATTTTGTATTTTTAACAAATTCGTGTATGAAATCGTTAGAAACGTTGGCAAAAACTTACAGTGATTCAGTTTTATCAAAGACACAAGCTTACGAGATGGTAAGAGAGGTCGACATTCTCGTGAATCGGTTCGAATGATTTTGGTGGATATCATAAATAAGTCTCTACAGACATGATTGATTGTGCGAATCCCACATTCATGGAGAGCATTATAACTGTCTTTGAGATATGGGCTTATGAGTTTGACATGCAAACAAGTCAACAATCATCGGAATGGAGCAGTTTGGTGCATCATTAACTTTTTACGGGGGAACAGACGGTCAACAAGGAGTTTTAGTTGGGCGTTTGCGTAAGAAAATTCGTCGAAATCGAACGAAATTGTGGAAAAATAATTCATGGATTTTACACAACGACAATGAAGCATTGCATCCAGTCACGTGTTCACAGGATTTAAAGCCAAAAAACGCAATGAATGCCATCAATCACTGTATTCACTAGATTTGGCTCCGTGTGGTTTTTTGTTATTCCATAAACGGAAATTGTCGCTCCGTTGAACCCGTTTTCAGTCGATAGAAGAGATAAAACAAAATTCGCAGAAAGAAAGTGTTTGAGGACTAGAAAAATCCTTGGCATAAGTGTATTGCATCTGTTGTTTACTTTGAAGGCGACGAGATAAATATTGTTGAATAATTATATATTAAGCGTTTTATTTACAATTTACTCTTTTTTCACATCACATATAAGATGCAATTTCTAAGTCATAATAATTGAAGTCTTTAATCGTTTCGTAAACTTTATACATATGTATATACATATGTATGTATATTCAAAGATTGAGAATATTCTCCGAAAACTTGATTTTGTAAGTTTTTTTAACTGATTGTAATCGGCTTCTCTTCGTTTTTCTCGAAACGCAATTATCAGTGTCGATGCGAAAATTTCAAAACGGCGACCGATGTGGAATATTTCAAGCAACCTTCTAAGATGAATTTATTATTTAGTGACCTAAGAAATACGATTTTTAATAAAAATTTCGATTTCTTAAGCCACTCTGAAGTAATTTTTCATAAAGTTGATAGTTTTTTGGAAAGTCGTCATTTCGTCAATAATCAAGCATTTTTAGTCCTTCGATCATTACTTGTATTTATCTACATGTTAATAAACTGTTTTGGTGTTTGAATTTCAGATAATTTATTGCTCATGCAAATAAAGCTTAACAGAGAGGAACTCGATTAATTTTTTCTTACTCTTAGAATATTACAACAATCAACTATTTCGTTGATTTAATCACTTATGTACCAGACAAAAGGTAAAATTTGGTAATGTATGAGGTTTAAATTATTCTTAAAGATTTGTTCTTATTATGGTGCATTGCTTATAGATTAGATTTTTCTTTGCCGATCAAAAAAAGTACCCAAACTACCAAAAATAATAAAAATATATAATTAACCTTCATCAATAATGCACAAAACCAATTAATCTTTGAATTGAGGTCAGTTTACAAATCCATGGGGCCTCTTATTGCACTCGAACAAATTTACATTCGCCATAAATTGTAGAAAATATGACTTGGAAGTAATAAAAAAACATTTTCTGACTCTAATTGTGTACATGCATGCCACGCACAAATAAATATTTCAGGTCTTAACATTTTTCATTTACTATATATTTGTTGTGATTTGATCTGTGACGGTGTTCTTATATTGGAATGCCGAAGCTCACACCGCGTTGGACACGTGGAATGCGTTACGCATTTGTGCGATTCGTGTTACGTGAACGAGGCTGTCAACGGCGAGCTAAATTCAGGTTAATTACCGTGAATACATTTTATTTATTTTGAAATTTTCATACTATTATTCCGGTACTATATGTTGGATATAAAAATAAATGCGTGAACGCATGAAAATATATATTTTAATTAAAATATTTGCATGGGAAGGTTGTTCGGTAGTGTAGGTTAGGAGCTCTGAGCGGAAAAAGACGTAGGCATTTTAAGGAAAGCGAGCGAATAAGAGAGAAAGGGGAAAAAAGAATGAGCCGAGATACGAATTAGAGGAGAGAGCAGAAAATTCTTATAAACAAGTGAAAAGAGAGCACACAATTTTGCTTTTATTTCCGAGATTTCGAAATTTTAAGTGTTTATACCTTGAATGAATGTTTTTTTGAAAGCGTCACTTTTTTGCTCTATTAACAGCGTTTAAGAAGATTCAAGAGCTTATGATATTGAAGAAAAGGTCGATCTATGACTTTTGAGGTTAACTTTATAAAAAGTAGTTTACGTTATGAATTACACGATTTTGAAAATTTTTTCAAATAACTATACATACATCTATCTAGAATTGAAAGAGTAATTTCTTTCGACATAGAACTTGTATCGACCAAAAAATAAGAAGACACAGAAATTGGTATTCCAAAGCAGAACCTACATTTGGCATGTAAACATTTCTGAGGGGGGGATTTAAAGTATATGGAAATAAAAAATTTTAGGGGACTTGAAGCCCATAGAATATATAAAAATATGTGATATTAGGAGTAAAAAAGTTTGAAAAAAACTTCCGAACTTAGAATAAAATGTTAGGAGATGATTGGAAGCCTATAAAAAATATGATCATTTCTAAATTTTCTATTTTTTTTTTGAAGGGGACTAAAAGATCTTAGAAAATGTAAATATTTCTGTATTCTTGAAAAAACACATTATGGAGACAATTGAAAAATTTTTTTTTGAGGGAGTTGATAACTAGAATATAAAAATATCTGCAGTTACGAGATTTTTTTTTTTTTGAAGGAAATTGAAGACTTTAGAAAACATGAAAATAACTAAAAAACCAAAAAAAAAAAAAACAAAAAGATATTGAATTTGAAACCTATAGATAATGTAAAAATATTTTAATTTGAAAAAATATATATTTATGAAAATATAGTTTTTTGGAAGCGGAAGAAAATTTCTGCAGAAAATTTTCGAATTGACGACTAAATATATGTATCGATATCTAAATTTAAAAGAATATATATTTTTTGGAAAATGAATTTTTTTGGAAGTGGCTTAGAGCCTATAAAAAAGTTTTGGATTTATTTTTTAAGAGGACTTAAAGTCTATAGAAAATATAAAAATATCTAAATTTTGGAAAATATATTTTAGAAAGGACTTGTAAGCTTAAAAATTATTTTTCACTGAAATAAAGGCCGGTAAGCATTTGATTTTTTGTAGCCTGAAATTAATTGCATAATATTCAAGTTCGAATTGTAACTATATTATATATATATTAGAAGAAATTACTTTAAAAATTCAACTTATATTCTTAAGTTGTTATTGTTATTATACTGCTTTAATAATAAAATGTTCAAAAAATATTTTTGGGAAAAGTTTTACAGGAAAAAGTGGTTAACCGGATATAAATTTCACTAGTTTATGTGGAGGTACATTTGACATACCGGAACGAGTAATTCTGCATCCAATTTTCTTATGTTTCATTAGAACTTTAATTTCAAAACTATGGTATTTATCACAAAAAATATATTATTATTAAAAACAAATTATTTTCTTTAATAATTTGTTGTTATATTTGAAAGTCATTGACACTTACAGTCGCCTGCAGAAAAGCATTCAGTGCCGCCTCCTTGGCCCAATAATCACGAAACGATGGTTTTTCGTGAAACGCCATTACACGTGCCGAATCAAATCAACGCTGGTGTAAATTGTAAATTACTGTTGATTATACGCGCGAACATAAAATATTTTTATTGCGCTAAATTCCGTCGTTGGGGATTGTGGTGCACTTGAAGCGTGTAAAATGCTTCCGTGTGGCCGCCGCGGCAGCACCAACGTTATTCCTTTTTTTCACAATTTGTCATACAATTTTTTCCAGCATGCCGCTAATGCTACAGTTTCATATTATTTTATTACTTTTATTTTATTTCGTGCTATTTTGTTTTTTTTTGTACAGCAGAAATTTTGCGTGCGGCAATTAACTCATTATAAATATTTTTTTATTTTACTTTTTATTTTTACTTTATTATTTATTTTTTGAATTTTTCCGCACGTGCTTTCACTTGTGACCCGTACGGTCGTTTGCGCGACTTGATTTATAGCCACCTCTTTTTTATGCGGTTTGCATTAATTTTAATAATTTATTGCTTTTCTTTAATTTTTTTCATCATAATTTTGGTGGCTGTTATTTCTTCTGGAATTTTTGTGGTCTCTTTGGCGAACTGAATGAAAGTAGCAGCTGTTCGGTATAAACGGTGTATGTATTTTACTTATGCCAATGAACGAGCACCTAATGCGTTAATGATGTTAGGAAACGTGCGCAACAAACCAAAGTCAATGTGAAAGGAGGAAAATCTTATACGGAAAGCACGTCAATATAATGATATTCCTTTAAAAAAGTAGCCAAGATAGTCATTAAATGTCCAAAAACTTTATAAAAATTGCTTAACTTTTTTCTTCTTCACCTTTCTACCATAGTTTTTTCAATACTTTGGTTGTTTTTATGAAAGCAAAATTTTAAACTGGATTTGAGACAAAGCAATCTATTAGAACAACGTTTGTCCTTTAATGCCGCTAAAGGTAGTCGATAAATGTAATATATCTATTACCAAAATACAATGTGGTAACAGAATATAATCAGCTTGAACTTGTTAATCTGTTTAGGTCCTAAAAGGTTCGAAGTCTACATTTTTTTGGGCGATTATTGTCAAAATCCTTATAGTTGTAGTTGTTAATCTGCTTTTAAATTCGTTTGGACTTTGCTATAAAACTAGTAAATTTTGGTAAATGTGCGTGGTAAATAAAAACAAATAATTTTTTATCACTCAAAAATTGCTCGCTTCGTCATAAACAAATTAAATATATGGATTTACTTTCGTCTCCTCTGCTAATAGTTCGAAAGTAGTCGTTTGGCACTACGCCCTCTACCAATAACCTTGTTCAATAGAAAATAATCGAATACCTCGTCATATAAACGATATGAAAATGCTACACAAATAATGGTACTGTTGAAGTTGTTTGTTTGAGATATCAATCTAAGTTTTTGCAAGCGCACTGTTTTCCTCAAAAAGCTATTCATTTGTCAAAATCACATGATCGATAAAAGTCAGACTTTTTCATGAAACATTTTCTTATTTGACGAGAAATCTCTAGGAAATTAGGAATTATTGTTTAAGAGAACGCTACAGCTTCCAAAAAATTGTTCAAATCCGACAACCATATTATTTAGCTGCCGAAGAAATTACTCAATCAAAATTTCAATAAAATTTTGTATTCTCTTATTTGCTATAAGAAGGGTACTACGGCTTCAATACAGCGGAAGGTAACGTTTTTTTTTTTAGGTTTAAAGATTTTTACCGTTGTTTTTGCGAGTTTTATTATATAATTAATATTCTTTTATTTGTTTTTTCATTTTCTTAATTTTGTTTTACCTTCTAATCATATTCCTTTAATCAACTTGCTTTTGCGTTGTTTCAACTAATGAAAAAAATCTCAAATTTAACACAAAAATTTCTTCATTTGCTTTCACGATTTCTTTCTGCTCCTTATGCGCCAAGTTTAGCTGGCGCGCTGATATTAAAAAACTTTGCTCACAATTTTTTCACTAACTCATTAACGTTATTAAAATGAAATGCGTCTGTACGACGACTGTGAGCTGCAGCTATCAAAGGATGCAAGATGACGACGATAAGCTGAAACTTTTGCCATCGCTTCCACACATTTGCCACGCACACAAAAACACGCGCTCGAAACTGCAAGAAATCGCAGCGAAATCCGGTTTTATGAAATCAGCGGGTAGCAAAACGAAAAGTGAAAAATTATGCCACTTTTGCTCCCGAAAAATCGCGACAGACGCGCGCGCCCTGGAACAATGCACCGTTGCGTAAATGCACTGCCAGCCAACCACACTTGACGGCGACCCAATGGAGTCGTCGTGCCGAAAAATTTGTGTCAGTCAGTCAAAAGTTTGAACGCAAACGCCGTGCACTGCGAAGCGACAAGGACGATGGGCAACTGACGCAGCGACACGTAACGATGAGTGCACATGACCAAAGCTGTGCGCAGGTAATCCAGGTGCAGTGCGGTCGGTGATAATGTTGACGACGCGGGTCGTCGTAAGGGAGCTGATGGCGCTGGTGTCCAGTGCAACGTGCCTGCGGTGAATGTGGCAAAGTTGATGTTGTGAGTGTGTGGAATGTGTGCGCAAATTTTCCAACTGAAATGAAGTTACACACGAGCCAATGTGCGGGCTGCAACGCCAGCACAAACTGTACGAGGCTCAAAGGATTGTTGTTTGGCGGAGACACATTATGACCGGAAAACGGCGGAAGCATAAACCAAATGGCGCGAATAACATACACACATATACAGATGGATATGCACACAAAGGCATCAACATGCTAACGGTAACTCTTTAGCCATTATCCTTGCCGTAGTCTAGGCTCGAATCGGGGTCTATGCCCAAGCGGCATTTCGCACTGCGCACTGTGGTTACGGCATGCAGTCGGCGTCCTGCGGTTTATGGACAGCAAGTATATGTGTGTATGTGTATCGTATGTGCCATTCTGCGCTACGTCACACCGGTACTACGTTTTCGTTAGCAACGCTGCAAGTTTACTTACCTGTCGGTTGGCTTTGCTTCACTGCCACTCACCGTTTAACGGTCACTCGTTATACCGTAATGACAATAATGATGTTGGTGACAATAGCGCATGTTATTTGTAGTATATATTCACACATCTACAAATCTACTTATGGTAATAATGCTATCTTGCTGCACAAACGCAAGCATGTACAGTTGTGCTGACGACAGCTTGGATGGCATTGCATTTCCGGTTGAGCCACATTTCATGAATCGCATTTTATGCTTGTTTGTTTGTTTGCTTACTTCCTTGCTGTTTTTGTTGTTATTGTCTACGTTTTCACTTAACATTAAGTTGTTGTGCGAATGTTGCACGTTTTGAGAATATTGGTGCGCAGGAAAAGTGACATATCAAGCGGTATGCACTTTGTGTCAACGTTAGACAGCAATGTGTTTATAAATATTTCAGAAATCCTCACACACATGCTTAAGTGTTGTTAGTGGTGATTTACCCAGTAGCATGTAGCGGAAGCTTTGCTGTGGTTTAAGGAATTATAATGACTTAATTTTTTCTGATTTTTTGTTTAAATGGACATTTTAGTTAGTAAATAAATGAAAATTAATTGCAAATATTTATGTGTATTTATAATAGGCAATTCATTTGAATAATTTTAGATTTTCTTGATCCGGCAGTTGATCTCCAGGAGTACCGCCGATAAAAGTGTCTGGAGGCGAAGAAGATTTTATCATCTCAAATTTCAAAACAAAAAAAAATTATTAAAAAAAAACTTCGAAATCGTAGATAATTTCGCCAATCTGGCCCTAGTATTAACACCAACAACAATAACAGCCTTTATGATCCTTTGCGCATTGGCAATGGCGAATACCACATTCGATGGAACGATGAGCTACACGAGATATAATATTGTTTAGCGAATTAAGAGACAGGGGAGACAGGATGGCTAGGTCATGTCGAACGGATGGACGAAGACACTCCAGCTCTGTGCGTATTCAACGCAGTACGCGCCGGGGAAAGCAGAGGAAGATGAACCTGAAATTGATATCATTGTATATTAGCGGATGAAGATTTAGATTTAAAGTTTTTTGGGAAGTTGAAGTTGAAGTTTACAATTTTGTATTCACACTTTTTTAGTTTTGTTCCGACATTTATAGCCATGAATATCAGAAAAAATGTGTACCCGAAACCATGAAGTTGAGTTAATATTAATTAAACACGTTGCCATTTATTTCTAAAGCTGTTTCCGAGTTTTAGTTTTCTGACAAAAAAAAATTCTAAAATTTCTGATGTTTTTTTTATTAATTTCTCTACTATCTAGAACGAGTTCTTGAATCGTAAATAGCTATAATTCGAAACAAACACAAATTATTGGAGTACTGGTTATGAATACAATTCTTAGCCGTGACATAACCCTTCTTCTCTCTTCTGTTTTATACAGTTACTGCTAAAGATTCCTATTAAAAGGGTATTCTACTCTAGAATTTTGAAAAATTCGATTTTTTTGTCATATATTTAACGTTTAGACCTTTAAGAACATATCCTCCAAAGGATTTTTATAAATTAAAATTATTTTAAGAGCTACAGTTACTTTAGTGACGCAGTACCTAGCCCGGTAGTTAGGTAGACTCACTTTTTTAAACGCATTTTTCTCGAAACTACTTTTTTCCACACGGTAACGGCATTATCTCAAGTTCTATACAACCGATTTCTTGAAATTTTGTGTGAACCTTTTTTATTACATCTTTTATCGTTCCTACAAGCACCGTGTCCAAATTTTTGTTTTTAATATTTAAAAAAAGTTCAGGAATTTCAAAAAAAGCATAAAAAATTACTTTTATTTTCAGGCAGTCACCATTTTTCAAAAAAAAATTCTTTTCGTGTTCCCTGAGGTAGGGACTATAACAGCATGCATACTGACTAAGAATTTCTTTTGATTGTTTTTTCAGGCCATCAGGAGAGTCAGGATCAATATCACCAGGATGCGTTTTTTTACACCTGTCTCTCAGCAACCCGCCACCCCCCCACCCCCTTCAAATTATTTTAATTTTTAATATTTTTTTCTAAAATTTTTTTTCTGTATTCTTAAGATATCAATAAAAACACCATAAAAAAATGGATGGTAAAAATATTTTTGGTTTCTTTTTAAATAAAATTGAAAAAACTGCCCAAAATTTGATTTCTAGAGTAGAATACCCCCTTAAAGTACCCATTTCTTTTCAAAAGTTCCCAAAAAAATGCCCATATAGTGCTTAACTGCGACAAAGGACTTCGTGTCTTTGACACTGGGTTATTGTAAGTGTACTTCAATTTAATTTATGTTAACTTGAATTTCATGCGATGTCAAATTGCTCTAGGCTTACTGACGCGTTATGTAGACCAGCTGCGGTAGTAAGCAGCAGTGAAAGTTGCTAACAGAGACAAAGTGACATGAAATCGACTTCCGGTCGAAAGGGAGAGACAAAAAGTGAAAGCGTCTTAGAATATACTGTTATAGCTGCTTTGTAGAATTTATAATGTTAGCTTAAGGAATACTGGAAAAATACTTACATATGGTGTAAGACAAATAAGTGAAAACAAAAGACAATTGGGAAGGCAATAAAAGTTACACAATGAATGGAATTGTGGCATATAAGAGGAGAAAAATGGATAGGATAAAAGAAAAATGGCAGAAGTTTTGCAAAAAGAAAAAATATCATAACTACTGTTTTTAGCTTTGTTCACTCTTTAACCTGAAATATATATGGTTCTTACATAAGATTTGATATGTTTGAAAGTTGCATTAAATCAAATTTTAAGTAATTTATATAATTTTTGAAAAGATTCCATTTATTTGTCCATACATTTTAAATTTTTTATTGTATGTCGTTTTTCCGGCTTCGTCAATTTTCTATGTTCTATTTTTTGCTTGCTGTGGTCTCATAGTTGGCTTTTCCTGTTGCATCACATTTTTTGTTTGTTGTCTCTTTTAAAATGACAAGCTAAAATGTCAGTAGCCCAGCGCCATTTCGAGCCACCACAGCGATTGTATTGACGTCAATGTACTTTCAAATTTATTGTTAAGTGTTTTGATTGCGCAACTATCAAATAAATGCTCGAACAGCACATGTCAAACTTATATATATAATTTTTTAGGTGTTAGGCTTTTGCTGGTATATTATAGGTTAGACACTTGATGCGATTTTTTGGTAAAACATGATAGCCAATTAAAACATGTTTTATAGTTAAAGAATTGAGGTAAGATAAACATATTTGTACTACATATTATAATTATTATCGTAGGAAAATTTAATGAAATTGATAGATATATAATTTATTATTTCACAAATTAGATTGACAAGATCCAAGTGATTTAAGAAGAAATTTGTTCTATGAAATCCCATGATAGATGTCGCATTTTATTACATTTATATAAAATTTGTTTTCAAAAATAAATTTTGAATTTTAAACATACCACGTGGAGTCACATCGAAAGCGATTATATAACATCACATCGCATAAATACCTATTTATCTTAATGAACCATATTTTAATTAACACCACAACAAGTGCAAATCAATACACTAAATCATACTGCGTCTTACCATGATATCATACATCATATTTTATCTAACTAGAGTAGTTCAAATATTATATATGTAACTCATTAATTATATTAGAAAATACTTTTTTTATCATATACAAAGAAATAAATCACATTACGATTTGCTTTACAAATTGGTTATATATCACATAGCTAACAATCTTGAGGTACACATCGCATTCAATTCGAGCCTGGATCACATCAAATTGCATAACTTGCTATATATCAAACAAGATTTCTTAAAAGTAGTCTAAAATCAGATCACGTCATTTCTTATGATGCTACATCGTCATATCACATAATCACAAGTAACGTCACATCATACGATGCGACATCATCATATTACTAATAACGTCATATCATTCTATGTTACATATCACATCACATCAGCACATTACCTTATTTTACAAAACAATCATCACCTCACATCTCATTATTACAAAATAAAGCATTGTATCGCAACACAAGACAAAATATTACGTTGTCAAAAAAGTCATGCCCAGGTCTTGACCGATGCTACGGCTGCTACTATGCCGGTCTCTTTCGACCAATTCAGCGATTTTATCGCAATTTTCTACGACAGGCCTTCCGGAGCGTGGCGCATCTTCGACCACCTCTACACCAGAACGAAAATGTTGAAACCATCGTTGTGCGGTGGAAATGGAAACTGTATCGGGTCCATAAACTGCACAAATTTTATTGGCGGTTTGAGATGCATTTTTGCCTTTATCGTAGTAGTACTGTAAATTATGCAGAATTTTCTCTTTATTTTGCTCCATGTTTGCGACGCTATAACTCATGAACGACTTAAAAGAAACGACAATCAATCAAACACGTGTTAGCGCGTGAAATGAGCTTTCCAAAAAGGTATGGCATGACCCGATGCGACGAATAAAACTAGAACTACGAGCTTTCAGCGCCAACTAGCGAAAATACCGCAAGACTTTTTTGACAACTTATTAATATAATTCGATATTATCTCTTATTGCACATATTTTTATCAAAGCAACACAAATAATTTGATATCATAATTATGAAATGACATTTTAGGTTATATCACATTAGCAGTAAATGTCTAAAATATATCACATGTTTCTCAATAACATCAAAAATCACATCATCACCTTAAATAGTGATCAAAATAAAAATAATTATTAAAAAATTCTTACATACCTTACTCAAAAGTAATCTAAAAATTCCACAATCTCAGACATATATGTACTATATACAGACATTTAAATATATATGCAATACACAAACAAAACTGCAAGCAATGTTCAAAGAACATTCCCAAACCCAAACTAGTTGTGCCCAGATTGTACTATGTCCTTCCACCATAAAACAGTGCCACCAGCTACAACAATACCAATCGTTGCATGCTTCTGCATTGATTGGCAAATTAAATCAGTACGCAGATTTCCAACTGAAGGCTAGTTGAGCGTTCGTTTGTCCTTTTTTTATGGCGTCACTGTGGTGACAAATGGCGGTTGGTGTGGTTTAATGATGGCGGTTGAATGCGTGGGAATTCGCACAACAACATCACCAATCACAAGGACAACAGTAAAATAATGAAAAAATATAAAAAATACATAAAATTCATTGCCACATTGCGAATATAAATAAAAGTGGTGTGAAGAAAAGCAATAAACAAATTAATAGTGAAACAATTTGAGATGAGTGTGCAAAGAATGTGCTAAAGGAATAAAGAAAAAGCATGAAAAGGAATGTAAATAATTTTTGCACAAGAATTTCGCTGAAATAAAATTTTCATATATTTGCGAGGGATAAGAATTAAAGCAGAGAGGAGAGATAAGAAGGGATAAATGATAGAGAATGGAAGAAATATACATCCAGTTGAGTTATACATTTTGTTAAGGAAGTTGATTTTGCGAGCTGCTAACGATTTTCTGTTATTTATTAATTTTAAACCGTAAAACCGTATTTTCCTGACTAAAGTTATTGAAAAAACTGAGAAAAGTAAGGATTTGTCCAAAAGTTCGATTTAATACTAAGCGAAGTGTGATACAAGATTTGCTCCATATCATACTCCATTGGTTTCTCGCTACCTTTTTGTTAAAAACTTGACTCAAAACGCGCTCCACAACCATTGTATCTATTGGGCAGCAAACTCAAAATGGCAATGCGTATTTTATAAACTAATTCACTTAACTTTTTGATCACAGTAGTGTCATGGAAAAATGGTAGACCCTCTCATCCGAGGGTGTTTTGATCTTTTCATTTGGGCTGTTTTTCTGTGATGGCTTCCAAACCCAGCGCACAAGGTGGGGGAGGGATATTTCGTCTTATGACTATAGCCCTCCTTCAAACAGATGTTCTACCCAGAGGATATTTGACTAAGACCGGAAGTCGTGAGCTGCTTGAGTCATATGAGAAAGAATCGTTTCTGGCCACTCCCAAGTGAATAGCGCGCAGAGAACCTTCCTCGCTTGCATGTAATTCGAGCTGCAGAACAAATAGAGAAGGTACTATCTTTTGTAAGAGTGTACAGCTGATAGCGTATGCCGATGCTAGGTAATGTCGTCCGAATGGAGCTCTGAGAGTATTCGAGGCGGTATCCGCCGGGGGAAGCAGAGGAAGAGAAAGACCTGCATTTTGTTGGAAAGACTTGAAATCTCCAATTGGTGCTAAACAAAAGCGTGTTGCTGTTAACTCGGCTATAACCGAAGAAGAATTACTATTGAAATAAGGGGAAAACGTAGATAATGCCGATATGCTTACTTTTCAATGAACATAAATTGGAATTCTGAAGGCAAAATTTTAAATTTTGAGATCTTTTTTCGAAAATCTGAGAAATTTCTTTTTTCTTTTAAATCAAACTCTTCCAGGTCCGGTTTCGTCATGCAGGCTTAGATATTATACATCTTAAACTGGGAACCGACAATCTTATGTCTAAAAATTTCAGATTTCGAATCAGACTAGAATAAGATTTCGAGTAATATAAATAAAAGGTCGTTCATAAGAAATATAGGGTCGTTCAAGTATATCTCTATCATTAAAAATGCAATTATTCCATGAAGATCCTTCATTATATACATGAACTGTCCCTTAGTTTTGAGATATTATGTGTTCACTGAACTAATGGAATTGGTATAAGAACCTTTTTTAATTGAAGACAAATGAAAACTAAATCATATTTATTACTGCAATTAGCCTGAAACTATGTTGCATGGTTAAAAAATTATTTTAAAATCCCAACAAAGGCGAGGACAATAAATTATGCATGAAAAAAAAAAACGCAAAGACATAAAAAACTTTCATAACTCAGAGGGAAATAAAAAGCCAAATAAATCATGCAAAAAAGGTGCGACAGCAAGCAGTTATTGAATTGGAAAAAGCGCTCATAAATCAGTGCAATTTAAATGCAATTCATAGTGGGTAATAACGAGTGCAATAAAGAGGGCAGAAAATATAATAAAACACAAAAAGAAATAAAAATATAAGCAAAAACAACAATAAAAAGAAAATAAGAACAAAAGAGGAGGCAAAAAAAAAAAAAAATGAAATGAAAACAAAAATACAAGAAACACAATAACAACATTTGATTGTCGTGTGCGGGGGAAAGGCAAATTTCATTGCAAAGCGAAAAATGGCGGCAAATTTGCGTCAACAAAAAGTATTACAATTGCATGAATGATGAGACGGCAAGGCGAGAGGTGCCACCGTGGAGGTTGGAAAAAGGTTAAAAGTTGACAAATGGCACTGGATATATGTACACACACACACAAGCCACTGAACGTATATATATATTTATATATATAGTATGTATATATACGTGTGTGAAGAGGTATATATGTATTTGTTGCACGTTTAAGCGCGTGGTGCGGTATTCGAAAGCGGCCACTTTGAAAAGCTTTTATTGCAGCAAATTGTTGCAATTAATCTTTGGTTGACGCACGGTATTTGCGAGCTTATAGTACTTGCAAAAAGCTGACGTGAGGGATTATTGTATTTTTGCAATTATTTTAGTCTAATTTTCTGGCGTAATGGTATGCAATGTTGAAAAAATTTGTGAAAAAACACCTATATATTCTAATTAAATTCCCAGGGTAAATGATATTTCAAAAAAAAAAAAAAAAAAAAAAAAAATACATTTTGCTAAGTTGGGAGGACTATGCCATATATGAGTGCGATCTATCAACCAGTTTGTTTACAGCAGGTACTCTAGTCCAGAAATTTGAAAAAATCGACAATTTTTTTCTTTCATAATTCGATAGTTTTGATATTCAAAAATATCTCCCTAAAAGGATTTTTAAAAACTCAAATTATTTTCAAAGTTATAGCCATTTTAGTGACGTGGCAACTAGACCGGTTGAGCGAACGTAAAACTTTAAACGCGTTTTTCTCAAAACTCCTTTTTTTGATGCGGTAGCCACAATATCTCAAGTTCTAATCAGCCGATTTATTTGAAATTTGGCACGAATATTCTTTAAATATATCTCTATCACTAGAAGCAACAAAAAATAAAAATTTGAAATTTATAATATTAAAAAAAAATCGACAAAATTGAAATATTAGTGAAAAAATCGACTTTTTTTTGAGTAGCCGCCATTTTATAAAAAAAAAATTTTTAGTTTTGCGGATTCATCACAGCGACATTCGTACTCATTAAGAATCTGTCATTGTTTTATTTTTCAGATGACGACAAGAGTAGAAATCATGGCGATGAGGACACGGCCTCTTTTTCGCCCCTTTTCTTCAAGGAGGCATAACTCGATGAAAACAAATTTTTTTCTTTTGAAATTAATTTTGTATACTCTTCTAAATTTAATAAACAAATGATAAAAAAACGGATAGTAAAAATATCTAGTGCTTCTTTTTTATTAATTGTTGAAAAAAGCTCGAAATTCGAACCTCTAGACTAGAATACCCTCTTAAGTCGGTGCACCTCAGTAGTGCGTAGCTATGGATAAAAATATCGAATAAAGAATTTATCTCAAATTTTGTATTTCGGACCAAATTTCGTGTACAGAATTATTGCGAATGTTGGAAAAATTGCTTATCAAAATCACAAGCATACGAATGGTGCAATGCTTTCAAAGACGGTTGAGAGATCGTTGAAGACAAGCTTCGTTCTGAACGACCTTCGACCTCCTCAACTGGTGTTAGAGAGATACCAAGAAAGCTAAACTTTCTCGCGAGTCCGTTCGAATAATTTTGGTGGATCTGTTGGGTATGAAATGCATTCTTGCTCGACTCTGATTTAAAAAAAAAAGTACTGTAAACAGGTCTCTTTGGACATGAGAATTCCGATCCCACAAGGAGTCATGGATTGGTGAATTTGACACACAAACAAGTCAACAATCATTTGAATGAAAGGGAAAGAACAAGTCGAAACCAAAACAACCACGCCAAAGCTGCTCGAAAATCTAGGTGCTCCTCATTGTTTTTTTCGATATTCATGGCTTGGTGCGTCATGAATTTGGTACAGAGAGACAGACGGTCAATAATGTTGGAAAATCCATCGGAAACGGTCGGAATTGTGGAAGTATAATTGATATTTTATAAGAAGATAATTTTTTCTAACAGTGTATGTATATCTCAATATATAGTAAATAAACGCATATGCATTGCAATTTGTGTTTGCCTCTTCTTTTTGTATTGATTTTTGCTGCTGCGGCACAAACATGCAACTGATTGGCACGTAATACCGCTGCTGGCTGGTTGGCTGGCATACGTGCAACAATTAAAAATGCATTGTAAAAATCGCTTACAAATAACAAAAGCAGGCAACAAAGGTGTATTGGAAAACAACAGTCTCTGTGGGATATATATACAAACACTCGTCAATGTAGTCACACACTCACGCATTTAAGCAAACAAGCGCCAATTGATTCGCTGCATGTCATCGAAAATTACGCAATTGTTAGCCACATTTTCTTCAATAATTGCGAAGAACAACGAAAAAGACGAAGTCCGATGTGGACATATTGAAAAGGCTTGAATTTTAAATATTTTAAATTGCATTACAAATCATGGGGAAATCAGTTAATTGCAGTAAACGTTGAAAATACGAAAAAATAAGTAAAAAATTAATTTCAGCAATTAAAGATGAAATATAATTCTATAATACTTTCAGAACTTCAGTATATTTTCGATAGCTCATACTATCCCAGTAGATATCGAAAAGTTCTCGACAGAAGGAAAAAATAATCGCAAATGCTGTCGATGGCTTGTAAATTAGGTCTGCAAAATCAGTTCATTATCCAATAAATTTGAAACTATAATGGATTCATAGTTCGAATGACGCGAGATAAATAAGTGCCTAATTATTTTTTTATTTCTTTATTATAAGGAAAGTTAAAAAAAATCATTAATTTTCTAAAAATAATAATAATTTTTTTCAAAAATTTAAAAATTCCCTTCCTAATAAAAATGTTTAGAAATTTTAAAATTGGCTTTCACAAAATTTGTTTAATATACTTTAAAAAATTGTTAAATATTTATAAAAATTAAAAATATTTTTCCAAAATTTTTTTTCTAACCTTTTCCAAATAATTTAAAGTTATCATACCAAAAATCCGCAAATATTTTAAATATACATTAAATTTCCCCCAAAAAATTTTATTTTGTAAAAACTTGGTTTTCCAAGGATATTTGTATTAATTACAAACAATAGAATTTCCAAAAAGTAAATAATATTTTCTTAAATATTAAAATATAAAATGCAGTGGTTCTCCAAAAGTATTTTTAAAAATTATTGAAAATTTCAAAAGTCAAAAATTATTTTCCAAAAAATTAAATTTTTTCCACATTTTTTCAAAAATTATTTTCCAAAAAATTAAATTTGTTAAGCATTTTTTTTTTTAAAGTTTGTCAAAAAATATTTTTAAATACATACAAAATTTCTTAAAATGAAAAATTATTTTCCAAAAACAGTATTTTATTGAATTTTTTCCAAATATACATATAGCTTCATGCATAAAGAAGTATGTATATAAGAATTATTCTCCAAATATATGGTCAAAGATATTTTGAAAAATTATTTACAATCTCCAAGAAACATTATTATTCTAATAATTAAATTGTTTTTCGAAATTGGTTTCCAAAAAATATTTTAAAAACCAAAAATTATTCTCCAAAAGTTTAAATATTTTTTCCTAAAATTTTGCCCAGAAATATTTTTAAGAATTATAAAAAAATTCAAAAGTTAAGAACTATTTCCCAAAAACTATAATATTTTCAAAATTTTAAATATTAAAAATTTTGCTACCCAAAAATGTTTTTAAAAATTATGTAATTCCACAAATTAAGAATTCTTTTTCAGTAAAATTACTTTTGGTCTAAAATTGTTTTCAAAAAATTTTATTCATTCATTTTCACATAAGTTATGTTCTTAATTACCAAAAACCAAAATTTGTTCTCAAAAAATAAAAATTTTTTGTTTTTATTGGTAAAATTTGTTCTAAACGTTTTATGTTTGTATATAATATGCTTGCTTGTAGAGATACATACGTATGTATATAAGCAGCATTCATATGAGTACAATACATTTCGATAGACCAAATTAGTTGGACAATTCGCGCAAATGCTGCACAAAATCACTTCCACCTGCAACATGGCATCGACACATCTCAACCTTAAGCACACACACATACCAAACGAACAGCTGTTGCTGAGTAGATTACACGCACATGAGTTCCGCTTGACTGAATGGTACATGCACACATTCATACATACATTTCATGCTGATGCATACATTTGCCTAAGCATTTATTCATTCATATATGCTTGTATGCTTGCATGTGTATTCCCCAGGTATATGCTTAAGCAAATTGGCATGTGAGTGTAAGCAAATTTGTTCACACATAAGTTTACTATGCTGCAGGTGTGCTAATATGCAGCTTGTTACACGCATGCCTGCCTTTGCATACATACATTCTGCTGTTTATATATGTATTTGTCATACATAACTCATATCAATTAGTGCAGCATGCCATGTCAAGCGTTTGTGTGACCATTTAAACGCAGCATCACAAGGTAGCTGTCTGATAGAAGTTCTCTCAGTAGTATTAGCCAGGGGAAGTTCATAGTTGCAAGTATGCATCTGCTTCTGCGTTTGCTATGCCTTTTTGGTGCTAAAAGTTAGTGTCTGTTCTTCTAAGTAAATAAAGTAAATAGTATTTTGATTTTATGTAATATATTTTTAATTATTTTTTGAAATTTCGGTATTTTATAACTGCATACCATATACTTATATAACTCTTTACTCATTGTATTTAAAAATATTATTAACTAGCTGACCCCGCAGCCGTTGCCCTGCGTGAATTTACATATGTGTTTTGAAATGAAAAGAAAGTTGAATTTATATTGTGTTTAAAATCATTTATTTTTTTTTAATGTAGCGTAGCTTGATAAACAAACTTTTTTGTTTTCTGTTCTGGTGCGTAAATATACAAAGAGATGGGTTTTCAACTCGTGAACACGCCACGTATATCTGGTCATGTTAAAAACATGGCTTTTCTAGATTTATGCCACACTTCTATCTATCTATCCTTTTGTCCTGTTGATTTCCATCACAAATGCAATTTCCTCTGGAAACGGAATATGTTTGAAATGAAATTACTATCCCCTTATATTCGGTAACTGCGTCACAATAATTGGGGTTCTTTACACAGTTTCGGTGAATAAATGAAGATTGCGAAACATACTAATGACAGATCTAACTTTGAGATGCAAATTATGCTGCGGCATACCAAGCCTATCCAAAGAATTTAGAAATTCCACTGGATAATTCACGGCTTTGCCTTCATTGTCAAGACGATCGATCGATTTGAATGAGCGCAAACCCTTCTGAATTTGACTATGAATCTTCCAGTTTAAGTCATTAACATCGGTATTTCTGGCAACTAAAACTGCGCGGGCTCTCAAGCAATCGCAGTTATGACAATTTGCTATTGTTGGGATAAACGTGATAAGTTCGTCTTTCGTTGAAGTGAATTGACAATAGGCAGGAAAAATTTATATCAAACCAATGGAAGTATCAATCGAAATTTGCCCATTTCCAATCATGAGCGAATACAATGTAAAATCTCATCGACAATATCATTTTTTTCGTATCCCTTAATTGTCGCGAATTTGAAGGATGATATGTCGAAATGATCTTCGCGAAAAGTATGCGAACTTCAGTGGCATGCGGAGTAGCTATCGCATCGTCCATCATTTGATTCCAATTATTATCATGTTCCAGTAACTGTACTTGCTGGCTTGCAAACACTCTACCATTCACAGTACGCAATGACTTAAATGAAGTTGAACCGCGAGGCGCACCATACTCGGAAAACTTTCATGAAATGCAAAAGTAAATATCCTACAAAGCGTTTTATTGCAGTTCACGTATCGACCCTTTTGATACTTACTGATCTCATCTCATTCAAGGCCAACAATCGCAATGTTGCTTTCTTTGGTGATGTATTTGCAAACGTATTTCAGTGATTTCACCAAACTGTAATACTCAAGTTTTGAATATGAATTAGGCAACAGTGGCGAATATAGTACGATCCATGTGTTGTCAACTTCGATATTCACTCCTCTAAATTGAATGCTAAATGTTCTGCCATTATCGTCTGTTGAACGACGTCGATACAGTGGATATCCATCATTTCCAGTTTGCGTTTCCTAAAGAAATGCACGTGGATAGTGTTTCGTGCATTGCCGGACATACAAACCGAAAAAGGATTGTGGTGTTCGCAATGTTCATGAACTATATTGGTTTTTACCACTTCGTATAATTCTGGATCTATCTCTGGATCAGGAATTTCCGCAAAAATGATTGCATCAATTTAATCTAATGTAACCACCATCCACCATCCAAAAAAGAAGAAGCGGCAAATCTCTTCTTTGCCCTCAACAGAGTACATCCAGCATCTAACAGCACGTTGATTCAAGATAAAGTCCATCAAACATCGTAACTGTTGATTGAAAAGTCGTGTTGTGACATCGTGACGATCGCTGAGTAGCTATCGCGGTCCATAATTCAGCATGTACCATATGTCATCGCATCCTGGGAGTACTTCCTGCATTTCCTTGCCTTAGGCTGCCATAAATTGATGCCAAACAGAACTCCGACCGATATTAGCGCGACCTCTTCGTGGCTTCGTAATAAATTTCAATCTGTAATTGATCTTTTTATGTGAAACACGCATAAAGTTTTCACTGAATAATTTTCAAAAATTTTGAAAAATTTTTGAATAGCTGGATTAAAAAAGCAAGCGACCGAAATTGAACGATTCAAATAATTTACAAATCAAAATATTAATTAAAAAAAAATTATATGAAAAGAAGTTATTTTTTGGAATTGTCCAATTTTCCGACTTTTCCTAATTAAAAGTATAAGGTATTTTTATTTCTAAACCTTTCCCGATCCACAACGAACACATTAAAAAAACAATTATCAAATTTGGTTCAGTCGTACGAAAGTTATGAGCGTACATACATTTTGGCGATTCATTTTTATTTATATAGATTAAACAACTTGCCATGCCGGCATACGCGGGAATGAGCTGGCGGATAAACGCGCTAAACTAGCGGCTAGTGAACCGCTCGTCACGTTTGACTTCCTTGAGAAGAAAGACTTATATAAGATGGCACACCAACACCAACTTAAGTCGCTAATGGAGAGTTGGAGACACATCCAGCACCAATACACTGTAAATAACCCAGATAGGAGCAAACCAACCTATCCACCAAACTGTCGATGTAACGATGTTAAATCATTTGTCCGCCTACGTTTAGGGCACACAATAGCCACACATTCGTACTTCCTCGATCGGTCCAGTCCGCCTTACTGCCAACATTGCCCGTGGGCTTCACTAACAGTCCATCACCTGCTCGACGAATGCCACCATTTCACAGTAATCAGGAGGACTATCTTCTATAACCAAACACCTACAACACTTTTGAAAACTACGTCTCTCGAGAACATTACAAAAATATCAAAATATCTGGATAAATGCGTTCTAAAACATTTAATATGACATCCTACCTAACTTAGATAAGAACCTTGTTTTTGTTTTACTTAAGCATGTATATAGATTTTATGAATATTTTAAATTTATTAAGCGTGGACAATAGAAAATAATTTTAAGTCATCTAGCCTCAGATCCACCAGCGAGCCGAAGGTCCTGGCAGCCAGTGCTCCTTTTTTCGTGTAAAAATAATTGTATTATTTTTTCACATTTATAAATAAATAAATAAATAAACAACTTTCCATTTTTGGAATTCCCGGATTACAAAAAGTAATAAAACTATAACTGTAGCATGATATGAATATACTAGAGCAATAGTTAAATTTTCCGATTTCGGCATTTAATTTAATACCCTTTGTATAAAAATATATATAGTATACATCTAGAACTCTTGCGTGAATAGAATTTACTAATTACTAAAAAAACGACCTTCCGTTTTTGTGATTTTCGGACTCCGAAAATGGGTTCCGAAGTTTTGGAATTCTATAACTAAACATTTAAAACTCTTGTTTGAAGATAATATATAAGTAATTAAGTAACGTTCCTTTTCCAGGATTCAAAAAACATACCCCAAATTTCGGGATTCTAAAACTCTCTGTCGAATTCCGAATTAAAAAAAAAAAAACAATTCAAAAATAAGAAAATAAAATATATTTTCGAATTTTGTTTTGGAAAATGCTGTATATTAAGCCAGAGCGTTTTGGAAAGAATTGTATTATCTCTCTACTTGGGTAGTGAAAGCATAAGACCAAGAGATGGTGTGCCCGATCTCCCAATCGATGACGTTGGAGCAAATGTTTCATTGTCCGAACATTAAGAAGTTCGAATAGCAATAACCCGTTTGAAGAACAACAAAGTGGCGGCGGCTAATGGATTGCGGGCGGAGCTATTCAAATACGGGGGCGAAGAACTGATAAGGAGCATACATCAGCTTTTTCGTAAAATATGGTCGGATGAAAGCATGTCCAACGATTGGAATTTAAGTGTGCTCTGCCCAAACCACAAAAGGGTAAACCCCACAATCTGCGCCAACTACCGTGGGATAAGCCTTCAGCATCGCATTTAAGCCATGGAGCGTACTGTGTGAAAGATTTAAGCCCACCGTCAGCAAACTGAACGGAACTTATCGGTGTGGTTTCAGGCCTAGTAATCAACAACTATGCAGATAATCACCATGCGCCAAATCTTGGAAAATACCCGTGAAAAGAGCCATTTTTTCGTTGATTTTAAAGCTGCTTTTGACAGCACGAAAAGGAGCTGTCTTTATGTCGCTATATCTGAATTCAGCACCATCGAAAAACTAATGCAGCTGTGTAAAAGCATAAGTAAAAGTATAAGCATATTAGGTAGGTGCCACAATAGTAGCAACAATATCAGAGGAGCAACGCCTGTTAGTAAATAGCATCAACAACAACAGTAACAAAAAAAAATTGTAGAAGTTTTCTAGCAGTTAGCCACACTCATAAATAACAAAGTGCGCAAACCAATTGCCGACAACATTATTGTCATGGAGCCGCAAAGTCGCTTGTCCTGCATTTAATCTTGTTTACCCAACGCTTGACTCGACAAGCGGATCATAAGTCATGACCTGCCGCATTTATGAATCTGTAGTACATGCATGTGTACGAGTTTGGACACTTACATATATTGGAACAGGTGTACTCGTATGCGACGGCAAGCAAAAGTGACCACAAAAAATGACAAAAAAGTTAGGTTAGAAGTGGTCGCTTGGGCACATGCTGTGCTTTAGGGTGCATTAATTGACGATTGTGTACTTGTGTATGTGAATGATCCTAAAAGTATGATATCGACTCGTTGAATTATCTCCTTGGAAGGTTTAATGGGTAATTTTATCTCACAGCTTGATTCATTCTTCTTGCAATTGCAGGACAGGAGAGTATTGTGTCGAAGAGATCCCCATATTGTGCATATTCCTACATATTCAGGTCGTGTTGTGACTAAAATTGTTTCGTCTGATAAAATTGAAAATTTGAAGCCAGTAACAATTCTCTCTCGTATTTTCATCTTTCCGTAGCTCTTCTGCGTACACGTGGTATATACTGGCATGTGGTCCCATTGCAATCAGTGTCGGTTCTAACGACTGCCATAAACAGCTGCTGTAAATACACTGGTTGACAGATCGCGCTAATTTTTGGCATCATAATTAGAGACTATTGTATAAACCTAGGAAAAAAATGGTAACTGTCTTTCATATAAGCGGGAGATGAGAGGGGGAAATGAAGAATTCCCGATACTTTCTTGACAGAATGTATATATATATAATATGAAAGTAACCAGTGAAGTCTGTAAATTACTAACTCCTTTCCAATTTAAATAGATATTTAGCTCTAGGGATTGTTAGGTTTACCAAGGCAGTGGAATAATGGCAGATCGCATTCCAGACTTTGTAACTGGGAAATTCTTCAGATGCAAAATATGTGGTGAAAAAGTATACTCCTTTATAGTGTAGGAGGGTTTTTGGATAGCTTATTGATTGTTTAATAATTATGATGGTTATTTTGTAAATGCTTTTGCGCCAAAGATTGGAGTGAAGAAACTATTTCTATATGCTATATTTCAGAGACCCCTAACTTATTAAAACTCGAAGCGTGCGCAATTTATTTTATTTTGAAACTCTTCCATTTGAATATATTTTTTAACGGTTATGAGTAGTTGCGTTCAGTATTATCTTTTTACATAATGTCGATTCAGAAAGATATATTAATATATTATATATCCATGGTATATATGGATATATTGTAAGTATTCTTGAACCGCTTAACGTACCTTGGAAGCTTGTTTTTATCAAAAAAAAAAAATGTTCACTTAATAATTCTTGAACTTTACTCACCCAACCCAGCGTTCTTAGCATTATTTTGTATACAAAATATACTAAACTTTCGACTTGGCGCTTATAATTTGACTTGCTTTATTTATTGGAAGCCACTTTATGTAGCAATTTAGCACTGAACATAACCAGCGCGCCTAACAAATCGTAAACCGCCTATAAGTATGCAACGTAATTACTAATTTCCGCGTAAAATATGGTTGTGTGTATCCAAATAATCGCCTGCCACAGCAATTGACCTTGCTGTGTTGGCTATTTTACGCGCAAAAATAACGTTTATTATTATTGTTATTAATGTTTTCATTTTCGCCAACTCCTCCTCTTTCCATCTGGCTTATTGCAGCGCCTAAAGTTAGGCCAGCGCACATATGGCACGATTCGCTGTCGTGAGCGATGCGTGCATTTGCGTAATAAGTGTCGACGTTAGCGCATTGCAACTACAACATAGTGCGATTAAAACGACTTAACAACAACAGCGCGTATAATTGGCAATGCATTTTAAATCATGTTAGCCGGTTGAGCGCGTGTAGTCGCCAACTTAAAAAGCGACAATTAACTTTACAGCTGTTATTGTGCTCGCACGCTGCACTTTTCACCCGAAGCGCTTGCCCTCGGTTTGTTTTAACTTTTTGTGCGCGCTCTTTATTGGCTTTTTTTTGCAATTGCCTTGCCTGCAATCCAATTAGAGTGCAATTTGTATTTTTAAAGGCGCACTCAAAATTTCACCTCAAGCCTTACGCCGCTCCTGAAATCTTTGCTATGCACGCCATTAACCTAGAGGTCCGCCTTTTGCACGTTCACACACCCAAATGATTGTTTTTAGTGCAACTGCACGACATACCTCTACCTTCACCTGCTTCAACTAATGCGTTTGAGCCCCTGTTGCGTGCCTCCTGCTGGGTAAAAGCGATTTTTTTTACCTTCCAAAGTCAACTTCACTCAATTTTGATGTCGCACCTTTCAAATACTTGGCCTAGCATTAACTTGTTCATTTTTTTTTCTTGCTCGTCGCGCCTATGCCAATAACCTTGTGCTAGTGCTCTCAATTACTAACGGCAATCGATGTATTTACTATGTGATTGTTGTTGTAATGGAAGAAAGGCACTGAAAGTGCCGGCAATATGCAAGTGAGCCCATCAATGAACCAGGAAGTAGGTGCGTTGCTCAAAAGGCCAAGTGAGTGTTGCCATATTTTTATTATTTTGGTTTTAGTATTAAGTTGAGGGTTATTTAGTAATACAACCAATAACCGGAAAGCTAAGATATTTGTAGCAGAAATAACTAAACAAAAGAACGAATATTACGTTACGATACTTACTTTAATAAGTGGTTTATTCTTGGGTAAATTGGGATGTGCTGTGGTCGTTTTATAAATGAAATCATCTTCAGAATTCCCCAAAATTTCTCGGAAACTAGTTCTTTTTCCTTTCGACTTATAAGTCAGTCCAGAGGATATAAAATCATTTTAATTTATTCTTAATTTCTTTAATATAAATTCTTTAAAAGTTTGTGATTATCATTCTCGGAACTGTTTAAATATAACCATCCAAATTACGCAAGATGAAAAAAGATGGATCAAATTTTAAACCTCATACAGGGGGTTTGTTAGCGAACAAGGCTCAATTACTTGGCAGCAAGTTTGGAGACTACAATCGATACCTCAATGCCGGATAGAAGAAATGGAATGATAACCTGTCAAACTTATACTCATCTTATCAACGAAACCACAATGAAGAGAACTCAGATAAAACAAACAACCACCAAGATTTGCTGACATGACAAAGCAACTAGTTATGATGCACAAAACAGCAGTGAAAATGGGACTCAGAATGAACATCGTAGAAACCATAGGTACAAGTATGTGTAACAACTCTACCTATATGCAAACTTTCAAGATGGTAGTATAGCACTTGTAAACATGAGATCCTTAGGTTACTTGGGCAGTATTAAGAGTATACATAGAAACAGAGAATCAAAGGATCTAAGGAAGTCATCACCAATGTATAAAAAAGACCAATCAACCTTTCGCAGCCTTTAATGTGGTCTGTAGGTCCTCATTCATGACATGACGTAGAAACAGCTGCGAAACATCAAAACTACTGGTTTTTGATATCCAAAAGCTTCAAGTATCACAAATCGAATATTTACGCAATTTTCTTGCCTTAAACTTTCTGTAACCCGGACTTATGGTCACTCACAAACCAAACCGCCGAGATTTTCAAAACAACATAGTGCTGGCTCGGGCATGTTCTGAGACGCGATCATACGAAGTGCTATCAACAGGAATTCACAAGGCAGTCGACAGAAAGACCGATCCGCTCTAACCAGTAGAAGAAATTTTGACATCTAAATATATAAGATCCAAAAAAGTTCGTGTCGAATCAAGAGACTAGCATAAGAATGAAATTGTATCTCATTGTGATTCTTTGTTCTCTCTTGGAGCCATTGGTTGCAATAAATATATATTCAAAAGGAGAGAGATCAACAGGATGTCTCCAAAGCAAATTTTAACACTATTTTATAAAGCTCTCTTATGCACTGGCTGTACACAACGATTGTAAGACCAATTCTGCTCTGTGGTGCAGTAGTGTGGTGGAAAGTCTTTCGGAGATCTATCTACCGAAAGCTAATGGAAAGCGTGCAGTGCTCCGCATAGCAGCAGATCTCAGAACCACAACTTCGCGGCTGTTGAACTAGGTATAAACCTCTTCGCTGAATGCAGCGCGGAAAATTGGCATGGCGAATATTGGCTGCAGTAGAGTTTAGACACGAAACCATTGGGCATAGCTCGCTGGGTAATGTCGAGCATTGAGTACATGATCCTAATTTTCAAATGAGAAAGGAACCACGGATGGCTCGAAAATGGATGACGATTTTGATGGGGGCATATAATGTCAAGAGTTAGGCATAAAAAACCGTCGGACCATTGCAGTGTGTTTCAAGCAGAGGTCTTTGCTATTAGAAAAGCCGCAGATATAGCCTCTAATATATCAGCAGACAACTCCAGAGTCAACCTCTATGTGAACAGCCAAGCATCAATCAAGGCTATAATTTCGCTTCGCATATCCACCAGAAATGACTTAGAAAGCAGGGTAGCAGTGGAGAGTATCGCCAGAGCCAATCGATTTCACTTCTACTGTGTGCTGGGTCACAAAGGAATCGAGGACAATGAGGTAGTGGACGAGATTGTCAACAGTGATGTTCTGCTGTCACCCGAAATTTATTAATTGTCTATACAAGTATCTGGATAGGAGCATGCCGAGGAAATCCGAAATGTAGTGGAAGGATCTGGCATTCAATAGAAAACTGCCGACTGTAAGAACATGATTGGAATACTCACTGAACGCTTTCTGGTAGCGGTATACGATCGTGAAGACTGTTGGAAACGTCAAGAGCAAGACACCAGGGAAACAATGAAGCAACTTAGAAGCCACTGAAGTGAAGGTGTCGAGAAATAGATATATAGAGATATATGCAGTCCTTTAGGCAGATGCATCTTTCGAAGTGTTTTTTTTTTTTTAATTTTTAGAGTAATCAGAGTAACATATAAATTATTAAATCCAATATCCCGAATTTTCGTTTTAAAATTTTTTCCTCATCTGGCAACTCTATATGCTGCAAGAAAATCATTCATTGAATATGCATTGCCTAGCATGCTTTCAGGCATTGTGAATGGTCTTTTAATACGTTCAGTATACGTGCCACTACCACTCACTTCCCTGTCCTCTACCTCCCAGCTACACAAGGAATTTTCGATGAAAGCGCTTCCGGCGGCAAAGTGATTCAGAGCGAGCGCAATATATTTTTGCATATTTAAATGAATTCTTTAATTTGCCGCAAGGAAGGTGCAGCCGAGTGATATTTAAAAATTGCAGTAATTATTGGCCCTACAGCGACGGAATACAGGAGAGAGTGGGAGAGGAGAGATTTAACGAGCGCTGCACAAACGAGCCGAGTTCGCGCACTACAATCAGGCAATCAGTGCAACAAGCAATCAGTGAAGCCATGAGCGGCACACTGGTAATCAGTTAGGCAAAGTGCAGTTGAAGGTTTGAGAAAATGTGTAAGGTGTGGAGAATGGTGATGTTGGGGGCGTTAGTGCAGTTAACGGCGAAATTATTTTAATGAAATATGCCTTTGGCTTGTAAGCGCGGTCATAAGCTTCGGCGCTAATGACAGTGGAAGCTTCATGTGTTGTTGCTGGCAGCATAGTTGCTTTTGTTGTAATTTGAGCGCAATATGAGTTCATTAGCTGATGGTGTGGCAACCAATTGCCCACCGAAACAGAGGAGCGGATACTCGTATAAAAGCGGCAGGTAGACATAATCGTCCGTAGCGGAATAAATATAACAACAATAATAACAAATCGTCTTTCATAACACATAATCCGATAATAAACTCTATGGCAATCACTTAAAGTGCAAGCTACACCTTGTAATCCCTTTAAATGCGCACACCACAGTTAGACCTGCCACCTGCCACATCTGCTTTTGCTGATTTTTCGTTAGCACAATGTAAATGCCTTTTGGCGTGACGAAGTGAACATCCGCAAAAGCGTCGAACTGCCATGAGCGCAATGGCTGCGAGCCTACTCATATGCCACTGCCATTATAACGGGAATTTGCGTGCAGAAAAGCCTTTGCGAGTGCGCTAATTGTGGCACAAACCAGCGTTTACGTATATACTCACCTGCCTGCTCGCCTGCTTGCCTGTTGACCGGCTTGCTCTTATCCACTTGAGTGACTTGTCGACGGCTTGCGTTGCTGTCGGCGACTTGCGTCAACACTCTGACAGCGCTGTCAGCGTTGCTGATTGCAGCGTAGTGGCAGTAAAAAGTGAAAGCGAAAGGCCTCCAGTCGCAATGCTCACCACCGTTGCTCTCTTCATTACTTTGCGCTCACACGCAGTTGGCTTTCAACTCAATTGGAATTTATGGTTACCGCGGTTCGGAGTTTTTGCTTTTGCTGTCCGTTGACGCACAACAAAGGAAGTGAAAAGTGGGCCAATGCTCCATTTACATTGGCATACCCACATGCATGAGAAGTGTGTGAAGTTTCTTTATGTGCGCTTGTGTTGTGGCACGTGTGGCACTTGACAGGTAGCGTTTTTCGCTCGCAAGCTCGTGCTTTGACTTTGAAAAAGTTTGAGATATTTTGATATGCAGTTGAAATTTTTGTTTGCAAGAGTTTTTTTTTGACTATGATTTGCTTAGTAATGTCACAATCGACTAAACTCGATAAATATATATATTTTCATTAAAGAACAAGCATAAAATGTAAGATTAATTGCTTGAGGCTTAGAACAGCTCGAATAAAATAGTAATACTTTTAAAAAACTTGATAGCACAATCGATATATTTTGAAAATATCGATAATTTTAATCATGGTTTTAATAATTTAGAGCTTTTCGTTTAGAAGAATTTGAATAAAAAAATTATCTGACCAAAAAATATAATGTCAAAATCGATTAATTTCGATAAATATTTAAAATTTCATTAAAAAGGAACCTTCAAATGTAATTTTTATTGCATGTGGCTTAGAAAAGCTCGAATAAAGAAATATTCATTTAGAAAAATTATGGCACAATCGATTATTATCGATAAGTTTAGTAAATGTGAATAATTTCAACATCAACAAAAATGAAATTGAACAATATTTCCACTGGATAACACGATAGCGCTATCGATTAATTGCTATACATTTTCCATTTTTTATAAAACGAACCATAAAAGTTAAAATTGACTGAATGTACGATTTGAGAAAGTTCAAATAAAAGTTTTTTTTTACCCCGAAACATTATTTACAATCGACTTTTTGCGATAAATTTTGATTTTTTTCTAAATTCTACCATAAAATTTAATATTTATCGAATATACGACTTGAGAAATGTCAAATAAAAACATTATTTACCATTGATTATTTTCGATAATTGCTAAAAATATTTCATAAAACCAACTGAAAAAATTTTTATATAGTATTTGATGTTTCGAAAAGTTCGAATAAAACTCCTATCTCACCAGGAGCAGGATGACAAAATCGAATAATATCGATAATCTTTGATATTTTCTGTAAAATCAACAATTTATTATTCAGTGCTAGGGGTTTAGGGAAGTTCGTAGAAAATAATAATTTGCTAGGAATTGCGATATATTTCTATAACTTTTGAAGTTTTCTATTAAATCGATTATTTAGCTGTGTTATTTGTTGGTCTTAGGAAGGCTTGTGCAAAATAATGTTCACACCAAGAAATTTGGTGATCCAATCGATTAACATACTATATATGTATAATTTTTCGAATATTCGGTAATTGCTGCGATAAAATTTGGTATTAGTGCTTAGTGTTTAGAAAAGTCTGAACAAATCAATACTAATAATAAGAAACATATTTTCTCACTCGATTAATTTCGATAGCTCTTTAAATTTTACATAAAATCAATCATTCGTAAAATGTAATACATTTTTGTAGCTTGCAAAAATGATGGCATAATTGAATATTTATGACAACCTGCGAAATGATGGATGTAATTTACTATTTCGTAATTAAAAAGTTAAACTAAACCAGTAATAACACTAGGAAATACCGCGATTAATTTCGAGTACTTCCAAAATTTATGGCAATTGAAGCTATTTATTTTAATCTTTAATGCATGGTTTTTCAAGTAAAGCAATAATCTTATTATAAGATACGTTTTAAAAATCGATAATTTTCGATAATTTTCAACTTGTCGATTATTTTCGATAACCTTTTAAATTGTCGTTTATTTTCGATAACTCCAAAATTTATAAATTTAATTTAATATTTGGGTCATTAATCTTATGTAATCTCGAATAAAACACCAAACTCTATCGGAAACATTATGACCCAATCGACTAATTTCGATAACTTTTGTTATATTTTGTAGACTGGACAATAAAATTAACTACTTAGCGTTTATTTCTTTTAAAGTTTTGTATAAAGTATATGAATACTCGAGCAAATATGTTGTTATAATCGATTAATTTCGATACTTATCGCAATTTTCAGTCAAACCACTAATGGAAATAACTAGTTCCTCGAACGACACAATTTACTACTAAGAAAGGTTTCTATAACCTCAATAAAAACCAAAAAATTATCTAGAACTCCGGATAGCTTTTGAAAGGTCGAAAAAATAGATTTTTTATAGGTCAAACATTCATGTTAGAATGTCAAATGTATGATATAAATGAATGTCATTTGGCCTTAAGAATCGTAGTCATTTGATGCTTTCCAGGAAGAAAGATTTTGGAGACATATTCACTATAATATAAAAAGCGCACTGAAGGAATATATCGCTAAAATAAATATTGAAGCCTTATTAACGACGTATCTTCTAGAATCTATAATCTAAAAGCCTTTAAACCCGTATTTATAGTATCGAGAAATACTCAAAGTTTTTAAATTTAAAAATAATAATTTAAATAATTTAAACTGCAAATATGACCTTTGTTGCTACAAATTGCTGTGTGTCGGAAAAAATTTCCACTCTCAAATAATTTGTTCCTTTTGCCATCTCCTTTAAAGTACTGCCGCTTTGATTTGTCATATCCCATGACCTTTTTTTCTTTTTCGATTTTAATTATGCGCCGTCAAATAAACCCAATTAAAAGTATTGCTCGCATTTCATGGAACAAATTTTAAAGCAATTTTAGTTTGCTTTGAGAGTGCGCATGTGTGTGTGTGTGGTTACTATACCGGTACATATAAATGTATGTATATATATTTCTGTGAGTGTGCATTTGGAAATGTTATCATAAACTTGCACAGGACCATTTGCATATTATTTCGCACAAGCACTCATTTTATAACTTAATTTCAACATGACCAAAAGGGAAGCAAAAATCTCATATTCATGTACACACATATCAAATACATATATTCAGTCATAAAATGTACACTCGTAAAATCATATAAATGTGATAAATCAGAGTGGAGAATATTTCTAAGCTCTATGTATGTATATGTGTGTATATATTTGCATGTAGTTGTTATATCAAAGTTGTACTATGAATATATGCTAAGGTCATAGTAGTTCCTGGGTAACGGGTGGTTCAAAACCAAATATAATAAGTAAATGTAAAAGACATGAGTTTAACCCACAATTTCGTTCAAGACCATCGCGTTATTCCTCACTTTTCAAAAAAAAAAAATTTAATCCAGTTCCGCACTCTTTTTGCACTCGCTAATAAAAAAATAAAAATAAATTTTGGTAATATTAAACCAATATCAGCGCACTAAATTAATAGATAAGCATTTAAAAGGCTCACCCTTTATTACAACTCATATCTGGGTAATTAAACTTTATCCATAAAATATTTCTACTTGCTGTGTGCTACATTCACAAGAGTTTGATTTTTGGCCATAGTGGTCATCCTCTCGCTTGACTACACGAATTACTCATTTCTATTGAACTTGTAGTTGTATGTATGTATATGTGGCATGTTTGGATAGGTATTACTTCAACTAATAGTTAGGACGTGCTTGAAAGTCAGAGTGGAAGTGAGAATGAAATACTCTATGATGCACAGTGTGACAATTTGGCATAATTTTCTTGTAAGTGAATATTTGGAATTTGAAGAAAGTCATAGGAGTTACTGTGGATCGAAGTTTTTTATTGATAAATGTTGGCAAGGGTTGAAGAATAGATCTTGATAAACCTATAATATTAAAGAAAGGTATAACTGCATTGAAAACCATTGTGTATAAAGAAAGTATCTCCTAACATCTCTTACCACCTTCTAGGCGGCGGTCCTTTTAATACATAGAGAGCATTCCAGAGAATGCAATTCCAGAGAATGCAATAAATTATTATTTTTTTCAATAGGAACATGTACTAACTATTTTACCCTCAGCCATTCAGGCTAGAGTAGATTAAAAAGGCTGGTCCTGTTACATTCGTTTCGGCCATTTCTTCCTGGACCGCCGAAAATATGACCGGCGAGATGCTTCAACATTAGCCTTGCAAAAGCTGGAAAATGAAGAAGAAAGAGCTTGATATTCTATCTCACCTTACTCCTTACGATTTTGACAATATGCGTCCGAAAAGATATTACCACATGGATTTTGAACAATGTCCAATAAAAATCCATTTCGGAAAGGCTATACCTCGTCCAATCATACGAACCTTCAATGAAAAGTCTAATATTATTATTAGACATTTCAGTGGATTTCTTCCGTTCTACTCTACTCTAGATCAAAAGGAACTCGCAGTCGCATTGCTAAGCTCACGCGATGTCTATAGGGCTAGCGCTAGAACACAAAAAGACAACTGGAATCGTCTCTTGTAAGCTCAAAAACTTCCCAGCTTTCCTGGTTTTAAGCAATAGGATATGTTTTTTAAAAGGACTTCTCTCTGCCAGCAGTTTGATAGGTCTCTGCCTATTAGAGCAGTCACCATATTCCTAATGAATTAAAACTTACTTTAGATTAGGTTAATCTAGTAGGTCAATAAGCCACGCATAGGCCAGTTTGGTCCTTTGCGATACTTTATGTAGTCCAAAAAAAGTAGTTTAGGATGCCTGCGCTTGACGCGAATTTTAAAAGATTCTGTGGCCTCACTATCGATGTCTCTGCTGTGTATCATACCGTGCAGACCCCAGATGTTTGTTTTGACAATGCAGAACTTACTTTAAGTTGTGATTGGTGTTAAGAGTAGATTTTTGCTTGCCTCTCGCCGATATCTTTCTCTAGAACTTTTTTGATTATAGACTTTGAGAGACGTTATATTATACTCATGGTAGGTATTATAGAGACAGCTGTAGCTTATTTGTCTGGCAGGATTTGTCGACTCTAAATTTTTTTCTTGCATTTTCGCTCTAAGTTGACATTTGGATTTCAGCGCTGAGTACTTTAGAAACTTTTGACTGACATATGAAGTTTTTGCGTCATCTGGACCAATCACATCCGAAAACATGGTAACGGAGTAAGGATTTTTTATATTTGATGAATTCGGCGGAAGAATAAATGCATTTCGATCTTTCAAATAGAATTGGCCTCAGCTAACTAACCTAAACTGACTAATATGTACTTAATATTCGGAGAAATGTTTCAAATTTAATTACTTAAGCTTATAGTTGCCATACAAACGGAACCATCAAAAACCAGGTTCATATTGGGACAACTTTATATTTGACATTGACGATCTCCGAACAAATTGTTCAGAGTGGACTTTTTTAGAATATAGCCGTCATACGCACAGACCAAGTTCTTGGTTAACGTATTTTCTTGTCTTTTTTTTTAAGTTTCGCCTCATTTTAACCCACTGTATCAACGTTGCGCCATTAAGTCAATTAGTAAGCAAAATATTCTTACAAGTCCTTGCATCAGCATGAAAATGAAGAAAACCAAAAAACAACAGGTTGTAATGTGAGCATTTTAATTTACAGTCTAATAGTCGATAATTACTTTATGGCCAATGAAAATGAAATCACCGTTGGCATAGCGGTAAAAGCAAATAGAAAGTAAATGAAAGCAAAACTTTTCAGCAAAAGACCCGTAAAGTAAGAGAGCAATTAAAGCATGGCTACAGCTCCATCCCCAGCAAGACAAAATGACTTGAAACTTCAACATACAAATCAAGAGGATGTAAAATAACGGAATCGAACTGAAACGAAATGACTGCCATTGAGTCTTGCGTTTGTGTATGTGTGTGTAATATGAATAAATTGCGTTAGACCGACGATGATATACATAGGGAGTAGCGTATAATATGATGGTGACCCACTTATGCGGTAACCCAAGTCGCTGACGACTGCCACATGGTGGCCCCATGGACGATGTTCTCAGGTTTGGAAACAAATCGTACGGATTTGCGTGCGGATTTCATAGTATTAAGTGTAAAATAGTGCCAACTCCCCTGCATTCACCCTCACATGTTGTAATAAAAGAGCAATACATATCCTCACGCAATCAACTAACAGTACTCTCCAACTCCCACTAACACACACGAACTATAAGTTTTTTACAAGCAAATGTAATGGCAAACTTGCAACACGCTTTTAGCCACCAATAACTCATCGGGTTTCGTATGAATGCTTGTAGAAGTCAACGTGTTGTTGTTTTAGCGCTTTGAGGCAATCGTCAACCTTCTCATATACACGCAATAAGTCCACTATTGCTTGACCACCCTTCCTTAAAACAAATATTGCGAACCCGGCACTCAAACCAACTAGATCTTTAAGTTTTAGTTCTTTTCTTTTTTGTTTCTCATTTTTCATTGTGCTGTGTCATGTTCGTGTTTTTTATTGTGGCGCTAATGCTGTTGTTGCTGCTTGTCTTGCTGTTGTAATGGTGGTAGTGACATTTTTACTGCTTGTTGGTTTTAAGAATCACAGCAAAGTAAGTGGCCGCTAAGGAAGAAGTAAAATGAAAAGTAACATAGTTGTGCGAAATTGTCGAGTAAAATAGGTGGAATGCAAGGCTACGCTGGGAAAAATTATTGGAAGAAAATTTTTTTGACTTCGAAAAAGATTTTTAAAATTTTTATATTTTTTGGATTGATGGCAACTCGAATCCAAAAAAATTCTAGATTGAGACCATTCATATAGTTTTTAGTAGTATTTGTTAAGATAATATTTTTATAAGACTTTTTAAATTTTTGTATTTTCGGTTTGATGGCAACTCTATCCAAAAAATATAATAATTGCTGTTATGTTCTTTTTATTAGGCTTTATTATAATAAACATTTTGTTATTTTTACTAATTTTTTGTAAAATCCCATTGATGATAACTCTATTCCAAGATATACATACATATATAAATTGAGCTCTTCCAGTTATTTTTCAACGGCTTTTTTGAGCAAACTCCATTTGACCTTCATTTTGTAACATTTGTTGATGTTATCTTTCATAAGATGCGTGGCAACTCTGTTCGAAAATATGTCTAAATTAAAGATTTTAAGAATAAATTGCAAAAGTAAAGCCTCAAAATTTTATGGTTTCCATATTGTACGTATGTATTTTTCATATTTTCTCTTTAACTTCATGCGATATATGGCAACTCTTTTAAAAATATTTTTCCAAATTAATGATTTGTGGAACATTTTCTGTAGAAGGATAATTTTAATATATTTTTTATGTATATTTTTTTCACTGCTTTTGCTATTAATGTAATAGGCTGAAATATTTTCTAACTCTTGGCCATATTTCCACCAGAATTTTTTCCATTATAAATATCATGGATGTCCAATGGTATTGTGAACCCTTGATAACCTAATAACATATTTAAAATGTAGATTGGAAGTATAAGTTTCTGTAATATTCTTAGTTCTGCTTTTTCCAGACTGGATAAGGAACCGAAGAAGATGGGTCTGGTAGTGAAAGACAACAAGACGAAATAACTGCTGTCATCAAACAAACGTCGTCGAAGTCGCGACTTGGCTCCAACGTCACTGCTGACAGAATCCAATGTGGTTTACGTGAGCACCTGCCTGCGAAGGCCCAATCTCACGGCGTTTTCTAGAAACACGTAGATCAGTATAATGCGCCGATCAACGCCCCAAGGCATAAGTGCATGCACAACACTATACCATGAGAGTACCAAAGCATGAGTGCCGCCTCGTCACTTATGCCTTGGTACCAATCGGTTCGGGTGAAAACCAAAGGAAACACCCTAGCCACCTTGGTCGGATTCGAGGCCCATCTAAAACCTCTGCCGTACTCTGGGTCCGGCACCCGGCCGCAGTGCCACTCCACATTAGACAAAAGCCCTTCCTGCATTTAGGTTTCAACCACAGCCCCCACGAATCTCCCCAAAGGGCCAAGACCCAATGAGCAGATTGGAGTTACCTCCAAGGGCAAACTGCCCCCGTGGTACCATGTTTTAGTCTTTGGTGTGACCTGTAGATCAGAAGTGTTACCTGTGACCTACTGCCAGTCGGGGACCCTAAGAACTCCTAGGAATTCCTAAGGACCCGGCTGCATGATGTGTTATGTGTCATATTATTTTTATTTTGTGTTTGTTATACAATTGCAAACCCATCTAAAGCATATGATATCACTTCAATATAGCACTTTTCCGACATCTCTGACTAAGCTGACATTCTAATTAACCAGACATACGAATGTCAGACATAGTGCATTTGGATTTTAGTCGCCTCTTACGACAGGCATGCCTTACCGCGGGAATATTCTTATCCCCCTCCCCGCAGGGGGCGTCACTGTTGACAGTCATAACTTCGAAATGGTAGATAATTCTCTCTATCTTTGAACCAACATCAACACCAACAACAACGTCAGCCTCGAAATCCAACGCAGAATAACTTTTGCAGTAGCACCTGTTGGCCGAGTAGGACTAAGTAGGCAATTCAGAAATAAAGTCCTCTCATGGACGATGGCAACATCTGTTGGGTCGACGTTGCGAGTTTTCAAGAGAAAGGTTTTGCAGGTTCTTTGCGCATTGACAACGGCGAATACCGCAGTCGATGGAATGATGAGCTATACGAAATATGGATACGACGACATTGACATAGTTCAGCGAATTAAGAGATAGCGACTACTGCTGATTAGGTCATGTCATCTTAATGGACGAAAACACTCCAGCTCCGAAAGTATTCGACACAGTATTCGCCGGGGGAAGTAGAGGATGAGGAAGATCTCCACTTCGTTGGAAAGACCAGGTGGAGAAGGACCTGCCTCCACTTGAATCTCAAATTGGCGACAATTTTCGAAAAGGAAGAAGTCGCACGGTGCCATAACAGGTGAATACAGCGAGTGGTTAATGGTTAAAATGTGATTTTTGGTCAAATAATCGGTCGCAAGCGTCCTTAGAATGTTGAATAGTAAGCAATTTTTGGTCGTCAGTCAATTTGTGCCAAACAATCCGTGCACACACCTTTCGTAAGCCCAAATGTTCGGTCAAAATGCGATAAATTGGTGTTTTAAAGATGTTCAATTCCATTTCCATGAATTTCAATGATGATTTCGGCTGATTTTTGATGAATTTACGCACAGTCCGATGGAATTTCCGGTGTTCACGGAATTTGATTGGCCCACATGTTGGTCGTCCTTTATGTCCTCAAGACCACTTTGAAAGCGTTGAAACCACTCGTGCAATCTGCTACGGGATAGGCAATCATCGCCATAAACTTGTTTCTTCAATTGAAACGTTTCGGTAAAAGTTTTGCCAATTTTAAAACAAAATTTAATGTTGGCTCTTTGTTCGAAGCTCGTTTTCACACCGATAACACAAACATACTGACACTTAAAACGCAATAACTTCACTTCCAATCAATGAAATGTCATGAAATTCCCACTGGACAGTCGATAAAGATATTAAATATAGCAGATTCTAACGCAACGGTCGACATAGAGATGACGCCACCAGGGTGCGCAAGGTCCAAAAAGCCCTGTTTACTTCGGAAAGCTCCTTGCATATTAAGTCTCAAGGAGAAATTATTTTTAGAATTAGGATAGTCATGTGAGATTTTCACGATCTTAATGCCGTTTAATGGCAATATATTTAGGAACGACCACGGTCCTCTGAAGGTCAATAACTATTTTCGAATTGAAGATAAAACCGTAAATATGAAACTGAAAGATGTACAAGATTTCGACTACTCCACAGAAAAGCAGTTCTTTAAAGTTACTTGTACCCAACTCAATGAGAGAGGCGCCTAAGCCACAACTGCTAATCAGATTTTTAATAAATAAAGTTAAACTGTCTTTTAGTTTTAAGGGATTTGGAACTTTCGCTCGAAATTAAATTATGACCTCATCTAACCATCAAAAGGAAACACTGACATAAATATGTCGAATTTGGTTCCGTCGAGGCATGATGATTGTTTCTATGTCAACTTTGTAACACTTAGTATTAACTTTTCAGAAACTCTGCAGACTTAAGTAAACTAAAACCTTGTTTTAGTGGCCCAAACTCTAGTTTAATGTTTTGTGATTATGAACAACTTTCATGAGATTTCGTTGGGTTTTCTCAAGAGGGCTTCAATTAAATTTGAAATCCAAGCAGCCAATAATTAGAACAAACTTTCAAAGTGCGCGTCAAATTTAATATTTCAACTCTGTATAACTCCATATTTTCATAAACTTGAAACGTGACACGTTTGTACACAACCCTGTTTGTGACCGTATTTGACCACCATTTTGGAAAATTTAAAGTTACTTTTAGTAGTAAACACTGAAAAAGCCATTAAACTCGACTTTATGGTTCAAAAAGAAACAAGGAAATATATTCATGTGTCAAAATTTTGCAATCATTAAATTTTTTCCCAGTGTACATCGCATACCGGCAAAGGAATTCTTTTCAAGGGCTACTAAATGTGGCATGCAAGTGCAATTTCGGCACGCTTGACGATGAAGGACCAACAGCCGAAGTACTGTGGTCAAAACAAAATAAGGTAATAAGCAACAACAAAATGTATGTGAAAGTAAAGGCGAAAAGGAATACCATAGTTGTGCAGAGAATGCGACCGAGACCGGTCAAGTGGACGCTTGCTTGCGATAGCAACCACAAAAGTGGGTGTGAATGTAAGTAAAATAAGTACAAGTACTAGTATAAAATGTAAGAAAATACAGTACAGCAACAAAATATTCAAATTTTATTGATTTCGTGATTTTCGTGAACTGCTCCAGTTAGGGTTGGCTTGGCGTATACAGACCATTATATACAAGCACTATATCATAAGAGTCATATATAAGTAAATACACAATATGCTTTCTTAGTTACGCTGAATTTCTTTTAATTAACACCAATATTTGCAATGCAAAACAAAAAGTGGCCTCAAAACACGCCATAAAATATAAGCATCAAGAAAGATTGGAGAAAATACGACAAAATGTGATTTGAGTTGAGTTGATTTTTGGGAGCCCGCTGCTTGATATATGCGCACGAGTTGAGTATAAAATTAGATTAGGTTAATGGGGACAAACGACGAGGTCAACATACAGTTACATGAGCTAGACGAAACTATATTTAAAATGCCACCGCACACACACACATATCAATTTTTATCGAGAAAAAAGTCTGCGTACTCACCTTGAACGCCTTGAACGACGACACCACATACGAAGCGCCATCTTCGAGCTCATCCAAATGATATTTGCGATCACCGTCCATCGAGAACACATAACGGGCGCCACGTGGCAAATCCATTTTTGGCGAAATCTTATCCAACAAACTATCCAACGAGGTGATATCGCGACCGGGACGATAACGTAACTCCACGCCCGGAAAGAAGGGATCGCCATTGCGATAGAAGACCACACGACGCGCCTTCCAGTACGAGAGATTATTGTAGCGACTAGCGGCGCTCATTGCGGAATTCAAATGCGCATTGGACGATAACTCTGGCCGGGATTTGGAGCGTACGAGTGGCACTACGGGCGGTTGCTCCGAATTCTCACTCATATTATCAATGTATGTGGGACTTAGAGCGCGACTTTGACGTCCGCTGGCCGGTGCGCCGACAATACCGTTACGTTGTTGCCAATAATCACCGATCGGAGCACCGCTTAAGCCACCAGTAGCGCCTTGCAGCTCGTAATCTTCATTATCACTGTCGTCCGCTTGACGTAAATGATGCTGTTGTATGGGATGAAAGCTGGTCTCACGGCCCACACCACGTTGTTGTTGTTGACTTTTTAACGGACTGCCAGTGTTATCAAAACTATTGGCGTTGTTGTTGTTGTTATAGTGATTATTCGGGCTGTGATGATAGCCGTTCGATTTCGTATAATTAGTGTTACTGTTGTTGTTATTGTTCGCTTCGTTAAACTGTTTGACCGCGCCGTATGTTGAAACGCCACCTTCGAACTGTGCAGCAGAACTAATTTGTGCCGTTACGTTGCCATCGTCCATAGCTGTTGATGGCTGCTGCTGCTGTTGCTGCTGCGACGGTGCTGTTGGCGGTGGCGATGACGTAGCCGGCGGCGCTGGTGAAGGTGCCGGCGAAGGTGCTGACTCGTTAGCCGCAACGCCGTTGGTCATAGCGGACGCCTCAGCAGCGCCGTCCCCAGCCTCGTTGGCGGACATTGCGTTTGAAATTGTTCGAAGAAATTAGGTGTTGAAAGGTTTTTTTTTGTACACCCACACGAACACAAAACAAACGCGAAGTGTGTTCTCGAACTCGTCCTTGCCTTTATTTTGCTGTTTTTATTTGTATGTTAAGTGCTGTGACTTTGTAAGTATTAGTCCTAAGTATTTCTTGCCACTCTCACTTTTTCACTGTGGTCGCATGTAGAAAGCGATTACGCTCACTTTTTATTAAGTCCACTTTCACTCTCAAGATTTTACGCGCAGCAGTGAAAGTGATTGTTTCCTTTGCTCTCTGTTTAGCACTAATTATTATACTTTGTTTCTAATTGCTTCCTCTCTTCTTGCTAGCCGCTATTGCTCTCTCTTAGCTTAAGCTCTCGCTAGGTGAGGAAGTCTAATTCTTGGAGGAAGCTGAGTTAAGAAATTCCTCAACACACGTTTTGTTGTTGTGACACCGAGACGCAAATAAACACGAGTGGCTTAAGGGAAGAGCGCGCCACTCGCTCGTGCTTAAGTGAGCGTAATCTATTTACTGGCTTTTAAAGTCTTTTTTATTATTGCTTATCCTGAGTATTTGCTATTTTTTGTAGTTTTTCTTTGCATGTGTGTTTTTGTTGCTGTTTAATTTGAGTTTTCACTTTATTAAGCAATCGTGAGTTTGGTGAGAGGCGTGAAAACAGCAACTGTGAGAATTTGTTGTGCGTTGAGAGCTTGCATTTTATGTTGTATGTGTCTTGTTGTTGCTGGATATTGCTAGCCAAGCCCTGGAGAGGAATCTTTGTGTTGATATTTTTTAATTTTTTTATTAAGTTTATTATTTTTTTTTTATTTTTTTAGTATTTTTTTAGTTTTTTTTTTTGATATTTTTTAAATTTTTTATTAAGTTTATTAATTTTATTATTTTTATTTATTTTTTTTTAATTTTTTTAGTTTTTTTTTTAGTATTTTTTATGTTTATTTTTATATATTTTTTTAATCTATTTATTTGTATTTTATTTTTCTAATTTTTAATTTTTATGTATTTTTTAATTTGTGTTTTGTATTGTATTTGCGTTAGCTTCTCTGCTACTTTGTTGCTGCTGTTTGTTTTTTTACTTTTCTTTCACTTTTTATTTCCGTTAACTTTGCATAGTTACTTTATTGCTTTTACCCTACAGTTATTTTCCACTGTGCATTGTTTTTATTTCGCTTTTTCGCTTTTTCACGTTTTCTTTTGCATTTCTCACAGCAACACTTTCACTTTGTTCCTGCGGCCATGCAAATCACTTGAGCACAAACATATACATACACACACATAAATAAAAGTTTATGTATGTATGTAGTATTACCTTGCTTCAGTTGATTGGTGTTTTGTTGTGGGCTTCACCAAGTTTTTAAATGTTTTTGAGCACAAAACTCTAAAATGCCTCGCTGTGTTTGAGTCAATTCTCGGTTTATTGCTTTGATTAAATACGCTGACGCCGACGTTAACGTTGACAGCGCAGTTGGCGCCGCTTTTGTTTTTTCGTGCTTATGCTAATTGAACTAAGCTGTATCTAGAATATTAGTATATGTCTAACAGAGTTGGAATTGCTACGAAATTTAGCCAGATGGCGCTGTGAATTACTGTTATTGGTTAACCGTTATTTCGTTTAAAATTACCATTATACGATGGCAAAGTGCAGTTAATTTATTTTTGCTCGCACAGAAAGCAGTTATTAAATAGAACATCATGAGAGTATACTCCCTATGACGCTACCTATCCATCAGTTGAAGAAAAATGAACTTATACGTAGGTCGCCCTTTATATTTCGGGATTAAAAAAAAAAATTAATAATCGAGAATCATTTTATTGTTTTTCAAAATATTTTCCATTAAGATCTAGATACTACTGCATGCGTTAGCACTAATTTCTGTATTATTGTCGCCACTCTGATTGAGGCTGATAAATTGCGTGGGATCCCTCGTGAACAAATATTTTTTACACACAAATAAATATTTATTCAATATTGTATGCTGATCCTACTTATGCCTGTAGCTTTCTCTATCTCACGATAAGTCACATGACGATCTGGCAATATTAGTCCGCTCACAGCATCAATTGTTTCCAGAAACAACTGATTTTAGACGATCTTAACGAAATCCCTCTTGGAATGATCTACGGCTTCGATTGAATTCACAAGAGCCTCGATAAACACTGATCCTTGATGAAATTTCATCGCTAAAAATTTAATAAGGTTCGTTGACGATCCGAGTTAGTTCGCGAGGAAAGCTGTAAAACATAATTGAGCGCAAGTGTTCACGATATTATTCCATTTTTTTGGCAAGATGAATATTTCAAGTTACTGAAAGCAACATAATAGCGGTGGTATGTCAAAACGTTTTAAGTATGTATAACGTCAAAAATTTCAAACTTTACGATAAAGTTGTCAGTTGTCGCCAGGGTTGCCAAATTCCAGAATATATGTAAGAGGCAACCTACGTAGAGGCATGAATCTCGAAATTGGTACACACAGATACACACTTTTCGCTATAACTGCATATGGTTAAGACATTTTGAGTAAAATTAGATTATTAAAAGTTCTTTATTTAGTATTTATTAAGAAAAAATATAAAAAATAAAGAGTGTTTTCTTCAAAAGTTTTCTTTAGATCTAGTTCAAATAGCAAGCAATCATAATTTCGAAATATGACTTCGTACTTGGGCTACTGTTTTCACCACTATTTCCGCCGTTCTTTAACCCTCTCCTTTCCTCTTTCTGTACATCTCTTTCTTTCTATCATTTTACAACTCATTCTGTCTCACTTTATATCTCTCTCTTCTGCTTTCGTCTATCTCTTTTACGCAAGCTTCCTTAAGCAAATGCTTATACATTTTTATGAATGAATTTTGAAGGACGATATGTGATGTTTTTCATCGTGTGACAAAAATTAACAGATAATTACGGTCTAACAGAGAGTTTATGAAAAAATGTTATTATAATTTTACTACTTTAAATATTTTGCGCAACTCAGGGCGTATTTGAGGCAAACATAATAACCCAAAACTCATCTCTAAGCGACAACAAGCGTTTTAACTCGAACGTTTTATTAATTCTGTGACACTATCATTCTTCTAGTTATATTTCTAATGTCTCAGAAAATTTTAGTATATGAAATTTTCAGTTTTCTTTTCATATAATATTTTATTCAGTAATAAAAAAAATTATATTCATTAATTTTTGTTGTCATCGGTAACGACTTTTACGGCCAAGAAAGCGTCAGATGGCTAATGCTGGTATTACTTAGTGACCGACGTGCTGCCATTCCGTACTGACTGCCCGTGTCACTACGATTATTCTCGTAGTGACTAAGCAAAAATCAGTTGTTCTCTTTGGTCACATTTGGACAATGTTTTCATTGCTCAATTTGTATAATTTTTTTTTAAACACAGCTAACCATTTAGTTATATTTTTACGTAATTTAAAAAATCAAAACTAAAATCCATGTATAAAAAATAGCCTACTTATTTATAAATACTTGTATTCGACTCTGGTTTTGAGTTAGTTTAGGAATATTTCAAATATATTGAAGTTCATTTTTTAATTACTAAAAAATATCTCGAGACTGGCAACCCTCAGCAAAATCCAATTTTCGCGGATATCCCACGTTAGTGACGGTAGTGGCGGTGGTTCATTTACATCGTATTCCCATAAGATAGGCCGTATTAGTAGATTCCATCTACGGTTTTGCGTCGGTCACTAACTAAGTATATGTCGTAAGTAGTAAGGCTCACTTCACTTGGCATACTTGGGTTGTTATCGTAATTTCATAACAAAGTATTATTTGATACTGATAACGAGTTGTGATAATCGTTAAAGCCGAAGTTGTAGTCAACTTCGTTTATTCGGATACCGAAAGCATTTTCGAGTAGTTATCGGTGCTGTAATGCAATGACAGGTACTGACAGCTCTTTCGCTAGACGTGATAGTGTATTTAGATTTTGGATATTAAAAAATAATTTAGCTTTGCCAGCGTCGTGATATCGATACTTCGACTCTATGGATACGACAGAACCTTACCTTAGTGCAAGACTGACACTAAGCGGACCGAGAAATATAGAAAAATATATCTTCTAAAAATGTTCGTAAGTTTATGAGATATTGGAAGGAACTTCAACTTTTATTTGTGATCTGAATTTCGATGTTTTCAATAAAACAAAGGGTTCTGTGAGTTTTACTCTTAACCGTATTACAAAAAAACATCTTCTGTTATTTTCGATTTTCCGACGAAACTTTCACTCTCGGTTCTCTAAGTGTTAACCATGAATTCAATTGATTCGGTTTTACTGATAGGGCCATTAAATACTAAAATAATTATAATCCTTAATTGAACTTAGGACGTTTTCTTCTCAGCTTTAAAATATCAATCCAATATACACATACGAAATTATATCTGATATTTCTTTCAAAAGAGTTTCTCCATATTTTGTCTCATCAGGCTACGAATATATTTGGTAAACACTATGGTGGACTAAAATTCAGTAGCCTACTTTCATAATTTCTTTTTATATTAAGTTGCATAAATGGGCGTTCTGCCACTAAAAAATATTCATAAAGTCGAGCAATGTCCGCTTAATGAAGCTGTTGTACTCAAACTAATTCTACCACGTAATTATGTTGTTATTATTGTTGTGTAGACAAAATGGCAAAAACTCATACCAAACATTTGATTGCGAATTGCAGATATGCACGCCCACTTTTCACGCTTACACTTCCGAGTACCGTTAGCTTCCTTTCTCACACGCCGCACTCAGCCCCAGAGTATTTTCTACACTTTTTGCACATTTCACTTAAATAACGGGTTAATGACACTTGATACACTGTGCCAGAGGCAGAGTTTAAATTTCGAAACTATTATTGAAAATATTTTTGCCGAAGTTCATGATGTTGGTGCACTAAAATGTTCGTTAAATTTAATGCTGGCGAAACAACTCACCAAAGAGTTTTAATTAATTCAACACACAAATTATTAAATTCATTTTTCGTGTTGTTTTTCGGTTGCAACGTGAAATTAATTTCGAAAATAAAATGTTGAAAAAAGTTACGCACTGCACTTTTGTGAGTTTCACGCGTCCGAGTTTGACGGGCCGCTTTCAACTTGTGTGGCGTCTACTGACTTTGCCGGTCGAAATGATTTTGAAACTGTACGCCTAGCACGCTTGGGTCTGTTGGTTGTTGGCACACAGTCGGTCTGCCGGTTGAGCGGTTAGTTGGCTCCTTTCGCAGGTTGCTTAGAATGCAGAGTTCGAGCGACTTGCAAGTTGGTAGCCGTAAAAGAGACCTGCCAAGTCAGGTGAAGTTTCATGCCTCTTTGTGGGTGCGAAGGGTGGCCAGGTGGCCAAAGTGGAGCGCGGCAGAAATTTGGCCTGCTAACTAGTTGATTGTGGGCTGGTAACACCAGTGGCGTGATTAAGGTTTGCGACATGCGGTGTGCTGTTGTTGTTGTGGAATATAGATGACTTTACCTATTTGTGTTGTTGGTCCTTACTGGCTTTGGTGCTCTTTGTTTTTTCTTTTTGTTTTGTTTCTTTTTGCGCGCCATCGACAAAGTGTGCCGCCACCTCAACGGTCGCAGTATGCTTAGTTCCGGTTGTGGCGTTGCACAGTGAGCGCGTTGATGATTATAATGCCAAAATATTGTACATAGAAAAAAATTGAAGTTCAGCAATGGATGTTGAACGTGATTCAAGGTGGTATTGATTTTATTGTAGATATATTAATTCCTGGAAGATGTAGCTTTTCCTTTTCCATTCCAAAGTTCTCAAAATAGTTTTGTAGTTTGCAATTGCAGACATTTGAGACGAGATTGAAGACTTCTCTCATCGTCCCTTAATGGATTCGGTTCAAGGTTTAAAACTTTGTATTCCTTTATTCTCATAAATAGATGACTATCATAATTAGTTTAACTCAGAACTTTTTTTTGGCACCAAATGTAAATATATATTTTTGAAAGATTGATTTTAAGTATTGTACTATACTTGGATACTTTCAGAACAGATTTGAGGCCTGTTAAGAAACAATAGTCATCATCGGATAAGAAATTTACATATATTATCTTAAAATTTTGAACGTTCTAGGGTTCCAGAGTGTGAATTTGCAAGCATGTTCAATGTCTTTCAATTCTGTCCTCTTCTGGCCTCTTCTGTTTGGGACCATCACTCAATCACACTTCAGAATTAATCATGGCTTTGTCGCCCAAAAGCTCAAAATAGCAATAACTTTGAAATCCCATCAAACAGATCTAACCTTTTGCTGGTAACTATTGGCCTGCCACGAGGTTTGAACTGCTTCATTCGTTTTATAAGGTGCGTTCCAAAGTAAACAGGACTTAAATAATAACAGAACAAATGGGTTTTTCAGCAAAATCAATTTATTTTATTCAAAATAATCTTCTTCTGCTTCAATACAGTTTTTGCAAGGTACAAAAGCATGTCGAACTAGTGTTTTAGCTAGTTGGCCGGTATGGCCGACAGTATGCCGGTGCAAGCCTTCTGAATGGCCTCTACGTCTGCATAACGCTTTCCTTTCATGGGTAAATGCATTTTTCCGAAAAGGAAGAAGTCGCTCGGTGCCATATCAGGTGAATGTGGGGAGTGGTTAATGGTTAAAATGTGATTTTTGGTCAAATAATCGGTCACAAGCGTCGATCTAATGTTGCATTCTGAGCAATTTTTGGTCGTCAGTCAATTTGTGCCAAACAATCCGTGCACACACCGTTCGTAAGCCCAAATGTTCGGTCCAAATTTGATAAATCGATGTTTTGGAGATGTTCAATTCCATTTCCATGAATTTCAATGATGATTTCGGCTGATTTTTGATGAATTCACGCACAGTTTTGATGGAATTTCCGGTGATCACGGATTTTGATTGGCCCACATGTTGATCGTCATTTATGTCCTCATGACCACTTTGAAAACGTTGAAATCACTCGTGCACTCCGCTGCGAGTCATAAACTTGTTTCATCAAATGAAACGTTTCGGACAACTGGACAATCGATGAAGTTAGCAGATTCTAACGCATCAGTCGACATATAGATGGCCCCACCAGGGGGCGCTAGATTCAAAAAGTTCTGTTTACTTTGGAACGTACATATTAATGTACTTTAATAATCGGCGACTTTTTTTTTAGAAAAAAACAATGGATTCCGCTAATCTAATGGTCGATCTCTAGGAGGTTATCCGGTAAGGAAAATTCTTATACTTGAAAATCAACTGGAAAACTCGAAAATAATTATTATTACTATATTTACCTATAGTACAGTTAATGATCGAAGGTGTAGTCAACATTACATCTTTGTCAAAATTCCGGGTTCCCTTATTAGCGCACGCAAAATTCACTTGTATTGGATTACATTTTGAGTGTATGTCGAATATATATTTTGGGTATATACATAAATATGTTGTACTTATATAGGGTTATATTTCGGACATATGTACGTTTTGAGTATAATGCCGATGTACCTTTGGGTAATTTTCATTTTGACTTTTAAAAATTAAAAAATAAATTCTTAAATCGATTTTTGAGAAGGGACTTTATTAAATAACTAAGCTTATCAATATAAAAAAAATTTAAACAAAATTTTTAACCAAAAATGGTTCTGTAAAAAAAACCAAACCAAATTTGCAGATATTTTGCTTCTATAGAGCCCACTGTGCGCCATATGATACTTTTGACTTCCCTTTCACTTTCCTGGTTTACTTCCTTCGAAACTGCAACACCGCGGCAAGTGAAAGGCGAAACATAAACAAAAACTTATACACACGTGAGGCACAGCTAACCGTATACGAGTGCTCACAAGCGTTTGTATTGCACGCCATTTTCGGTGTTGAAATCGGTGCCGAAAAAGCGGTGGAGACTCCATGCCTCTATAGACCACATGCTAACTCTATCATCGAACCAAATTTTTTCACCCATTTGGCACTTTTTCTTGCGCCATTGTTTTTACTTTAACACTTGCTGGCTTAGCACTTTTAATTCATTGTTTAAGTGTTGCCCCATTGAGTGTTGCTTATATGAATGTTGCATGCAACTAAGTAACTTGCAGGTCGCTACAAACGTCATTCCGCTACAATTTGGTGCCGCATTCAGCCCCCTCGGCGTAATAATTTCTAGCGCTTTTTCTCATTTTCTTCTATTTTTGTGTTATTGTTATTGTAAGCGTTCCATAGCGTTAATGTTTATTGTGGCGTTTGTTGCGGCTCTTTGGCACATTAAATGGAATTTCCTTAGCCGGGAGTAGTGAGCTCTTCGTATACCGGGGGGAGTTCCTCCTCTATTGGGGGTTCTTCTATTGAGTGGTTCTTTTTAATCCTCGTTTTTATTTGCGGTGGTGTGTCACGCTCACTGGTCTGGACAGTCCGAGCGTGCTACAAATCGCATCGTTTCGGTTCGCCATATGCCATTGCATGCCCGTTTATTTACCCGTATAACGGCATAAGCAATTGGGCCAACTGCGAGCCGTTGGCCGCAGGTCGAGCATGAGTTCGAGTATTTGCCGCGAATGTGGGTTTTTATTGTTACTGTATCGTATTTCTTCATCCAGTTTATTTTATGAGTTTCGTTTGTGATAGCGTTGGACAGTGGAACGAGGTGTTTGCGGCACAAGAATCGCGGGATATAGTTAATTTTACATAAAAAGGTCTCGGTGTACTGTGAACAATAGCATTAAGAAATTGAAACCAAGTTTTTTAGACAGTTGGCAACACCGATCATAAATATGTCTCATAAAAAGCGCTCTTAAACCTCAATTGTTTCATGTAAGCACTTAAATAAATATTAAAAATTTGTTTTTATTAATTTAATAATTTTTTTTTAAGTGGCAACCCTTAAAACACACAATTTGGTGAAATAAAATCTTTTAGTTTGTATACCCATATTGTAATGATTTCTTAGAGATAATCATGTGATGAGATAACAATTCTGGAAACATGTGGCAACCCTTTTGAAAAAATTTTTGCATCAATTTTTTTTTTTTTAGTTTGTCTCTTCATCGTATAAAACTTGTAAACGGGAAAATAGTGAACGATTATTTGAAATTATTTTTTCAAACGGTTGGCAACCCTTCTCAGAAAAATGTCGGACAGAATCGTGTTTAAGCTTCTGTAGTTTGGTGCCCTTATTATAATATTTAATTCGTTTTCATATATATAATTAAATATATATTTTTTATTAGTGGCAACATTTTTCTAAAACTATTTTCAATACAAGTTTTCTAAAATATTTTAAATTTTCAGTGTTAATTTTTCGTAATCCTAATATATAATTTGTTTTAATAAATTTAATGGAATACAGTCAACAGTTAAAGTAATTGAATTCTTTTAATTTGGACACGCACAGTCTAATAATTTCCTGATCATAACCATTTTGCGAAATTAAAATTTGTTGCCATGTGGCAACATTTTGCTAAAAATATTTTTAAAATAAATTCTTCTTCAGCATGTAAAATTTCTATACTTCTTTTTATCAATTTTCAACTAATAAGTTTTAAAATAAGTGGCAACACTTAAAAAACCATTGACATATTTCAATTTGTATACAAATAATGTAATACCTTCATAATCATTACTTTTTATTATAACTATTTTATTAAATTAAAACAACTGGCAACTCTAGGCAAAAATTATTTTAAATTAAAATTTTCGAAAACATCAACAGTTAGGAATGATTTCAGTTTAGTAGTGTTTCTTCATTTTAAAAACTGGAGGGTTTTAAACAGAGTCTGTTTTTTTAGTTTTTATTCCTTCAAAATGATCCCAGAGCCTTACTTCCATATTAAAAAAGGCATTCAAATCGGCTCAGCTATATCATAGTGCCTTTTTTATACTCTTACTTTAATTTTATTTCTTATTACTTTTATCTATTTCTGTTCTCGGTCAAATAGTACCATAACGAGCTCTCCCTATGTACTTGTTAGCAGGGATTTTCTCCTAAACCTTTTTGAAACCAACTTATCTTCGTTCTAAACATTGAAATTGATTAATCGAATCGAATGGCATTTTACCGACCTCAATGAAGCAATAATTGAAATCCACCGATCCTACCGATTAGGCAAACTAGATAAACTCGAGGTAAAACTTGCACAGCTTACCGTCATCTTATAATCTCATCGTATTCTTGTATCTCCAGAGAAAAATTATCCAATTATTTCTGTGTTCCGCGGCAATCCTTGTGCGAAAATTTACAGATTATTTTCATATTGAGCAAGCCCTGTTTTGTGTCCTGTATTGTCTCATCTCATTATATGTTGCCAACCTCTATTTTTCTGCTGACTGCTCTCCTATCTATCGTAAGCCTAAACCGGAGAATAAAAAATGTTACAAATAAGTCAATATCGCATGATAGTGGTGCTAGTACGTCAAAAGATCTCTTAAAGTATTTTTAGATGTATCAGAATATGTACACTTTTACTAACCCTTCCTATAAAGATCGCTTTTGGAGAAGTGTAAAAGGATACAACTTCATACTAAGCTTCACCTCTACGGTTACTTTTGTCACATTTCTGGAAAAATATTCCTAATTCTATAAAATAATATTATTTGGAACTTTGTTAGATGCATTAAGCTGACAAAAAAATTTATAAATTCGCCAGATGGCGCAACAATCGTTTCATTATAAATGGTAGTTAACTTGCAGTTTAAGGGGGTATTTTGGTGTAGAAATTTAAAAAAATCGAATTTTTTTTTATATATTCAAAGTTTAACTATTCAAGAATATGTGTACAAGAGAATTTTTGAAAATTCAAATTATTTTCGGAGATATATGCATTTTTCTGACTCAGCATCCAAACTGGTTCGGCCGGAACTAATCGAACAAAAAACATTAGGGAAACTTTAAGCGCGTTTTTCTCAAAACTGACTTTTTCGGAACGATGCCCACGATTTCTCAGGTTCTACTGGACCGATTTACTTGAAATTTTTATAGAGTCTTCTTTATAGGCTTGTCTATGGTTGGAACTAGCCCCATCCCAAGATTTTTATTTTTAATATTTTTAAAAAATTCGAAATATTCAGAAAAAGTGATAAAAGAAAAAAAAATTTTTTTAAGCAGTCGCCATTTTGTGAAAAAAATGTTTCTCACTTTTCCGTAGTTCCGACCATTGCGACATTATTCTAGATTAATAGTCTTTTTTTTCTTTGGTTTCAGATAACTAGGAGGGTTGAAATCATGGCCATGGTCACGTGGAAATTTTTAAAGACCCCCACTTCGTCAGCTCATAATTTTTGAAATATTTTACTTTTTTAGTTTTTAATTTTTTTCTGTACTCTTCAAAAATTAATAAATAACTAATTAAAAAAATGGATGGTAAAAATATTAATTGCCTGTTTTTACGACACTTTAAAAATTACCTGAAATTCATGCTTCTAGACTAGAATACCCCTTAACGCTTATGTTGATTTAATTACTAAAGGGGAAGTTGCTATGAAAATGTTCTGAATTTTTCTTACTCGAGTGCAGTTTTATTTTTACAATTATTAATTTTGTAGAAACTTTCTTAAGCACCTTGGTTACCTCAAAGTACCTTGTCCATTGCTTTAATAGTCCAAACGCGACTAACCTGACGGCTGCTAGTAATTGATATGAAATTATTACCTTATTGCTATAATTAACGCATTAACTTTGTAGACGCAGTCACTGTGCCGCACGTTACTTACAAACTTGCCGTATGTGCCGTCAAGCGCTATGTAATGCAGTTCACGCAAAGCCACGTGGTGTACATAGTTAAAGCGCAATAATGGCAGATTGTTATCGTCAAGAAATGACATATGCACAATCATGTATGGCATGAATGTGTGTGTGTAAATATGTAACTATGTATATACATATGTATGTGTGAGTGGGTCACTGGTGCTTGCTAGACGCTTCCTAAGGTAATCGAAAAACTTTGGCGAGAAGCCATATGTCGCTAAATGGTCAACTTTGCGCAAGTTGTCGACGAATGGGTGAGCGGTAGGGAGGCACGGAGTACCATTTGTTGTTGCAAATTGTACTCCACCCGTGTGCTAGTTTTTTGGCCACCGCAAAATCGCAAAAAAGAAAAAAGCAAATATGTTCAATGGTCAAGTTGATGGCATGGCATAGCATAGCACAGCTTGGCATGACATAGTAGCGCATGGCATGCGGTTTCACCCCGAATGTCTGACAAAGTTTACCATTAAAATGTCGCATGTGCTGCGCTAAAGTATGCGAAATTTTCTATTCATGTGCATTTTCTACGTTTTTTCTTTATTTTCCACGTATTTTTTTCGAATTCTACTTTCTTATATATTTCCACATTTTTTTTATTTTTCCATTTCATACATTTATACCATGAACAGGGTATATCAAGTTTGGCATGAAACACTTAAAAAGAAACACCGGAAACTTTATAACATATGTATATAAAACTGATGAGCATGAAGAGCTGTTCCGATTCAGCTGTATCTGCCCGTAAGTCTGTATGGTATATACGCGAATTCGTTCTTCAGTTTTTGATATATCGATCTGAAATTTAGCTCACATACTTAATCTCTAAGAAGGTGCTCATTTGTGTTAATCGCCGATATCGGGTCACTGGAATAGAGCTATCATACGGGCTGATGGAAAAATTCAAGTTGTTGTATAGAAAACTTTTTTCGTTGATATAATATCTTCAAATAATTTGGGTCGGATTACACTGGTCTGCAAAAAAAGTTTTTAGTTTGGTGCAGCTCTATGCGCATCAGTAGTCGGTACAGTAGGTAGGATGAACCACATTCCCGCTACTAGATGTCAGCTGACAGCTCTAATTTACCTACAATTCTCATTTTAATTTCCCCAAACATAGTATGCAAGCACTTGCCAGCCACCGCATCGCGCATCACTCATACGCCCTGGCATACACTAAATAATGTAAGCTTGCATGGTACATTCCTGCATGAGGTCAGCCGTTTCAAATATTGGCTTCTGGCAATTTATTGTGAATAAACCAATTACACTGGCCTACAAAAAAAAAATTTTTGGTTTGGTGCAGCTCTGTGCGCATCAGTAGTCAGTATAGTAGGTAGGATGAACCACATTCCCGCTACTAGAGGTTTTTTTCTTCTTTCTTATGAACAAGAGATGATATGGAAAATGTGACTTGTTTTCTCGTATCAACTCACAAACATTCAAAACCAGGTTTAAAATCTTAGGCACCAAAATGAATGTAGGCCAGTGTTATTATTCTCAAGAAAATCGTCATCATTGCAGCTGTCATACAAATTTATCGATTAAAATCTAGCTCTGGTATTTATTATCCCTTTATTTGTCGAGATATCTTCGTGGAACTTGACTAAGACTATTTTTAAAGGTTCCGAAACTATCTCCAAAGAAATTGTTCAGATCAGGTCCCTATAGAATATAGCTGTCATACAAATTGTACAGCACGTATGACAGCTGTGACATAAACTACTTGATCGATAAAACTCAAGTCTTTCTAAAGGAAAAAATGTTATTTGGCGAGATATCGTCATATCATTTGGCATAGAATATTACTCAAAACCATGCTACAAATTGTTCAGAGCAGATTACAATAGCACATAATTAAATTAAAATTCCATTAAATTTAAGATACAGACCCTTTTGAGCTTTAAGAAATGCATAAGTGAAGGGTATTATAGCGGTGCAGCAGAAATTGACTGTTTTTCTTGTTTTAGATTTTTTTTTGCTTTCCATTTTCCTCTTACTTTTTTACCGTTTCACATCAACTAGTCTGCACATTTTATCATTTTATTTGAAAGAAAGTTTTTGCGTTGAAACCTGGAGAAGAAATAGTAGAGGCGCCACATTGATATTCAAGCAAGCAAAGCAAGTAGATGATCGCTTGAAAAAGAGAGAGCGCGAGGTACGACATGGACGGACAGCGAAAAAGTCACTTAACTCAAGAAAAAGTTGGCGACATGGCTGTTAGATATTGCACGCCACAGGCGACTCCTCAAATACGCGACAGTCTTGCTACAACTGCGCTCCAACTAACGTACCAACTGCTTACCGAAGCGTCCAGGCATTTTAATGTGACCATTAAACAATGGCAAAGCGACAGCACGTGTGAACGTGCGCACTGGCGACACTATCATGGCCCTTAGAAGGTCTCAACTACGAGTATATACAACCATTCTCATTGCTTGCAACATGCTGATGGCGAACTCAGTAAATGATATCAAGACGCTTGCAATAAGCCTGCACCAGAGACAGTAGTAGATATAGAAGCGCGCACGCAGCTGGGCCGTGAGTAAAGTTAATGTGCGGCGCGCTGTCCTGCATGACAAAATATGCGGAATGTTGAACGGCTATGCGCGCCGCGCGTCAAGAAACTTTTCAATCGTGCAACATGACCGCAAAGTTGTTGGTGTAATGCATTTAGCTTTTGAATAAGGTATATAACCATATATACCGTTAAAACTGTGTCTATGTAGAATATATAGGCAAGTATATACATACAGATAGAAACATAACCGTATCTATGACTGCACTTGGCTTCGTGACGGCGTCACCATTGCGCGTTATTTGAACTGTTGAAAGCGCCGCACGATAACAAATTCAGTTAGACGACGGAAGCATAGCAGTTGCTATTAGTGTTAGTGGGGTGGTCACTGAGACATCCACTCGAACTTTGCTGGAGTCGCGAAAGTTGTCTTCCTTATTGTAGCGAGCTTGCTGTGGTTATGTGTGTTGCGAAAATATTGCGGAATTGAAAGCTTTGGCAAGCATTACTGTTGTCATTTTTGTTGTTGCCAGAATTGTTTTGGTGTTGTTCGGGGTTTCTGCTTACTCTGTGTTGTTAGCGTTATTGTTGTGTTGTTGGATGGTCTTTCTCTGTGCTAGGTTATTGTTATTGTGTGTGTGGAAATTTATCTTTGTGATATATTGTTGGTGTTGTTATTGCACATAGCAGTTTCCAGTTTGCTTCGTTTTCTTATGCATTAGTTAAAGCTATTGCTCATTTTGCACGTTAGGCTATTTCGCTTTGCTACTGTCGCTTTGTTGTAGTACATTTTGTTATCCTGTTTGTTTGATTTTCAATCCATTTTCTTTTGATTTGAGAGCTCTTGTCGCTTGTGTGAATTGATACAATCTTCGTCACTTTTCCTTAACGAACGTTCTCGATTGTAAAGGTTCCTCGTTTCGAAAATTATTTTGGTTGAAAAAAGGAACTGTTAAATTAGCCTTTATTTGTTTCGAAGTTGAATATTTGAGGTTCACTCTGAGCTAAGCCAAATTGAAGAGAACTGATATACATTTTGTCAGAATTTTTTTCCCTTAAACTAAAATCTGTCGATGGAAGACTAACCGAAATGACTAACTGGTTTGTTAAGTTAGCTTAGAATATGTGGAACTAAAATTGAATAAAAATATCAAAATTTTCGTTTAAATTAACCAAAAATACTAGCCGATTAGTTAGTTATGAATCGAATAAGGCAAACTATCTTCCACGTTGCTTTAAGAATGCTTTGGCATGCAAATTCTGTTGCTTCATCTTACTTTATGATCTCAGTGATCTTCAACTGTGAGAGTTTTGTCTGTAATAAAAGTTATATGAAGTCTATTACGTGGTAATTTCGAGTATCTGAAATGCAAAAATACCGATCCTTAATGAAAGTAAGACTAGTATCAGGATATGGAAAGAGTTACTTAGGATTCGAAGGGATAAGTGAGGGTAAAATATATATGTATGTAAATGATCAGACTGACTTTCTCGTTCGACAAGATTTCTTAAAGGATTTGGGCATAAAATTTGTAATTTTCTCAAATAATTCAAGTTAAAATTGCGTCTATAAATATATGTGAGTTTTTGAGATTACTTATGATGGCTTGTAGGACTCTTTGCATTTTAGAATTCACTAAAAATGTTAGTCTTCTTTCATATCGTTTTATCATTTTTCCTATCAGATTTTTTCTCAGAGATTTAGTTTGACATGCAATGGTTAACCGATATCGTTGAACTCAATATTTTACTGTTTTTTTTTTACTCTCGGTAACTCTTGATTCGAGAAAATGTCCAGCACATTGATATTCTACTATCGAACAGCTTTTTCGAGGCTATTACTTCATCAAGATTCATACTAAATATGAAAAAATGCTTTACTTTTAAAAAATTTAGTAGTTCGCTGGCGTTGAGTTTACTTATTGCCTGGTAGTATATCCCATTTCGCTGATGCTTTTTTAATTTACATAAAGCAGAGTATATCACTTTAATAAACTTTTGAATAAACTTGCACTATTCTAATTCAATTTTCCACCATCAATGACCCAAACGTGAGATTTAATAACGAAACGTGCGCCACGACGTATGAGCAACATGTTTCCTGCACTTCTATGCATTCCTTCATATATAAAACTGGTTTCTTCATTGCATATGTACATATATATATACATAGGTATAGAGCTCTATTGCTGCACTAACTTTGATAAATGGAAAACTTTTCAAAGAGCATTCGTGTGCGATGACCCGCCAGCACTAAAACTGAATGTGGACGCAGCGGTGTGAATTTCTAAAAAGCAATGAAATTGTTTGGCATAAGAAAAATGGTTTGCGGATGAAGTGAGGCGTGTGCAGGAATGAAAACTGATTGCAATTTTTTTAGTTTTCTTTATTTTTAGCTTCTTCAACAACAACAAATTGATTTGAATTATTGAACAGGGTTGGTTAAGGTGTTGAGGGTAGGAGAGTTTATAGTGAAAGTATGAACAGCACGAGGCTAACATCGACTGGTGCGAACGCTTTTTCTTTGCACTGGTGTTAGCTCTTCGCTACTTTACCTTTTTCAGAGGATTCTTTAAAATAACCACCCGCCGCCTGTTAAAACAAAGTTTTTATGGCAATTTTATAGCCACCGCAGTTGCCGTGCATACGTCTCATATTGCCACAATAACAACGTTAACGTTATGCCAAATGCAACTATGTATTTACTCTTTTAAAGTCTCTCTCTTTCTCTCTTTCTTTTGATTTTAAATTCCTTATACACATGCGAATATGATATATTTGTGCGCTTTTTGAGTTGTTGCGTTCGAAAACTTTTGAATTCGTGAACGCTTTGCGGTTTGCGGCACTTGTGGCATGCAACATGTAAGTGAAACATTATATCAAGTAGAAGTGGTACTGTGTGTTGTTTTCTACTGAGATATTTTGGGGAAATTTTTTCTTGATGGATTATGCGATGAGATTTTTTGGTGGGTAAGCGGAGTTTTATGCCAGTAATAAGTGGCGGTCTGATCCCTTCGGAGGAAAAAACGGTTACACATTTTGAAGGAATTATTTACGGTTCTGTTCATATATTCGGCTCATTAACCGTCGGTATTTCGAAGGCGATATAGACCTCACATTTAAATCAAAGGCACGTTTCTTAATTACTTATGGAAATCTTGTCGAGTTGACACTACTTTCGCAAGGTAAAGTTCTAGATCCGTTGTATTTGTCAGACCCGGCCGCTATTCGCACGTTTATTGTATATTTGATAATCAGGCTCGCTGCTGTCTCCAACACTGTGGAAAAGCTATAAGTGGTTTTACAGAACTCTCTAAGATTCCTGCGTAGCTTGCCTGCCACACTAGCATTTTTAAATATTGACTGCTATACGACGGTGCGATTTCAGTTTTTATCGGGATCCTAAGTGTTTTCTGTGATTCCCGAACCCCCTATGTAGCCAGCTGGGTCTCTTCTGTTAGTACTGGGGAATCCGCCGTGCGCTTCAAACCTACCTAAGCTTTTGCAGAACTTATCAAGAGCACAATTTCGTCGTCTTATGTAATGTACACCCGGCCGGAACACTGTCCTATTTGGAGCTCAGCTCTGATCTTCCTTTGACCAGTACAAAGAACGATTTATCTCAATCTGCATCTAATACATTAATTTCGTGACGACGGAGGGGAACTTACACTGAGGCTTGAAAAAGTTTTAAAGGAACAGAAACGGGCTTGGCATTAGCTCATCAGCCGCGTACTTATGTAACGGAATGACACTACCAGTAGTCCACGGTTTTACCGACTACAAAACCAAAGAGCCTATATTTAGTCCGTATTGTTAAGGTTTCAAAGTTTTGAAAGGAGTCTTACAACCTGTGAAAGCTGCAGACCATTTCGCATTAAGTTGACATTGAGTTCACATTGAGGAGTCCAATTTCCTTACCTCTCTACTTCATACAAGCTTTACGTAAATGGAGTTTGAAACACTGTTCTTTCACTGCGTGCACCGACCATTGGCGTGAGTGAGCAATTTGTTGCATATTGCTTATTTGATTGTATTTGATTGGTCATATACAATAGTTTGGGAAATACTTACACACACCCGCAAAGGTATAATACATACATACATATTACCCGCACGCAGATACGAAAACACACAACAGATTTGGGTTGTAGTGTTGTTTCGGTGGATTTGATTGCTTACTTCGCTGGTTGTGTAGTCAGACATTGTAGTTGCCATAAGCCATAAAAGTTCGAGTGGTTAAGGGATCTATTGAAATACACACATGCAGAGTTTGTCCGGAAAGTAGTAGGACTGAGTCAATTTCAAAAAATTGATTGAATCAATCGTTAAAATTCTTTAAAAACCTTTAAAATAGGCTCCTTTTGCGTCAATGCAGCTGCCAGCGCAATTTCCCTGCATTGAAGACGTCACGGAGGGTATTCTCCGGAATAGCAGAATCGGTCTTTTAAGACAAGGAAACAAAATAAGTCCAGGGGGTACCACATATGGGCTGTAGAGCGGCTGCGTTAGGTAGCTGTTCACAAGAAAGGCGGTGTGAGCCGGGGCGTTGTCGTGGTGCAACTTATGATAGGCTGCGCTGTCTTGTCGGACCCGATTAACCATTCGTTTGGATCACTTGAGGACTTCCACGTAAAAATTGGTGTTGATAGTTTGTTCAGGAGGAAAATTTTCATGGTGGACGATGCCTTTGATGTCAAAAATGATGTTTGTCGAAGTCGCAGGACTCCCAGCACGGTCTTCATCAGCGACTTCTTCGGATCTCCAAAAAGGCCTGGAGTCAGCGAAACCCACCACTTCTTGCCAAAGCAATATCTGAGTAAGTCTGCTTTATCATATCAAACGTATCTCTGATTTAACGAACGCTGCATTTTCGCTTCGCTCGACACACAGAAACATGTCGCACGAAAATGTGTGTCCTGATTCACCAGGAGCTCGGAGACAACTGACCAGCCATTCGTTCGTTAGCTAGGAATGCCATCTACCGAATCCAGTTGGTGCGCATACGCTCCAAAGTACAGTTGTAGCGGAACAAAATCAGTCCTATTGCTTTCCGGACAAACTCTGTATACACACATGCATACATAGATTCACACATTTATCAATAACGGAATGGCTTGTAAACAACATCAACAACATGCTTTTGGAGGAGAGTCATTTACTTTGAAGTGCCGTGTGTGCTTATCGAGTCAAGTGTAGGTCAATATTTGTTATAATGTTGATATTGTTGTACATATATAAGATTAGACAATATTCATTGTTCAATATTTGAAGATCAGTTTTAGCTGCAAGCTGTGCCATTGTTTACTTAGCGCATAATGAGCAAACATTGATTTATATTTAATTGCATATATTTTTGATAGTAAATATGTACTCAGGTAGTTTATGTAGATTTTGTCATATAAGTATTCCCTCAATATACTAATTACACAATGGAATGGATGACTAAATACATTCAGAGAGCATTTGTTCCTCGCTATAATACATTTTCGATCGTCGACCATATTTGATCCATGTCTTTATGATCACAAAGGACCGATTTTTCAACTTTCAGCTGTTTTTGTATTGGAAAACAGATCCAAATTTGAGTCCTATACGCTATTCAGATTTTCCATTCAGCCAATAGAAATCAAAGCCAAAACCGGGAATATTTGTAACGACCTGTAGTGCTGTCTATAGAGAGCACGCATTTCTTCGGAACGGCTTTCATAGATCCTCGAAGCGCTAAAAGAGCTTTAGATCCTAGCCAATTCACTCGGTTCCCCGAAGATATGAGGTCCAGAGGAAATTAGATAGTCTAGGAATAATGTCGTGCTGTTTCCTTCTTGTTTTCCTCTAGACAGAGTTCGATAGCTGTTATTGCTTTTGTAGCTCCAGAAAATATGTCACAAATAATTTTGAACAGTGCTGCTGAGTTGACTCAACGAATATAAATTCGCGTCTCTCATTGATCTGGAAATGGCAGTTCGACTTTTCAAGCAGCTTGTTTGTAGATAACCATCTCAGGGCATTATGACCACGTACGACAGTTGTGATAAACTGACTGTTAAACAAATTTGAGGGCATAATAAAAAAGTTTAGACATTCACGCATGAACTCAATATACAAAACTCATATGGGTTGAGATGAAAATCTTTGCTGCGTTACGTTTGTATTTGCGACAATGCAGAAAACACCGTTTCGAAGAAGCCCGGTTAGAAGAAAATCATCTCAGAAGTGACTGAAAGCGCACTAGATACGTTTACAGTAATCTTGACCAAATGTCAGTTCAACGAAGTTAGATGAAGGTATCAGGACTGAAACTGGTCTTTACTATTGTGGTATTCTCAAACCTCAGTAGTCTGAGCGAAATATTAACTGCATTTGTTAGGAGTCTGGACGTGCTAAAGATAAAGAATGGCATCAACCATCTTAAGAATACCTATGAGAGATTTTAAAACAACGGGACTGGTTTGAGTTAATTTTTTTTTTTAGTCTAAAGATTTATTTCGTGCATTAAATATTTTTGTGGTCAATTGAGAACTACTATAAGTTAATAAAAAAAAAAAAACACGAAGCAAAATAACTAAAATCCAGAATATAAACCCACAATTGCCAGAAAGTAATAAAAAATTCATTAAACGTGCATTAGGTTTCCGCACTCGAGCATTTCACAATGAGCACTTGTCATCATGTAATTTATTAGCAATTTAACGCCATCGTAATGTGCGCGACAAATGACTGACATTGCTCAAAAAGATTGCACTGCCAACATATAATTTGTCATGGTAAAATTTCATATTAACCTCACTATAGCACACTGTCGCGCTAATTTTCCCTTTCTCTCCAGCGCCTTCACAAACTACAACAAATTAGTTATGCTTTCATGTGCTATTCATTTTCAGTCGGACGTTTGTTTACAGCTGTCATTTCCCTGGCGCAATTAATATGCCACATGTTGTTGACAGAGTTTTTGGAATTTCCTTTGCCTCGCTCGAGAATGTCAACAAATGGCTAGACAGTAGGCATGCGAAATAATTATAGTAGTTAATAGGAAACAGGCAAATACTGGTCTCTCATTAGTTCGAGCAGTGAATTCTAGGCATTGCAAGTGTAGGTGGCCACGAACACTGAAGCGATGTTTGCGATATAGATGTGGATTTGAGTGAAAGCACTGAATTTTGAGTTAGTGAAAAGAAGATTATTATAATAAAACGTTTTTAATAGCATTATTTCACTACACGGACGCTTTGTCCTTTCATTGAATACATCCTATAGTTGTATAGGGACTTCTAAACTACAATACTGTATTCTCTATCAAGAACCAGCGAATTGAACTCAATTAGTTAATAATTTAATTAGTTATTTATTATTAAAATATTTTTTATAGTTAAAATATTTATTTTTTTTTCAAAATTATTTCATTTATTGGATCTGCTTTTTCTTAAAGCCTAACAATAAGTTATAAAATCTTAAATCTAATTAAAATATTTATTAGAACTCAATTATTTAATTATACTCAATTAATAAATTTTTCATTGTTCATTCAGTACGTAAATTGTTCAATTAAAAAATTGGACTTAGTTATTACATTTTTTGAATAGTTAATTCAAAAACTAATTAAATTCAATTATTTAATTAAACATACTAATTGAGTTCATCTGCTATCTATTTATTTAGTAAGTTAATTGTTCAATTTGTACGTTGAACTTAATGCCACTTGGTTAGTTAATAGAACTTAATTAGCTAATTAACTTCAATAAATAATTTTCTCTTTATTTATTTAACAGGTTCATTGTTCAACTTGCACGTAAGTCCAATACGTTACCATAGTGATTCCTAGTGGTTTCACAACTTGTTTTCTACGTTTGTTTGGCAGCATGTTGCCAGTTCAATGTTCATACCGTGCTCATACTTGTTTGTGTGGTCAATTAAGGCATATTTCACGTAGTCCCATTGTAATTTATTTATGCTCTCTGAGTGCATACATATCTGTACAAATGTACATATATACATATATATGTCAGTAACTGCATCAATAAACAAGCAAAGCTCTAATATCAGCTAAAAACTCATATAACAGTACAATGGTAAATAAATAGGTATGCTTTTGTGATGGCTGCACTCGCGGTTAACCAGATATTTATGTGTTCATTAAAGCTTTATGCAACACTGTTATGTGCAAGCGAGTAGGCAAGCAACGGTGTCCATCACCGCTCTATTGACCCATCGGAGTGGCAATGATGAATGGCTACTGCTATGACGAATGTACGAGCGGTTAAATTTTCCCAAATTACCACATGCCTGACTGATTGACTATACGGATGTATGTGTTTGTGAATGTGTTTCTGTGTAATTGTGGCATATTACTGCAATGCGCAGATGGCCGCTGGCGTATATTTTTAATTCAGTCAGAATTATTCTGCAACCGGATTTACTGGTAAGTTTAGCTATGTAAATATATATTTAGTGCACTCTTCCCTTCTCCTGTCTCTCTCTCAGCTGCTGTGTTTCATTGCTTTCAATGTCATTTCATAGAATTTCGGAATCGGCGCCTTGCATGCATACACGCGAGAAATAGTTCAGCAGGTTAGTGGTGCATGTGTTAATGAGCATAAAAACACGCGGCTGCTTCGCGGTTAAGGAAAATCGAAAAAATATCAACCTGTATAAATCAAGCATTTTGGCTTTACATTTGAATTTAAAATTTTCAACCTTAAAAAGAAACTTAAGTTTTTTATTTTGAATTTTTAAATTAAATTGTTTTTTAAGAAATTTTTTAAATTTAAATGTTTCTAAATTATAAACTTTAATATTATTGATTTTTTATTAAATTTTACTTTAAAATGGATACCAAAAAATCTACTTGCACACTATAATCACAACGTTTTAATTTTAAATTTCAATTAATAATATAAAAAAGCAAGAAAAAACGTTAACTTCGGTTGCACCGAAGCTAAATACCCTTCACAGGTGCATTTCTGTTAGTAACTATGTGTCCAGTTTGCATGGAAGCTATATGCTATAGTTAACCGATCTGAACAATTTCTTCGGAGATTACATTGTTGCCTTAGAAAATAATATATACCAAATTTCGTGAATATATCTTGTCAAATGTGAAAGTTGTCCATACAAGAACTTGATTCCGATCGCTCAGTTTGTATGGTAGCTATATGGTATAGTTAACCGATCTGAACAATTTTCTCGGATATTACATTTTTGCCCTAGAAAATAATCTATACCAAATTTGGTGAAGATACATTGTCAAATGCGAAAGTTTTCCATATGAGAACTTGATTCCGATCGTTCAGTTTATATGGCAGCTATATGTTATAGTGGTCCGATATCGGCCGTTCCGACAAATTAGCAGCTTCTTGAAGAGAAAATGACGTTTGCAAAATTTCAAAAGGATATCTTAAAAACTGAGGGACTAGTTCGTATATATACAGACAGACGGACAGACGGACAGACAGACGGACATGGCTAAATCGACTCAGCTCAACATACTGATCATTTATATATATACTTTATAGGGTCTCCGACGCTTCCTTCTGGGTGTTACAAACTTCGTGACAAACTTAATATACCCTGTTCAGGGTATAAAAATAAAAATTTAAATGTTGCATTATTTTTTGGATTATGTAAATTCTAATTTTAGTATTTTCAAATCTGTGAAATTGTAGAATCAGACGACGAAGAGTTTGGCAATATATTTTTTTTTAGATAAAAAATTAAATTTTTAGTTTTAATTTTTCAATTTCAATTTTTAAAGTTTTATCACCCATTTGTGAATTTAAAAATTAAAAATTTATATATAATTTTTTTTTTTTTGAAATCATCACTTAAAAATGCAATACTAAACAATATAGCCCCTGCTAATTTTTTAATAAAAAATTAATTGAAAATTTAAATCTATATGAAATTAATCATGTAATCATTTATATTTTCAAAAATTTAAGATTTATTTTTATTATTATTTTTTGACTATTATTTATCAATACTTCTTAATTAGTACATATTTGTTTTTAATTTAAATTTTTTATTCGAAAATCAAAAAGTCTGCCCGCAATACTTATATATCATATTTTAAAATTTATTTGGTTTTTTAATTTTATAAATTTTAATTTATTTATTATTTTAATATTTTAATGTTTTTATAAATTTGGAATTTTAGTTTACTTCTTAGGTCTTCTAATTTCAAAATTTTGTGTAAGGAGAACACCTAACAGCCACTAACAGAGATTAACCGCATATAAACAAAAGTTCATATTTATATAGCATTAAATAGGGTGACCAATCACATCACATATTAAATAAACATAACGTATACGCCGTGTGCACGCATTACTCCTGCCATCCGCAGCTACAAAAACACATGTGAAATAGCTGTGCAAATTTATGTAGCATTTTCGTGGTTTCAATTTATTTAAAATCTGTTTATTTCATATTAAATATTGACGCATGATTTTCCATTTGAATTTGCCATACGCCGTCACTCATACGCCACATTTGCTAATTAATAGGCGCGGTCCTACAAAAATTTATACAGTAGTTGCACTATCGATTTCGTGGCTTTTGCGCAAACTCTCCACTGCTAGCTCATATATCGCTGTACGAGTGTGGTTTTCATTATAAACACAATTTCTATCACAGCATTTAAATCACTCATACGCACTGTTGAGCGGTTAATTAATGGGCGCAGCGCAATAGCGCGATATAATTATGGTTGCAAAAGTTATTTACGACTATCCATGCATAAACAAAATTATATTTCACAAAATGTAAAAGTTTTAGAAAATTTTCAATATAAGATTTATGTGTAATCACTAGTCATTTTAGGTATTTCACCACATTTCAGTGGTAAATTGAAAGGGGTTTATATGGAATATAAATAATATAAGCATATATGAACCTTTTAAAGAAGTATGTACCATATTAAAATTTAAAAATTTGAATATGGATTGTTCAAATATCATTGAACATGTTTACTTATCAGCAAAGCCGAAATACCTTTAAAAATAAACATTAAACACACACAATGAAAATACCAACTAAAAATTAGAATGAATATATTCTAACTCAAACAAAGATCTTTATGTTTCCCCCATCCCCACGGTAAGAACTTAAAGATTCTTTTTTGAGGTCAAAGTTTGATGATACAAATCAAATATAGATCGCCTTACATGTTGTTGAAAAGGTAAAATCTTAATACTTCTATATTTAATATTTGTTTTATAAATTGCATAAATATTGGAAACCAGATGTGCAGGTTTCACAAATAATATTTTATTTAAATTTATACATATTTTTTTCATAGAAAAAAAAAATTCTTTTATTCAATATTTTTTGTGGAGAATTATGTGTAAACTTTTAGTTTGAAAAATTGTGTATTATGAAAGTAGACATTTAATTTTTCATATGGGGAATACCAATGCATGCTAAAAACAAGTAAGGAAGAACTAAGTTCGGGTGCAACCGAATATTTTGTACTCTTGCAACTTGCAAGTATCAAAGCCAGGTAAATACCTTAAGGTGCAAAACAGACAGACTTTTCTTATCATTCTGATCATTTCTATGAGTATAACCATATATTTATTTCGATTAGTTTTACGTGATACATACAACCGTTAGGTGGCCAAAACTATGATACTCTGTAGCAAATGGTTGCAAGGTTATAACAACAAAAAAATGTAATACAGGTGACCGGAAGGAAATGAGAGGTTTTATGTGAAAATAAAATATTAGTTTTGAATGGTAAGTTAAAAAACAAATTATTCAAAGCACTGTCTGTTGCTTTTCTTAGTTTTTGACCACCTTTTAAGAAATTTCTAGATACGATGTCAATAGAAATGTTCGTCTTTTGAAGCAAACCAATTAGATACCCAGTTATCCATTTCTACGTAGGAATCGAAGTGCTGCTCAGCCAATGCGTGTCCCATCGATGAATACAAATAGTACTCGGAAGGAGCCAAGTCTGTTGAATATGGCGGGTGAGACAGCAGCTTCAAGCAAAGTGCTTTGATTGTATCATGAACGGATTTTGAATTGTGTGCAAGTGCATTGTCGTATAAGAAAATTACTTTGCCGTGTATTCTGGCACATTCTGGCCTCATTTGGATCAATGCATGGTTTAAAATGATCATTTGTTATCTGTAACGATTATTATTAAAAGTTTCACCAGATTTTAGAGGCTCATGATAGGACACACCCTTCTGCTCCTAACAAACACATCCGATCCGCCTTCTTACCGAATCGATCTGTTTTTGCAGTCGATGTTGATGATTGTTCCGGTCTAACCCACGATTTAGGATTCTTAAAATAAATCCATTTTTCATCGTCATTAAAAATCCGATGTAAAACTAATCTTCTTTCGTGTCTTTGAAGCAAAATTTCAGACGTGTTTTCTTCGGTTTCTGATTTGTCTTTCACTCAATTCATTTGGAACCCATTTACACAGTTTTGGATCTTTCTTATAGCTTTCAAACGATCTGAAATTGTTTGTTCTGCAATATTTAACCTGGCTGCAGTTTGCTCTTGATTGAAGGTATCATCTTCAATCAATAATACTTGCAGTTTTCACATCAAAATAATTTTCTCTGAACCCGTGAAACCAATTTCATTTCTAACCGGTACGGGTGCAGCTATTTCCAACAATTTGTATGAGCTATAAGTAAGCAGCGAGAAGTTACCTCACTCAAAATTTGAAACGAAGTAATAAGATTCTTAAAAAAATAATAATAATGATAAATGCTTAGAACACAATTTTTAAATATAAACAAAAATATCAATTTTCAGTCACAATTTCACTAAGACTTGATCAGTGCGTAATGCTTAAGTTACTAATTTACAAATATTTTATTTTTCTTTATGCAGTATTTTTTGCCTGTTTAAAATTTTTTAACTTTTTGCATATCAAACTCAATACTTTGTAATAACGATTAAAAAATAATAAAATATGACCACTCCACCAAATATGTATAATAACTTAAGATAGTAGTCTGGTAACTTGGGTTCAAAATATCGAAATTTTTTTTGTTTAATTTGAAAGCATAACGTCTTGAGAATATACTGTAAAAATTTCAGACAGAAATTCGAAATATTTCGGGAGTTATTACGACTTTCCTAGAGAGCTTTGGAGTCCTCTCTCTCAGAGTTGTTGAACTTTAAACGCGTTTTTCTCAAAACATCGATTTTCTGGTCGGCCCGGGTTCTAACATTTTTTTTTTACTTTTTTATTTTTTTTTACAGGTTGTTCTACACACTTATAGTTCTCGTTGGAACTAAAGAGAATTTTTTTCACCCCTAACTTTTTATTTTACAACACTTTCATTGCAAAATAAATGTACTATTTTTTTCAAAGTCCGCCGTTTTGTTATTTAGCTTTGAAACTTAATTTCAGTAGTTTCGACCAGAATGACATGTCTATAGATTTAGAGTAAACAAGAATATTTGATTTCAGATAACATCAAGAACCAAAATCACACGGGCCACCCACGTGCATTTATTTTGAGGTTCCAACTTCGAGTGACAATAATAATAGTAATAAAATATTAAATTTTTTCAAATACATTTTTTTTTATAATTTCAATATGTAAATAAAAATACTCTAAATATTCAAGATTATTAAATATTCAAGACTATTAAAACCTACCCTCCAAAGAAGTCTCGAAAATAGGATAAGTTACCAGACTACTACCTTAAATGTTTTAACAAAAAGTACAATTTCATATAAAATTGATTAAAAATCCTTGATTATTTTTCAAAAGTTCCAACCAATTTACTAAATCAAGGCATCCTCAAGACTAACCCTCCACTAGCACCACATATTCTTCTGAAAACTAAACAAGCAATTAGTCATCAATTTTGCTGACAGCTGTGTAGCCAAACAGCTGCTCAGCGCTAAAGCAAATAAGTAGATTTATTGACTCAAAAAATATTTGTTTTTCAATTGTGAGCAACTTAAGAAACTATTAATTTACACCAGATTCTAAGAACAATCAACGCCACCATATTTCATTGACAAATATTGACTCACAGTTCATCGCTTGCCATGAGAAATGAGTCGATTTATTATACTTGGCTGTATAATAAATCCGCCCTGATCAGCAGGAGGGTATGAGTAATCTTTTGGTATTTATAATGTGTTAGTTTTTCTTAGAGGTTTTTGTTTATTTGTATATTGTATCAGTATTATATAATAAAATATACACATAAGTAAAACATAACACATAGCTTACAAATTTTTGCATGATATGAGGTTGACGTATTAATTGTTTAATGGAAGCCATAAAATGTAAATATACATGTAAATATCTTGTTGAATTGTTAGTAAATTGTTTGAATTAAATAAACTGATTGATTGTTCGTAGATTTCATGCAAAGTGAGGTAGAAAACTAAAAATGTTGAAATTACTTAAGTTTGTATTTTGAAAGGTGAAGGGAATTTGGCTATATTTTAAATCTAATAAAAGTGATCGTATTACCTTCTGGAGAGCCATAGTTGAAGGCTTTGGTTATGAAACTGCTCTTCGGCATTCAATTTGAAACCACCGAGTCTATTTCCTAAAGTATCTTCTAATATACTCCTTGGCTGTTCAGAGTCAACTTTCCATCTGCTGAAAAGCATTTAAAAGCACATCCCAAAGGAAAAGCGTTCAAGCATTTAACAGAAATATGGGCTTACTATATATTCACTCATATGCAAAGGAACTCTTTCTCATTATCCTGTATATTTTATGTTTTCATTTATTCGCTATTTAAGAAAATGTCTTTGGATAAGCTATAGTGTATCGACGTTTCGATATTTAAGAATGGAAAGTAAAATTAGAAATAATATATGTGAAGTTAAATAATAATCATGCTTTCATAACAGATACAGAAGGCAATTTGATCGACATACATATAGTTATATGTACATATATGTACAAGTATATATGTGCTCTTACGCTATTTGGGCCAATCAGTTAGTAAATGAAAAATTTGATGTTTGTCCTCATTTATATTTTTTACTTATTTCATTTCCACCGCGAAGAAGTTGGTTTATCAAAACCTAGTAGAGAGATACTCATTAACTTTTTCTTTTTGGTAGCATTTCTTCCGTCATCAAAGTGTCTTTGCAACCAAATATTATTACCTTGTTGTCATTGAATGTCATCAAATAATTATTGCTGAACTCGGAACTAAAATTTTGCAGAAGAAGGCAATTATCTTATGTCTATTTGAAAAGATAGTTGGAAGGGCAATTTATCTCCTTTTCCTTTTCACAATTATATTGTACATAAACAAAATTAAGCTATTTGGCCTCCTTTGTATGACTTTGGTTCATCAAAACATTTGAAAAATTAAGTCATAATCTTAGGCTATTAAAAAATCAGATTTAGTAAATTTTTTTTGAAATATTGAAATTAAGAATAGCATAAAAAAGCCTTTTGCTATATATAATTGATGAAAGCGAAAAATTATTAAGACTAAATTTGATTATTTTAAGGACGTACTCGTACTAGATATTGGTGTAAAACTTATCAAGCTTAAAATCGTAAAAAAAATATTTAAAAGATACTGAATTATACATATGAATACTACCAGGCTTATTGTCAACTTTCACCTATCTTCGGTATCCTTATGGTTTAATTTGTTTTTACCGGTTACAATTTTTTGCTTGAATGATATAGTAGAATAAAAATTGCAATTTTTGGGAATAAAAGAACGGCGTCATTTGTAAAATTTAAAGGATATTTGTATTTGTCCTAAGAGGTAAAAAATTAAGTAATTCTTGGGAACTGTGACGGCTCTTTAGAAAATATGCTCCGTGGCTATAGTTATTTCGGCCTTCTCCGTGAATGAAACATAAACAAAAGTTCTCTTCTGGAATGTCCATACAACGATATATGTTCAAAAAGAAAATCTAAAATTGAAAAAAATCAGTGTTTTTAGAAAAGGTCAAATTTAACCAAAATGGTGGTCTGTTTTCGGTCTACAGAAATTCAATTCTTGATCAATTACTATGATTGACAAAAAGATATGAAAGATACATACTATATATCGCTTAATTTTTCATACACCCTTAAGGGGGTATTCTAGTATAGACATAAAATTTTGGGCAGTTTTTGTGAATTTTATTTACAAAAAAACCAAAAAATATTTTTACTGTCCATTTTTTGTGCTGTTTTTATTGATATCTTAAAAATACAGAAAAAAAATTTTACAAACAAATATTATTTATAATTTAAATAATTAGAGGGGGGAGGGGAGAGACAGGTGTAAAAAAAAATTGCGCATCTTGGTGACATTGATCCTGACTCTCCTGGTGGTCTGAAAAAAAAATCAAAAGAAATTCTTAATTAGTAAGGGTGCTGTTATAGTCCCTACCTCAGGGAACACGAATTTTTTTTTTTTTGAAAAATGGCGACTGCCTGAAAATAAAAATCATTTTTTAAATCAGTTGTATAGAACTTGAGATATCGGTACCGTGTGGAAAAAAGTAGTTTCGAGAAAAACGCGTTTAAAAAATTCGATACGCTCGAACCGGACTAGGTACTGCGTCCCTAAAGTAACTGTAGCTCTTAAAATAATTTTAATTTTTAAAAATCCTTTGGAGGATATGTTCTTAAGGGTCTAAACTTTAAATATATGAAAAAAAATTAGAATTTTTCAAAATTCTAGAGTAGAATACCTCCTTAATGCTATAGTGACTCAAATTTCTTCGGAGATTGCATTCTTGCCTTAGGCAATAACTCACGCCAAATTGTGTGAATTCATATTGAGCAGTCGAAAAAGTCTTTTTGTATTTTGTTAATAGATGTCATTGCAGTCGTATGTCTCCAGTGCTACCAATCACATTGTGCCATACAATATAATGTTGGAAAGGTAAGATTTATTTCACCAAAAACAAAAAATTTGGGCTATTAAAAAAAAGTTATAGCTGTTCAAAATTAAGTGAAAATAATGAAGAAATTCGCTATATTTTGAAAATTTTGTATAAAAAAGGGAAGAATGCCACGCAAGCCACCAATAAAATTTGTGAAGTTTACGGAGACGATGCTGTATCAGTTCATATAGCACAACAATGGTTCGCTCACTTCTGTTATGGAAATTTCGAAATTTCGATTTACACTGATGGAATAATATCTCTAGCAGAAAAATTAAAACAGGTGGTCGACCAAAATGGTATATACTTGTTTAATTATTTATTAGCATAATTATAAGAATTGAAAAATTGAAATTTTATTAGAAATACGAAAAGACTTTTACGACTACCCAATAACGTATCGCTTCTAAATATAACTTCAAAATGAATGTGTGTAATATCACACAACATACAAACTTATACACACTCATGAGGGCACAATAGACCCAAGGTCGCAGTGCATACCTCAATCTAATTCTATGTTCTATACACACTCATATATATTTAGTTAGTTAAAATAGTTAAAAAAATGTTTATAAACACGTAACGTAAGATATGTAAGATTATTGCAAAAATAGACGTCTCTTTAATGAATTTGATTTTTAAGTCAAGGAAAGTGAAGGGAATTTCTTACGAAAGTGATTAGAAAGTAGTACGTACTACCTTTATTTTAGCATTTGTATCTTAAGAAATCCCAAAACTGAGCTTATTCCATCGAAAAGTGTCCTAACCCAATGTCAAAGCAATACACCCCCGTACCCCATTTCTAAAACACCTTAAAATTAGCGCAAAATTTAATTAAAACTATTATAATTGCAAATTATTCGCTTCTGCCAGCTTCTTTTTCTTAATTACTCTTTATACAACCTTGCTTGCCCTTTTTCTCATCTCATTTGCTTTCAACAGTACCGTCACTGCGTTTTCAGGGTTTTTTAAGTCGAGCAAAAACTTTAAAAGCTGCCATCAACGCTTCGCTCGTTGACCAGCATAGCTGCCTACCCTAATTCTCACAATGATTTACTTGCCTAGCCGACTGCAATTTTCAACAGGACGCTTTCACTGCTATACTTGTTAAACTAATTTTCGCACGGCGCAACTTTTTGTCGTCGTTTATTTTTTTATGAAGTCCCTTTAATCTGTATACGAAGTGTGCAGCGGCGCCTTTGCCGACGTTTTTTTTATATTTTATTTATATTTTTTTATTGCCCACTTCAAAGTTCTACCAAACCAACGCGGAATAATTTTATCGGACACAGCAGCGTGGTTTAGCTAACCAACGGCAGGCGGAAGTATACGTTCACTGCAATGGGGCCCAACTAGTTTTTGGAAACGTAGGCCATGGGGGCGTCTAGCGCGGAAGGAAATTATAAAAAATGTTGCGCTTTCAACACAGACATAGCACTATGGTTGAATAGTTTCGTCGTTAAAGGCGTTTGCTTTTATATTAGGCAGAGTAGGGCGGGAAAGAAAGAGAGAGTAATGAGAGTAATACTTGCACATTCTTGCCGCAGTGAAACCTTTGTAAGAAGTTTAATTTGACCAATATGCAATATAAACTTTTAAGAAGTAATTTGCATATTAAAGCAACTTGCTGAGCTAGTCAAAAGTCAATTTAAATGCACGATAAGGATATCTCAATGATTTTTAAATATATTGTAGGAGCTTAGTTTAACGTCAGCACTGTTTCAATTCCCAAGTTTTTATATACTATGTGGAAAATAGCTAGACCCTCTTGCCCTACTTTCTTCACAGGCAGCAATTGCTGTGATTTGTGAATCTCTCTATACTGTAAGTTCGAAAAGATAGTATTTTAGATGCCTTTTTTAATAAATTTGGCTAGTGAATCAGTACAGGAAATGCGCAAGTCGCTAAACAAGATACAAAATGAAATTTTCGAAAGAGCTGACAGACGGGTCAGGATGTGATGAAATACCTTAAAGACATGCAGGATTTTTTTTTGTAAGGTTACCAAAGGAAAAGACGCATTCTTGTCGCTCGCACGTCTTGAAAATACTGCAGGTAGACTATTGGTCGGTGATAGTGCCCAACTTACTGGCATCACACCCGACCCGTATGAGCATTAATAGTGATGACACAAGCAGAAAGTGCAGGGAAGTAGACATGTGCGAGAATCTGGAATACCTGCTTCGGTCTGACTTTATCCAGAACTTGTCTTAGATATCAAAGAGCTATTGAAATTCAAAGGACCACATCAATTAAAAAATTGGACATCAAATCAAAAAACTTTGTGAAAATTGCCTCATAAGAGATCTGACACAAAGAATTATTACTTGAGCTTATTTCAACTTTCAAACAATAATTAGCTAAAACAATAACTAAGTCTAGATATTTTGGGTCGACAATACTATATCATTTGGTCCAAATCCAATCGTATATTCCTTACATCAGCTGCTCTTTTTTGACTAATTAATATGGATGCATATATTGGGTAGTGGAAAAAATCTTTTCGTATTTCTAATCAAACTTCAACTTATTTTTTTTTATATTTATACTAACAAATAAATAAAAAATTTTATACCATTTTGGTCGACACTTTTTGCCAATTTTCCGCTAGAGACATTAGTGACATCAGTGTTAACCGAAATTTCGAAATTTCCAGAACGAAAGCGAGAGGAGCATAGTTTAATTATTTTTTGTTAAATAAAGCTTAAAATCTCACCTTTTCAACACTATATGGTACACAATGTGATTGGTAGCACTGGAGATATATGGCTGCAACGACATCTATTGACCAAATACGAAAAAAAAATTTTCGACTAGCCAATATTATGGTAATTAACATATGGTAAACACCAATCCTAATTGTGAGCTTCTTTCGAACGCTGTGAAGGCCAGTAAATGTAGCCACCTGTTTGAAAATTCTAAGCCTAATTAAAAAATCAGACAAACAGCAATAAATATTTCTAACCTTGTTGTTTTTAATAGTTGCCACCTTTTAGAAATATATTTTTTAAGCAAAAAATTAATAAAAGTGAATAATATGACCCAAAAAGCTTTCAAAAATACTTCTGAGCGCAATATTTTAGAGGAGTGTTGCCACTTATTTGAGATTATAGTTAAAAAGTTAGAACAAATATCATCAAACTGCCACTGACTAAATAAGTTTAACAAATATTTCTTACCTGGTTGTTTTTTTATAGTTGCCACATTTTAGATATTTTTTTTTAACAAAAAATTTATAAAAGTCAATGAAATAGCGTAAGCTTTAAAAAATATTTAAAGTGGTTGTGTTTTTAGATTTGTTGGTTTCTTCAGTTCTCAAGTATTTTTGTTACTAAAGTTATTTGAATATACGCTGTGATCAAAAATACAAAGACTTTCGACCCATTAGTAGATTTTTTTCTAAATTGGTATGACTGTCAGATACATCTGTGCCTTTTACATCAAAATAATCATTAGTGTTTAGTATCCGCTTGTTTTCCTGAAGTATGTACATTGTTCAAGTTCAGATGTATGAAAATCTAATAAATAATTTATACTTATCATGTAAGTAATCATTGAAGAAGGTATTTAAATCCAAAAAAAGACTTTATATCTCCGACTATGGATCAAAATATGGTCCAATTAGTTCTTCGTTCATATGCTGCCTACCGTTTCTTAATACCAATTTAACGGCGGGAAAATTTATGGTTTTCGAATTATTATTTTTATCGCGACCATCGCTTCCGGCTACCCTTTGACCTCCATCTCGTTCAAAAAGCTGTGTGTTTTTATGTTTTTTGACCAGAGGAAGAACCTACATGACATAAACCGAACGGCAGACGTCTGATATATATTAGGGAGTGTCATTCTGAGACAACCTTTTTTTCAACTGAAAAACAGGCTAAAAACTTTCGAAAATGTGAAAAAAGTCACTCAAAACATAAGCTCTTAATATTAGTATTAATGCCTGTTTAAAATTTTCTATTTTCCATTTAAATAACATGGAAAAAAAATCATTTTTTGTGTGGTGGTTTTTGAAGAAATGTACAAAGTCACAAAGAGAATGTAAAAAGGCATTCTCTGAGTCACATATGCGTGATTACTTCGTATTACATGAACAATTGTTTTTAATTTTTTTTTTTACAAAATCGGGAAATATTAGGTAAAAATAATTTTAATTTTATTTCTCCTTAATTTTATTTTTTAATTTTTAAATAAATTAATATTTCAAATAAATTATATTTATTTCGACTATTACAAAGTGAAGATATGCCAAATGAACTTCATTTCTTCAAAGAAAATTGATGACCTTCATGAAATATGCATATTCGCATTATTTCGTTATCATTTCTATATGTGAACCAATAGAATTTCTATGGCATATACATACATACATACTTACCTATATTACATATATTACTTCTTTGGCACATTTGTCTGTATATTTACGAAAGCAAATGCGAGCCACATGCATATGGACATACATTCATAATAACAAGTGTCGCACACATCTTTCGCATCTCCGCTGTCACGGACAACCAAAACTCACGTGTTGTCAAAGAGTCAATGTGTCGAAGCACTGACGTGACGACAAAGCGACACAACATTGTGTTGCTGGTAAAAAAATCCAAGCTGTGCCGAAAAAATAAACGAATGGTCGCCGATTGTCACTGCTTCCCTTGCTGCTCGAACAGCTTCGCCAACAAACTAGCGCAAATATGTATGAATGTATATGTATGAGCTTGCATACATATCGACGCAGATTTTTGCGAGCCACGGAAAAATATTTTAGAATTGACAAATGAACAGACAACATCTATGTTGCTACTTTTCTCATTTCTTTCTTTGAACAAACACCAGAAAGATGTCCAATTTATGATTTTTAGCTTTTGCCATCGTCGCAAAAAGACGTTTGTAGGCAAAGGCATGCTCGGGAGATGTTACGGCGTTTGTTTTTGTGAATGAAGCATGGTCGCTTGTGGAATATGCGCCTGCGTTTATGAATGAAATCGTTTCTGTTGTAAAATTTACTACATTTGGGCTTCGCCAATGTGGCTGCCATATTGACTTGTGATGCTTCTGATATTTGATACAATTGTTGTTTTTGTAGAGCAATGTTTCAATTTTTAGTTGGTGACGTACATATATGTATGTTTGTATGATTGTGCATTATTTGTTCGCCAATGTATACAAATGTATGTACATATAAGTATAAATGAATGTACATGAACATACAGATTAATGCGCGCACATGTAATGTACTGATAAGTGATAAAATCATGAACTGAATTTCTGGTTGCACCGAAGCTATATACCCTTCACAGGTGCATTTCTGTTAGTAACTATATGTTCGGTTTGTATCGAAGCTATATGCTACAGTTAACCGATCTGAACAATTTCTTCGGAGATTACATTGTTGCTTTAGAAAATAACCTGTGCCAACTTTTGTGTAAATACATTGTGAAATGAGAAAGTTTTCCATACAAGAACTTGATTCCGATCGTTCAGTTTGTATGGCAGCTATATGTTATAGTGGCCCGATATCGGCAGTTCCGACAAATGAGCAGCTTTTTAAAGAGAAAATAACGTTTGCAAAATTTCAAAGCGATATCTTAAGAACTGAGGGACTAGTCGACTAGGGACAGCTCCACATACTGATCATTTATATATAGTATATACTTTATAGGGTCTCCTATACCCTGTTCAGGGTATATTATTAAATATGCAAGTCCAAATTGACTGTAAATATTGCTATACATGCATTCATACAAAATTATACTCATATTATAATTATTTTTATATGCCAATGTGGAAATGCCGACGGCAAAACACAAAAGCATACATATTTGCTTACATTGCGATTCGCTAGTTGAAAGAAAAAATTGAAGCATGAAAATATCACAATGCTGTTGTTGGGAGTATTATAAGGACCATGTATACATATATTTATGTCTCTTCATATTATTGAGTATGTGGGAGAACTGTATTTGTACACATTTTTTTCGCTGTTAAAAATGGAATATCAAAGAACTTATTTTTCTTCAATATTCTCTGTTTGAGTATGTGAAGAACTGTTAAAAATGTTAACATTTCACAGCGTGAATTCTGTGGTTGAGAGGTGAATTCCTTACTACAATTCTAACAAATGTTCGCTGTCGAACCTGCACCTTCCCTATGCTTTAAGTTCTCTGGTATAATTGAGTGAGAAGTTTTCGCACAACGAAATGAACAAAAATTACTGCCATCCGCAGAGGACAAGTCACACGGCTGTCATATGTACAGAGATAAGTCATATCTTGAACGAGTATATACGAGGAGTGTTCGAAAAGTATCGCAAATTTTGTGTTTTTTTCAAATATTATTTATTTATTCACGAATATCTATTTTGTCCCCTTCAAAGTAATCCCCATGAGATATTATACACTTGTGCCAACGGTTTCTCCAATCTTCGAAGCACTTCAAAAAATCATTTTTTTTATCTTCTTCAGCTCAGCCTTCGATGCCGTCTTTATCTCGTCAAGAGAAGCGTAACGTCGTCCTTTCATGGGCCTCTTCAGTTCAGGGAACAAGAAAAAGTCACAAGGGGCCAGGTCTGGGGAATACGGTGGCTGCGGCATCATTAGTGTGTTGTTTTCGGCCAAAAAGTCGCGCACAAGAAACGATGTGTGTGAGCAGGGGCGTTATCGTGGTGCAAAAGCCAATTTTTTTTCTTCCACAAATCCGGGCGTTTCTGGCGGATTGCTTCGCGCAAATAGCGCGATAACTTGCAGGTAATATTCCTTATCCTGCAATCGAAGAAAACTGTCAGTTACGATTCGCGATACTTTTTGAACACACCTCGTATATGTAGATATGTGTATGTGTGTCTCTGTGTGTGTGTAGTTAAACAATATCTAAGCATAAGTGCAGTTAAGCACGAATATCCGGGCAAAATACCAGGAGGCGAATTAAGAACACTCAAAAACATGATGTTGTTTGAGAACTAATCTGTACTACCAGTTTTTTTAACATAGCCTTGACTCACGTCAGCAAAAAGTTCTGAAAGAACATGTTAGTATATCACTGATTGGGTCTAAAGTATTAGATCATATCCAACCAATCAACCAAATGCCATCTTCTGAGTTTACAAATCAATCACTTTCCTGCAGGCAGGGTGCATTCAATGCACCGCATACATATTTTAAATGCTTAGCGATAACCGACATAACCTTTCATGTATTACTCTCAATGTGCTCTCATATCTCCCTATCTTTTCATCATATATGCTATGCTAATAGTTATACATGTGTTTGCTTTTTAGTTTTGGTTTTGCTTCCTGGCTTACTATCGTTTTCATTGTTGTTGCTTATTTTTTATCAGTTTTTTCAGGTTAAGTTTAGTTGGTTTTTTGCTGAAAAAGTACATTTAATTCTTGAAATCGTTTTAGTTTTGCATAAAGTTGCTTATCATCGGCTTATCGCATGTTAGCGTTAGCTTTCTGTCTCGTTGCATGGTCACACAAGCGCATTTTGTTATTGTATTTTTCAACATAACTGTCATGTGTGGTATGAAGAGAGTGGATTTAGGGGCATATACATGTATATTCTAAATATTATACAATGTGCTTTCCAAAGTAAACAGGACTTAAAAAACACAGAACAAATAGTAGTTTTTTCGGCAAAAGCATGTCGAACAAGTGTTTTTGCTCGTTCGGTCAAAATGCTATAAATCGATGTTTTGGGGATGCTCAATTCCATTTCCATGAATTTCAATGATGTTTTCGGCTGATTTTTGATGAATTCACGCACAGTTTCGATGGAATTTCCGGTGATCACGGATTTTGATTGGCTCAAATGTTGATCGTCATTTATGTCCTCACGACCAGTTTGAAAACGTTGAAACCACTCGCGCACTCTGCTACGGGATAGGCAATCATCGCCATAAACATAGTGATTTTAAGTTGATCAAATGTGGAGCTAGACTTTGTCGATTACAGCCAGTGAGTCCCATAAATAAATGGACCTCATTAACAAATATGTAAATCTTCGAGTTCTGCGCATCAGTTTAATTGTGTTAAGTTGCTTCATCGGCGGTCACAAAGGTGCAGAAACTTCATAGTATTTCGTTTACTCACTTTCAATCGGGTGTCTGCCAATAAAATATAGCGAACCGTTTTCGAGGCATCTAAACGTGACTCATTAATATGGAAGAAGATTTGCCATATATACGAGTGCAACTCGGCAGAAATTTTGCTAAAAACGGTTTATGAGAAAATACTATACTTACTACGAGACAATAATTTTTTTGTGAGATAGTAGTAAGGTAAGGCGATGAAGTTATGTACCTATGGGATCGCTTTCGAATTTCTAACTTGAAAATTTTGTTTGAAAACTAAACCACTTAATAAGCACACTTTTCGCACCTCCCTTTTCGACCAACCAACCGAACCACCTATTAAATATGGACTTTAAGGTGTACTCCTAGTTTGCTAGCCTAAAAAGCAATAAAATATTAAGATTGTTAAAAAAAAGATTGTTTCAAAAAAAAGAAAAAGTTTTGAAGAACCTAATAAAATTTTTGAAGATCTGGCTTACTCCGTGCATGGAACCTAAAAGAGAGTGACTTGCCCCTTCCGATGCCCTCCGGAAGTGAAATACCATCACTAACCCACCGACTGAGTACTATATTTATCATTGCCAGCCAACAGAAAAAATTTGTTATTAAAATTCAACTCAGCTGTCAAAAATTTTTCCCACATTTTTCATTTAATTTACAATTGGAGTGGGCAGCTTTTATACTCTGTGCTTTGTATTATATATGTACTGACATGAATGCTGTGTATGATCTCCGCTTCGGAAATTTTTATATGCAAAATTTTAATTAATTTTAAGTATAATAACATTTGAACAGGGCAAAATACTCACACACGCATACGCAAAAAGGAGTTAGCTCAGAATTAGAATGAGAGTGTATAAGCTAAGGCGGTCCATCAGATCCGAAACTGGCTGAGGCAGCCAAAATTCATTAAGAAAGGAAATATATTACCTAACAGAACTGAGTTGTGGACAACAACAAAAACAAAGCGATCTCAACTTACGGCTAGAAGCAAGAAGCAGACCCCGGAAGAGGGCCGGTGCATAAGTGAGTTTGCATGAAGTTTGCCGCTGCATTCGAAATGACTGAGAGCGTGATAAGTGAATCAGGCCATTTGAATAAGCCGCAGCTGCGGTGACGTCGGCTACGGCGGCCACTAAAAGGAAAATCACACACTCGTAATGGGAAATTATGAGGCGGGAAAACCTCAACCGAGAGTTCATGACAGCAACTACGCAATAACAGTAGCGGTTGCGAGTTGAAACAGCAGTGGAAGTAAATTTAAAGTTTCTCATGGAGCGAAGAGTAGTATAAGTGAACTTTTGGCGAAAGTGGGAATGCACCTCAAATATATTTTAATTTATACTTACCAAACGCACGAGTGTGTCTACGAAAAGTACTTCCTCTAACCGTCCAATGCCGACACTATAAGGAAATAAACATACTCTTGTATAGTAAATTCTCCTACTCGTAATTTTGGCTTGCCATCTTGTGCAAGTGAATGTGTTCGCGGAGAAATGGTCGACCGCCATATTAGTCACTGATTTGATTCTTGATTTTTGAAGCAGAGAAAGCGCAGAGCGCACGAATGCTGAATATGATGACTCTCCTTCTTCGATGGCACCTATAAAAACGAGCTCCTACTGTAAGACAACGGTTTGGGTCCTTCTTTCATCGCCGCTTAGGTCACATTTGTTGTATCAAGATACGAACTATTTGCCACATCCACAATATTCTTCAGAATTTGACACATGCGATTTTTTTTTTTTTTTTTTTAACTTGAAAAGTTCTCTCTCGCTCTCACTCAGTAAACTCATTTTTCAGGCCTGATAAAGAAGTTGGAGTACAGCTTGGTTCAGTGTATAGAAACTTTTGAAGCTGCTGATAGATCGCCATAATTTCAGTACGTACTTTTTTCGTAGACCTAGTATAATACTTATCGGAACGCGCTCGTATACTTCTGATTTATACAGCCATCACCCTAGGATGTAGGCTTAAGGTAGTAGTCTGGTAACTTATGCTTATTTTCATGACTTCTTTTGAGGTTGGTTTTTTATAGAATAATAAAAATGAATTATCCTGAATATTTAGAGTGTTTTTACTTACATATTGAAAATATAAAAAAAAAAAAATATTTGAAAAAATTTAATGCTTTGCTATTATTGTTATTGTCACTGGAAGTTGGAACCTCAAACAAAAAGTCCTTTTATTTTAGCAAAGAAAGTGTTGTAAAATAAAGAGTTAGGCGTGAAAAAATTCTTGTTAATACCGACGAGAACTAGAAGTGTGTAGAATAACCTGTTAAAATTTGAATGAAATCGGTTCAGTAGTCAAAAAGTTAGAACCCGGGCCGACCAGAAAAACAGTGTTTTGAGAAAAACGCTTTTAAAGTTCAACAACTCCGAGAGGGGACTCCAAGGCGCTGTAAAAAACTCATTATAACTTCCGAAGTATCCGGAAAAAAAATCCGATTTTTTGAACCCAAGTTACCAGACTACTACCTTAACGTAGGTGACAAACATGATTTAGTTGCGCTAACAAGAACACTCACACCAATCCATTCATAAATGTGGTATGTCATAATCTTCTTGATAACATGTCATGCATACATTTCCATCCTTGTCGCCTCGCTATTTAAGACTCAACACCGTGATAAAATATATTAGATTGTCAAAAAAGTCTTGCGGTATTTTCGCTAGTTGGCGCTGACAGCGCGTAGTTCTAGTTTTATTCGTCGCATCGGGTCGTACTATACCTTTTTGGAAAGCTCATTTCACGATTGTCGTTTCTTTTAAGTCGTTCGTGAGTTATAGCGTTCGCAAACATGGAGCAAAAAACAAAAAAAAAAAAAAAATACGGCATATTTTACAGTACTACTACGATTAAGGCAAAAATGCATCTCAAGCCGCCAATAAAATTTGTGCAGTTTATGGACCCGATACAGTTTCCATTTCCACCGCACAACGATGGTTTCAACGTTTTCGTTCTGGTGTAGAGGTGGTCGAAGATGCGCCACGCTCCGGAAGGCCTGTCGTCGAAAATTGCGATAAAATCGCTGAATTGGTCGAAAGAGACCGGCATAGTAGTCATCAAACCGTTATAAACCATTTGAAGAAGCCTGGAGTCACTAAGAAGCTCGATGTATGGGTGCCACACGAATTGATTCAATAAAATACCGCAAGACAGACAAGGAAAGTGGATGATAGAATTGTATTAACTTACACTGTCGCTCCGTTATCAGAAATTATCCATGAATTAGAAGTGCAGCTACCACTTTTTAAACAACACTTCTTTGTTAAGAGATCCCAACAAAATTATTTTGAATCCGTGAAAAATAATTTAAGACCCGGGGATCTAGTGTTACAAATTGATTTTGCAGAAAATTATAGACTAATCTGCCAAAATGAAGTACAAAGCGCGCACTTCAACTACAAGCAAGCTACGATTTTCACTTGCGTAGCATGGATGTTCGACAAAACTAAGTCATTAGCTGTAATCAGCGATAGTTTAAATCATAGCAAAATCGATGTCCACCTTTTTATAGAAAAAATTGTTCAGGAGATAACACATCAACATGGCAATTTCCAAAATATATTCTTATTTTCGGACGGAAGTAGCAGCCAATTTAAAAACAAATTTATTGAATGGAGTTTACCTGATTTCATGGTTCAATTCGGTTGCAAAACAGTTGAATGGAACTATTTCGCAACCTCGCATGGAAAAGGTGCAGTCGATGGAGTTGGAGCGGTTATAAAAAGAAAAATTTGGCAAATAGCAAAAACAAAAAATATTGTTCTGAGTGACGCATTTTCTTTCTTTCAATGTGCACAAGAGAACATAACTGGTATTCATAGTATGTATATTAGTGACGACGCAATTAAGGAGAGTTCGCCAACTTTAATGGAAAAATGGAAGGATATACCAAATATTCCCGGCATCCGAAAACTGCATTCGATCTCCTGTGACGAACATTTGAAATTAAAAGTAGCTCAAACCGCATATTCATTGAAAAAAAATATTTCATAAAAAAAACATTTCTCATTTATTTTTACTTATTTACTTACATGAATTTTTATTTCTGTTTTCAATTTCATTTTTTGAATTAGAATTATTATAGTAATCGTCATTAGAATCATGGAAGGCAAATATGTCGCGTTCTAAATGTCACGTGCTAAATTAGATTTAAGCTTGTAAAAAAAAACCGATGAAAATATATCAACAAGAAATGTATCAAAAGAAGCCCTTTTTAGTCCTTTTTAGTTTAAATTAATCATTCTAAAATATATTGTTGCGTTTCGCAGAATCTTGCATTTTTCTATATGTAGTCGAAAGCAAGTTCTATTTTTTGTCGCGTTCTTGATCCCATGTTTATTGCTAATGAATTGGAAACAAATTATCGAAAGCTCCTACACTTTGTACTATACATAGTGATAATGAAAAGCTTTCGAATAATAACAACACATTTTTTTTGTTAATTTTTTTACTTTTGGTTTATGCACTTCAAAGGCGTACGACTGTCGCATTCTCGACCATGGAAATACCCATACGTAATTTGTAAAATTTTTATAAAGTTCGAGAAAAGAAAAACATATGAGTTGTATTAATCAACTACCATAAAATAAAAGGGTATCTAGACCAGACAATCAAAAAATTGATTTCATCTTCAATGTGTCTTCATGAAAAATCTCTTTTTGAGTTAATAATAAAGAGTAAAGTATGTTACTAATGCACCTCATCAAACGAAAATACTTACCTTATTCGTCAATAAATTGGAATGAAAATACTTTGTATATGTATCTTGCAAAAAAAAAAATTTTTACTTTTATTATCGTTCGTTGATTTCTACATTACTAAGCAAATGCTCGTTTTACTTTGTAATTGTGCAGACATTGTAATAGTGTGTGCTTGTAATTTTACAACTAAGTTTAAACCGCTAGCAATTAAATTTCTTCACACATAAAAGTAAGTAAGTAATGTATAAACAAATATCACATAGAAAAAACAAACACGTGAAAATAATTTGTATATATTGAAAGTTAATACGGTTAACTCACGCGAAGACCTTGAATTGTGTGGCATGCGCCAAGAGCAGCAAGAATTACAATTAAACTATAAAACAACATATGAATAACAGCTACAAGTGCAAGCAGCTCAAATAACGTAAGCAACGAATTGGCGGCATCAACTCCCTTGGGTTCGTGGGCGCCTAGAGTGGCAAAAATGGGGACTCTGTAATAAGTCATAGGGGGGGCAACTTTGTTAAAGATTTACATTAGGGTACGGAGTATAATTTTTTTACTTTTTTATATATACAATGAGGCACAAAAATAAGCTTCCGCTGTTTCTTGGCTGTCATTTAGTTTTTTTAATGAAAAACTTTGATTCTCTTTGTAGATTACTTTTAATTTGGTGTTTTAAATTTTTTTACATCAAGTCTAGAATATGATATCATGCAAATGGCCGCCGCCAAAGTTGAATGTCATTTGAGCCCTGTTTATGGCATTTTCCATCACTTTGGCCAGAACTTCCGGCGATAGGTCCTCACATTCTTGTCGGATATTGTTTTTAAGAGCTGCAAGAGTCTGAGGCTTGTTGACATAAGCCCGCGACTTCAAAAAGCCCCACAAAAAGAAGTCTGGCGTGGTCAAATCAGGCGATCCTGCTGGCCAGTGCATATCGCCAAAACGGGAGATTAAACGCACGGAAAATGCGTCCTTCAGCATTTCGGTTGTGGCACGTGCAGTGTGTGCCGCTGCACCGTCCTATTGGGACCACATGTTTTCCAATCCCAATTCATCAAGTAGCGGCAAAAAGAACTCATTGATCATTGCTCTGTAGCGCTCACCACTCACAGTAACCGTTTGGCCCGCGACGGCTTCGAAGAAAAAAGGTCCGATGACTCCTCCAGCGTAAACAGCACACCATACAGTGACTTTGAGCGGGTGTAATGGTTCTTCGTGGGTTACACGCGGATTTTCAGTGCCCCAGAAGCGTGAATTTTGCTTATTTACGTACCTGCTAAGATCGAAATGGGCCTCATCACTCGTGAGTATTTTTGATGAAAAATCATCTTCCTCTTGGTGGTGATTAAGGATGTCTTAAGCGTATTAGAAACAAATATCAAATTCGTGGCAACTCACCTTTGATTTGGCGATGACTTTGCGGTCGGTTGAAGAAGAAAACTTGGTTGTTTGACGGAGAACCGTATATGCGCGCGGATCGTATGAAAAAGAAGCCTTGGCCTCGTCCGCCAGTTCCTTTTGTTGATTGTGTGTGGTGTCCTCATGTGTGGTGCGAAAGGTGTGGTGTAAAAGATGATGTGTTGAGTGTGGTACGTAGTGTGGGATGACCGGAAATGATCCGCATGATGCCAATGTGTTGAGTATAGGATGTGCAGTGTGGGGTGAAGATGTGTTGATTATGGTGTGTATGTGTGGGGTGTAGTTATATTATATTTAGAGGGGGGTCAGGTGCTCATTTAGCCACGTATGTTAGACGCGATTGGCGATCAGCAGCTAACAGCTGATGCACCGTCTGGACTTTGTACGGAAACATCTTCTTGTACCAAAATTCGCTGGAAACACCGTCGATAGATGCCCATTTGCGTGGCATGTCGTCTGGTCGATGCCGACGGCGCGTTCATGACAGTCTCGGCAACAGCAGCAATATTCTCTGCAGAATGGTTACTCTGGAGTCTGCCACGCCTGGCAGCATCTCGTGTTGTGCCAGTCTCTTCGAGGCGAGCGGCTAAACGTCACAGTGTTTCACCAGTAGGAGTCGGACGGACAGAAAATCAGAACTGGCATTAGAGGTCAATTGCAAAATTTGTAGCATTTTCTGATAGGAGGATTACTTTTGCGCCACCCTGTATACTATTTCGTAAATTTTTATCTTTGCGTTGCCGTTAGACTGTTCGACAAAAAAGTAAAAATTCCCAATAAAAAATTATGTTCAAAGTAAAAAAAAAAAATCCAAAATAAAAATATTATTTGATTTTAAAATTTTTGTATATAAGTGAGTTACAGTTGCAGGGAAGTGATAAATCGAGCACTAATTTTCTATATAATGTATCTAAATCGCACCAATTACTCAAAATAGTACAATCTGGCAGCAAAAATTACCATAAAAATGTTTTCTGTTAACTTGCATGTTTTAAAAAAAATTTTGCAACACCCATAATTATGGGTGGTGGGTATTATAATATACAAAACCTAAAATTCACCGCTTTTTGCTTTACTTTATGGCAGCTGCCAAGCATTCATTAAATACTAGAGGTTAGCTGCCTCTCGCTTCCTCTCCGCTTTGCTTGCAGCCATTGTTGTTGTTGCCCTTGTTCGCACACCTAACTATTGCTGCAGAACAATTGTTGTCGCTTGTTTACTATTAACCGAAACACGGTCAACATTTAAGCTTTCACCAGATTTTTAATTGCTCCTCGGCTCGCCCACGTTTCGCTTGCCTATTGCTGTCTACTTTTTCTTGACTGCGCGCTGCTGCTGCCCACTGCCCAAGCACGCAAGACTAATGGCCACTGGCGCTGATAATTAAAATTCGTAAACCTGCAATAAATAAAACAATGAGAGCATTTGAAAAAAGTCAACCAGGAAATAGCTGCAAATATGAATATGAGAGAGAGAAAGAGAGAGAGGGAGTAAGAGTGAGGGAGAGGGTGGTAGAAATACCAAATTGGTGAAAGTAGCGTCTTTCATGTGGGCGCTGGATGCAAATTTTAAAACAAAACAGAAGGTAAGAATTTAATGAAAATTTGTCAAAGACCAGCGTCATTAGCGTGAAAAAATGCTTTGTGCAAGAGTGTTGGAGCATATAAATTTAAAACAGTAAAAAATCTCAACTTTTAGTTGTTTGAAATTCGAAATTACAAACACTGAAATTTAAGGTATAGGCCAAAGAAAGGCTAAATGTCAGTGACTTGACCGACTTCAGTTATAACACATTAGTGAAGGCGCGTTGACTACATGTAAAGTGCTTTCAAAACTTTAAACTCGTTTTTCTCGAAACGGTGTTTTCAAAGACGGTGAGCAAGATTTCTCAGAAACGGCTGAACCGATCGGTCTGAAACTCTTACACAAGCTTCTTAATTATATGTGTTAGTAATTAATCGAAGAATTTCTCCATCCGATGAAAATTTCTTATTTTTATAAACAATTAAAGACCCGAATTTCGAAAATCGAACCTTTTGCTTTGGGTAGCCGCCATTTTGTCAAAATTTTTTTTTTTGCTAATCCCTTCGATCAATCACTAGATTATTTATTATATTAATAAAATTTATTTGGTTTTTGCATTTTAGATGATCCAGTGCAGAGATATCGTGCTCACCGCAAGAGGCCTTGTTTTTGCGGACCTCTGCAAAATTGGCAATATCAACGTTCCCGATAATTATTTTTGGCAACAAAAAATATGCGAATATAGTCTAAAGTTGTCGTAATATACCTGCCAGGTTTCAAATTAATAAACCAAATAGTTTGCTTAGAAAAAATTCTTAAAAAATGCCTTTTTTTCGACCTCTTAACTTTATATAACCCCTTAAGTATATTATAAGAATATACACTAATATTTTTTAATATTTTTTAATTAATAGCCTTCACAAATACAAAATATTTCCTTCAAGAACTTAATTTTTATCGGTCAGTCTTTACGGCAGCTTTAAGCTAAAGTGACTCGATCTTAACCTACCTATATGACAAACTTTATCTCGTCAAATTAAGAGATTTCCACACAAACACTTGATTCGGATCGTTCAGTTTGTATGACGACTTCGGCGGTTCAGACAAATAATGCTTCCTGAGGAGAAAAGGATATTTGCAAATCTTTAGAATAGCATATAGCTAAAACGACTCAGGTTGTCAAGCAGCTCAATTATATTTACATATATTACATAGGGCTTGCGGCGTTTCCCTCTAATAAAATTTTTTCAGGGTATATCTATAAAAAATATTGATAAAATGGTGGCGTTGTTAAATGTCCTCTGGGTTTCATTGATGTACATCACTTACAATTTCCAATCAAATGGAGAAAAGTCAACTACTGGAAAGTACTGACCCTATTTTTACCAATTTTAGTATTGCCAGTAAAGAAGAAGTGTTGCCAGGAAAGGATTATCTCTGAATTTCTTCTGAATATAGCACACATTGACCGATATTTACGGTCTAAAGTCATCCATAGATACTGGGGTGTACATATTCAGTACCTAGGGAATTGAACAGTTTTAGTTGCATTTGGAAAATTTTTTGTATTCGGTGGCATACTCAAAAGGCATTATTCGTGGAAAGTTTAATTTCATGATATTAATTGCTTCTTGATTTGTGTACTGGGAGCTGAAGCAGCAAAGAGGTATTTAGGATTGTGCTTTATGGAAAGTAGGCATGGTTGTCGTGCGATTTCATCCATTTTCAAATTGTGACATAGGAATATGAAAGGAGTACTACGTATTAAACTTAATTTGAAATTGAAAGATATGTGATATAACCAAAAAATAGTGCCACGCCCATTGTTAAATTTTCACACCGTTTCCCATAAAGCTCTCCTATGTATTCTCGGAGATAAAACAAAATGTCTCTTGCTTTATTAGTTATGAATTTAAGCGGTTTTGTAGTGTTGAGCAGTATCTTTTTATGGGGAGTGAGCAGTGTAATCTTCCAATTTCATTCATTTTCTTACTGTTGGTAGGAGCTTTTATATTATTTCCGCTAGGCAAATTTGGTTGTTGTAGCTTTAGAGGATTAGGTGACATGTACATTAAACTTATTAGAGGGCGAGGCTACGCCCATTTTTTCAAAATTCTTTGCTCACAGGTGATCCTTGCTACTACGATCTTCCTGTAGGTTTTCGACCAACGGCGACGTAGACTATAATAACATAACGCTATATCTATCTCGCTTAGTTTTAGGTGATACGTACAACCGTTAGGTGAATAAAACTATTACCATCGTTAGGAACATGTTGCAAAGGTATAAAAATAATATTTTCTGTAAACATATTTTCATTTTAAAAATTTAAATATAAACGGTTCTGAGATATTTTACATTTTTTTGTCGGGCGTTAACTTTCCGAAAACGTTTATTTTCATCGTAATCATGCCAGAAGATTGTCTTTAGTCTTGGTTTCTCATCAGCTCAAACTCATCGCTTAACGAGGCGACGGTTATGCCAGCGGCGGTAATTTTTCTGCATCTAAAATAGAAAAGTTGAATTGAATAAATGTATTAGTTTCAGTCTGAAGCCTTCAGTACTCACTGCAAATATTGTATCTTCTTGTGGCCTGAATGAGCACACCATTACCAATGTCCGCATAGCAAGATATAGTGAAATGGTAGGCGCCGCGCCAAGTTCGTTTGTGTTATCTGCGGGGTGCACTTGGCGGCTGTGAAAACGAAGATTATTAATCATGTAGATAGATCCTTCAATTTCATATTTACATAAACGAATGCCTGCAACGATGGATCAGTCCAACCCACCAGCATCTTGGCAGAGATTTCGCATGCTCACCAATTGCTTCGACATAGAGTATGTACTGTGAGGTGGATTTCAGATTGCTTATATGGACCCATGATATTTTAGTTTCAAGTTTGTTGAACTTCTCCGATTTAATGAGGTTGTGGGAAACTTTAAGGCAGGAGGAGATAAATAATCGCATATTTATATATATTTATCTATAATAAATAGTACTAATAGTCATGAAAAAAAACTATTTAATCTGTTAAAGAGTTCTTTTTACAGAGCGAACTGGTTTGGCTGAATTAGATTTAGTGAAGTAGTGGAACCCAAACTCCTAGCTGTATGATATACCGACCGTCTCCAAAAACTAAAAATAGGATTTTCTGCCTAAGGTTTTCAATTACCATCAAAACATAACCGAATCAGAGAAAATGTCAAATTCCAATTTAAAAGCGAACAGCTCAAAGTCGTATATTCACCTCTTCAAATCACTAACGGGTGATTTTTTTGAGGTTTGGATTTTCATGCATTAGTATTTGACAGATCACGTGGGATTTCAGACATGGTGTCAAAGAGAAAGATGCTCAGTATGCTTTGACATTTCATCATGAATAGACTTGCTAACGAGCAACGCTTGCAAATCATTGAATTTTATTACCAAAATCAGTGTTCGGTTCGAAATGTGTTTCGCGCTTTACGTCCGATGAGCGATGAGGCTCATTTCTGGTTGAATGGCTACGTAAATAAGCAAAATTGCCGCATTTGGGGTGAAGAGCAACCAGAAGCCGTTCAAGAACTGCCCATGCATCCCGAAAAATGCACTGTTTGGTGTGGTTTGTACGCTGGTGGAATCATTGGACCGTATTTTTCAAAGATGCTGTTGGACGCAACGTTACGGTGAATGGCGATCGCTATCGTTCGATGCTAACAAACTTTTTGTTGCCAAAAATGGAAGAACTGAACTTGGTTGACATGTGGTTTCAACAAGATGGCGCTACATGCCACACAGCTCGCGATTCTATGGCCATTTTGAGGGAAAACTTCGGACAACAATTCATCTCAAGAAATGGACCCGTAAGTTGGCCACCAAGATCATGCGATTTAACGCCTTTAGACTATTTTTTGTGGGGCTACGTCAAGTCTAAAGTCTACAGAAATAAGCCAGCAACTATTCCAGCTTTGGAAGACAACATTTCCGAAGAAATTCGGGCTATTCCGGCCGAAATGCTCGAAAAAGTTGCCCAAAATTGGACTTTCCGAATGGACCACCTAAGACGCAGCCGCGGTCAACATTTAAATGAAATTATCTTCAAAAAGTAAATGTCATGAACCAATCTAACGTTTCAAATAAAGAACCGATGAGATTTTGCAAATTTTATGCGTTTTTTTTTAAAAAAAAGTTATCAAGCTCTTAAAAAATCACCCTTTATATGGTAGCTAACCACATACATATATGTATTACTCGCTCAAGAGATACGTTCGTTTGAGAGACCGTAGGTTATGCATTGAACTCGAAAATCTGATGTTTATAAACTTATTTCTTCTAGCAAGTCTTAAATAAAAAAAAAAACTGTGTCGAAGAAGTCAAATATCATACGCTTATTGTTATTAGAATCCAATGGGATTACTTTCAAACGAAAGGGGAGTCATGAAAGAAAAATTCCCGCGAAAAACGTATTCGGTTTATTAGATCAGAGTTGTTTAAGTTACGTGATAACTTTTAGAACCCACAGCCGACAAATCCATTAAGATTATAACAAGAGACATTATAACAAGAGATACATATGTTTATGCTTTTCTTGCGGCACAGAAGTTGGGAGCTTACGAGCGCACTGCTCAACGATGGTTGTGCCATACGTTTTAAGAGAGGTAGGGGCACAAAAAATTCAATATCTATGGAATGGTATGAATGAACAAAATTTTTTTGCAGATTATTAAAGGTAAATATTTTTCGTGTTGTGTCACATACTTTTCAATTTATTTTAACGTAAAGGACACTTAAAAAATTTCAATTGTTTAAAAAAAATTATGTAAAATTTTATTATTTCAACAAATGGATTGTGAAAAAATATCTATAATGTAGCACGAACATTTCATCGATTTATCTTCAGTACTTTATGAGAAAATAATTTTAAAATTTCATCATGCTCTAAATTTCTACCTTCAATAGCTTTAACAAAGAAAAAAAAAACAGAATTTTGACGAAATATTTATATCACGGAAAATGCGTCTGGTCCCCTTCCTAATGAACCGCTCATTTTCAAAATCGGTGATTTTTCGAAATTTTCATGGACCACTTGACGTGGTTTGACCCACATACGAGATATGCCTCACAGAAAAGTACGGAATCGGATTTTGTTGCGAGAATTAAGAGTTTATGTCTAATCAATGGTGAAAATCACTGATTTTGGAAAGTATTTTTCTAAAACACTTTGATTTTGAAAATCCTTAACATAAGAATGCTGATTCTTGTAGTTTCTCCGTCAAATAGTTGACTTAAAAATACGTATATCCTAATGATCCTAGTACCTAGGAAAGACACATACGTAAAGTGAACCGTAGGTTTTCTAAAAGGAAACTCCTACGAAATATACAAACCGCAAGTTTTTTATAGACAGCTACGTACTTGTATATTTGGATATTTCGTTGTTACACTTCGTCGAATTTAGAATGAAAGTCGTATTTCACTGTGAAATCTCATTACCAAACGAACAGAAATATTTTCTACTTGATTCATATTTATAACTTCGTAATCTATGTAGTCTCATTGGTACCTTCCAATTTAGTACTGGCAAATTAGAACCAACATTTTAAGACCTATTCGACCCTCAAAACCTTCTGCTTTGAATTATATTCTCTGAACAATTTGTGTAATATAAATGGCGAGTTGATATTTTCACTCTGTCATTCGCTCATTCACGCACACTCACCTGTAGATAATCTTCTCATGCGGATGTGAATGCCAAGTCATTTGCACCTAGGTCGCGCAGTGTGATGTAATCGACAATGAGTGGGGCGGCGAGGGTGCTCTATAGGTATTATTCTTGATTATGACTATGAATGAAATGAGAAAATATATATTTTTGTTATCAAGCGAGACCATATCCAGATGAAAATAGCAAAGCTGAGTTTAATGAAAATAAGGTCAAAATTTTCAAAAATAATTACCAAAACAAGCACAACGAGCCAACCAATATCAGTAGATTTTGTGAAAACTGTGTCTGCTTAGCTATTTATATTTGTGTGTGTAAGTAGTTGCCCTGTAGAAACTATTTTTCAAATCCTCTAAATAAAGTAAATCAGAAATAGTTAACAAGGAGATAGAGTTCGTCTCGTTCGATAATGACTAGAATACGTAGATCGATATACCCAAGGTAACTATTTCAAATCTGGTAATTAAATTCCGAAATTGGTATATTCAATCGTAGCAAATCTTACTAAGAAAATTCCTTATGAAAAATATATCAACATTTCGACAGATTTTCTAAAAATAACTTAAATGTACTATAAGAACTTGATTGTCGGTTTACTTTCATCTACTATTCATAATGAGTTTCCAAAAAATAACTTTAACGCAAAAAATCTCCTTGATTTTAGAGACTTTTCCCTTTCCCTTTTTATGTCATACTCATAATCTCTCTCTCTCTCTCTCTTGAGAATTTCTCACATTTGATTCATTGTTCAAGGCTTATTATGACTTAATATACTTTTTTCTTATTCTGAAGATTCTTACTCTCACAGTTCTCATTTTGAATACAAGTTTTGTGTTTACCAGTTTTGATATATTCCTGTGGTCACTGATCACAGCTTTTATTACCACTTTTTTTGGAGAAAACCCCGTTTTAATTAAGGCTCTGGGTATGAAGCGAATCAAGGCTAGACAGTAAATTCTTTGAGAATACAAATGTCAAATGCATGTGTTTACATCGACAGCAATCCTCAAAAAAATTGTATATCAAGTTTAGTCCTTAAAAGCACCCTGTAACTTCTATGATATTTTAGTTATTTTTATCTTCTCACTTCAGATATCTCCTTCTTCATTTATATCTATTAAATCACATCCTTGTGGTCAATGATACGAGTATATGTGATACATACTTAGTTGTATGAAAAAGTTGGTGAATTAATATTTAAGTTGCCGAAAATTCGAGAGTTTGTGGACAAATTCAATGAAAAATAATCAATAAAGATGTTAAGTTTAAGTCTAAAGTAATTTAACATGCTTACGAGTACAAGCAGTATGTTACAGATTTTTTGTCACATACTGATTGTAAGCATGTTAAATTACTTGAGACTTGAACTTTTAACAGCGCTGGTAGTGGTCATCGTTGACTCCAGCCTGCAGCTGAGTTCCTTACATAGCTCCACACATACTTTCGACTCTTTTCCGAATATTTTACAAATTTTCACACTTGTTAGCCAGTTAGTCAGCCAGCCACGTACTTAAATCTACATTCTTATAGAATACACTTTCACATCTTTATCCTCTTACCGCATGCATATATGCATGAGCCACATGCCACATATGTATGTGGATATGTGCGCATCTCAGACAGGTGACTAATAAAAATATGTGAAAATAAATCTACAGCTATGGGTGTCATGCACATACTCACTCACACACGTATGCATACATGAACTTTTGGTAAGAGTCATGCCGGCAAACCTTGGTTAGTTGAATTTTTGCAATATTCGCACGCCATAAAAATGAAATTCGACAGCTTGCAGGAGCATGAAAAACCATGTGTAGTGTGTTAAAATGTGTGCTGTCGTAGTTGTTATTGGTATTGTAGCAAAATGCAGCTAGAATTGTGCGGTATTCGGTGTATGGCATCCCGGTTTATATGAAAATATTAGACCCAAGCCCAGATATTACGATGAGTTTCACAATTCTTTGCACACCAAGTTTTTATATTGCTTAGAAAGGTATAAGGACTTTATGAGAAGCTTTTGAGTTATAAGAATGTATTAAGATTATTAACATTGCCTGTTGATGGCTTCTAGATTTATAGAGTAGAATTTGGTTATGAATTAACTCACAAAGTTTCTTTCTACAACATGTTAATATCAACTTGTCGAAAGACACCGCAAAGTTGGCATATTGAGAGAGTATAAAGACACGTGGAATTAGTAGAATCCAGAAATTTAGAATCTGATTCAATAATTTCCACAAAATGCATAAAAAATCTGCTTTAAGTAAGGGACTCATTTTGGATCCATTTTTTAGAATACTTAACTATACTATGACGATACCTTTCATTTTATAGAACCTTGTCGAGCTGCGAAAATTCCATGATGAAAGTGAAAACTGTATTTCGACCAACATAAATTAAAGAAATCACTTGGTTTGTTTAAAAGATATTTTGATCTAGAGAATGAATGGCATTTTACTGTTTGCATCCACATAGTTTCCATGCTAAGAGGGTTCTATAAGGGTCTTGGAATAATTCGCAAATAGTATTGTAGTAGATCTGAATATTCAAATGGTAACATTTTCGTTCTGTTATCGATAATTTCAGGAAGCGTTCTTCCACGAAATGCAAACGATTTTCTCAGCATTAGAAAATCGAAAAAGAACATCTGGGACTTATCTAGAGTTGTGGAGTTCTAGTTGCGAAACAAAGAAGTAATTGAGTTGCTTGCATGAACCTTGCCTATGAATTCAGGGTGTTTTTGAAAAAGAAGAAGAATTTGGTTCTTAACATAAGAATTTCTAAAAGCTATTAAAATCACCATTATATGTGTGTCCTGCATAATAGCGATGGGTTTTGGTTACCAGAAATCGATTTCCTATAGAACTTTGTTCCTGAGATCAATAGAAGTTATACTACAAAATTCAGAATTTTTGATAATTTAACCGTTTGATTTATATAAACCTAAAGTTTCTCTAAATCTGCTATTTTTTGTATACAAATTCAATTTCAGTCCGAGCGACCCATACGCTTAGAAGTAGCCATAAGCCATTGAGATAGTTTCGAAATTCTCCATAAGATCTCCCGAAATATATCCTGCTGTAGCAAGGCAATAAGGGGATCTCAACCATATCTTATGTCTGTTTTATTTGTATTGAAATCTCAGTCCTTCAACTTTAAGTGCGCTTGGGAAAACATATTTACATAAAAATTCGTACGCATGTCTGCAAACTGTAGGCGTTAAAACAACGGTTAGCTGACTTTATTAAGTTTGGGTGATGTAGTAGCAGTTGTACAGTAAGTAAGCCACGCATTCAATCGAAAAGGTCTTAAGTTTATTATTCATTATCTGTATACCGCGCCTATCCTAACGTCCTTGTGAAAACACTAATTTCATTCAGCCGAAAATTTGGCGGTGAATGCCAGTTGCTGCCTCCGCAAATGTTTTGCTTGGCCGCAATTTCTTTGGAAAGTTACTGGCTTTGTTTTGTACTTGAACTTTGCTAGCGGCGGTTTGCATGAAATGCTGTGTTTATAGTCTTGCAAATGTGTGTACCTCAAGTCTCCTATTAGCTGTGCCCTGTTGGCCTTGGCTACTTGGCCTTGGCTACTTGGCCTTAAATATGCAATTTGACAGCAATTATAGACATTTGGCGTGAAATTTCCGCATATTGAACTTTTCAAATGTTGCTGCTATTAAATTTCATGCCATACAGTACCCTTAAAGGATGCCCCATTCAATAGAATGTTGAGCATGTATAGTTCTAAGCACGTGTATCAGGTTGCTTTGTATTGGAGAAAGTGACAAAAATTTGGCTATGCATAATACATTTTGTTATCGAGTATAAATTAGCTTTTTCCACATCGATGACGTGTCCATTTAGTGTTAGTTTCCTCGTCTATTTCGAAGGCCATGCGCAGTTATGACGTTGCTTGGCTTTGTAATACCTTGATTGTTATATATATTATACATATGCAGTGTTGTTTTTCCTATTGACACTGCAATTTTGCGGTCAAAGTAATTATGCATTATTTTACAGTTAACAGAGAAAAATTTTTAATTCGACGTGGTCAACACGCTTTTGTGTGTCGAAAGTGGCTAGTTGAGTGGAAAATTGAGTTTAAGTGTGTTTTCCTAGAAAATTTAAAGGTCATACATTATTAAGTACAATTAAAATGTAATTAGAAATGAATTTTTTCATACTGAAATATGTAAACTAATTTGAATTTAATTTGATATACAGTAATGTAATATTTTAAATTTGGTGTTAATTTAGTACAAATTTTGACTTTAACGTTAGTTTTAATTTGAATTTCTGTTTAGACTCTTGATTTTAGTTTTAGTTTAAGCTGAAATAAATTTTTTGTCAATTATTTTAAGGTTTTTTATATTAGTTACACATTTTTATTTAAAACTAGCTGACCCCGCAGCCGTTGTCTTGCGTGAAATTATGTATTTGTGTGAAACACATGTAAATGAAAAGAAAGTTAAATTTATCATTTCAGTGTTTTTTTTTTCATTGTAACGCAGCTTTATAAACAACATTTTTTGGTTTCTGTTCCGGTGTACAGAAAGATGGTTTTCCAACTCGTGAGCACGCCACGGCCGTGTGAAAAACATAGCATATCCAAATTTATGCCTCACACTGCGACTATCTTTAGGTCCTATTGATTGTCATCTCAAATGCAATTTCCACTGGAAACGGAATACGTTTGAACTGAAATGGGAAATCGCTAGAACTCAAAGAAACTCGTAGAATCAAGCATTCTCCCCCTTTTATTGGACAGGTGCGTCACAATCAGTCGGGTTCCATTACATAGTTTCGGCGCATGAAGATTGCGAAACATAATAACGACGGATCCTACTTTGAGACACAAATGATGCGGTGGTGTCCAAAGAATGTAGAAATACCACTGGATAATTCACGGCGTCGTCTTCATTGTTAAGACGATCGATTGATTTGTATGAGCGCAAGTCTCCCGGAATTTGACTTTGAATCTTCCAGTTTAAGTCAACAATATCGGTATTTTTGGCAGCTAACAATGCGCGTATACTTAAGGAATCGTTACGATAATTTGGCCAATGTCCGAACATTCGTGATGAGTTCAAATTTCGTGAACTGAGAAATGGCAGATGGAATTGATATCAAACCACCGGAAGTATCAACCGGAATTGATCCATTTCCAATTTTTAGCGAAGACGATGTAAAATCATTTGCATTCCAGGGATTATCATTTTCCAGCAATTGTAATTGCTGGCTTGCTTCTCAAAAAGTTGCACACACCGTACCATTCACAGTACGCAATGACTCTAATGAAGTTGAACCGCGAACATTTATCAATAGCAACCGAAGGTAGAAACAATCGTCGTTTTGCGGGTGGATTGTGTGAATTCGTCCCAATGCGTTAGTTGATAACACACCTGGGTGTTTATCTACTGGTTGGCCTTGCTTTTTGCGTAATTATTTCTTCAACGATGCATTCCATGTCCTCGCAAATGGATCTCTGACGAAAGTTGAGCAAAAACTCGTAAATTTTAATTTTGTTGCTGGCAGTGTTTCCACTGGCTGTATTCTATTCTCTGGGTTGAAGTACACACTTTGGCCTTCTCCAAATTAACTGTGAGACGCACAACAGCCGGAAAACGTTCATGAATTGCAGAAGTAAATGTCCTACAAAGCGCTTTATTGCAGTTTGTGCATCAACCGTATCGTTCAAGTCCAATAACCCCCATGTTACTTCCTATGGTGACGTACTTTCAAACGTATTTTATCGATTACACTAAACTGCAATACTAAGCACTGATATGAATTTTGAATATGAATTAGACAATAATGGTGAATATAGTATGATCCATGTGTTGTCAACTTCGATATTCACTCTTCTAATTTGAATGTTCTGGTGAGCGACGCCGAAAGAGTGGATATCTTTCATTTCTAGTTTGTGTTTTCGAAAAAAACGTGGATACTGTTTCGTGCATTTATTGTCAGACATACAAATTGATGTGGGATTGTGGTGCCCGCAAGGTCATCAACCATATTGGTTTTCATCACTTCGTATAATACTGCACCTTTCTCTGCATCAGGAATTTCCGCGTGACTGATTGATTTCATCAATTTGATCTGGTGTAACCACCATCCACCATCCAAAGAAGAATGTGTGCGTGCGGCAAACCTCTCTTTTGCCACACAACAGATTACATCTAGCATCTAACAGCGCCATATGTACGGTGCTTCAAGATAAAGTCCATCGATGCTGTTGCTTGAAAAGGCTTGCTGTGACATCGGGACGATCGCTTGGTGATGGACCACGATCCATAATATCGCACGTATGTCATCGCATCCTGGGAGTACTCGGTCATGTGCCTTGGGCTTCTAATGTATGTTGATGCCAAAAAGAACACCGATCGAACTTAGCGCGACCTCTTCGTGGTATCGTAACAAATTTCACTTGCACTTTGTGTGCAACACACACAACGTTTTCACTGAATAATTTTCAAAAATTTTTGAAGCAAATGACAAATTTGAACTATTCAAATAATTGAAAAACAAAACAAACAAATTAAAAAAAAAAATTTGTATGGAAAAAATTAACTTTTTGGAATTTTCTAATCTTCCGACTTTTCCTCATGAAAAGCATACAGGTTTTTTATTTCTAAACCTTCATTGATCCAACCTCTTAAAATTTCATCAGCATTGTTTCAGCCGTTCTCTTAGCTTTACTAACGAACAAACATTCATTCGTTTGTATGAGAAAAAGAAAAGGGCTGTTTTTAGGGGTTTTCCGGCAATTATTCGAATTTTTTTCTCCGCAGAAACCATCCCTGAACCTCAGCGAACATTTTAAAAAAAGAATTATAAAATTTGGTTCAGTCGTGTGAAAGTTATGAGCGTACATACATTTTGACGATTCATTTTTATTTATATAGATTAATAATTTTATACTGTAAATTGGCAATCACTCTAATTTTATCTTACGTATTAATCTTAAATTAATGTATTATTTTAAGTTTTATTTTTTATATTAGTTTTAGTATTTTGTTTCTAAATTTTTAATTTAAAGTGTAATTTTAACTAAAATTGTAATTTATTTATATCCTTTTTTTAATTTTATTTTAATTGATTTTAGTTTTATTTAACATTAAATTTTATTTTAATTTTTACTCCAATTTTTTTTAGACGTTGTTTTTATTTTAGTTTAATTATTTTAATTTTAATTTTTTTTTTAATTTAACTTTAATTTTAAACTGTTTTGTTACAATGTTATAATTTTAGTTCTTGTTTCAACTTATATTTTTAACTTTGATTTATAATTTTATTTGTATTTTTATTTAAATTTTTATTGTAGTTTTACTATTATTTCAATTTTAGTATTAAATTTTTTGAATGTTTTAATTTAAGTTTAACATTGATTTAAATTTTAATATAATTTTTAACTTAATTTTAATTGAAATCTTATTTTATATTGTAAATATAGTTTAATTTTAATTTTAATTCCTGTATTTCTTTAAATATTATATCAATTTTGGTTTAATTTTAATTTAATTTTATTTTTAACTTTCTTTTAGCTTTGTGTTAATTTATTTGCAATTTTAATTTTTATTTAACTTTCCATTTAAATTTCAAATTTAATTTTATTTTTTTTTAAGTCTTTGCTTTAAACGTTTTTAAAAATTTTAATGTTTGTTAGGTTATTTAATAAAAGTTTTTATAATTATGAGTTAATCATTTAAAATATGAGTTATCAAATTTCGCTTCATTATATGAATTTAAATTTCTATTTTATTCTTTAAATTTCTATATTTTAACTTTTGTTTATTTTTGTTTTGTTTTAATTGCAAATTTTAGTGTTTAATATTATTCATTTTATTTTCTATATTTTATGGAGTATTTCATGACATTTCATTGATTGGAAGTGAAGTTATTGGGTTTTAAGTGTCAGTAAGTTTGTGTTGTTATTATGAAATTTTATATTAAACTAGCTGACCCCGCTGCCGTTGTCCTGCGTAAAATTCTGTATTTTGAAATGAAAAGAAAGTAAAATTTATCATTTCAGTGTTTTTTTTTTCACTGTAACGCAGCTTTATAAACACCGTTTTTGGTTTCTATTCCGGTGTACAGAAAAGATGGTTTTTCAGCTCGTGAGCACGCCACGGCCGTGTGAAGAACATAGCATTTCCAAATTTATACCTCACACTATGTCCTTTAGGTCATGTTGATTGTCATCCTAAATGCAATTTTCACTGGAAACGGAATACGTTTGAACTGAAATGGAAAATCGTTAGAACTCAAAGGAATTCGTAGAATCAAGCATTCTCCCCCTTGTATTCGATAGGTGCGTCACAATCAGTCGGGTTTCATTACACAGTTTCGGCGCATGAAGATTGCAAAACATAATAACGACGGATCCTACTTTGAGATGCAAATGATGCGGTGGCATACCAAGCCTGTTCTGACGATCGATCGATTTGTATGAGCGCAAGTCTCCCGCAATTTATATCGAACCACCGGAAGTATCAACCGAAATTGTACCATTTCCAATTTTTAGCGAAGACGATGTAAAATGTCTTTGGCAATGTCGATGTTTATATCGAAAAGTATGCGAACATCATTTTCATTCCAGTGATTAACGTGTTCCAACAATTGTAATTTCTGGCTTACTTCTCCAAAAATTTACACACATCGAACCATTCACAGTACGCAATGACTCAAATGAAATTGAACCCCGTACATTTATCAATAGCAACCGAAGGTATAAGTAATCGTCGTTTTTCGGGTGGATTATGTAAATTCGTCCTAAGGAATTAGTTTAGAACTCACCTGAATGCCAATCTACTGGCCTTGCTTTCTGCGTAACAATTTCTTCGACGATGCATTCCATGTATAATATCAAGGTATTTCCGAATAGAGCAATGTTCTCACAAACGTATCACTGACGAAAGTTGAGAAAAAACTCGACAATGTTAATTTTGTTGCTGGCGATGTTTCCACTGGCTATACTGTATTCTCTGGGCTGAAATACTCTCTTTGGCCATTCTCCAAATTAACTGCGAGACGCACAATAGTCGGAAAATGTTCATGAATTGCAAAAGTAAATATCCTACAAAGCGCTTTATTGCAGTTCAAGTATCGGCCGTATCGTTCAAGACCAATAATCGTCATGTTGCTTCTTTTGGTGACGTACTTACAAACGTATTTTATCGATTTCACCAAACTGCAATACCAAACACTGATATGAGTTTTGAATATGAATTAGACAATAATGGTGAATATAGTACGATCCATGTGTTGTCAACTTCAATATTCACTCTTCTAAATTGAATGCTGAATGTTCTGTTATCTGGTGAACGACGCCGATAGAGTTGATATCCATCATTTCCAGATTGCGATTCCGAAAGAAAAGCACGTGGATAGTGTTTCGTGCATTTATTGTCAGACATACAAACCGAAAATTGATTGTAGTGTCCGCAAGGTCCATGAACCATATTGGTTTCCACCACTTCATATAATACTGAATCTTTCTCTAGATCAGGAATTTCCGGAGAAATGATTTCATCAATTTGATCTGGTGTAACCACCATTCACCATCCAAAGAAGAATGTGTGCGCGCGGAAAACCTCTATTTTGCCACTCAACAGAGTACATCTAGCATCCAACAGCACCATATATACGTCGCTTCAAGATAAAGTCAATCAAACATCGCAGCTATTGTTTGAAAAGTCGTGCTGTGACATCGTGACGATCGCTTGCTGATTGACCGCGAATTCCGCACGTATGTCACCGCATCCTGGGAGTACTTCTTGCCTTGCCTTGGGCTGCCATACTTTGATGGCAAAAAGAACAACGACCGATATTAGGGCGACCTCTTGGTGACTTCGTACCAAATTTCAATCTGCAATTGACATCTTTGTGTGAAACACACGTAAAGTTTTCTCTGAATAATTTTGAATAATTTTTCTTTTGAATAGCCAGAATAAAAAAGCAAGCGACCGAAATTGAACTATTCAAATAATTTAAAAATCAAAATATTGAAAAACAAAACAAACAAAAATTGAAAAGAAAAATTGTATGGAAAAAAGTTACTTTTTGGAATTATCCAATTTTATCGAGTTTTCATTGTTTTTAATATGTATTCTGCTCTTCGGGGCGGAGACAAATCCAACGAATCAATAACCATGAAAATTGGTTCACCAGATCTCGAGTTATAAGTGTTCGAACAAACCCGTCTTTGTTAAAGGTGGCACTAATGGAGGAATAGCAGAATATTGGCGCAGAAACGACACAAAAATTGGTTTCATCAATGGCAAACCGGCTGGAAGCAGTCATCAAGCAAAAGGGTTTGGCCACAAAATATTAATTTTATATATAGTTTACTACTTTGTTATTGTTTTTTTGTATTTTTATGGAGTGTGCCAATACTTTTGTTTCGCTATAATTAGCACTTTTTTTTTCTTTTATAATTGCTATTAATTAAATATAAGAGATAATTAAATGATTTAAAGTAAATATAAATAATAATTACTCGTCCTAACGAAGGACTTTTTTTGGTGTTCAAAACTAATTTTATAAGTGGTAAAAATCAGTGCTAAAGCCAAGGTTTCTTGCTGTGCCAATACTTTTGTTCATCACTGTAGATATGGTAAAACTTTAAACAAAACGTTTCAATTGATGAAAAAAGTTTATGGCGATAATTGCCTATGCTGTACCAGAGTGCACGCGTGGTTTCAACGTTTTCAAAGTGGTCGTGAGGACATAAATGACCACATGGTCAAAATGTGGGCCAATCAAAATCCTTGATTACGGGAAATTCCATCGAATCTCTGTGTGAAATCATCAAAAATCGGTCGAGATCATCATTGAAATTCATGGAAATGAAATTTAACGTCTCCAAAACATCGATTTATCGCATTTTGACCGAACATTTGGGCTTACAAAAGGTGGTGTTCCGCACAAATTGACTGACGACCAAAAATTGCTCAGATCGACGCTTGTGACCGATTATTTGACCAAAAATCACCTTTTAACCATTAACCACTCCCCATATTCACCTGATATGGCATCGCGACTTCTTCCTTTTCGGAAAAATGAATTTTCTCATGAAAGGAAAGCGTTATGCAGATTTAGAGTCTAGTCAAAAAACTTGCACCGGCATACTGGCGGCCATCCCGGCCAAAGAGCTAAAACAATCGTTCGACATGCTTTGGGAACGTGCTAAAAGCTGTATTAAAGCAGAAGGGGACATTTTGAATAAAATAAATTGATTTTTCCGAAAAAAACATTTGTTCTGTTTTTTTAAGTCCTGTTTACTTTGGAACGCTTCTTGCATATATTTCTTTTAAAAAAATTATAATTAATTCACGTACAACATATTGTAAAGTACTTTTTCCCCAAAAACCTATAAGCCCATGGCTTAACGCTGTAATGAAAACTGTATGCTTCACACGAAATTTAACGCTCATACAATATTTGGCATATGAATAATAAATAATGGGATCGAGAATAATTAAATCAAGCGAAAGCATTGAAAAGAAATAGAGAGCTGCAAAAAACAGTGGCTTAAGCTCGCTATTTTTTCAACTTCTTTAGCGCTCCCTTCATTATTTTTATGGCTCGGAGTTTTCGTTGAAAATTTAATTTTTAATATTTTTTCGGGATAAAAAATTAAATATTTACATAAATAAATTGCACATTTTAATGCGCTTTTGTATGAAATTTCCATTGACGACTTTTCTGCTTATTGAAAGTATTTCTCCTGCAATAAAATGCAGCCTGTTGTTGTGCGCGACGCGGTGATGGCAAAGCGAAATGCCGTGGCTGCACTGTTTTATACACACTCGGACAGGTTTATATGGAAATATTTGTGTGTAATATTGGTTCGCTTAAAGGGTGTTAGTTTTAGAGAGTTTTTGTTTTTTGTTTAATATTATTTTATTTTATTTTTATTATTAGATAATGAAGCTAACAGTTTAAAAAAGTTTAAAAAGAAATGATTGTGTCTATTTTTGAAGTTTTTATATAAAGTGTATTGTTTTAGGAGAGTATTGACTATTAATTAGAGTTAATTTTGTTTTGTAACTTTTTGAGCTTAAATAATGAAGATAGAGATCCAAAAATACTATAATCAAGTTTATATGGTACAATTTTTTTCTATTATTATAGGTTTTATATAAAAGGTGTTAGTTTTGGATATTTTATTTGTTCGTTTTTTTTGCTTAAATATTTCTGTATACAAGTTTAGATGAATACATTTCCTTGTTTGCTTATTTTTATATAAAGGATGTTACTTTTTGTCGCTTTATACTTTTTGACTTTCCTGTTCTAATTATCATGTATATAAAAACTGTTCACCAAAAAGTAAATTTTACTTATAAGGCCACTTTTCGCAATTGAGACACTCTGTAAATTCTTATTATTCAACGTATTTGTGGCATTGCAATTCACTCACCTGCACTGAATGATCCAAATTATTGATGATGTGTATAACACGTCCGGCGCTGCGTTTGATCGAGCCCGATGTGGTCGATAATGTGCCCAGCTCTGCCTCCATAATCGATGGCTTACGACTTGCCAGTTTTGAGCCCCAACCCTGATTACCGGCGAGGCATACCACATGCCGTTCTTTTTACCGTAACTAGCCGGCTGTTGTTAAATTTGGTGAAATGAAATATTTTCGTTGGATGCGGTCGATTGATTGTTTGGTTGATTGTTGACGTAATGCCGAATTGCAATTGTTGTGGCATGAAAGAGAAAGAGAGAAGAAAAAAATGGAAAATATAGTGGGTAAATAAAATGGAATTAACGTTCGAATTCCGCTGCCGTTGGCAATATTGGAAAAAATTATCTATAATTCTCGTAAAAATTTTTGTTGTAGATGGAGATTTCATATATGTATGTAAGTATATGAATGTGTGTGCACGTGTTGGCATACATACATACATATGCGCGCTTTGTGCGTGTAAATTTGTAAAGTGCCTTGTGAGCGAGTATTTCGCACAAATCCGGAATTAATTAAATTGTTTTGTGGCACGCGCGTGAGCACACGGGCGCATACACACATTAAAGTTAACAGCAGCAGTTTGCGAAAGCCGCATGTTGACCATGAACGAGGCTATCACCCACAATCAGCGCGTAAAATTTTTGTGCTTCGCCTACCCACACACATTTTCATATCCTTTGTTCTTTTCTTTTATAAAATTTTCGATTTTTTCGCGCTTGCTTTCTTCACAATTTCGCAATTATTTTAATTGTTCGCCCTCAATATTTTTTCCTTATACACACTGCGTTTACTACATATAAACGTATGTATGTATGTGTGTAAATACAATTAATTCGCCCAAATATATATTTATTTGCTGTGCTGTGTATACGAATGCAATTAAAACCATTTACTTTTGTGGTTTTTATTGCTTCGATTTTACTGTGACCATTTTTATGTGCCAAATATGCAAATTTATGCAATTCCTTGCATACTTCAAGGCGTTGAAGCCAGTTGGGAACGCTTAACGAGTTTGCTGGACATATAACTCTTTGCATGCACATTAATGAATCGAGTATACATATAAGTATATATATGTATAATCAACGACTACCATCCGCAATATTTACGTGTTTTTTCTTATATTATATGTTACAAACGTGTTCATTGGAGTCCTCATACCATAAAGATGTGCTGCATGATTGCGGGAAATAACTGAATGCAGTCTCCATATTTGACTAGTTAGGAAAGTGATATATTTGGTAGTTATTAAGAAACTAATTAACAAAATTGAATTCATATTATTAAATATTTCTTGTGAATTCCTTCTATAATTAACATATCAACTTCACGGTATTCAAACTTTCTTTACCATTTAACTCCAGTCTTTTCGCTTATATCGCTCCAGAGAGCAATAAATCGCTTCTTTATTCCTGATTTCACCTTAATTACAAACAACCAACCTGTCTATTTGGTCAATCGGCTTCTTAATATTATTATAGTTCTATATTTTTCAAATGTTCCACAAGTTCATAAATTTCCAAAATATCAGAGAGCTCTGGAATGCTAATTATTGGAATTTATTTTTAAGTTGTGTTGTACTTAATGAAGTCTAGAACAAAAATTGTTCAATTATACGTTTTTTTCAGTATTTCCAGTTTTTCAAAAATGGCGTGGAGAAATTATTCTTCATACAAGTATGTCTAGAATACTAATCCAATACTTTTTTGATGAAAGAAAACTTGATGTAATTATTAAAATATTTAGCTCTTGCTTTAGATTGTAATATGAGTATGGTTTGAAATAAGAAAAATTTTACTAGTTTTTAGTATTTGTAGGTTTTTGAAACAACTCGGCTATAATTAAAGAGAATATTATGCATTTTCTGAAATACGCAGGGTTTTAGTAATGCCCTCCAAAATCAACATATTAACCAATTCATTTTAATTGCCTCTGTCATGAACATAAGCGACGCATTTACTGAATTTCGATAAACTCATATTTTAGTTTTTGCTGCAAAGCAAATTATTTTCTGAGGTGGGCAATAAAGTTGTTAACTTTTATTTGCATGAAGCATTCACTTGGACGGAGGGTTCTTTTATTGTGTGTATATAAGATATGGGTTAACATACATATGTTGAACAAAAACGAAAAACGCAGATTAATGAAATTCAGGGGTTTATTAAGAAAAGTTTGAGTGTATACTACTGTATCCAAAAAATAAGGGGTAACATTTGAATTTAAACTACGCGCGTCGAAGGATTTGGAGAATTATTTTTTTTTAGGTTGGTAGTACTGTCAGTCACATTTATGTCAAATTTCATGTCAAAATATTCATTAGTGTTTGAGATACTTGTCATTTTGTGAGCTGCTAAAAGCGAGTTTTTCGTTTTTTGCGATGTCGAAATTTGTTGAGCAAAGAATTTGCATTACATTTTATTTACGGAATCAATTTTCTGCTGCGAATACGTTGAGGATAGTGCAGAAAGCCTTTGGTGATGAAGCTATGTCTAAAAAAAATGTTTACAAGTGGTATAGTGAGTTCCAAGCCGGCCGTGAACGTATCGAAGACGAAAAGCGTCCAGAGTGACCATCAACCTCAACCGACAAAGCTCACGTTCAACAAATCAAAGATTTGGTGTTGAAAACTAGTCGATTAACAATCAAAGACCTTGCTGATGAAGTTAGCATATTGAAAGGCTCAGCCAATACCATTTTGAAGGATGTTTTGGGCCTCAAGCGCGTCAAATCTCGACTGGTACCAAAAACATTGAATTTTTTGGAAAAAAGGCGTCGCGTTGAAGTGTGTGAAACGATGCTTTCCGACTACTAGGGTGTCATGGAATGCATTATAACTGGCGATGAGACTTGGATCTATGCTTCCGAGTCCAAAACAACCGATCAATTGAGCGAATATCGTGCCAAAAGAGAGCCGAGACAAAAAAAATCGCGCCAAAGTCGCTCAAAAATCAAGGTCATGTTGGCTGTTTTCTTCGATTATCGTGGTGTTGTGCATTATGAATTCCTTCCAATCGGTCAAACAGTCAACAAGGAATATTATTTGATTGTTATGCGTCGTTTGCGTAACGCTATCCTCCTAAAAAGGCTGGAATTGTGGAAAAATAATTCTTGGGTTTTACACCACGATAATGCACCATCCCATACTGCCCTCGTAATTCGTGATCATTTCGCCAAAAACTCAACCCATATCGTTCCGCAACCACAGTATTCACCTGATCTGGTGCCGTGCGACTTCTGGCTGTTCACCAAGCTCAAAAGACCGCTCCGGGGACACCGTTTTTATACGATAGAGGAGATTCAAGCCGCAGCCAAGACGGAACTGATGGCCATCCCGGAAAGTGACTACAACCAGTGTTTCGAAGATTGGAAAATCTGTTGGCATAAGTGCATTGCATCGGGAGGGGATTACTTTGAAGGGGATGAAATTGATTTGGAAGATTAAATAAAGAATTTTCAAAATAAATACAATGTCACCTTATTTTTAGATGCTAGTTCACTAATGGTTAAGAGTTGTCTAAAATGGAAAGGAGATGAAACAAAAAAGATTATTATGCGGTTAAGAACTTTCAACCCGACATATTTTTCTAAAGTTATTTCTGGAATGTTTAATGGCGAAATAAAAACAGATTCAATGATTACTTTAGTGCTATTTTATAGTTTATTCACCGATTAGGTCCAGTCTATCTCTATGAAAGTTTATGTATTTTTTCTAATAGAAATATGCTTTGAGTTGAGTTTAAGTTTTCTTTTGAGTTGACTTATACTAAAAGACATCTATTTCAGGTACTATTATTTAAAGTGTGAGTTGGATAAAAATGGACCAAAATTTGAAGTATTTCTAACACCAATTTTAAATATAGTTCAATTTAAAATTTTTTATCAGAATTTGCGATAAAAAAGTCTCGACGGTTTTCTTTTTTCCAGAAACGTATTTAAGTTTAAGAAACATGTGCTATACTTCATGAAATAAGAATTACAAAAAAAGAAAAGATTTAACGAGTTTCCTAACTTGAACTGCGCTCTATGTTACTCATACGCCATGTGGAACTTCTAAGTTTTCAGTCGAAATTTAATTAATATTTCCAACTAACTTTTTGCTTTTTAAATAACAGCGAAGAAAACACAAAAGTCTCAACAGCTTCCAAACTAAAAGCTATACAGAGCATATCTCAGCATAAAATTTGACGCCGTTGTACTCTGCAGCGTGCCAACTAGGCGGTTTACCTAAAGCAAAACAAATGCAAGCAAAAATGGCAAACGAGTACCAGAAAATATAAATTGAAAGGAAAACTCGAAAAAAATAAATTAAAAGTTGCGGTGGAAAGCAACTAAAGTGTTGACTAACAATCTGAAAACAAAGAAAATACGCAGCCAAATAAATGCATTCTAAATGGAGAAAATTACTTAAAAGCAAAACAAAATTAATGCAAAGTTTTGTGCGATAAATAGAGAAAATTATTGCGGCTGCTGCGGAAACAACTCGGACGGCATGCCGACTTGCTGTCTGCATGTTTGCTCAACACAAATTAAATGCAAACCAAGCAATCTGCGGCAGACAGACTCGAAGTTGGTAAAGCGAACAAAAACTAACAATGTAAAGTAGAAGTGGTAGTGAAAGTAAGTTGCGTGAAAACAGAGTTGTATTAGTTGCGGCAATAAAGATAGACAAAGGAACTATATAAACGGTTCTAATAATCTGTAGAGAAGCAGAATTTTTAAAAGTTTTGCTGTAAAATGGCACTCGGAAGAAAAAATGTAAATTTAATTACGGCGTGATTAGCTGAAAACAATGAAACGTAGAAAAAATTACACGAAATATGTGGATAGAAAATTTCAATTTATTGTCTAGAGAAAAAATTAGTAAACTAAGTATATATGGGGTATTCCATACCAAATCGACCACTTTTTAACCCGACTCCTTTAGACTTTGCTGAAACTTATCCACCCTTTTCTACCCTATGAGAAATATTTTTGAGAATTTTTTCAAAAATTTTTGTCCAACTTCAAAAATGTTATGAATTTTTCAAAAAAATGGCTTTTTTATATTCAAATAGCCATAATAAATTGACTTTTGGGGACCATTTTTTTTTAACTTTTGTTTTTAAATGAACTTTTCGAAAAAATACACGAAAAAAATTTAACACAATCAATTATATAAAATAATAGTTTTTTCGTTATTTTTTGGAAGTTCGCCATTTTTTTTTGGCTTTTTTGCTCAAAAAAAAAAAAATTCAATTAATTTCACAACTATCCCTGCTAATCCCGGAGTGGGTCGATTTTTTTTTATATTTTTTTTATTTATTTAAAAAAAAAAATTGTCAAATTTTCAAAAATGAAAAAAAAAGTTTTTTCCGTAAACTTTATCGAGTTAGTATGGAAGTTATATGCTGCAGTTCTCCAATCAATCAATTTCATCGGTTATTGTAGTAATACTTTGGATAATAATTTGTGTCAACTTTCATGAAGGTACCATATCAAAGAAGGACTTGAGTTGAATCGAAAATCAGTTTATGGCATCTAGCTGCTACTTGCTGAGAAAACTATGTGCGTAAAATTTCAGGTCGATATCAGAAACACTGAGGAACTACTTTTTGTATACGCAGACGGACAGATGAACGGACGTGACTAAATCGATTCACCTTGTGATGCTGACACTTTATGGGGTCTCTGACAAAAATTTAACAGATGGCACTGGGATTGAAAAATGCCTAAACCTCATACTTAACCACCAATTTTCTTAGTATTGATATTAAATATCTCTCATAGTTTTTTGGTTATTCAGCAAAATTGATTTCTATTGAGAATGATGTTCCAGTCGTCGAGATTAAGCACGATATTGACAATGTTGCGAAAGAGAACAATGATCAGTAGTATTTAATAATATAAGTAAGTTGTATTATAAGAAAATTGTAGCAGAAATAGCTACAAAAAGCAGTGAAATAAATATGCCTGAATTAAGTATGGTCCAGTTTTTTTAATTATAAACTGAGATTTTTTTAATAACAATATTTAAAATATATAATAAAACATATCATTTAAATACCAATACGTGCTCTTATAGCATTTTATTTGTGTATGCATTCATCACATTACTAACCCAAGACTTAGTTGGGCGATGAGAGCATAACAAGTGGCGAATTTTCGTCACTATCCTCGTACATTTAAGCTGCCGAGTTTAATCAATTTCTCACAGAAATATATATGTATATAGGTATATCTGTATAACTGTTTTTTAATATTGTTTCTTCCGTCTCTTTTTTAACGACTTTTAATCGTCATTTTTATACACACATGCACAAGTGTGTACAAACAAATACATTTGTAAGTTTACTACTTTATACACACTCTCGTTTGTTTGCATTTTATGCGAAATTAGATTCCCGCAGCGTTCTCTGTCCAAATGCATACAACAAAATTGAAACAAATTGAGTAAAACGAAATTATTTTAATTGAATTTAAGTTGCAAAAAGGCAAAGAAAGGCCGGAGAATGAAGGAGTTGGTATCGTTGTGAAATGGTGCTATATTATTATATGTATATAAGTGTGTGTATGTATAGGTATGTATGTATATGTATTCAAATATGTAGTAGCAAAAAGTACTTTGAAAGCTTGCAGCACAAAAACTGTGTATCATTAAGGGATCAAGAGGGATTAAATATTGTTTCACTTCTTTAATTTAAGTTGCCATAATCTTATCGACATATCTATCTATTGAGAAACTAATATCAATATAATCGAAAATTTGTTGGTGGGCAGCCTGACTTAAAATCGAATTCAATTTGCTTGATCCCAATATTAAAAAAAAGTATCTTCGTATTTTGTCAATAAATATCGTTACCGTCGTATATCTCCTGTGTTACCAATCACATTGCGTCATCTCATGTAGTGTTAGAAAGGTGATGTTACAAGCTTCAAATACCCAAAAAAAATTAATTCCGGAAAGTTGAAAAAATTACAGCTGTTCAAAAATGAGTGAAAATAATGAAGAAACTCGCTCTAAGTGTTTTGAAATTTTTGTATAAAAAGTGAGGAATGCCACGCAAGCTACCAATGAAATTCCTGAAGTTTACGGAGACGATGCTGTATCAGTTCGTGTAGCACAACAATGGTTCGCTCGCTTCCGTTTTGGTAATTTCAACCTACACTGATGAATGTTTTACATTGATAGAATAATGTCACGAACGGAAAAATGGCAAAAAGTGGTCACTTTGGGCAACCGGTATATATTTCTTAATTACTTATTAATATAAATGTAAGAAAGTAATAAAGGAAATTTGATTAGAAATACGAAAAAACTTTTTCGACTACCCAAAAAAATTAAACAAATACTTTTGCATACTTTTTTGGAATTTTGACTTAGTCACGTAAAGAGAGAAGCGAGTTTGACAAGTTTTTCTATACCTGACTTATTAAGTTAAGTAGTTAAGTTTTTATAATTTTTTTTGGTAAAACCGACTGAACAATGCAGTTTTTGTAAACAAGTTTTTTAACTAATAATGCGTATTTAGGTTAGGTAGAGCAGTATATTCCCAGCCTGCGGCCATAAGTTGTACAGTCTACAGACGGACGGACAGACAGATAGTCACACGAATTTGAACTCGTCTCTTCATCCTGATTCTATATATGTATACATAACTCCATATCTATCACGATTAGTTTTAGGTGATACCTACAACCGTTATGTGAGGAAAACTATTATACTCTGCTGCAACATGTTGCAAGAGTATAACGAGTAATATTATAATTTCACTTATTTTTTGTTAAATTCGTGCTGGCCAGCGTGAAAAAATGCAGAGCAACTTCTGCTGAAAAACATAGCGCTCCCTCCCACTCCCTCACCTCTAGTCGTTCATTTAAAGTGAGGTAATTGAAAGCGTTCTAATTTAATTGCACTTTAAATGAGTTAAATCCACTTAGAATGTGCAGGCAAAGACATAAGTACTAGTATGCACTTGCACACAGCTAAAAGGTAAAGCAACAACAAAAATCCTTTAAAAATAACAAAAATCGTACAACAACAACAGTAAACTTATACAACAACAACAACAACAGTTGCTGCGTGGAATATGTAAAATAAGAGAAAACAAGGCAGGCGCCTGCAGTGAACTGCTGACCGCGCAGTGCAAGCGATCAACAGGACGTATGAGTGACCGCTGACGGGCAACTAAATAAACGAGTGGCAGCAAATAAACTCAGTTGGTTGTCACACGCACACAGAACTATGTGGCTTGTATGGTACTAGACTGCATGTGCGGTCAGTAGATGCTAAATGCACATTTTTACGAATGTATGTGTATGAATATCTGTAATTGACTGTAGGCCTCTATGCCATGCGTTAGAGTGCATAAAGGTTTGCTACGACTTTTTTTAAGTATTATTTGTACTGAAGTGAATTGAAAGCATGCAGAAAAATTCAATGTTTTGACACAAAAACTTTTAAAATAATTTTTAAAATTTGTTTTTAATAAAAAATATTAAATTTTTCCCATACAATTTTTTTTTCAAAAAACCTTAAATTTTTCACACAAAATTTTTTTCAAAAAATTTAAAATTTGTTTCACAAGAAAAAAGTTGTAACGCATTTTAAAAAAAATTTAAATGTACACAGCTATAGCTTAAGTTTTACAAATATTTTTTATTATAAAAATACGATTTTCACTACACATATACACAATCACTTTCGTAATACCTGACTCGACTAACTTTCTCTATGCCTGAGTTATTGCAAAATATTTTTCATCATTGCGTACAAATAAATATGGCGGCGTTACGCTTGAGCTGCCGCGCGAAGACTGCCGTCACAATTGCGATTTAATATATTCTCAAGCGTGGCAAGCCAACATACTAAGGGCTATTTTCCTACAAGTGGGGTGAGGAACTTTAAAAGAAAATACTATAGTAAGCGTGAAAGTTGACTGATTGGCCTACTAGTTATTAGCCACGCTAAGGGCTTAATGGGAGCGAGCAGCTACTTAGTAGGCTCTTTGGCAAGCGCCACAGTGTGGCAAACATATTATAAGTAAAACACAAGCAACGAAAATTTATACACAACTGTGTGCGTTTTTATATGTGTCTGTGTGTACGTGAATGGCCAGGCAAGCAGCCAAAAGCGCCATGTACAAATCGCCATTCAATATGCTTGGCTGTATGTTACTCATACGCTGTGTAGCACCACACTTGCTGTAACAGTTTGAAGCTCTCTATCCAGCCTTTCCACGTGCTCACCAACATTTCGGCGGCTACGTTCACGATGACGACGCTGTTCGTGAAAATTGGCAGTCGACATGAAAATGTGGTAATTTAATGTATAACTCGTATTTATTACCAATGTGTTGCATGGTTGTTATTGTCGCTGTTATAGTGTTATTGTTATTGTTATACTCACTTCTTTTGAGTATGTAGTATAGCTGTGTGTTGCTAAGGTTTACTTGCCTACATACTTCTCGCTTCAACAAAGTATTTTGTTGTGGGCAGCGGTAGCGCGATGAATTGTTACACCAAACACTTGAAGGCGTTTGTTTGTATATACATCTATTTGTATATGTATTTTTGTACGTATGCATTTATATATTGCTTTTGTACTTATTCTACAGCGTATATAAGCGCTTATGTTTTGGAATTTTATTTTGCTTTGCTGTTGTTGCTTTCTGCTTGCTATTGCCTTACTTTCGCTTTGCTGCTGATTTCACTTTCTTTCACGTGGTTCTCTGGGTAGCTTTATAGGCTTGTTGGTTGTGTGTATATGAAAGCAGACAAAAAAGAGGCACGACTTGTCTGTTATTTAATTTTTTTTTTTTTTTTTTTTTTTTTGTTTTGAAAATCAAAACAGCTTGAACATATTAGCTAAATGAGCTTATGCTGGCTAACAGTAAGGAAAGAGTTGCGGTGAAGCACTCGCTATGTGCGGATATTTTCTTCTGTGGGCGTATGAGGGTTAAGTTTTTTTTTTAAATATTATTTGTTGTTTTTTTGGGTTTTATTTTGACCCCTAAAGCTTACTTGAGAGCTTTTTCTAATAAATCTGGAAGATAAATGTTGCAGACGCTGAAGCTGATTCCATAAAATAAAATAAGCTTGATAGTTTTTTTTTAGTTTTTCCAAAATTTTATTTCTCAAAGCATACGATTTTGAACTGAAAATATTAAATATGAGCGGTATTTTCTCCAAGGAGCTCTATATATCAATAAATTCATACAAGAAATAATTTTGGAAGACCTAAGCGTTGTTACTAGATTAAAAAAACCAAAAACAAATTTTGCAATGCCAAAACTAGAATTAAATGCTTTAAATGCGTGTTTTGAAAACTATATTTGCTATTTTATCTAATGATTTGAAAAACTATGTCCTTACTTGTTACTCCAATTTTGAATAAGAAATATTTCATCTATTCTTAATTCTGATTTTGGGACTAAAATTTAAATTTTTTATGGCGACTTTCTGGTTTCTTTTTGAAAAATTACACAAACCTAAATATCCAATTAGTTCATGTGAAGTATTTCAAATATTTCTTAAGGGGTCAGTAGGGTAATCTGGTCTGTTTTTTTTGACATTTTTTTCATAGAAATTTTTATTATACAATAGAATTTGTTCACATATCATGAGGTATATCGTGGAATATATAGTATAAACAAATTTTTTCGGAATTTTTCGATGACACCTGTCGGAGAAATGGCTGGGTGAATGAGATGCATTTTTTCATTGACGGACACGATTTCTCATGTCTGGATCATCTGAAACGCAAAAACCCAATTTATTCTTAAAAATTACAAATTTTTCCCCATGTTTTTTACGTAAACTTTGTCATGACAGTGTCAATAAGTTACAAAAATAGAGGGACGACAGCCAGGCGTTTTGTGAACATTTAAAAAAAAAAATTAGGTTAATCGGTTTGTCCGCCAATTTAAAAAAGTGTGTTTTGAAAAAAACGTGTATAAAAATTGAGGTAGTGAAAAAGCATATAAAGATGGACATACACGCTGAAAAATTTACATACCTCTAATTATTATTTTTAGGTCTCTTTTGAAACCTTCCAATGGTAAAGTCGGTTTCTACGTTAATTCTAAGGGTATAAGGGAACAGAAAATGCAAAAAAAAAAAATGGAAAAAGGAATATCCTACTGTTTCCTTAAATGAGATTGTTGTGCCCAAATCCCATTTTAAAATCCTCTTTCATAACATAATATTTTTTGCTACCAAAAGTTTCTTAACTGTACTAAGTAAAATAATATGAAATTTTTCTCCTGGCTTAAAATTAAGATTAAACTTAATTTGCTGAGTAAAATTGGAATATAAAACGATCTTTGAAATGAAAAAAAATAAGGTAGGGTAAGGTAATTTTTTTAACATCATGCTGTACTTAATAAACTATTACTATTAAAAAACAAGAATGAAAACAAAATAAAAATTTCGAACAAAGAATTTGTCTCAAGTTTTGTATTTTTGACCAAAAGTGTTGGAAAGAGCTTATCGTGACTAAGTTTTATCAAAAGCATAAGTCTGCGAGTGGCGCAAAATCGGTCCAAAGATTATTGAGGAAATGCCTCGTTCTGGAAGGCATTCGACCTCTTCAACTGAAGAAAATAGCAAAGAAGTGCAGGATATGCTGTTTAAAATGTTGGAGAGGTGGCAAGAGTGCCCAACATCTCTCGCGAGTACGTTCGAATGATTTGGGAGAATATTTTGGATATAAAACGCGTCAACAATCAGCGGAATGGAGGGAAAAAAAATGTGCCGAAACCAACATCATGAATTTGCTTTGGAGGGACAGACGGTCAACAAGAAGTTCTAGCTGGCCGTAAGAAGGCATTTGCGTGAGAACATCTGTCCGTCCGCTGCGAGAATTGTGGATGAACAATTCATAAATTTTACACCATGATAATGCACGATCGAATTGAGCCACGATTGTGATCGAATTTAAAACCAAAAGCGTGTTATTTTTTCTTGTTCAGCCCATCGAAGAGATAAAATAAAATTGCTGAAGGAGCCATTTTGTCAATATTTAATCGATTTCCGATCACATGTCATTGTACGTACAATATGTTTAGTATAGATATTTTTTTTTGTTAATTTATACTATATGTAAATATACTATAAAAAAAAAAAAAAAAAAAATAGATTTAGTAGTTTTTTTTTAAAAAAATGCTGTTTTCTTATGCAGTCATACCTTTAACAACATGAAATTTAAAAAAAATTGTCTATAACCTTGATTAAATTAAAGTAAAAAGTTATCTAAAATTTTGTGTTTCTTAGGCAATTTATTTCAAGTTATCTTATTAATCGAAATGTTAAGTGGCGCTGGGGTTGACATATTTTTAAAACCCAAACTTTATATAAAACGTGATAAGTGTTATAAAAAAATATTGTGCTGTTTTCCCTCCTCTTGAAACATGGGCTGCACTGCCTTTTTACGCTGTAAAATCAATTTCAAATCACACCATTAAAATTTTTGCCAATCCAATTGATAGTAGTTTCAAGAGGATTTAATCCACAAGATACATCTATTACGCACAATTGAAATATTCAAGAGAAACGTATCATCACATAACCTGGAATCCGCTGTGTTATGCGTATTTTCACTGTCACTCATTTTATTGTTTGTTTGGATTCACTGTGTACTAATAAAACAAATCTTATACAGAACACGAATTAATTATGGGAAACACTTTAAAAACAAAATACGAAAATAAGAAAAAGAATTTTTGACACACGACACGCTTGATGCACTCACGCCTAGGCACTAATACTATTCTAGGGAGCTGTTAAACGCTACGTGTATTGCCATAGCAGCACATGCGCCAAGCGATACATTACTCTCATTCTCTCTCTCTCTGGCACCCTATCTTTCTCTGTTGCTCTTTTCCTTCCGAGTTGCGTTAATCGTTCGATAAACGCTTAATTAACCTTTTCCGGAGTCGCTTAAGAAGTTTCACTTCAGAAAGGCAAAGAAGCAAACAAAGTTATAAACTGAGAATTCTTTTATTGAAAATAAGGATATGAAATATTTTAAGACACGGTGGATTGCGTTTAATGGAATTTTTTCCCAATCTGATTTGCTCAGAAAGGCTGAACATAATTCGTCCCATATATTATTCACCAATTGCAACATATTTATATGGGGTTGCAAGTTGCTGATGGATAGATGATGGACGTTGCTTATGATCAATCGACGAATTTCAGCAAACAAATTACTGTGATTTCTTAATAAGAATTTTAAGGTCGGTACAGTATTATCCAATGCGATGATCCGCCAATTTTCTTTGATTTCCACGTGTTTCATGAAAGACGCTATATCTGTCGCCCCATCTACCGTTGACGTGATGCGTTCATCATATGAAAAATGCGGTTTCTTGTCAACAGAGCTCGAACCTTTTTTAGAAGAAGCACCCACACTTGCATTAAATGCCGCACTCAACTTTGTTTCCAAAGTTTCCAGTGCTTTCATCTCATTCGAGGCACTCGATTCATGCAATGATTTGACGACGTCCAGTCGTCCTCCAAGACTAAATTGATTCGTTACGTACCATCCGTAACGGTTAAATAATTTGACAACACGTTTCGTACGATTGTACGATGGTAAGTTTTTGTCATCAACGATGGAATAAAGTTTCTCGACGAATGACGGGTCCAAATCTATTTTATTTTCCTCCACATAAAATCCTGTTTTCTTGTTTAATAGTGAGACGACTGCATTTCGTGTTTTAATTGAATTTTTCGACGTGGAACTTTTTTCGTTTGAATGTTCCGCCTTCATTGATATGATGTATGCTGATATTTCATTTATTTCGGAAAATCCGTTTTGTCTGGATGCTGTCGATGTTTTGGTATGAACCGTTTCTATTATGTGCTTTTCGATCACGACGCTTGGCATTGGAGGATCTTCAACTGGCTGATAAGTCTTGTCGAAGATGATTGGCGACAAGATGCCCATTTTGAAGAGACCCGTGTGATCGTCGATGACAAGACCTCTCGAAAATCTTCTCACTAATGCTTGTCGTGGAGTCAGTTTCACTCCTACAAATAATGTATATTGTCTATCATCGTTCAGTAGATCATACGATACATCGATTGCTTCACACAATGGTGTCGTTAGAGGTATAGTGGTGAAAGGCGAGATATCTTTAAGTGGATTCAAAGATCTTACGGAAACAGTATGTGAACTCAAGGAGATATGTTGTGCATTTTCCAAGTAATCGAGAAATTGACCGACAGTTTGATTTTTGAATTCATTGACGTTCAAATAAAGAACCGATTTTATTTGGACATCTTCCAAATCGAAAATCGAGAGTTTGATTGTTTGCGACGTAATGACCGAACAATGCCCAGGAATTGGAATAGTTGGAGGAGTTGGAACAGTCGCCGTGTCTGTAACGAAAAAGAATTTTGAATATGCTTATTTGTATATCAATTTGATTCAATCTATGTGTATATTAATAACGAAACGCGGTACTTTTTTACCATTTCCGCATTGATGAGAAACAATCGAAAATTCGTTTCAATTGTTTCAATAACAAAAAAGTTAACAAATTTATATCGGCGGTGATAATATTATCATTTGAAAAATCAGAATTTGACATAGATTATCTTGTGGAAGAACACATCATGTAAATCAAAGTAAACCTTTAGACATTTCTCTAAGAATTTTTTGTTCTCAAGGTTACTTTTCTGTTTGTTAAGAATAACACACTTGTCTTCACTGGTCAAGAATATTTGTTTTCTTCCAAATAAATTGTCAAACAAAATTTTTAAATGTTATGCAGCATTGACGTCACACATATTTTTCTCCCATTTGATTTTTTTCAAATTTGTATAAAAGCAAACTTGAGAGGTTTTTTTGCTCAAATGTTTAATATTTAATATTCAATTAATTCCGAATTCGTCGTCTTCTTTGTATTTCAAAACTCAATTTAACTTTGATATAATAACGATCTACGGAAACAGTAATCAATATCAAAAACATAAATATGAACACTTACCACCAAAAGAAAACAAAAAAGCCATGAATACAAAGGACAACTTTATGAATGACATTTTTTTATCAAGTTTTTTCTGCACTAATTCTCGAATACAAGTCAAGTCGTTTGACGAAACGATACTGAGCTCCGTTAAGCAAACGTTTAGTTATTTAAACTATTCCGATTTGTGTGATTGTATTTCGATGATTTGCGCAAAAGCATTCAAATGATTTCGAAAAACAACAACGCGATATTCGTAATCAGCCACGCTCTGTGCGACTGTACAATCAGTTCATATGAAAATCGAATTCTGAATAAAAAAATTTACCGCTTTAGAAAGAATCAAAGTCTAACAAAAACAAAGAAAACACTTAGCAAGAACACATTGAAAGAAAAAAATATATTACAAATACATAACTTGGAAAAATTATCAGCAGAAACTCACATCTTGTTTGTCCGTGTATGGCATGGAGAGTATCGCTTTCTGTGTATAAATTTGAGACACGGTGATCATGTTGTCAGTTTCGATTTCAATTTCTAAGAATCAAGTTACACTTAAATCGTTTACAATGAAAATCAACTTTGTGTTACTATCTTCCATGTTATTGATATCTGTTGTTAATTATTCTTGCGCGTCTGTCGTAATTTGTTTCGTAAGAAATGGTTTAAACGTATACAGGACTTTTGACTCCGAAATTGTTACGTAGGCAGCTGCACGTGTAAGCCTGGAACTGACAGATGACGACATTTTTATGGACAGCAACCGTGCCATTGAGCGAAGACAAGAGCAAAGGATGTTAGTGAGTGATAAAGACTGTTGTGAAATTATCAGTCAAAGTGCACAGTTTTCTATAGAAGTTTGCATTGTAAATGATCAATGCAAAACATTTGACTTGAAAAACAACGCAAAGGTCAAGACCGTGCGCGATAAGTTGCTCGCTTCGTTGCCAGAATTTTACCGCGACGAAAAATGTGCAGAGTTTTTTTTTATAAATGGCAAAGGACAAGTGATCCAGAGTTCGGAAGAAATAAGTGTGCCATATCGAAATATTATGACCAAATAAGATGTCACATGGCTTTTGTACAATCATCGAGTGAAAGTGAACATTCTCATGTCATTGATTAGTTTGCGATATTGGATAACGAAACCAAATGCTTGTCCAAATTTAAAAAGTAAACTGAATTTACCCGAGAAGTCATTGTTTCCAAATGCTATCGACGATTTATCACAAAATTGGTTAACTAGAAACAAACGTGCGCAACTCCATCAAGTAACAAGCCGTAACGTGGTGAGTACTCAATTGGTTGCAACGTACGCCCATGAGAAATCATTGTCTATGAAATCTTATGCTTATAAGACTGGAGAATCGGAAATCCCAAGATTATACTATAATATATAAGGCTTTTCACAATTATAGCTAACTTTCTGCCAATTAAATCGGTAAAATAGAAAGTTATTTTAATCAATTTGCGTATTCTCGTTTAACGGCAAAGATAAATTGGATCATTCCAGCACTTCTCTTAGCTCAAAATGACTGATACAGTGATATCCGGTTGATTTTGTACCACAGACGAATAGGTCGGTTATTACACATATTTTGAACATTATATCATAAAAGTTCTTATTTACCACGCTTAGCTTAGCTTTTGTTGTTTTTGACTTTATACGCGCACATTTTGATAGTTTTTCATGCACTTTCTGCTTTCAGAGGCATGTTTAAAACAAATCGAATCAAATGGTCCATGCTTTGCCATTTTTTTTTAAGTTTTATGCACTTTTTGTCAATGAGATTTTGTGTCAGGTTTTGACAGAAAAAAGAGAAATAAACCAGAAAATATAAGCAAAATTGCGTCCAAAAGCAATATCAAAACGTTAGTCGACAAAAAAAAGTAACAATTTGCGAACAAAATCCGTGAAAGGTATAGATTTTTAGTGCGTGCCATGTAAAAAGAGGACAAGTTCGCATGCCAAAAATATTCAAAAATATCACGTTAGCTCAGCGGATAGTGAAAACAAACAGTGTGCGCAGCCCCGTTCATGGTTTCAGTCAGGTCTCAGCACCACCGCCATGACCACCAACTATTCCAAATAACCGCTTCACTCAACAGTTTGTAATATGATTTGAGTTCGGCGAGTCATCGCCTCGAGTGAAAGACACTTCTATTGATCACAAAGCGATGTATATCCGCAATTAAAATGGTTCACAAGTCACCAGGTTGAATGAGGGCTCTTGCACATACAGATTTGTGGCTGTGTGTGAGGTGCACTGAGAAAAAGTGCAGGTGGATTTTACATGTTGTAAGCATATATTATGTTTAATAGTATTAAACAGAGATGATATGATTTGAGTATTTTTCGAGTGAACTTTTTTTTTTTGTTTTTGAATTTGACTAAATTTGACGAAATTTTCCTGAATAACGATAAACATTTTTAATGACTGAAACACTTTCCGATAAATTTTTAGTATTATTCATAGAGTTTTTTAAAGCCTGAGCGCACTGGTTGCACTGCAGTTAAAATACTCTTCACAAATAAAGAATGTGTCATACAAGAACTTGAAGCTTAGCTTCTATGACAGCTATATGGTATAGTGGTCCGATATAGAAATATCTGATTCCTTTAGATATTATAGCATAGCCTTAGAAAATAATCAATGTTTCTTGGGGAGAAAAGGATGGAAATTTCAGAATAATATTTTAAAGATAAAAATGCAAAATTTCAGAGTTTTATCTCAAAATTTAAGAGATTTTTTTATATGTATACAAGTATATATTGACGGATCTGCAGATATTGCCAAATTTACTCATCTTATGGGGTCTTCGATGTTACCTTCTGCGTGTTACAGATTTTCTAGCTTACTTCATATTTTATTTTCAGGTTATAAATATACTTATTTTATAGAACTATGTACCATATGCATAGTCTTCAGCTTTTAATTGATTTTTATAAAGGCAGTCATTTTTTCCCTCGCTAAAATAAACGGAGTTTGGCTTTACGAGATCTTCTGATCTTGAATCAATTAAGAATTCTACAAGTGGTGTGGTATCGATTTATAAAACTTGCATCTTAGTCCATCTATAAGTCCTGAAAGTCGCTACAACTTCGATCAGTACAATGAATGATCATTATGACGTTGGTATCTTTGATGGCCGTTTGCGAAAGCATCGTTGCATCATAAAGTCTTATAATCAAAGAGTGGAAAATGAAGTTTCCTCGCAGACATAGTCGGATAAATGAAAATTTAAGATCAGCAATGTATGAACATACTCTGGAACATACAGAAATTGCTTTCTATATAGCATTAAGTTAAAAGGTTTATTGAAGTAGCTTTACATCCTTACCTAAGATTGTTTAAAAGACGATGTTCTTTTTTTTTTTTTGAAAATATCTATTAATAGAACTATTGCTTATTTTCTTTGCAACTTTTTCAAGGTGGAAAGTGCTTCTTTGCTTGTTTTCCATGCAAAAGTGATCCAAGCACATAATTTATCTATATTTCAGAGAATAATGTTCACATAACTTAAATAAAATCATTGAAGCAAAATATCATTTTCCAAGTGTATCATAATTTTTTTATTCATTATATAAAAAAGTATGTCAGCGATGCGGGAGCTAACGCCAAAGCTGACCAGGAGGAATCATAGAAACATATTGCTGCGGCAGCGATGAGCATTCTAGCCGAAAATTGCAAGACACAAATGGTTAAAGCGATGTCCGTAGACGGTGTATGCTCGGTTTTTCGAATTCGTTTTTCCGCCAGCGCACATTCTGGAAGATTAAATTTCCGATTATCACATTTATTGAAAGTCCAAATTTTCAATTATCACATTATCACATTGCTGAATACATTATGCCGATGAACAATTAAATCAGCCTCAAGAATACTAAAGGAAATTTTGATTTGTTCAAAAAAAAAAAAAAAAAAAAAAAAAATGCGTGAATAAACTATTGAAATTGCATATGACTGCTTGTTTTTTTTTTAAGTCCATTTTTCGCCTTCACAGCGAAAATACATTAGGTTAAATACATCAAGTCAATTTTTTTCCTTCTACTTTATTGTTTGCGTGCAAATTACACAGATTTATGTTTGTGATTTTGTGGCAAGTCTGACTCAAAAGGTAAAATGTGTTGACTTTTTATATGAAAAATGTTATATTTTGCTTTTCACAGATAACAATTCTCTCCATAATAAATGATTCCAACCGATGAATGACGTATTTAAGAGATAAATATTTGCCTTCTAACGCGTATTACAATTCCACTTTATTTTATCTCTGATGTGTCTTCAAAAAGTACTTTGTTTACTGGTGGCGATGTTTCTTCTCAAATCGCATGAATTGTTTCCTTCATCAAATTACAAAAATGGCGTTTCATATATTATGTATGTTATCACAAACCGACAACCCTGTGCAGCATATCGATTCTCTCGTTTCTTTCAATACACTTTTTATCTCACTTTTCCTGAATGAGCATTCTATTTACTCCAACTATTTGCGTATAATCATGTTTTCCAAGACTCACTACAGCAAATCACTTCTCAATATTTCGTATATACCGAGAATATAAACAGAAGAACTGATCTGCGCCATTCCTCTCTGTACGATATCGCGGCATGCGATTAAAAAGACCTGATAAAAATCACGATCAACTATCATATGAACTGCTTTATACTTGATAATACTTATTAATATTGCGGAGGGAATAAAAGATTAAAAAAGGGCTAATGAAAATTCAGAGCGACGCATAACTTTTGTTCAATATTCTTGTCGTGCATTGGGTTGTAGATAATGAAGTACAATTGGCGATATCCCTGTCAAAAGTTAATTTTCATTCAAAAGTCGTCGACCTTTATTCGGTTCTTAGTTGGAACCCTTTTCAAGACCTAATATAATTCAAATAATGAGCACTTAAGCATAATGAACATATACAAAAATTAAATTTATGTAAATATTACTAACAATATAAACGAATAAATGTGTATAAAAATAGATTCATAAATTTTTTCCAATAAATACAATTTTACATTCAAACTTTACACACTTAATGAAACACGAATAAATAAAAAGTAAATAAAAAATAGAATATTTGCATAATAAATGTGTTTGTTGCACTTAGTTTCACTGGGTATGAGGGGGGTATACTTACGCTGACTTCAATATTTTTACAACTTCAAGATATTCACACAATTCTTTATTTTTATTAGACGGTTCACTGTTGTTGCTCTTGCACACCCACACACGCAACCGGCAGGGGATTCCAAATTTGGAACAGAACTTCAAACTAAAATTGGCGGATCAACGGTTGACGAGTTGGCGAGACGTGTGTGTACTGTTAGTCATTCCTAAATGCAACCCTAATTCATATTCATTGTGTCCTTTCACATTGTCATTCATCATTCTTATACTGTGCTTACTCTGTACTTTAAGTCTTCGTGTTCTTCTTTTTCAACAATATCTAACTGTACTATACGGTCGTAAATCAAATTGGGGTCCACCCCCATCGAACCAATCCTTTTTGATCGGTTGGGTGGTGAAAACGATTAGGTGGTGTAGTGTGGTTAGTTAGATGTATGATGTAGTATGGTTGTGTTTTTTGCGTGCTGTGATGCTGTAAGTTGTGTGATGAATGTCGTGTTGTGGGGCGAGATGCCATGAAGTCGCATGAACAAAATAGATGTAAATTGCAATCAAAATATTAACACCTACGTCTAAAGTACAGCGCTAATCATTATGGACAACAGAAATAAAAATGTTTAATTTTCTTCATTGTCTGTCAGCGCAGAGGCTTAGAGTCGCTTTGATAGTTCATAATAATTGTATGCTAGTGCAAAGGCTAAATTGTTTATGAATTGTGCCAACTTTTTCCGTATTATACTTTTTCTACATTTTCTTCAACGTTTTCTTTGAAGTCCAGCCGAAAGAAAAACAATTTTGGTGGCTGTAAAACAACTAAGAATGAGCCAAACATGCCGTTGACAACGCCTTTAAAAATTTGATTGTATACTCTATGAAGACTTTGTCATATAATAAGTAAAGCATATACTAAGGATGATATATGATTACTCAGTGCGTAAGAACAATTTTTTAATTCATTCTTTTTCACAGCTCAGTACTCATTCGGTCATGCAGGCAGGTTAGGTTTCTCTCGATAGCACCTCCCTCTGTATAAATAATAAATGTTTTACAAAAAAGATCAATCGAATTGTTGGTTATGAAAAAAAGACAAAGACAAAGAAGCAAACAAAGTTATAAGCTGAGCAATTCTTTTATTGAAAATAAAGATATGAAATATTTTAAGACAAGTTGAATTGCGTTTAATTGAATTTTTTCAAAATCTGATTCGCTCAGAAAGGCTGAACATATTCGTCCCATATATTATTCACCAGTTGCAACATATTTATATGGGGTTGCAAGTTGCTGATGGATTGATGATGGACGTTGCTTATGATCAATCGTCGAATTTCAGCAAACAAATGACTGTGATTTCTTAATAAGAATTTTAAGATCGGTACAGTATTATCCAATGCGATGATCCGCCAATTTTCTTTGATTCCCACATGTTCCATGAAAGACGCTATGTCTGTTGCCCCATCTACCGTTGACGTGATACGTTCATCAGATGAAAAGTACGATGTCGTGTCAACAGTGCTCGAACCTTTTTTAGAGGAAGCGCCCACACTTGCACTAAATACATTATATGCCGCACCCAACTTTGATTCCAAAGCTTCCAGTTCTTTTGCCTCATTCGAGGCACTCGATCCATGTAATGATTTAACGACGTCCAGTCGTCCTCCAAGAGTAAATTGATTCGTTACGTACCATCCGTAACGGTTCAATAACTTGACAACACGCTTCGTACGATCGAACGATGATAAATTTTTGTCGTCAACGATGGAATAAAGTTTTTCGACGAATGACAGGTCCAAATCTATTTTATTTTCGTCCACATACAATCCTGTTTTCTTGTTTAATAGTGAGACGACTGCATTTCGTGTTTTCATTGAATTTTTCGACGTGAAACTTTTTTCTTTTGAATATTCCGCCTTCACTGATATGATGTATGCTGATATTTCAGCGGAAAATCCATTTTGACTGGATGCTGTCGATTCTTTGGTTTGAACCGTTTCGATAATGTGCTTTTCGATCACGATGCTTGGCGTTGAAGGATCTTCAACTGGCTGATAGGTCTTGTCGAAGATGACTGGCGACAAGATGCCCATTTTGAAGAGACCCGTGTGATTGTCGATGACAACACCTCTCGAAAATCTTCTGACTAATGCTTGTCGTGGAGTCAGTTCCACTCCAACAAATAATGTGTATAGTCGATCAGCGTTCGATACATCATACGACACATCGATTGCTTGACACAATGGTGTCGTTAGAGGTATTGTGGTGAAAGGTGAAACATCTTTCGGTGGATTCAAAGATCTTACGGATGCAGTATGTGAACTCAAGGAGATATGTTGTACATTTTCCAAGTAATCGAGAAATTGACCGACAGTTTGATTTTTGAATTCATTGACGTTCAAATAAAGAGCCGATTTTATTTGGACATCTTCCAAATCGAAAATCGAGAGTTTGATTGTTTGCGACGTAATGACCGAACAATGCCCAGGAATTGGAATAGTCGAAGAAGTTGGAACAGTCGCCGTGCCTGTAACGAAAAGGAATTTTTAATATATCTATGTGTATATCAATTTGATTCACTCTATGTGTATATAAATAACGAAACGTGGTCTTTTTTCAACATTTCCGCATTAATGAGAAACAATCGAAAATTCGTTGATAGTATTATCATTTGACAAATTAGAATCCGTATTTGACATAGATTATCTTGTTGAAGAACATTTCTTGTAAATCAGAGTACACTTATAGACATTTTTCTAAAAAATTTTTGTTCTCAAGGTTACTTTTCTGTTTGTTAAGAATAACATACTTGTCTTCGCTGGTCAAAAAGGTTTGTTTTCTTCCAAATAAATTGTCAAAAAAAATGTTTAAATTTTATGCAGCATTGACGTCAGAGATATTTTTCACACTTTTAATCTTTTTCAAGTTTGTATAAAAGGAAATTTGAGAGATTTTGTAGCACAAAGGTTTAAGATTTAATATTCAATTAATTCTGAATTCGTGGTCTTCTTTGTATTTCAAAACACAATTTTACTTTGATAACATAACCATCTACGAAAACAGTAATCAGTATCAGTAACATAAATATGAACACTTACCACCAAAAGAAAACAAAAAAGCCATGAATACAAAAGACAACTTTATGAACGACATTTTTTTATCAAGTATTTGCCTGCACTAACTCTCGAATACAAGTCAAGTCGTTTGACGAAACGATACTGAGCTCCGCTAAGCAAACGTTTGGTTATTTAAACTATTCCGATTTGTGTGATTGTATTTAGATGATTTGTGCAAAAGCATTCAAGTGATTTCGAAAAACAACAACGCGATATTCTTAATCATCCACGCTCTGTTCGAGTGTACAATCAGTTCATAGGAAAATAGAATTCTGAATAAAAAACTTAACGCTTTAAAAAGAATCAAGGTCTTAGAAAAACAGAGAAAACACTTAGCAAGAACACATTAAAAGAAAAAAATATATTACAAATACATAACTTGGAAAAATTATCAGCAGAAACTCACATCCGTGTATAGCAAGGAAAGTATCGCTTTCTGGTTATAAATTGGAGACACGGTGATCATGTTGCCAGTTTCGATTTAAAATTCTATCAATCAAGTTACACTTGAATCGTTTACAATGAATATCAACTTTGCGTTACTCTCTCTCACGTTATTGACATTTGTTGTCAATTATTCTTGTGCGTCTGTCGTAATTTGTTTCGTAAAAAATGGCTTAATTGTATACAGGACTTTCGACTCCGAAATTGTTACGTATGCAGCTGCACGTGTAAGTCTGAAACTGACAGAGGACGACATTTTTATGGACGGCAACCGTGCCATTGAGCGAAGACAAGAGCAAAGGATGTTAGTGAGTGTTAAAGAGTGTAATGGAATTATCAGTCAAAGTGCAAAGTCTTCCGTAGAAGTTTGCATTGTAAATGATCAATGCAAAACATTTTACTTGGAAAACAACGCAAACGTCAAGACCGTGCGCGATAAGTTGCTCGCTTCGTTGCCAGATTATTACCGCAACGAAAAATGTGCCTACATTGTTTTTCTAAATGCCAAAGGGCAAGTGATCCAGAGTGCAGACGAAATAGAGGTGCCATATCGAAGTATTCTGAAAAACGGTAGAGTCGAAGCATATAATAAATTCATCGAAAATACGACCAAATTAGATATCACATGGCTTTTGTACAGTCATCGAGTGAAAGTGAACATGCTCATGTCATTGAGTAGTTTGCGATATTGGATAACGAAACCAAATGCTTGTCCTAATTTAAAAAGTAAACTGAATTTACCCGACAAGGCATTGTTTCCAAATGCTATCGACGATTTAGCAGAAAATTGGTTAATTAGAGACAAACGCGCGCAACTCGATCGAGTACCAAGCCGAAACGTGTGGAGCACTCAATTGGTTGCACCGTACGCCCATGAGAAATCATTGTCTATAGAATCTTATGCTTATAAGACTGAAAAATCGGAAATCCCAAGATTATACTACGTTGACGTGAACGAAAGAGATAAAGTTGCTTTTACCGGATCGCGAACTGATGAATTTGAAGATAATCAGTTAACACTCAAAATATTATCTCGGTCGCCAAAAGACAAGATACTTTTACCTTTAAAAGATGTCCGATCAACAAATAATCGAGCTGTTTCCTGGACTAACGTCGTCATAGCAACAAATAATACCGCTGTTACTTTGCTCGTCACATGGAACAATCATCGAGACGGTTATGCATACTATTGCGAGTTATTCGATTTCCGTGCAAACCATGAAAAACATTATTTATATGGCCATGTAGCTACAGATGGGGTCTGCGTATTCAAATATATTGATGATAACAATATTCATTATGATCTGTTGTTCAACAGAGAAGAACTCATAGAAAATTGGCAAGATCTCTCGAAATTCCGTTACGAACTAGGTGTGTCTGTGTATCCTATGCGTCCTGGTAAATGGAGCTGTCATAAACTTAGAAAGAGAGAAACACATTCTATTGCCAATACTGACATATTTCAAGATCAGATAACAATGGGCGGAGGAGGGAAAGGTCATAATACGGGCCATCAATTTGTGCAAGTGTGCCCGTCAAACGATGAAGAATACAAAAAAGAGAATAAACGATCATTGTATTTCAACGTTTTTATTTTTAAATCACAAGAGATTGCTGAAAAAATTATTGAAGATGTTGCCACATTTTGAAAAATATTTTTTATATTATGTACTTTGTGCACTAAATATATATATTTTTATTTTTATTGAAAAGAGCTAATAACACAATCTAACTATATCGTAATAACGCTAATAGGCACTGTGTAATTTCTTTTTAATATATGTATTCATTTACGCAACTACTTTTTGTGATTGTCAGACCCACTCCAAAATGATTCATAAAACGTTATTTATAAATATGTATTGGACATTTTTTCCATTGACAATAAATGATAATATTGAGAATAATAATAATGATTTCAATGACTTATTTCTTTCCGACTTATTAAACATCCATCAATATGAATCCTGTAACAATTTCATTGCAAGTTGTTTTGATGTTTTGTGGATTAACATTATGTATAGTCGCTTTTTCGACTATTTAAATGGTAAGTCAACGTGATAAAGCACCTCCGACAAGCAGGACGAGAGAACAGATTTAACTATCTCATGCCTGTGTTCAGTACTGCGGAATGATAACAAGTCATAATTATCGTACATGTGAATTGTGTTCTTTTTTTAAAATTGTCTTTTATTCTCTTATACCGCTTTACTCAATAATTATCAGCCTTTTACAATATATACAAAAATAAGGATATTCATTAGATATGCACGGTGAGCAATAGAAGTTGACAATCTGAATAACTTAATGGTAATATAATAACTGTAAAATGTAGCAGTAGTCGAAACGGAAAATAAAAAGAGAGAGAGAGATTTATTGGCTCATTGATTATGTATTTATTGCAATATTGGATCACAGATCCATTATGAAGTATTACAGTAGTATATTTTACAAAAATAAGTATATCGCACATTGATATAAAATGTCACATGATAGTGACAGTTTTCAAGACTTAAAAATAAAGTCTAATAGCAGAAACAGTGGAGAACGTAGAAGCGTGGCACGTGTCAGCTGATACGACCTATCTTATGGGTGCGCAATGTAAGTGAACAGTGAAAATCGCTACTCTTTGACGTGACCGGAAACGTATCAGCTGATTGCTATCTCATAACGCATGGCTGCCAATATCGATATACTGTAGTAATTATCAACTCTTATAGTTCAATCTGTTCAATATGTTTTAGTATGTTTGAAATTTTCTTAAAATAACTCAGAATCAGAGTCGAATTCTATTATTTATAAATATATAAACTATTTTTAATAGTTTGTTTTCAGTTTTGATATTTTATATTGTAAAAAATTGTAATTGGAAACATACATGTGGTCAAAATTATATATGCGTATTCTGCAATGGCAACATTGTTCAAATGAAAAAAAAACAAAGATGGCTGATTTCTACGTTTTTGACACTTTCTCCGCTGTTTCTGCTATTTGCTCGACAAGGAAGGAAAGGGAAGGAAGGAAGTAGCGTTTTTGAATGTTTCTGCTATAAACCTAAAACTTGTAACTGAAGAGAGAGAGAGAGAAAGAGAGAGAGAGGGTTTATTCCGCATATAAAATCGTTAAGGTAGATTTCCGATAAAAATCGATTTGCTCTTAAGTCAATTATTGAAAAATATTGAAAACATTTAAAAGATTACTAAAAAGTCCAAAAAAATCTTGAAAAATGAAATTACACTCGTACATGAAGCTTTGAGAAAAAAAAAATTTGGGGCACAAAATATTAGAAAATTATATTATTTCTCTGATGGAGCAGAATCTAAGTACAAGAACAAATTCAATTTAGCAGAATTGTTGACATGTCATGGGAAGGGGGCTTGTGATGGAATCGGGGGGTGCGTAAAAAGGCATGCACATCCAGCAAGTTTGCAGAGAAGGAACGCAACTCCAAAAAACGGATAAATTGCAAATGGGCATCGAATTTCTTTATGAAAATATTTTTATTGTACTAATGCTTAATAAAAAACTCTAAACCTTGGTGACTCTAATTTTTATAAAAACTTTATAAAAACAGTTTTTTTTGGAAAACTGTATTGAAATGAAATATCTTTAAAAAGTCAATGAAATCAAATTTAATTTAATTCAGTTAACGTGGCGACACATTACGGCATGTCAAACCAATCAACAATGATCAACTAGAGAACTTAAAGCACAGAGAAGGTGCAAATTGAATTCTGTATGATGTTCGATTTGACGGCTAACAGAGCTTATAGAATTGTGGTAAGAATTTCACCATTCTCGCTGCTATTTAGCAGAAATGAGCCCGTTCAATGGCAGAAATATATTTAAAACGACTGAATTCATGGCTAACTCGGTCGAGGTGAGGGAGTTTCACCACTGCCAATTCGGCAGGAGAAAACTTAACAGTTGCGCATGAACAGAGCTTAACATTGAATAAAAATTCTGCTCGGAACTATTATACAAGTATATGTTGCTGTTACAGAGGTATGTTAGCTCTTTTGCTTATATTTTTATACGTTTATGTGCAAACATGTAAATTCATATGAATTTTTTTTTGTGCATATTTATAAATACAGGTGCAATTGAATACATTTGAATTACTTAACTTTTTCAAAGCAATATTCGTTATTAATGTGAAAATGAGGCCTATTTTTATACCCTGAACAGGGTATATTAAGTTTGTCACGATGTTTGTAACACCCAGAAGGAATCGTCGGAGACCCTATAAAGTATATATATAAATGATCAGTATGTTGAGCTGAGTCGATTTAGCCATGTCCGTCTGTCTGTCCGTCTGTCTGTCCGTCTGTCCGTCTGTCTGTATATATACGAACTAGTCTCTCAGTTTTTACGATATCATTTTGAAATTTTGCAAACGTCATTTTCTCTTCAAGAAGCGGCTCATTTGTCGGAACGGCCGATATCGGACCACAATATCATATAGCTGCCATATAAACTGAACGATCGGAATCAAGTTCTCATATGGAAAACTTTCGCATTTGACAACGTATCTTCACCAAATTTGGTATAAATTATTTTCTAAGGCAACAATGTAATCTCCGAAGAAATTGTTCAGATGGGTTGACTATAGCATATAGCTGCCATACAAACTGAACGATCGGAATCAAGTTCTTATACAGAAAACTTTCACATTTGACAATGTATCTTTACCAAATTTGGTATAAATTATTTTCTAAGGCAACAATGTAATCTCCGAAGAAATTGTTCAGAACGGGTTACTATAGCATATAGCTTCCATACAAACTGGACACATAGTTACTAACAGAAATGCACCTGTGAAGGGTATTTAGCTTCGGTGCAACCGAAGTTAACGTTTTTTCTTGTTTCATTATTTCTTGTATTTGTTGTATTCATGTTTGTGTGTATACTTCATTATATATGTACATATGTATATAACAAACTATCATAATATATTTACAAAATTAAATATATTACAATAGTGATATGTGTACATAAATCGTATATTTTATCGTTCAAAACTTATATTCACATATTTCATGACCATATGTGTTCGTGTTCGCTTTCGCGAATTCAAATCATATTATCACTTATCAATAATAACATGTGCGCGCTGCTCATTTGTAAATATGCTTGCACGACAATTGCACACAAATAATGCATACACAAACTTACATACACATGTAGATATGTCACCCGCAAAAATTACAAACATTGTTCTACAAAAACAACAATTGTCTCAAATAGCATCAGCCAGAGAACTTAAAGCATAGAGAAGGTGCAGGTTCGACAGCGAACATTTGTTAGATTTGTAGTAAGAAATGCACCTCACAAACAGAGAACATGAAGGGAAATAAATATATGTATGTATGCATGGTCTTCATGATACTCCCAACAACAGCATTGTGATATTTTCATGCTTTCGACTAGCGAATCGCAATGCATGCAAATATGTATGCGTTTGCGTTTTGCCGTCGGCATTTCCATATTGGCATGTAAAAATAATCATAATATGAGTATAATTTTGCATGAATGTATGTATAGAAATATTTACAGTCAATTTGGACTTGCATATTTAATCATTTTATTTGATTTTTACATAATATACTATACTAATAAATATTTTTATACTATATTTCTTAGTAATAGAATCAGAATTTATAACAACAATATATATGTAAATACATCGTCTATCATATTAATCTTATTATCTGCTAATATGAATAAACATATGTATAAGTATGTGCGCGTTCATGCAAATTCATACAAATCGTGATTTGATCAGTTATCAATTTATTACGTGTGCGCGCATTAATCTGCATGTTCCTATGCATTCATTTATACTTATATGTACATATATTTGTATACATTGCCGAGAAAATAATGCACAAGCATACAAAAATACATATGCGTACACTTGTGAATACGTCACCAACTAAAAATTGAAACGTTGTTCTACAAAAACAACAATTGTGTAAAATATCAAAAGCATCACAAGTCAATATGGCGAAGCCCAAATGTAGTAATTTTTACAACAAAAACGATTTCATTCATAAACGCAGGCGCATATTCCACAAGCGATCTCGCTTCATTCACAAAAACAGACGCCGTAACATCTCCCCTAGCATAGCCTACAAGCGTCTTTTCGCGACGATCGCAAAAGCTAACAAGTAAGGAAGGGCTAAGTTCGGGTGTCACCGAACATTTTATACTCTCGTATGATAAAGTGATAATCGAGATTTCATTATCCGTCATTTACATATTTTTTTATTTTGCTGTAAAATTAATTAGATTAGACCAATTGGTGTACTTTAAGTATTGAATTGTATTTTCATTTATTTTAACTGTATTGAGGACTATGTAAAAAAAACAAAAAAGTTAAAAAATATAATGTATTTTATATTCTTATATTTTAAAGATATCTTAGGAAGTACGCAATATATTCGGCGTAAAGCAAAAAGTAAAGGCAGAAATCGTGTTGTTACATATGTATAGTTTTGGTCCGTTATCTTCACTGGTGTTGAACTCATATGCTATAACGTGAACGAATCAGATGGACTTCAAAATTGTGGTATGTGGGAAGTAGGCGTGGTTGTGAATATATTTCGCCCAATTTCGAACCATAGATGCTACGGAAATGGTTCGAAACGAATTTCGCTGAATTTGGTCGAGTAGTTTCTGAGATATGGTTTTAGACCCATAAGTGGCGGAGACACGCCCATTTTAAATTTGAATGTAATTCCTCTTTGTCATTTTTGCCATCAAATTTAAGGTTTCTTGTGTTTTTCCTTACTAAATTAAAGCATTTTTAGTAGATTTTAACATAACATTTGTATGGCAGGTGGGCGTGGTTATAATCCGATTTCCTCAGTTTTAAGATAGTACCTTCAAGAAATTACTTCTGAAAGTTTCGTTAATATAGCTTTAGTAGTTTACGAGATATTTGCAAAAAACTTAGTAGGGGGCGGGACCATGCCCACTTTTCCAAAGTGCGATCCTTTGTACCAAATTTTACATTCATATCTTTATTTATGGCTTAGTTGTAGCTCTTTTCGGTTATCGCCATTTTGTGGGCGTGTTAGTGCTCCGATTTCGCCCATTTTCGAACTTAACCTTCGTATGGTGCCACCAAATACGTGCACTAAGTTACGTCAAGATATCGCAATTTTTCTCAAGTTACAGCTTGCACGGACGGACGGACAGACGGACGGACGGACAGACAGACATCCGTATTTCAACTCTACTCATCACCCTGATCACTTTGGTATATATAACCCTATATCTGACTCTTTTAGTTTTAGGACTTACAAACAACCGTATGTGAACAAAACTAGAATACTCTCCTTAGAACTTTGTTGCGAGAGTATAAAAACCATAAATTGAACATCTTTCTGGAGTTTGTTCTTAGAAAGAAGTGAGAAAAGTGGCAGCATACCTGTTGTCGATTTATCATATTTGTCAATTCTAAAATATTTTTCCGTGGCTCGCAAAAATCTCCGTCGATATGTATGCAAGCTAATACGTATACATTCATACATATTTACACTACATAGTTTGTTAGGGAAGCTTTCCGAGCAGCAAGGGAAGCAGTGACAATCGGCGGCCATTCGTTTATTTTTTTCGCCACAGCTTGCATTTTCTACCAGCAACACAATGTTGTGACGCTTTGTTGTCGCGTCAGTGCTTCGACACATTGACTCTTTGACAACACGTGAGTTTCGGTGATTGGTTGTCCGTGACAACGGAGATGCGAAAGATGTGTGCGACACTTGTTATTATGAATGTATGTGGTTCGCATTTGCTTTCGTAAACATATAGAGAAATGTGCCAAAGAAATAATATACATATGTATGTATATGCTATAGAAATTTCATTGGTTCAAATATAGAAAAGATAACGAAATAATGCGAATATGCATATTTCATGAAGGTCATCAATTTTCTTTGAAGAAATGAAGTTCATTTGGCACATCTTCACTTTGTAATAGTCGAAATAAATATAATTTATTTGAAATATTAATTTATTTAAAATTGAAAAATAAAATTAAACAGAAATAAAATTAAAATTATTTTTACCCAATTTTTTCCGATTTTGTAAAAAAATTTTTTTTATCATTTTTCGGAAAACAATGGTTCATATAATACAAAATAATCATGCATATGTGACTCAGAGAATGCTTTTTTACATTTTCTGTGTGATTTTGTATATTTTTCTTCAAAGCATTTCTCTTCATCGCATGAATTCAGTCGTTTTACATATATTTCTGTCATTGATAAAATTCCAGCAGCTCTGTTAGCCGTCAAATCGAACCTCATACAGAATTCAATTTGCACCTTCTCTGTGCTTTAAGTTCTCCAGTTGATCATTGTTGATCGGTTTGACATGCCGTAATGTGTCGCCACGTTAACTGAATTAAATTAAATTTGATTTCATTGACTTTCTAAAGAAGTTTCATTTCAATACAGTTTTCCAAAAAAACTGTTTTTATAAAGTTTTTATAAAAATTAGAGTCACTAAGGTTTAGAATTTTTTATTTAGCATTAGGACAATAAAAATATTTTCTTAAAGAAATTCGATGCCCACTTGCAATTTATCCATTTTATGGAGTTGCGTTCCTTCTCTGCAAACTTGCTGGATGTGCATGCCTTTTTACGCCCCCGATTCCATCACAAGCCCACTTCCCATGAAATGTCAACAATTCTGCTAAACTGAATCTGTTTTGTATTTAGATTCTGCTCCATCAGATAAATAATATAATTTTCCAATATTTTGTGCCCCAAATTTGCTTTTTCTCAAAGCTTCATGTCCGCGTGTAATTAGTTAGTTTTTCAAGGTTTTTTGGACCTTTTAGTAATTTTTTTTCAATATCTTTCAGTAATTGACTTAAGAAGGAATCGATTGTTATCGCAAACCTAACTTAACGACACATTTTTTGTATGCGGAATAAACTCTCTCTCTCTTAAGTTACAAGTTTTAGGTTTATACTTTATTTTTAAGTCTTGAAAACTGTCACTTTCATGCGACATTCTCTATTCAAAGTGTGATATACTTATTTTTGTAAAATATAGTACTGTAATACTTAATAATGGATCTGTGATCCAATATTGCAATAAATACATAATCAATCAATCAATTTCCCTCTCTCTCTTTATATTATCCGTTTCGACTACCGCTACATTTTACAGTTAGTAGGTTACCATTAAATTATTCAGATTGTCAACTTCTATTATTCACTAACATTTCTAATGAATAACCTTATTTCTGTATATATTACAAAAGGTTTATAATTATTGAGTAAAGCGGTACAAGAGAATACAAGACAATTAAAAAAAAGAACACAATTCACATGTACGATAATTATGACTTGTTATCATTCCGCAGTATTGAACTCAGGCATGAGATAGTTACATCTGTTCTCTCGTCTTGCTTGTCGGAGGTACTTTATCACGTTGACTTACCATTTAAATAGTCTAAATGACGACGATATGGTCTAATGTTAATCCCCAAAACATCAAGAGATAACTTGCAACGAAATTGTTACAGGATTAATTTTTATGGATGTTTAATGAGTCGGACAGAAATAAGTCATTGAAATCATTATTATTATTCTCATTATTATCATTTATTGTCAACGGAGAAAATATCCAATACATATTTATATATAATGTGTTGTGAACCATTTTGGAATGGGTCTGACAATCGCAAAAACTAGTAACGCAAAGAAAACAGCTGTGAAATGAATAAATATATTAAAAAGAAATTACACAGTGCCTATATGTGTTATTATGGCAGATTTGGATTGTTTTGTTAGCTCTTTTGAAGAAAAATAAAAACATAAATATTTAGCGCGCAAAGTATATAATATTAAAAATAATCTTTACTATCAAATAAATTAACAACATAATTTGCCATAATCATGTGTGCAAGTTTGAAAATACGAAATTCAATCGAACTGCAAACTTTACAAACTTTTTTTCTATGCAGAACGGTTGACAAAAATCGTTAAGATATTTTATAAAACTTGCAAACTGAGCGGATCGCTGAAAAATTCTTTCAAGTTTTTGTTTTTAGTCTCTGATAAAAATATCTTCAAAATTTGCATGTTGTTCATGATAAGTTTTAATTTTCAATGTAAAAATAGCAATAAATGACATTTATGGAGGAAAGTATTCGATATATTTTTCAAAGTGTGGCAACATCTTCAATAATTTTTTCAGCAATCTCTGGTGATTTAAAAATAAAAACGTTGAAATACAATGATCGCTTATTCTCTTTTTTGTATTTTTCATCGAATGTCCAGCAAACTCTCTCAAATTTATCGCCCGTATCATTACCTTTCCCTCCTCCGCCCATTTTTATTTGATAGTGATGTATGTCAGTATTGGCAATAGATTGTGTTTCTCTCTTTCCACGCTTCCAACAGGCCCATGTACCAGGACGAACAGGATACATAGACACACCTAGTTCGTATCGGAATTTCGAGAGATCTTGCCCATTTTCAATGAGTTCTTCTTTGTTGAACACCAAATCGTAAAAAGTATTGTTATCATAAATATGTCTGAATTCGCAGACTCCATCTTCAGCTGCCTGCTGAAATAAATAATGCCTTTCATTGTTTGCACGGAAATCGAATAACTCGCAATCGTATGCATAACCGGGTTGATGATTGTTCCAAGTGGCGGTCAAAGTAACAGCAGTATTATTTGTAGCTACGACGACGTTAGTCCAGGATACAGCTCGATTATTTGTTGATCGGACATCTTTTAACGGTAAAAGCATCTTGTCTTTTGGTGACCGAGATGATATTTTGAGCGTTAACTGATTATCCTGAAATTCATCAGTTCGCGATCCGGTAAAAGCTACTTTATCTTTTTCGTTCACGTCAACGTAGTATAATCTTGGGATTTCCGATTTTTCAGTCTTATAAGCATAAGATTCTATAGACAAGTCTTCCTCATGGGCGTACGGTGCAACCAATTGAGTGCTCACCACGTTTCGGCTTGGTACTCGATCGAGTTGCGCGCGTTTGTCTCTAATTAACCAATTTTCTGCAAAATCGTCGATAGCATTTGGAAACAATGCCTTGTCGGGTAAATTCAGTTTACTTTTTAAATTTGGACAAGCATTTGGTTTCGTTATCCAATATCGCAAACTACTCAATGACATGAGCATGTTCACTTTCACTCGATGACTGTACAAAAGCCATGTGATATCTAATTTGGTCGTATTTTCGATGATTTTATTATATGCTTCGACTCTACCGTTTTTCACAATACTTCGATATGGCACCTCTATTTCGTCTTCAATCTGGATTACTTGCCCTTTGTTATTTAGAAAAACAATGTAGGCACATTTTTCGTTGCGGTAATAATCTGGCAACGAAGCGAGTAACTTATCGCGCACGGTCTTGACGTTTGCGTTGTTTTCCAAGTCAAATGTTTTGCATTGATCATTTACAATGCAAACTTCTACGGAAGACTTTACACTTTGACTGATAATTTCATTACACTCTTTATCACTCACTAACATCCTTTTTTCTTGACTGCGCCCTATGGCACGGTTGCCGTCTACAAACATGTCGTCCTCTGTCAGTTCCAGACTTACACGTGCAGCTGCATACGTAACAATTTCGGATTCAAAAGTCTTGTTTACGTTTAAACCATTTCTTACGAAACAAATTACGACAGACGCGCAAGAATAATTGACAACAAATGTGAGAGATAGTAACGCCAAATTGATTTTCATGGTAAACGATTTAAGTGTAACTTGACTGATAGAATTTTAAATCGAAACTGACAACATGATCACCGTGTCTCAAATTTATACACAGAAAGCGATACTCTCCATGCTATACACGGACAACCAAGATGTGAGTTTCTGCTGATAATTTTTCCAAGTTATGTATTTGTAATATATTTTTTTCTTTTAATGTGTTCTTGCTAAGTGTTTTCTCTGTTTTTGTAAGACTTTGATTCCTTTTAAAGCGTTAAATTTTTTATTCAGAATTCTATTTTCCTATGAACTGATTGTACACTCCCACAGAGCGACTGATTACGAATATCGCGTTGTTGTTTTTCGAAATCATTTGAATGCTTTTGCACAAATCATCTGAATACAATCACACAAATCGGAATAGTTTAAATAACCAAACGTTTGCTTAACGGAGCTCAGTATCGTTTCGTCAAACGACTTGACTTGTATTCGAGAGTTAGTGCAGGCAAAAACTTGATACAAAAATGTCGTTCATAAAGTTGTCCTTTGTATTAATGTTTTTTTTTTTCTTTTGGTGGTAAGTGTTTATATTTATGTTATTGATATTGATTACTGTTTCCGTAGATGGTTATTATATCAAAGTAAAATTGAGTTTTGAAATACAAAGAAGACCACGAATTCGGAATTAACTGAATATTGAATATTAAATCCTTGTGCTACAAAACCGCTCAAGTTTGCTTTTATACAAACTTGAAAAAATTAAATGGGTGAAAAGTATGTTTGACGTCAATGCTGCATAAAATTTAAAAATGTTGTTTGACAATTTATTTGGAAGAAAACAAACCTTTTTGACCAGCGAAGACAAGTGTGTTATTCTTAACAAACAGAAAAGTAACCTTAAGAACAAAAAATTCTTAGAAAAATGTCTGAAAGTGTACTCTGATTAAAAGAAATGTTCTTCCACAAGATAATCTATGTCAAATAAGGTTTCTGATTTTTCAAATGATAATATTATCAACGTCGATATAAATTTGTTAACTTTTTTGTTATTGAAACAATTGAAACGAGTTTTCGATTGTTTCTCATTAATGCGGAAATGTTGAAAAAAGACCACGTTTCGTTATTGATATATGTACACATAGATATATTCAAAATTCTTTTTCGTTACAGATACGGCGACAGTTCCAACTCCTCCAACTATTCCAATTTCTGGGCATTGTTCGGTCATTACGTCGCATACAATCAAACTCTCGATTTTCGCTTTGGAAGATGTCCAACTAAAATCGGCTCTTCATTTGAACGTCAGTGATTTCGAAAATCAAACTGTCGATCAATTGCTCATTTACTTGGAAAATAAACTACGCATGTCCTTGAGTTCACAAACTGCATCCGTAAGATTTTTGAATCCACCCAAAGATGTCTCGCCTTTCACCACAATACCTCTAACGACACCATTGTGTCAATCAATCGATGTATACATATTATTTGTAGGAGTGAAACTGACTCCACAACAAGCATTAGTTAGAAGATTTTCGAGAGGTCTTGTTTTCGACAATCACACGGGTCTCTTCAAGATGGGCATCTTTTCGCCAGTCATCTTCGACAAGACCTATCAGACAGCTGAAGATCCTCCATCTATCTATCTTATCTAAACGGTTCATACCAAAGAACCTACAGCATTCAGTCAAAATGGATTTTCCGCTGAAATATCAGCATACATCATATCAGTGAAGGCGGAATATTCAAAAGAAAAAAGTTCCACGTCGAAAAATTCAATGAAAACACGGAATGCAGTCGTCTCACTATTAAACAAGAAAACAGGATTGTATGTGGACGAAAATAAAATAGATGTGGACCCGTCATTCGTCGAGAAACTTTATTCCATCGTTGACGACAAAAGTTCATCATCGTTCGATCGTACGAAGCGTGTTGTCAAATTATTGAACCGTTACGGATGGTACGTAACGAATCAATTTACTCTTGGAGGACGACTGGACGTCGTTAAATCATTACATGAGTCGAGTGCCTCGAATGAGATGAAAGTACTGGAAGCTTTGGAATCAAAGTTGGGTGCGGCATATAGTGTATTTAGTGCAAGTGTGGGCGCTTCTTCTAAAAAAGGGTCGAGCACTGTTGACACGACATCGCATTTTTCATCTGATGAACGTATCACGTCAACGGTATATGGGGCAACAGACATAACGTCTTTCATGGAACAGGTGGAAATGAAAGAAAATTGGCGAATCATCGCATTGGATAATGTTGTACCGACCTGCAAATTCTTATTAAGAAATCACAGTAATTTGTTTGCTGAAATTCAACGATTCATCATAAGCAACGTTCATCATCAATCCATCAGCAATTTGCAACCCCATATAAATATGTTGCAACTGGTGAATAATATATGGGACGAATATGTTCAACCTTTCTGAGCGAATCAGGTTGAGAAAAAATTCAATTAAACGCAATCCAACTTGTCTTAAAATATTTCATATCTTTATTTTCAATAAAAGAATTGCTCAGCTTATAATTTTGTTTGCTTCTTTGTCTTTGTATTTTTTTTCATAACCAACAATTCGATTGATCTTCTTTGTAAAACATTTATTATATATACAGAGGGAGGTGCTATCGACAGAAACCTACCCTGCCTGCATGACCGAATGAGTACTGAGCTGTGAAAAAGAATGAATTAAAAAATTGTTCTTACGCACTGAGTAATCATATATCATCCTTAGTATATGCTTTACTTATTATATGACAAAGTCTTCATAGAGTATACAATCAAATTTTTAAAGGCGTTGTCGACGGCATGTTTGGCTCATTCTTAGTTGTTGCACAGCCACCAAAATTGTTTTTCTTTCGGCTGGACTTCAAAGAAAACGTTAAAGAAAATGTAGAAAAAGTATAATACGGAAAAAAGTTGGCACAATTCATAAACAATTTAGTCTTTGCACTAGCATACAATTATTATGAACTATCAAAGCGACTCTAAGCCTCTGCGGTGACAGATAATGAAGAAAATTTAACATTTTTATTTCTGTTGTCCATAATGATTGGCACTGTACTTTAGACGTAGGTGTTAATATTTTGATTGCAATTTACATCTATTTTGCTCATACGACTTCATGGCATCTCGCCCCTCAACACAACATTCATCACACAACTTACAGCATCACAGCACGCAACAAACACAACCATACCACATCATACATCTAACTAACCACACTACACCACATAATCGTTTTCACCACCCAACCGATCAAAAAGGATTGGTTCGATGGGAGTGGACCCTAATTTGATTTACGACCGTATAGTACACACACGTCTCTCCAACTCGTCAACCGTTTATCCGCCAATTTTAGTTTGAAGTTCTGTTCCAAATTTGGAATCCCCTGCCGGTCGCGTGTGTGGGTGTGCAAGAGCGGCAACAGTGAACAGTCTAATAAAAATAAAGAATTGTGCGAATATCTTGAAGTTGTAAAGATATTGATGTTTGGACGGAAAGGAAAATATAAAAATTGCAACATTTTTTATTTTCTAAAATTTTTGAAATCCTTATTTTAACTAAAACCACAAAGGGATACATAATTAAAAGTCAGCGTAAGTTTACCCCCACATACCCAGTGAAACTAAATTCAACAAACACATTTATTATGCAAATATTCTCTTTTTTTTACTTTTTATTCATTTATGTTTCATCAAGTGTGTGAGGTTTGAATGTAAAAGTTTACTTATTGGAACAAATTTATGAGTCTGATTTTATACTCATTTATTCATTTATTATATTGTTAGTAATCCCTACTAATTTTATAATTGCGCATGTAAGTTTGTTTGTTACGATTTCACGCAAAAACTACTTAACCGATTATCATGAAGCTTTGTATTTTTGCTTCTGACGGTGTTGGAAGTAACATAAGGTACTCTTTTTAAACAAAAAAAATAAAAATTTTCCACGAAAGATAAAAAAATTGTTTGTCAAACAATCGTCAAATTTAGCTACTTTAACGCCATCTAGCATTACAGTAATGAAGTTTCAACCCTTAATACTGTGATACCGTCCCACTGTATTACCGGCGGTTATATTGTCTATTTCAATTGAATATAGTTTCTGCCGTTTATATGTTTTCTATATTTATTGTTATTTTCTTCTGTCGTTACATGCAGTATAAAACTATTAAAATTTTTGAGGTAATCCGTAATTTTTGAGGTAATCCGTAATTTTTGTGGTTAGCTGTCACTTTATTATTTTATATCTTACTCGCTGATGTTAATTCTTACTCTGTTTTTGTTTGAAAATGCCTAGGAAGCGGAAATCTGGTATATCCAAAAATTCATCGCGGGCCCGTGCCGCAAAAGTTGCACGAAATCAAGAAACTTCGGCTCACGCAGAGCTGAGAAGACAACAACAAGCAGAGCGACAAAGAGTTTTGAGAGCAGCTGAAACGTCTCTTCAGGCACGAGAAATATGAAAGTATAACTCTTACTTTCAATTGACATATTTTCGAGTTAATAAAGTGATAAGAATGCCCGGGTTTTCACCAACAAGGACAGATATATAATCAAATTCATCATCACTATTTCCAGAAGATGATGATCAGCATAAATTTCTGCAGGTATACTTTATAAATGATGAACAAAATGAAGTAAATCTTCGTTGCCAACATATTGAATGAGTAGAAAGAGAAACGGTATTGAAAATGCAACGAATATTACACAGTCACAATGTCTTGGTAAAAATCTTTGAAAGTGCGCTAGACAACTGGCCTTCAGACAACTACAAAGACATCATTCATGCTGATCGAACTCCACGTGGCGAACATGAAAGGCGTTATAATGCGCCGATGGTCAATGAAGTTGCTGTTTTGGTTACTGGTGACCCGAGCTCTCTACGAGACATAGTACTACGAGCACATGACAATTCGCTAAAGCGTGTAGCCGATACTCATAGATTCTATGATGCTTTGCAATACGCATTAATTTTTAGTGAAGGAGAATCTGGATATCATTTTAATATTCCAGTCATTAATCCAACAACGGGACAACCAATTCCAAATAAAAAAGTTTCCTGCATGGACTTTTATGCGTATTACATGATGCTTCGAGAGCATGACTTCAACCTTCTTCTGTGTACAAATCAACTTTTTCATCAATTCTTGGTAGATATGTATATTAAAGTAGAGAGCGAACGTCTTCGTTACATTTCTCTAAGCCAGAAAAAATTACGAGCTGAAAATTACATACATTTACAAGATGCGATTAGCGCAGACAATAATATCGGACCTGACGACATTGGCAAAATGTTTATTTTGCCGTCCACTTTTGTGAACAGTTCCCGTTATCTCCATGAGTACACGCAAGACGCATTTTCTTATGTACGAACTTACGGAAGGCCTGATTTCTTCGTAACTTTTACCTGTAATCCTTCGTGGCAGTATATAACTCAAGAGCTTATGTCTGAGCAAAAGGCCACTGATCGACATGACATAGCTGCTCGCGTGTTTCGATGAAAGGTCCAAAAGTTAATAAACGTTGTAACAGAAGGAAAAATATTTGGGGACGTCCCGTGCCATATGTGCTCCATTGAATGGCAGAAATGAGGTCTACCACATGTGCACATATTAATTTGGCTAAAGCAGAAGCTACTTCCTAATCAAATTGACTACATAATTTTCGCTGATATGATACACGGTCCCTGTGGAGCTCGCAATCCAGCATCATCTTGCATGCAAAATGGCAAGTGTACGAAAAAGTATCCTCGAGAATTGATTAAAGAAAATAAATTTCACAGTGATAAGGGCTACCCGCTATACAGACGTAAGGCGGCTGCTGATGGTGGTAAACAAGTTAACATTCGTACTCGCAGTGGGGAAATAAAGAGCTTTGATAATAGCTCGGTAGTGGCCTATTCCCCGATTTTGTGTAAATTATTCAACACCCACATTAATGTTGAAGCTAGCAAATCTGTGTGTGCAATTAAATATAGTTGCAAGTATGTCAATAATGGAAGCGATCAGGCGATCTTCAATCTGCGTAATGAAGGTGCTGTACAGACCCTCAATGAAATACAAACTTATCAAGCAGGAAGATATGTCTGTGGCAATGCAGCAGCATGGCGGCTTCTTGGTTTTCCATTACATGAAATATATCCCACTGTTACACATCTTGCAGTGCACTTAGAAAACGGACAGCGTGTCTTTTTTGATGAAAATACCTTTCAAGACAGGATTTTATCTCCTCCTAAAACCACGCTAACTGCCTTTTTTTCACCTTTGTCAGAATGATACTTTTGCAAAGACATTATTGTACTCTGAGGTTCCCCGTTATTATACATGGAACAGTTCAAAAAAAGAATGGCGTCGTCGTATTCATGGTACACCTGTTCAAAACCAACCTGAGGTTAAAGCATCGGATACTCTTGGTCGTGTCTATACCGTACATGTTACGAATTTTTAATCAATGTCTGCGCATGTTGTTGCATCATGTTAGGGGTCCAATTAGCTTTACAGAACTTAAAATTGTTAATGGTCAGGAATGTCGAACATACCGAGAAGCATGTGAAGCTCAGCGACTGTTAGAAAAGGACAATAATTGGGACGAAACTATGGTGGAGCTGTACAATGCCGATAGCCAGATAAAATCAGCGAACTTAACGCTACGCTTTTATCTTCTTGCGGTCTTTCTAACCCTCAAATTCTTTGGAATAACTACAAAGAATACAGGGCTGAAGATATTTTACATCAAGTGCAGCAAGTACTCACAGATATTATTTTCAATGAACATGTCCATAATAAAACGCCAATTATAATCGAAAACAAGGTTTTTACGATAGTTGAAAAAAAATTAGATGTTTCCATAGCACTGCAACGTCAGGTGACAGAATTAGTCCCTCAATTACTTCCAAAGCAAAATCATGTCTTCCATCAAGTTTTACGTAAAATAGACTCCGGCAGTGACGGACTCTTCTTTATCGACGCACCAAAAGGAACTGGAAAAACGTTTTTGCTTAACTTATTATTAATGTCCGTTTGAAAAGACCAAAAAATAGCAGTTACTGTAGCTTCGTGAGGTACGTCGGTCGTATGGCACATTCCGTTTTAAAATGACCATTGAATTTGGCACAGGAAGATTCGCCCATCTGCCCATCATTTTAGTAAAAATAGTTCACGAGGTAGGATGCTGCGAGAATGCAAGCTTTTAGTGTGGGATGAAAGTAGAAACCGGACTCTCCAGGGCTTGCGGGATAATACAGATATAATGGGAGGTATGGCAGTTTTATTGGCTGGTGATTTCTATCAAACCCTCCCAGTGATTCAGAGGGGGACACCAGCAGATGAAATTCAAGCGTGCATTAAATCATCAAGCATATCGTCGACAGCTGAAAAGCTCCGCGTGAAAACGAATATGAGAATGCATCTTCATAAGGACGTGGATTCAGGACCTTACGTAGAAATGTTGTTGAAAATTGGTGATGGTTGTTTAGATGTTGACGCTGAAGACTACATATTACTGACAAGAGAAGTTTATAATTTAGTAGAAAGTGATCTGGATCACGCTGCTAATGTTTCTACGGAATTGCACCAAATTTGTGTAGTGATCAGTGGTTGTGTGCAAGAGCAATATTAGCACCAAGAATTGAAATTGATAATAGGATCAACACTGACATTTTAAACGAGTTTCAAGAAGAAATGAAGGAATATTTGTCAACGGATACAATTATAGATACGGAACTAAGTACTTCATATCCTGTGGAGTTTTTAAATTCACTTGAACTATCGGGTGTACCGGCACATAAACTTCAATTGAAACTAAATGTACCAGTAATGCTTATACGAAATCTAGATGCTCTTCGACTATGTAATGGAACAAAGCTTCGGATAACAAAATTGGGACAGAACATGCTTGGTGCTACTATTATAAAAGGTGTCGGTAAGGGAAATACTGTTATAATACCTCGGATACCAATTATTCCCACTGACCTTCCATTCCAATTTAAAAGGGTTCAGTTTCACGTCAAGCTGAGCTCTGCTGTTACTATAAACAAGGCACAAGGACAAACAATACAGGTAGCAGGAGTGCATTTAGAAAACCCATGCCTCTCTCATGATCATTTTTATGTAGCCTGTTCACGTGTATCTAATGCCCGGAACTTACACATATTTGCACCCGACGGTAAAACATATAATATAACATTGTCTACAAATATATCCCAGATTAATACCTGGTTTTTTATTTTTTTAAATTGTTAGAATTCAGAATTATTTATTTTTGTTTCTGTGAAATATATTTTAATATTTGTTGTTGCATTTCAGTACGCATATTTTAAGGTGTTGAAACTCCATTGTCTGTAGTAATTTTTAAAAATTGTTGATCTAAGCCAAGCAATAAAATTTAGTTATCATATTGACTCATTTCTATTATTATACCCTTACGTTTTATCTCTCATACTTATTTAATGGCTCCACTGCGGGCGAAGCTGCGGGTAAAAAGCTAGTAGTTATGTATAATGTGTTGTGATCCATTTTGGAATGGGTCTGATAATCGCAAAAAGTATTAACGTAAAGAAAACAGCTGTTAAATGAATTCATATATTAGAAGGATACTTCACAGTGCCTATATGCGTAATTACGGTAGAATTGGATTGTTTTGTTAGCTCGTTTGAAGAAAAATAAAAATATAAATATTTAGCGCACAAAGTACATAATTTAAAAAATAATTTTTACGTATAATATAAATTAACGAGACAATTTGCAATAATCATGTGTGCAAGTTTGAAAATACGAAATTCAATCGAACTACAAACTTTAAGATATTTTATAAAACTTGCAAACTAAGCGGATCGCTGAAAAATTCTTTCAAGTTCTTGTTTTTAGTCTCTGATAACAATTTCTTTAAAATTTGCATTTTGTTCAACAAAAGTTTTAAATTCAATGTAAAAATAGCAACAAATGACATTAATGGAGAAAAGTGTTCGATGTATTTTCAAAATGTGGCAACATCTTCAATAATTTTTTCAGCAATCTCTTGTGATTTAAAAATAAAAACGTTGAAATACAATGATCGTTTATTCTCATTTCTGTATTTTGCATCGTGTGACACGCAAGATCTCTCAAAGTAAAGGCCCGTATCATAACCCTTACCTCCTCCGCCCATTGTTATCTGATCTTGATGTATGTCAGTATTGGCAATAGATTGTGTGTCTCTCTTTCTAAGTTTTCTACAGCTCCATTTACCAGGGCGACTAGGATACATAGTCACACCTAGTTCGTATCGGAATTTCGAGAGATCTTGCCCATTTTCTATGAGTTCTTCTTTGTTGAACAACAAATCATAAAAAGTATTATTGTCATCAATATATTTGAATTCGCAAACCCCATCTTCAGATACTTTGCGAAATAAAAAATGCATTTTATGGTTTGCACGGAAATCGAATAACTCGCAAATGTATGCATAACCGGGTTGATGATTGTTCCATTTCGCGATCAAAGTAACAGCAGTATTATTTGTTGCTATGACGGTGTTAGTCCAGGACACAGCTCGATTATTCGTTGATCGGACATCTTTTAACGGTAAAAGCATCTTGTCTTCTGGCGACCGAGATAATATTTTGAGCGTTAACTGATTATCCTGAAATTGATCAGTTCGCGATCCGGTAAAAGCAACTTTATCTCTTTCGTTCACGTCAACGTAGTATAATCTTGGGATTTCCGATTTTTCAGTCTTATAAGCATAAGATTCTATAGACAATCGTTTCTCATGGGCGTACGGTGCAACCAATTGAGTGCTCACCACGTTTCGGCTTGGTACTCGATCGAGTTGCGCGCGTTTGTCTCTAGCCAACCAATTTTGTGCTAAATCGTCGATAGCATTTGGAAACAATGCCTTGTCGGGTAAATTCAGTTTACTTTTTAAATTAGGACAATCATTTGGTTTCGTTATCCAATATCGCAAACTACTCAATGACATGAGCATGTTCACTTTCACTCGATGATTGTACAAAAGCCATGTGATATCTAATTCGGTCGTATTGTAGATGAATTTATTGTGGGCTTCGATTCTACCGTTTTTCACAATACTTCGATATGGCACCTCTATTTCGTCTTCACTCCGGATTACTTGCTTTTTGTTATTTAGAAAAACAATGTAGGCACATTTTTCGTCGCGGTAATATTCTGGCAACGAAGCGAGTAACATATCGCGCAAGGTCTTGACCTTTGCGTTGTTTTCCAAGTCAAATGTTTTGCATTGATCATTTACAATGCAAACTTCTACGGAAGACTTTGCACTTTGACTGATAATTTCATTACACTCTTTATCACTCACTAATATCCTTTTTTCTTGTCTTCGCTCAATGGCACGGTTGCCGTCTACAAACATGTCGTCCTCTGTCAGTTCCAGACTTTCACGTGCAGCTGCATACGTAACAATTCCAGAGTCAAAAGTCCTGTTTACGTTTAAGCCATTTCTTACGAAACAAATTACGACAGAGGCACAAGAATAATTGACAACAAGTGTCAATAACGTGAGAGATAGTAACGCCAACTGAATTTTCATGGTAAACGATTTAAGTGTAACTTGACTGATAGAATTTTAAATCGAAACTGACAACATGATCACCGTGTCTCCAATTTATAACCAGAAAGCGATACTCTCCATGCTATTCACGGACAAACAAGATGTGAGTTTCTGCTGATAATTTTTCCAAGTTATGTATTTGTAATATATTTTTTTCTTTCAATGTGTTCTTGCTAAGTGTTTTCTCTGTTTTTGTAAGACTTTGATTCCTTTTAAAGCGTTAAATTTTTTATTCAGAATTCTATTTTCATATGAACTGATTGTACACTCCCACAGAGCGACTGATTACGAATATCGCGGTGTTGTTTTTCGAAATCATTTGAATGCTTTTGCACAAATCATCTGAATACAATCACACAAATCGGAATAGTTTAAATAACCAAACGTTTGCTTAACGGAGCTCAGTATCGTTTCGTCAAACGACTTGACTTGTATTCGAGAGTTAGTGCAGGCAAAAACTTGATATAAAAATGTCGTTCATAAAGTTGTCCTTTGTATTAATGGTTTTTTTTTCTTTTGGTGGTAAGTGTTCATATTTATGTTATTGATATTGATTACTGTTTCCGTAGATGATTATTATATCAAAGTAAAATTGAGTTTTGAAATACAAAGAAGACGACGAATTCGGAATTAATTGAATATTAAATATTAAACATTTGAGCAAAAAAACCTCTCAAGTTTGCTTTTATACAAATTTGAAAAAAAAATCAAATGGGAGAAAAATATGTGTGACGTCAATGCTGCATAACATTGAAATATTTTGTTTGACAATTTATTTAGATAAAAGCAAATATTTTTTACCAGTGAAGACAAGTGTGTTATTTCTTAACAAACAGAAAAGTAACCTCGAGAACAAAAAATTCTTAGAAAAATGTCTGAAAGTGTACTCTGATTAAATGAAGTGTTTTTCCAGAAGATAATCTATGTCAAATAAGGATTCGGTTTTTTCAAATGATAATATTATCACCGTCGATATAAATTTGTTAACTTTTTTGTTATTGAAACAATTGAAACGAGTTTTCGATTGTTTCTCATTAATGCAGAAATGTTGAAAAATGACCAAGTTTCGTTACTGATATACACATAGATTGAACCAAATTGATATAAACATAGATATAGTCAAAATTCTTTTTCGTTACAGACACGGCGACAGTTCCAACTCCTCCAGCTTTTCCAATTCCTGGCATTGTTCGGTCATTAAGTCGTAAGGAATCAAGTTCTCGATTTTCGATTTGGAAGATGTCCAAATAAAATCGGCTCTTCATTTGAACGTCAATGAATTCAAAAACCAAACTGTCGATCAATTTCTCATTTACTTGGAAAATAAACTACGCATGTTCTTGAGTTCACATACTGCATCCGTGAGATCTTTGAATCCACCTAAAGATGTCTCGCTTTTCACCACTATACCTCTAACGACACTATTGTGTCAAGCAATCGATGTATCGTATGATGTATCGAACGCTGATCGACTATACACATTATTTGTTGGAGTGGAACTGACTCCACGACAAGCATTAGTGAGAGGATTTTCGAGAGGTGTTGTCATCGACAATCACACGGGTCTCTTCAAGATGGGCATCTTGTCGCCAGTCGTTTTCGACAAGACATATCAGCCAATTGAAAATCATACAACGCCAAGCGTCGTGATCGAAAAGCACATTATCGAAACGGTTCATACCACAGAATCGACAGCATCCAGTCAAAATGGATTTTCCGCTGAAATATCAGCATACATCATATCAGTGAAGTCGGAATATTCAAAAGAAAAAAGTTCCACGTCGAAAAATTCAATGAAAACACGGAATGCAGTCGTCTCACTATTAAACAAGAAAACAGGATTGTATGTGGACGAAAATAAAATAGATGTGGACCCGACATTCGTCGAGAAACTTTATTCCATCGTTGATGACAATAACTTATCAGCGTACAACCGTACGAAACTTGTCGTCAAGTTATTGAATTATTACGGATGGTACGTAACGAATCAATTTACTCTTGGAGGACGACTGGGCGTCGTTAAATCATTACATGAATCGAGTGCCTCGAATGAGATGAAAGTACTGGAAGCTTTGGAAACAAAGTTGGGTGCGGCATATAATGTATTTAATGCAAGTGTGGGTGCTTCTTCTAAAAAAGGTTCGAGCTCTGTTGACAAGAAACCGCATTTTTCATCTGATGAACGTATCACGTCAACGGTAGATCGGGCGACAGACATAGCGTCTTTCATGAAAAATGTGGAAATCAAAGCAAATTGGCGGATCATCGCATTGGATAATATTGTACCGACCTGCAAATTCTTATTAAGAAATCACAGTAATTTGTTTGCTGAAATTCAACGATTGATCATAAGCAACGTCCGTCATCAATCCATCAGCAACTTACAACCCCATATAAATATGTTGCAATTGGTGAATAATATATGGGACGAATATGTTCAGCCTTTCTGAGCGAATCAGATTGAGAAAAAAATCAATTAAACACAATCCAACTTGTCTTAAAATATTTCATATCTTTATTTTCAATAAAAGAATTGCTCAGCTTATAACTTTGTTTCCTTCTTTGTCTTTGTCTTTTTTTCATAACCAACAATTCGATTGATCTTCTTTGAAAAACATTTACTATATACACAGAGGGAGGTGCTATCGAGAGAAACCTAACCTGCCTGCATGACCGAATGAATAGTGAGCGGTGAAAAAGAATGAATTAAAAAATTGTTCTTACGTACTGAGTAATCATATAGTATATCATCCTTGCTATATGCTTTACTTATTATATGACAAAGTCTTCATATTTTTAAAGGCCTTGTCGACGGCATGTTTGGCTCATTCTTAGTTGTTGTACAGCCACCAAAATTGTTTTTCTTTTGTTATCAATCGGCTGGACTTAAAAGAAAACGTTAAAGAAAAAGTAGAAAAAGTATAATAAGGAAAAAAGTTGGCACAATTCATAAACAATTTGGTCTTTGCACTAGCATACAATTATTATGAACTATCAAAGCGACTCTAAGCCTCTGCGCTGACAGATAATGAAGAAAATTTAACATTTTTATTTCTGTTGTCCATAATGATTGGCACTGTACTTGAGACGTAGGTGTTAATATTTTGATTACAATTTACATCTATTTTGTTCAAAAAGGATTGGTTCGATGGGGGTGGACCCCAATTTGATTTACGAACGTATAGTACGCACACGTATCGCCAACTCATCAACCGTTGATCCGCCAATTTTAGTTTGAAGTTCTGGTCCAAATTTGGAGTCCCCTGCCGGTCGCGTGTGTGGGTGTGCAAGAGCAGCAATAGTGAGCAGTGTAATAAAAATAAAGAATTCTGTGAATATCTTGAAGTTGTAAAAATATTGATATTTGGACGCTAAGGAAAATATATAAATTGCTACATTTTTTATTTTCTAAAATTTTGAAATCTTTATTTTAGCTAAAACCAGAAAGGGATACATAATTAAAAGTCAGCGTAAGTATACCCCCTACATACCCAGTGAAACTAAATTCAACAAACACATTTATTATGCAAATATTCTCTTTTTTTTTTTACTTTTTATTCATTTATGTTTCATTAAGTGTGTGAAGTTTGAATGTAAAAGTTTACTTATTGGAAAAATTTGTGAGTCTGATTTTATACTCATTTATTCATTTATTATATTGTTAGTAATCTCTACTAATATTATAATTGCGCAAGTAAGTTTGTTTGTTACGATTTCACGCAAAAACTACTTAACCGATTATCATGAAGCTTTGTACTTATGCTTTCGACGGTATTAGAAGTAGCATAAGGTACTCTTTTTAAACAAAAAAAAAATAAAAATTTTTCACGAAAGATAAAAAAATTGTTTGTCAAGCAATTGTCAATTTTAGCTACTTCAACGCCATCTAGCATTACAGTAATGAAGTTTCAACCCTTAATACTGCGATACCGTCCCACTGTATTAACGGCGGTAACAATATCTATTTCAATTGAATATAATGCCAACTGTTTCTATTTTTTCAATATTTATTTTTATTTTCTTCTGTCGTTAAATGCAATACAAAACTATTAAAATTTTGAAAGTAATCCGTAATTTTTGTGGTTAGCTGTCACTTTATTATTTTAGATCTTACTCGCTGATCTTAATTCTTACTCTGTTTTTGTTTGAAAATGCCTCGGAAGCGGAATTCTGGTCTATCCAAAAATTCATCGCGGGCCCGTGCCGCAAAAGTTGCACGAAATCAAGAAACTTCGGCTCACGCAGAGCTGAGAAGACAACAACAAGCAGAGCGACAAAGAGTTTTGAGAGCAGCTGAAACGCCTCTTCAAGCACGAGAAATAAGAAAGTATAACTCTTACTTTCAAATGACATCCTTTCGAGTTGATAAAGTGATTAGAATGCCCGGGTTTTCACCAACTTTTACTGCACAAGGACAGATATAGTATCTCATAAAATTGGAACACTATTTCCAGAAGATGATGATCAGCATAAATTTCTGCAGGTATACTTTATAAATGATGAACAAAATTAAGTAAATCTTCGTTGCCAACATATTGAATGAGTAGAAAGAGAAACGGTATTGAAAATGCAACGAATATTACACAGTCACAATGTCTTGGTAAAAATCTTTGAAATTGCGCTAGACAACTGGCCTTCAGACAACTACAAAGATATCATTCATGCTGATCGAACTCCATGTGGCGAACATGAAAGGCGTTATAATGCGCCGATGGTCAATGAAGTTGCAGTTTTGGTTACTGGTGACCCGAGCTCTCCACGAGACATAGTACTACGAGCACATGACAATACGCTAAAGCGTGTGTAGCCGATACTCATAGATTCTATGATGCTTTGCAAATCGCATTAATTTTTAGTGAAGGAGAATCTGGATATCATTTTAATATTCCAGTCATTAATCCAACATCACCGCCACATAAACTTCAATTGAAACTAAATGTACCAGTAATGCTTATACGAAATCTAGATGCTCTTCGACTATGTAATGGAACAAAGCTTCGGATAACAAAATTGGGACAGAACATGCTTGGTGCTACTATTATAAAAGGTGTCGGTAAGGGAAATACTGTTATAATACCTCGGATACCAATTATTCCCACTGACCTTCCATTCCAATTTAAAAGGGTTCAGTTTCACGTCAAGCTGAGCTCTGCTGTTACTATAAACAAGGCACAAGGACAAACAATACAGGTAGCAGGAGTGCATTTAGAAAACCCATGCCTCTCTCATGGTCATTTTTATGTAGCCTGTTCACGTGTATCTAATGCCGGAACTTACACATATTTGCACCCGACGGTAAAACATATAATATAACATTGTCTACAAATATATCCCAGATTAATACTTGGTTTTTTATTTTTTTAAATTGTTAGAATTCAGAATTATTTATTTTTGTTTCTGTGAAATATATTTTAATATTTGTTGTTGCATTTCAGTACGCATATTTTAAGGTGTTGAAACTCCATTGTCTGTAGTAATTTTTAAAAATTGTTGATCTAAGCCAAGCAATAAAATTTAGTTATCATATTGACTCATTTCTATTATTATACCCTTACGTTTTATCTCTCATACTTATTTAATGGCTCCACTGCGGGCGAAGCTGCGGGTAAAAAGCTAGTAGTTATGTATAATGTGTTGTGATCCATTTTGGAATGGGTCTGATAATCGCAAAAAGTATTAACGTAAAGAAAACAGCTGTTAAATGAATTCATATATTAGAAGGATACTTCACAGTGCCTATATGCGTAATTACGGTAGAATTGGATTGTTTTGTTAGCTCGTTTGAAGAAAAATAAAAATATAAATATTTAGCGCACAAAGTACATAATTTAAAAAATAATTTTTACGTATAATATAAATTAACGAGACAATTTGCAATAATCATGTGTGCAAGTTTGAAAATACGAAATTCAATCGAACTACAAACTTTAAGATATTTTATAAAACTTGCAAACTAAGCGGATCGCTGAAAAATTCTTTCAAGTTCTTGTTTTTAGTCTCTGATAACAATTTCTTTAAAATTTGCATTTTGTTCAACAAAAGTTTTAAATTCAATGTAAAAATAGCAACAAATGACATTAATGGAGAAAAGTGTTCGATGTATTTTCAAAATGTGGCAACATCTTCAATAATTTTTTCAGCAATCTCTTGTGATTTAAAAATAAAAACGTTGAAATACAATGATCGTTTATTCTCATTTCTGTATTTTGCATCGTGTGACACGCAAGATCTCTCAAAGTAAAGGCCCGTATCATAACCCTTACCTCCTCCGCCCATTGTTATCTGATCTTGATGTATGTCAGTATTGGCAATAGATTGTGTGTCTCTCTTTCTAAGTTTTCTACAGCTCCATTTACCAGGGCGACTAGGATACATAGTCACACCTAGTTCGTATCGGAATTTCGAGAGATCTTGCCCATTTTCTATGAGTTCTTCTTTGTTGAACAACAAATCATAAAAAGTATTATTGTCATCAATATATTTGAATTCGCAAATCCCATCTTCAGATACTTTGCGAAATAAAAAATGCATTTTATGGTTTGCACGGAAATCGAATAACTCGCAAATGTATGCATAACCGGGTTGATGATTGTTCCATTTCGCGATCAAAGTAACAGCAGTATTATTTGTTGCTATGACGGTGTTAGTCCAGGACACAGCTCGATTATTCGTTGATCGGACATCTTTTAACGGTAAAAGCATCTTGTCTTCTGGCGACCGAGATAATATTTTGAGCGTTAACTGATTATCCTGAAATTGATCAGTTCGCGATCCGGTAAAAGCTACTTTATCTCTTTCGTTCACGTCAACGTAGTATAATCTTGGGATTTCCGATTTTTCAGTCTTATAAGCATAAGATTCTATAGACAATCGTTTCTCATGGGCGTACGGTGCAACCAATTGAGTGCTCACCACGTTTCGGCTTGGTACTCGATCGAGTTGCGCGCGTTTGTCTCTAGCCAACCAATTTTGTGCTAAATCGTCGATAGCATTTGGAAACAATGCCTTGTCGGGTAAATTCAGTTTACTTTTTAAATTAGGACAATCATTTGGTTTCGTTATCCAATATCGCAAACTACTCAATGACATGAGCATGTTCACTTTCACTCGATGATTGTACAAAAGCCATGTGATATCTAATTCGGTCGTATTGTAGATGAATTTATTGTGGGCTTCGATTCTACCGTTTTTCACAATACTTCGATATGGCACCTCTATTTCGTCTTCACTCCGGATTACTTGCTTTTTGTTATTTAGAAAAACAATGTAGGCACATTTTTCGTTGCGGTAATATTCTGGCAACGAAGCGAGTAACTTATCGCGCAAGGTCTTGACCTTTGCGTTGTTTTCCAAGTCAAATGTTTTGCATTGATCATTTACAATGCAAACTTCTACGGAAGACTTTGCACTTTGACTGATAATTTCATTACACTCTTTATCACTCACTAACATCCTTTTTTCTTGACTTCGCCCTATGGCACGGTTGCCGTCTACAAACATGTCGTCCTCTGTCAGTTCCAGACTTACACGTGCAGCTGCATACGTAACAATTTCGGAGTCAAAAGTCTTGTTTACGTTTAAACCATTTCTTACGAAACAAATTACGACAGACGCGCAAGAATAATTGACAACAAATGTGAGAGATAGTAACGCCAAATTGATTTTCATGGTAAACGATTTAAGTGTAACTTGACTGATAGAATTTTGAATCGAAACTGACAACATGATCACCGTGTCTCCAATTTATAACCAGAAAGCGATACTCTCCATGCTATACACGGACAACCAAGATGTGAGTTTCTGCTGATAATTTTTCCAAGTTATGTATTTGTAATATATTTTTTTCTTTTAATGTGTTCTTGCTAAGTGTTTTCTCTGTTTTTGTAAGACTTTGATTCCTTTTAAAGCGTTACATTTTTTATTCAGAATTCTATTTTCCTATGAACTGATTGTACACTCCCACAGAGCGTGGCTGATTACGATTTTGATTTGAAGCGAACAAATCACAAATCATCTGAATACAATAACACAAATCGGAATAGTTTAAATAACCAAACGTTTGCTTAACGGAACTCAGTATCGTTTCGTCAAATCGACTTGACTTATATATTTGAGAGTTGGTGCAGGCAAAAATTTGATATAAAAATGTCGTTCATAAAGTTGTCCTTTGTATTCATGGCTTTTTTGTATTCTTTTGGTGGTAAGTGTTCATATTTATGTTACTGATATTGATTACTGTTTTCGTAGATAGTTATTATATCAAAGTAAAACTGAGTTTTGAAATACAAAGAGGACGACGAATTCGGAATTAGTTGAATATTAAATTTTAAACCTTTGTGCTACAAAACCTCTCAAGTTTGCTTTTATACAAACTTGAAAAAAATCAAATGGGAGAAAAATATGTGTGACGTCAATGCTGCATAAAATTTAAACATTTTTTTGACAATTTATTTGGAAGAAAACAAACATTTTTGACCAGCGAAGACAAGTGTGTTATTCTTAACAAACAGGAAAGTCACCTTGGGAACAAAAATTTTTTAGAAAAATGTCTGAAAGTGTACTCTGATTAAATGAAGTGTTTTTCCAGAAGATAATCTATGTCAAATAAGGGTTCTGATTTTTCAAATGATAATATTATCACCGTCGATATAAATTTGTTATTTTTTTGTTATTGAAATAATTGAAACGAGTTTTCGATTGTTTCTCATGATTGCGGAAATGTTAAAAAAAGATCACGTTTCTTTATTGATATACACATAGATTGAACCAAATTGATATAAACATAGATATAGTCAAAATTCTTTTTCGTTACAGATACGGCGACAGTTCCAGCTCCTCCAACTTTTCCAATTCCTGACATTGTTCGGTCATTAAGTCGTAAGGAATCAAACTCTCGATTTTCGATTTGGAAGATGTCCAAATAAAATCGGCTCTTCATTTGAACGTCAGGGATTTCGAAAACCAAACTGTCGATCAATTTCTCATTTACTTGGAAAATAAACTACGCATGTCCTTGAGTTCACATACTGCATCCGTAAGATCTTTAAATCCGCCTAAAGATGTCTCGTCTTTCACCACAATACCTCCAACGACAATCGATGTATCGCATGATGTATCGAACGCTGATCGACTATACACATTATTTGTTGGAGTGGAACTGACTTCACGACAAGCATTAGTCATAAGATTTTCGAGAGGTCTTGTCATCGACAATCACACGGGTCTCTTCAAGATGGGCATCTTGTCGCCAGTCATCTTCGACAAGACCTATCAGCCAGTTGAAGATCCTCCAACGCCAAGCGTCGTGATCGAAAAGCATATTATCAAAACGGTTCATACCAAAGAATCGACAGCATCCAGTCAAAATAGATTTTCCGCTGAAATATTAGCAGCCATCATATCAGTGAAGGCGGAATATTCAAAAGAAAAAAGTTCCACGTCGAAAAATTCAATGAAAACACGGAATGCAGTCGTCTCACTATTAAACAAGAAAATAGGATTGTATGTGGACGAAAATAAAATAGATGTGGACCCGTCATTCTTCGAGAAATTTTGTACCATCGTTGACGACAAAAATTTATCATCGTTCGATCGTACGAAGTGTGTTGTCAAATTATTGAACCGTTACGGATGGTACTTAACGAATCAATTCACTCTTGGAGGATGACTGGACGTCGTGAAATCATTGCATGAATCGAGTGCTTCGAAAGGGGCAAAAGAACTTGAAGCTTTGGAAACAAAGTTGGGTGCGGCATATAATGTATTTAGTGCAAGTGTGGGCGCTTCTTCTAAAAAAGGTTCGAGCTCTGTTGGCTGGACACCGCATTTTTCATCTGATGAACGTATCACGTCAACGGTAGATGGGGCAACAGACATAGCGTCTTTCATGAAAAATGTGGAAATCAAAGCAAATTGGCGGATCATCGCATTGGATAATATTGTACCGACCTGCAAATTCTTATTAAGAAATCACAGTAGTTTGTTTGCTAAATTTCGACGATTGATCATAAGCAACGTTCATCATCAATCCATCAGCAACTTGCAACCCCATATAAATATGTTGCAATTGGTGAATAATGTATGGGACGAATATGTTCAGCCTTTCTGAGCGAATCAGTTTGGAAAAAAATTCAATTAAATGCAATCCAACTATATAAGATATTTCATGTCTTTATTTTCAATAAAAGAATGCTCAGTTTATAACTTTGTTTGCTTCTTTTTCTTTTTTTCATAACTAACAACTCGATTGATTTTCTTTGAAAACGTTTTATTATATGTATACACGGAGGGAGGTGCTTATTATATTGTTAGTTATAAAAATATATCGCAAAATGTGATGCTAAGCACATAATTCTACAACGCCTTGACCAGTTTGGCCAAATCTCTTTTTAAATGTTCGTTAAATTGCAAAGATGATTTCTGCGGCGAGAAAAATTGGAATAATTTCCGGAAAACCCTAAAAACAGCCCTTTTCTTTTCCCCATACAAACGTTATATTTGCTAGTAACACTTAAAGAACGGCTGAACCAATCTTGATGAAATTTTTAAGGGTTGTTTGTTGTGGATCGGGAAAGGTTTAGGAAAAAAATACCTTATACTTTTCATGAGAAGAAGTCGGAAAATTGGACAATTCCAAAAAGTAACTTTTTTCCATACACATTTTTTTCAATTTTTGTTTGTTTTGTTTTTCAATATTTTGATTTGTAAATTTTTTGAATCGTTCAATTGCGGTCGCTTGCTTTTTTATTCCGGCTATTCAAAAGAAAAATGATTGAAAATTATTCAGTGAAAACTTTACTTGTGTTTCACACAATGTGATCAATTGCAGATTGAAATTTTTTACGAAGTCAGGAAGAGGTGGGGCTAATATTGGTCGGCGTTCTTTTTGCCATCTACGTATGGCAGCCCAAGGAAAGGCAAGAAGTACTCCCAAAATGCGATGACATACGTGCGAAATTATGGATAGCGGTCAATCAGCTAGCAATCGCAATGATGTTACAGCACGACTTTTTAAACAATAGCTGCGATGTTTGTTGTTCTTTATCTTGAAGCAACTCTTGGTATATGTGGTGCTGTTAGATGCTGGCTGTATTCTGTTGAGTAGCAAAGGTTTGCCGCTTTGGTGATTACACCAGATCAAATTGACCATAACTTTAATTATTTTCTATCTGTCTATGATTAGAAATCTTACTCCCGTCAAGCTCAGGTGTATAAACATCATGTTTATTCCATCTGAGCCAATAGATTTAGGAGATTTAGCCTTCTTGTTGATACTTCGAACCTTTCCATCGGTCAAAGCAAGTGATGCGCAGTCTTTTGGCATTTTGCGCAACCGTCGGGGAATACATTGTTCAAGGTTGCAGTGTCAACAACCGGTTAGCTGATCCGATCACCTTTCGGATTTAATTTTATTAGAGTTAACGAAGATACGAGTCGGCTGGTTTCTCGATCGAGAAAATGGTGGACAGTTGGTCACTAGCTATGCTGTTTGTCAGACAGCTACTAGCATTGGCAATATTAGACGAACTATTACAAGTGTTCATAATTTTGGTGGGAGCTTCATCATTTATTGTGCAGAGTGTCGAATTGTCTATTTGTTCCACCAGCTCCATCCCCTACGATAGTTTGATAGGCAGGAATGCCTTAGATTGTGATGCGCTTTAAAGTCGCCTATGTTGGGGTGATATCCTGTTGAGCAACATGTAACATGTATGCATTAAATATTTCGAGCTCAAAATCACTTGGACAGATAGTTATACCGTGACATTCAAGGGTAGTTTTCCTGTAGTCGATATGGCCATCGATGAGACGTTATTGCACAGTTCTACGATTTTTACGATTAATGCCGAAATCTGTGTATTTCAGAAGATCTGGGCGGTTTGAGCTCCTGTGCACTTTAGAGGTTCTAAGTTAGTCCTTCCTCTCTCTTAAATTTGCCCAAATTACCACATGCCTGACTGTTTGACTATACGGATGTATGTGTTTGTGAATATGTTTCTGCGTAATTGTGGCAAAACACTGCAATTTGCACATGGCCGCTGGCGTATATCTGCATATTATTTCAGTCAGAATTATTTTGTCGACGGTCATACCGGTAAGTTGAGCTATGTAAATATAAATGAATTGCCCTTCTCCATTCTCTTGTGCCTCTCTCAGCTGCTACGTTTCATTGCTTTCAATGTCATTTCATAGAATTTCGGAATTGGCACATTGCATGCATACACGCGAGAAATAGTTCAGCAGGTTAGTGGTGCATGTGTTAATGAGCCTAAAAACACGCGGTTTATTCGCGGTTAAGGAAAATCGAAAAAATATTAACCTGTATATATCAAGCAATTCGGCTTTAAATTTCAATTTTAAATTTTTCTCTTAAATAAACTCAGTTTTTTATGATTTTTAAATTCTTATTTTCTAATTTTTATAAATATATATTTTGAATTTAATATTTTTAAATTTTAAACTTTAATATTATTAATTAAAAAAATGTTATTAAAACGTGATACCAAAATATCAAAATATCATACCATAACCTTTTACCTTTAATTTGCAATTAATAATATAAAAAAATTTTGTATTATTTTGGTTTTAATTGGCATATATAAATTTTATTTTGGATTTTTTAAACCAATAAAATTTTAGCTACTGCAAAATTAAAAAAAAATTTAATTTGTATTTTTTTATTTTACATTTTTAAATTTTAATATTCAAGAATACAAAGCCTGGATTTTATAGATTTATAATTAAAATTTCAAAACACTTTTCTTAAAAATGAACACCTGAAAGATTAACCACAACCTTTAAGTTACAAGTTTTTGTATAGAATATATTTAAATATAAGGCTTAAATTAAAAAAAAAATAAGATTTAATGTTAATATTTTTTTAATTAATAAATTTTAAGTCGGCACACAAAGCCAAAACCATGGCATATTTTTATTTAAAACACAATTTTTAAATACACTTGAGTTATTAGTTTGAAAGTTCTTAAAATATTTTTTTCAAAATACATTTTTTTGTTATTCTTTAATAATTAAATATTTATTTATCTTTCTAACATTTATTTATTTGAAAGTTTGAATTTCACTTTAAAATTTTTCAGCTTTAAAATTTTGAATTCAAATATCAAAAAGTCTGTAAAAGTATTTTGTAAATTTCAGTTAGTTTTAAAATTTAAATTATTTTACTATATTTTAGATTTCAATTTTTGAATTTGAACTTTTGAAACATACAAATTTTAAATTCTAATATTTTAATTTTTTATAAATTTGGAATTTCGATTTACTTTTTAAGTTTTCTAGTTTTAAAATTTTCTGCACGAAGTACATCAAAAATTCCACTAACAAAGCCAAACCACATATTTATTAATGAGCATTAAATATGTCGGCCATAGTCATATTTCCTTACGTATATTAAATAAATATTATACAACGCATACGCCGTGCGCACACATTACCCCTGCCATCCGCAGCTACAAAAACACATGTGAAATAGTTATGCAAATTTATTAAGCCTTCTCGTGGTCTCAATTTATCTAAAATCTATTTATTTTATATCAAATATTGACGCATGATTTTCCATTTGAATTTGCCATTCGCCGTCGCTCATACGCCACGTTGGCCAATTGATAGGCGCGGGTCTACAAACATTTATGCGGTAGTTGCACTATCGGTTTCGTGGCTTTTGCGCAAACTCTCCACTGATAGTTCTCTTATTTATCGCTGTGCGAGTGCGGTTTTCATTATAAACACAATTTTATTGTTCTATCCTAGCATTTTAATCACTCATACGCACTGTTGAGCGTTTAATTAATGGGATGCAGAGCAGTAGCGCGGCACAATTATGGTTGCTTGAATTATTTACTACTATTTATACATAAATAAAATTTTATTTTACTAAATGTGGAAGTTTTGCAAAATTTTCGACTTTGTATTACTCATAAATCACAAGTCATATAAGGGAGTTTATCAGGTATCATTGGTAAGTTGAAAGAGGAACATATTCTATATAAAAAATATGTGTGTTTATGTAAAAAGGTAAAATTTTACAACTGCATATTTTTCACGAATTTACTTCAGAATTTATGTCGTGCTGAGATAATATATATTTTTTTTTAATTTGGAAGAATTACTTTTAAAATGAAAAAGAAAGAAAATTGTTAGTTTGCCAAATCATGTACATTATTATAAAAGTAGATGCTTAAACTTGCATACTTCATATATGATTAATACTTACAACAACAAAAGAGTATTATACAGGTATTCCGGTATGAAATGAGTGTTTTTTTGGAAAAATGGATTACTAATTTTGAATGGGAAAGTAAAGGAAAAAAAATTATTTAAAGTATTTACCACTGCTTTTTACACATTTTTATTTGTGGGTACCATGCCAATAGAAATGTTCGTCTTTTGAAGAAAACCAATCAGGCTCTCGATTCTCGACTTCTGCTGGAATCGAAGTGCTGCTCAGCGAATGCATGCCATTTATCACAGAGTGCCGCTTTCTCACCGAATCGATCTGTTTTTTGCAGTTTATGTTGATGGTTGTCGCGAACTAACCCATGATTTTCTTCATTTAGGATTCTAAATATAAATCTATTTTTCATCGTTAATAACAATCCATTGCAAAACTGATTTTTTTTCGTGTCTTTCAAGCAAAATTTTACACGTGTTTTTAGGAATCCCACATGTCTTTCATTCTATTCATGTGGCAACCATTTTCCACACTTCTTGATCTTTCTCATAGCTTTCAAACGGTATAAAATGGTTTACTGTCATTATTTAACATGGCCGCTATTTAACTCAAAGTGTCATCTTCATCCAATATTGCTTTTAGTTCGACGCCCTAAAACTTCTAGTGGTTTTCCATGTTCTCTATTTTCACATTAAAATCAGTATCTCTGAACCGTAGGAGCCATCTTTTGCATTTGGTTTCAGATAGGGTATGATCACCGTATGCCTTGACAAACATTCGTTGCGACTTTTCTTTCAGATGAAAACAAAAAATTAATGCTTTTCGCAAATTATTACTTTTCGGTACAAAATTTGACATTTTCACACACTTTATGCAAATGCACTTGTATTTTCTGACAATTTGTATCAACAATAACTAAGTGGCGTGAATTCACCTCACACTAAGTTCAAAACAATGTATATTATCCACTAAATATTAATATTTTAACTGAAATGTGTTAACAAAAAGTGTAAATTCATATAAAATTGATCAAAATTCATGATTATATTTATTACAACAACTTTATTTAGCATTTTTCTGCTCAAAAGTTCAAGCCAATATATTTTTAGATATAAATTAAGTGATACTCAAAACTTACTCTTAACGAGCATCACATATTCTTCTAAAAACCAAACAATTAGGCATCAATTTTGCTGACAGCTGTGTAGCCAAACAGCTGCTCAGCGCTAAAGCAAATAGATTTATTGACTCAAAAAATATTTGTTTTTCAATTGTGAGCGACTTAAGGTACCATTAATCTACATCAGATTCTAAGAACATTCAACGCAACCATATTTAATTGACAAATATTGACTCACAGTTCGCTGGGTGCCTTGAACAATGAGTCGATTTATTATTCTTGGTTGTGTTCGCCCTGGTCAACCGGAGCGTATGAGTAATTTTCTGGTATTTATGATGTGTCATGTGTGTTCATACAATTTGTTGTTACTATTTGTATATTATGTTAGTATTATATAATAAAATATACATATTAGTAAAATATAATACATAGGTTACAAACTGTTGCATGATATGATATGGTTGACATAAAAATTGGCTTGGGGAAGCCATAAAATATAATTATATACATACATAGATACATGCTTGTCTCGTTGAATTGTTAGTAAATTGTCCGCATTAAACAAATTGATTGATTGTTTCTAGAGTAGCATGCAAATTTAGGTGGAAGATTAAAATGTTGGAATTACTTAAGTTGTATTTGGAATGGTAAATTTTTCATCTTTCCTTCCGGACAGCCATTAAATATTAAGTATGTTTTCATAAGATTTTTAAAAGCCAATCAGAGAGCAAATAAGAATGAGGGTTGGTTTGATTTGTATTTCTAGTTGTTTCAAACATACTTAACCATGGGTGGTCTAATGCGTCCAACGCTATCCATAGTGTAATCATCCATCGCGATGAAATTGGTTTATCAAAACCTGGTGTAGAGCAACTCCTCAGTGTTGATTCTGTCACCAAAGTGTAATTACAACCAAATATGTCACTAAATGTTATCAAATAATTATTACTGGACGTGGACTTAAAATTATGTAGAAGAAAGCTATAATCTATTGGTCATTTGAAAAGTTAGCTATAATTCTTTTAACGTAAAATAATTTCTAAATTTTTCCAAACTATAATCTCAAAATAAGTAACTTGGAATTTGGTGTTCGTTTGTTTGTTGTGACTGCAGGACGACATAAAATTAGCGTTCAATTTAATTAAAACTATTATAATTGCAAATTATTCGCTTTTGGGAGCTTTTCTTTCTTAATTACCCTTTATACAACCTTGCTTGCTCTTTTTTCTCATCTCATTTGCTTTCAACAGCACCGTCACTGCGCTTTTAGGTTTTGTTAAGTCGAGCGCAAACTTTAAAAGCTGCCATCAACGCCTTGCTCGGCTGCCTACCCTAATTCTCAGACGACTCTTGTTAAACTAATTTTCGACCGGCGCAACTTTTTGTCGTCGTGTAATTTTTTGTGAATTTTCTTTAATTTGCCTACGAAGTGTGCAGCGGCGCGTTTGTAGGCGTGTTTTATAATTTTTTTTTTTTGTTTTCCGCTTCAAAATTCAACTAAAGAACGCGGAATAATTTTATCGGACACAGCAGTGCAGATTAGCTAACTAACGACAGGCGGAAGTATACGTTCGCTGCAAATATGACCCAACTAGTTTTTGGAAGCGTAGGCGATGGAGGCGTCTAGCGCGGAAGGAAATTATAAAAAATTTTGCGCTTTCAACACAGACATAGCACTTTGGTTGAATAGTTTCTTCGTTAATGGCCTTTGCTTTTATACTGGGCAGAGTAGGGCGGGAAAGAAAGAGAGAGGAATGTGAGTAATACTTGCATATTCTTGCCGCAGTGAAACCTTTGTAAGAAGTTTAATTTGAACAATGTGCAATATAAACTTTTAAAAAGTAATTTGCATATTAAAGCAACTTGCTGAGCTAGTCAAACAACAATTTAAATGCCCGATAAGGATATCTCAATGATTTTTAAATATATTGTAGGAGCTTAGTTTAACGTCAGCACTTCTTCAATTCCCAAGTTTTTATATACTATGTGGAAAATATCTAGACCCTCTTGCCCTACTTTCTTCACAGGTAGCAATTGCTGTGATTTGTGAATCTCTCTTTACTATAACTTCGAAGAGATTACAAGGGAGTATTTTAGATGCGGAAGTCGCTAAACATGATACAAAATGAAATTTTTGGAAGGGATAACAGACGGATCAGGATGTGATGAATTACCTTACAGACATGCGGGATTGCAAAGATCATTTGTAAGGTTACCGAAGGAAAACGCGCATGCTTACTGCTTACACGTCTTGAAAATACTGCAGGTAGACATGTGCGAGAATCTCTATAAAATTGAACATCAAATCTCGATTAAACTTTGTGAAAATTGCACTATAAGTGATATGACACAAAGAATTATTACTTGAGCTTATTTCAACTTTCAAACAATAATTAGCTAAAACAATAACTAAGTCAAAACAATATCTAGTCTAGACAATACAATATCATTTGGTCTAAAACATATCATATATTCCTTACATCAGCTGCGCTTTTCCGCTAGAGACATTATTCCATTAGTGAAAATCTAAATTTCCAGAACGAAAGCAAGCGAAGCATCGTCTCCGTAAACTTCACAAATTTCATTGGTGGCTTGCGTGTCATTCTTCCCTATTTTATAAAAAATTTTAAAATATAGCGAATTTCTTCATTATTTTGACGCAATTTTAAATAGCTGTAACTTTTTTTCATCTTTTTTTTTGGTTAAATAAAGCTTAGAATCTCACTTTTCCAACACTGTATGGTATGACACAATGTGATTGGTGGTACTGGAGAAATACGACCGCACCAACATCTTTTGACAAAATACGAAAATAATTTTTCGTATACCCAGTATTTTGGTAGTTCACATATGTTCATTGTTAATCCAAATTGTGGGCTTTTCCTTCGAACGCTGTACAGGACAGTAAATTTTATTTGAAAAATGTTGCCCCCTATTTGATAATTCTACACCTAATTAAAAAGTAGGCAAATATTACCTAAATAAGTTTAATAGATATTTTTTACCTGGTTGTTTTTAATAGTTGCCACCAGTTAGAAATATTTTTTTTACCCAAAAATTGATCGTCATCACAAGCCAATTTTATTTGAATATACGTATTGTATCGTGGGTTAGAATATTGATTAGAGCGCAAGAAAAATTTTATTTCTTTCTTGCTATTTTGTTATTTGATTCTTGTTTTTAATGTGGGAACTTAGTCCTTTTCAGACCAATAAATTTAAAAGAGGTTTCGTTTTATTTTAATTTTTTTTTTCTTTTTTCAAGTTTCTTTTTAGACTATTGTGATCAAAAAGTGGGCCTTTTAATTTAAATTTTAACCCTAAACCCATTCGTCGAAATATTTTTGTTCTTGGTTAGTATTTAGTAAACGCTTGTCTTTCTGAGATATACTCGTAAAGTGATAAAGGCGATTTTTATGTCACGTTAGAATATCGAAAAATCAGTGAAAACCATTTTGAAAGATCATTTAAAAATGAAAGAATATTTAAATTATTTTGAAAGACAGCATCACGTTAAAGTCTGTGAAACAATGCTTTCTGAGTACCATGATGTCACGAAACGTATTGTTACTGGCGATGGGTTTAGGGGCCATATCGTGGCAAAGGTGAATCGAAGCCGAAAAAAATACGTCAAAGCAAGTCCAAAATCAAGGTTATGTTGATAGTTTCCTTCTTCTTTCAAGTTGAGTGTTTTGTGGCGTTTGCGCGAAGCTATTCGTAAAATAAGATCAGAATTAAGGGCCGATAACACTTAAGTTTTCCATCACGATAATGTATCTTCGCAAACTGCATTGATTCTTCATGAGTTTTACGCCAATTTTTAAACCGATATTGTGCCGTAACCACCGTATTCTTCTGACTTCTGACTATTTAGCAAACTCACACGACCATTCCGAGGAAACTGAGTCAATTGAAGACATTAAACGTGAATCGCTACGCGCATTGAAGGCAATTTCGGAAATTGACTTTAACAAACTTCTTGAGTATTGGAGGAAACGTTGGCACAAATATATTGTGGCTAAAGGGATTACTTTGAGGCAGACGACATAGATTTTGAAATATAAATTAAGAATTTCAAAATTATGAACAAAATCTTAGTATGTTTTACTCATCGAAATTAACCCTCATTTATCTGCGAGCTTAGAATTCTAAGTGATGAAAGAACATACCTCAATATTGCTTAAGAAAATGACGGAATCGCTTGCCGGAAATACTCACAGAAACAACTACAAAAAATTCAACGAAATAAATAATCTTATCCTCATGGTAATTTAGCAAAGATTTAATAAATATTTGATACTTACTTAAAAGTTATTCTCTATTCAAAGCCAGTCCCGCATGTAATATCCACACTGCGCTATTTTAAATTCTAATTTATTACAGCGACTATTTTCGCCAACTTTACAGAATCGCGTACATATGTACTCGTATGTTTTGCATATTTAAGTGCACTCCACTTAATTCCAGTTTTCGTTAACCCATATTTGCGAAAGCTGCTTAAGAAGATGCAAACAAACAGAATAAGAAGAAACCAAAAACGTTTACTTTGGCTGTACCGCAACTATTATGCCGTCCACAGGTGCATTTCTTATAGCAGAATAGGGTAAATAATGATTTGTTTCTTGATTTGGACCAAATAGTTTGTATGACGGCTATATCTTCGATTCTAAAACATAGTAAACTTCTTGTGGAGAATTGCGATCATGTAAAATTCGAGATCAAGAAGCACTGACTCGCGTATTAGTACTATCGGACAAACATTCTTTGATATACTGATCTATTATATGTATATTTTATAGGGCCTTTAACGTTTTTTACTGTACTTTACAAATTCCATGCCAAACTTAATATACCCTGCTGAGGGTATAAAAAATAACTATTACGACAACACGAAAACGCTTAGCGGCAGCTTTCCGTGAAATTGCCTTAGCGAAGTAAATAAAATCTAACCGAATTTCAGCTGAAAAGCTGCGTAATCAGCAAAACCAGGTGTTACAGCAGCAAGCAGCATATGTATGTGCTTACTTAACTTTGCACAAACAAGTGTGAGGACGTGTGTGCTTGCAGTTTAATGGCGCATTCCGAGGAAAATGTGTTAAACAAGTTTCGCTCGTCGATTGTTTGTTTGCTTCAGGGTACTTAAGCTAAAAGGTAAGGAACTCGAGCAGCAACTTAGCAGCATGCAGGTAGACACACGTGCTCTTATGTGTGTGTGTGAGTTTACTTAGGTAAAACGCGTTTTAAATATGCACAGCCACTCAAGCATGCAAAGATGTACATACATAGAAAAGCATGTATGTATGTATATATGTAAGTGGCACCTTTTAACATCCTTATGTGAATCCTTGTGTCTTTGGCTCTGTGTGTGAGTGTGTTGGTTAGCAGGTATCCAGCCATACACCAAGTTCGTGCTCCATTTAGCAACATTGGCACTTACTTCTCCGTGCCTCTAGTCATGGTTTGCAACTCAGCATGCCAGCACAAATCTTACTTTGGTGCAGTCTGCATTCAGGCGTTGGCTCATCAAAAAGTCTTGTGGTATTTTCGCTAGTTGGCGCTGAAAGCGCCTAGTTCTAGTTTTATTCGTCACATCAGGTCATGATATACCTTTTTGGAAAGCTCATTTTACGCGCTAACACATGTTTGATAGATTGTCGTTTCTTTTACGTCGTTCGTGAGTTATAGCGTCGCAAACATGGAGCAAAATGAAGAGATAATACGGCATATTTTACAGTACTACTACGATAAAGGCAAAAATGCATCTCAAGCCGTCAATAAAATTTGTGCAGTTTATGGACCCGTTACAGTTTCCATTTCCACCGCACAACGATGGTTTCAACGTTTTCGTTCTGGTGTAGAGGTGGTCGAAGATGCGCCACGCTCCGAAAGGTCTGTCGTCGAAAATTGCGATAAAATCGCTGAATTGGTCGAAAGAGACCGGCATAGTAGTCATCAAACCGTTATAAACCATTTCAAGAAGCTTGGAGTCACTAAGAAGCTCGATGTATGGGTGCCACACGAATTGATTCAATAAAAATACCGCAGCACTTTTTTGACAACCCATTATAAAGATATACTATAAACGATGACTGAGTGAAAGTGAACGCTGTTGCAATATTCAAGAAATTTACAATTAAAATCTTTAGTCTTAAGACTTTTATTTTTAAATTTCGCGCGAAAATTCTTTCTTTGAAATATTTGTTTTTTTGGTTGGTATGACTGTTAGTGATACTCGTAGTAGATAAAATTGCTTGCGCCGAAACATTCAGAATGTTGGAAAAGTCGTTCAGTGATAATTGGTTTGTTGAGAGCAAGTGTTTTTGGTTGCACAAATTATTCAAGGATAATAGAAAATGCATTGATGATGAACCACGCAAAAGACCATCTTCATCAACAGTTAATCAACGCGTCAATAAAATTAAGAAATTGGTGATTGAGAATCGACAATAAACAACGAGTCAATGTCAACTGTCATTTTTTGAATATCGGAAGGTTCAGTGAACGCCATTTTGAAACTTCATATAAGAAAAGTAAAAGCACGATTGGTTCCAAAACCACATTTTTTTTTTGAATAGCGTTGCGTTAGCGTCTGTAAAACAATACTTTCTGGATATCGTGTAGTCTAGAAACGTATTATTACTGGTGACAAATTTTGGATCTATTCCTACGATTCGGAAAGAGTCTATCAGTCGGCCGAATATCGTGGCAAAGTAAACCGAGGCTGAAGCCGAAAAAATCACGTCAAACCAGATCAAAAATCAAAGATGTGGAGACAATTTTTTCTGATTATTAAGATGTGCTGCAATTTGAATTCCTTCTAACCGACTGAGCTATCAACAAGGAATTCTATTTGAGTGTTATGCGTTGCTTGCATGAAGGTATCGTAAAGAGTGGCTGGAATTCTGATCAGACAACTATTGGTTTTTGCACCAATGTCTATATCGAGAGGCAACCACCGTATTCGCCTGATTTAGCTCCTTGTGATTTTTAGCTTATAATACCATGGAGAAGGCGCTCATTGTGGTCTCACTTTACGCTCTTCAGCGTTTGTGGAGTTAAACACTATCTATAATAAGTGCAAGTGCAAACAGCTTTGAACAAATATTCAAGCAAAATGCCAGCAGGCAGGTTAAGAGCACTCAAATACGTGATATTATATGAACAATAATATGTACCACCAGTTTGTTTTAACAATGTGCTCTTATTCTATGCTAATAGTTCAACATGTGTTTGCTTTTTAGCTTTAGATTTGCTTTCTGGCTTACTACCGGTTTCATTGTTGTTGCTTTTTTTATAATTTTTTTTTTTGGTTAAGCTTAGTTCTTTTTTCGCTGAGAAAAGTTCATTTAACTCTAAGAATCTATTTAGCTTTACATAAAGTTGCTTATCATCGGCTTATCCCATGTGAGCGTTAGCTTTCTGTCTCTTTGCATATTCACACAGGCGAATTTTGTTGTCACATTTTTCAACATAACTGGCACGTGTCATATGATTGAGTAGCTTAAGGGAAAGCAGGTTTGGGTATATGAATATGATTGTGTATTCTAAATAATAAACGTAAAAAATAATATAATAAATATAAATAATAAATCTCTTTGAACGTAATGTCATTAAGTAGTGATGCGCAGAGTTGGTTCGAGTAATTTTAAAGTGCTTGAATTGGTTTTGGAGTTATATAATGTTTTATTATCAGCTTCTAAAAATTGATAATGACTAAAACTATTTTGAAATATAATATTATTTGAAGAAAAAAATATTGACTTCTTTAGATCATATTCGATGACATCTATCTGCTATCGGGTCTACCGTCAAATTTAAGTTTGAAACAAGAAAATAATATCGTTTAAGATAGTAGTCTGGTAACTTGGATTCAATATATCGAAAAATATTTTTTTGCTTAATTTAAAAGTATAATGTCTTGAGAATATATTGTGAAAATTTCAGACAGAAATTCGAAATATTTGGGGAATTATAACGAGTTTCCTAGAGCGCCTCGGAGTCCTCTCTCTCGGAGTTGTTGAATTTTAAACGCGTTTTTTTTTTAAACATTGTTCTTCTCGTTGGACCGGGTCCTAACTTTTTTTCTAATGAACCGATTGCTTTCAAATTTCAACGGGCTGTTCTACACACTTAAGTTCTCGTCGGAACTAACGAGAATTTTTTTCACCCCTAGCTTTTTATTTTACAACCCTTTCTTTAATCAAATAAGAGGACTTTTTTTTCAAATCCGTCATTTTGTTATTTACCCTTGAAACTTAACTTCAGTAGTTCCGAGCAGAATGACATATCTATAGATTAAGAATAAACAAGAATATTTTATTTCAGATAACATCAAGAGCCAAAATCACCAGGGCCTCCCACGTCCATTTTTTTTTTGAGGTTCCAATTTCGAATCACAATAATAAAAGTGATAAAGTATTAAATTTTTTCGAATAAATTTTTTTTATTTTCAATATTTAAATAAAAACACGCTAAATATTCAAGATAATTCATTTTTATTCTCCTATAAGAAACCACCCTCCAAAAAAGTCCTGAAAAAAGGCATAAGTTACCAGACTACTACCTTAATATACGTATAATATGCGTAACCTGGTATAAGGGAAAAAGCGATAAAATCTTAGGATGAAACAGTAAATTTTTTAAAGAAAAAAATAAATTGTTTGAAGAAGATAATAACAGACCTATTAGACGCAATCTATCTGGCCTACTCCGTGGATTGAAACTAAATACTAAGAGACAGCGGGAACGGACTTATTTCATTCGGCGTCCTCCGGAAGGGAAATACCATCACTGACCAAACGACTGAGTACTATATTTATTATTGCCAGGCAACAATAAAAAAAAGAGTCATGAAATTGTAACAGTTGACCGTCAAAACTGTTTCCCACAATTTTCATTTAATTTACATATTGATTGAGTATCTTTAGTGCCTCTGTGCTTTGTAGTATATATGTACTGACATGAATGCTATGTATTCTCCCCGCTTCCGAAATTTGTATAGGCAATATTTTAATTAATTTTAAGTATAATAACATTTTAACAAGGCAGAAGATACATACATACATACCCAAACAAGACATAATTCAGAATGGTGTATAAAACAAGGCGGCACACCAGATCTAAAACTGACTGAGGTAGCCGAAAGTGATTAAGAAAGGAAATTTATTACCCAAAAAAACTGAGCTGTGTACAACAACAAAAAACAAAGTGATGTTTGAAGCAAGCGGCAGACTCCGAAGGAAGGCCAATATATAAGTAGGTTTGTGTGTATATGTAAATAAAGAGAAAAAGAGAGAGCGTGCATGTAGGGGACTGACTGAATAGCGTGGTAAGTGAATCCGGCCATTTGAATAAGCCGCATCAATGGCGTCGGCTACGGCAGCCACTAAAAGGAAAATCACAACTTCGTAATGGGAACCGAGAGTTAATGACAGCATATACGCAGCAGCAGCCGTGGCCACAAGTAGAAACGGTGGTGGAAGTAAATTTAAAGTTTCTCACGACACGATCGCTCATAGGTAACTATTATTTTATTGCTTGCCTTTAAATGGAAGCAAATATGTTCGAGGAGAAATGGAAAACCTCAATAGTTGTCAGTGACTCGATTCTTGGCTTTAGAAGCAGAGAAATCAAATAACACTCGAATGCTGAATATGATATATGATGACTCTTCTTCTTCGATGGGTCCTCTAAAAAAGCTAAGACGGAGTAAAACTTGACAAAATTACAATACCTATCATTGACAGACCACTGGTTGGAGGTCCGCGAGGCAAAATAATACTTGGATCAACTGTATGTGAATGTACTGTAACATCACTCAGAGACCTCCCATCTTCTGCTGAAATTTACAAGTCGTGTTTTATTTCGACTACATTGAGAAGAGCAAGATGGTTACATTGTTCAAATATGCCGAATCGCTAGGCTGACTTGTCGAATTGAAAACACAACGAACCCATTTAGCGAAGGAAAACGTGTTCTTCCTGTAAGATGACGGACCAATCTTAACTTCACCGTCGCCTTGGTCACATTTGTAGGATCAGGCTACGAATTACCGTCGCATCCACGATATTTTTCAGATTTTGACATATACGATTGCTCGTTGTTGTCACTGAGAAAACCCATTTTTAGGCGTTATAAAGAAGTTGGATTATCGGTGGGTTCAGGTGTTAATTTAGTCATGTTGATGGTTAACCTGCGGTCAATACAGGAGTTAAGTGCCAGTTAAAAGGTTAACAAGATATTTAGTAGCGTGCAGTCGTCGCTGGTATTTGATGACCCACAACGCTTAATCACAAAGTGAGTGAGTAACTGTTGGGTAGTCATGCTATGCAGTTCGTAGAGCTCCCATGAGGGTTATTTATTACAAAAGTGGGGAACTCGTACATTTAAGCAATAAGTTTAATATTTTGACTCTCGAATTTGATTTGTTGGTATACAATTCTGAAGGAAGTCAATAATACTAATTAAAATAGGCGGTGTAAATTTGAAGATTATTTAAATATCGAAAATATCTACAATAGAACTCTTTTCACATATCATGAGGTATATTGGAAAGTATATAAATCAATTTTTCAGAGTTTTTTAATGACATCTGTCGGAGAAATGGCTGGGTGAATGAGATGCGTTTTTTCATACGATTTCTCATATTTGGATCATCTGAAACACAAAAACCCAATTTTGAATACCAAATTTTGTCATAACATTGTCAATAAATTAAAAAAATTTTAAATCTAGTAGGGACGATAGATAGGCGTTTTATAGGCTTTAAAAAAAAAAAATTTAATTTAAAGAAAATCGGTTGAGTAGTTCGACCGGAATCATGTCTATTTTAAAAAAGTGAGTTTTGAGAAAAACCCGTTTAAGGTTTGAGGTGTGCACTCCGAGCGCTCAGAACATTGAGCGGTATTATTATTTTGGGCCTTTTTCGATACCTTCCAATGGTAAAATAGGTTTTTACGTTACTTCTAATGGTATAAAGGAACAGAAAATGCAAAAAAAAAAAAAAAAATTGAAAAAGTTTACCCACTGCCCATTTAAAAATTTAATCGAATTTTTAATAAAACTTATTTTTTCATGCGGGGGTTACGATATTTTATGTTCTGATTAGTTGATTTGAAATTCGGCATAACACTACCCTTCATCGCAGAAACTGAAAATTTCTATGATTTAATTTTTTTTTTAATTTTTTATTTCCCTCAATAACAACAAGAATTTTGTAATCATCAAGAACACACTACCGGCTTATATAATATTTGATATTTTATGATGAGATTAGATGATAAAATGCAACGACTACGACTTTTTTTGACCTCTTTCAACAGATTCATAACTTTATTATTGTTTTATTCCCTGAACGGGGTATATCATGTTTGCTGCGAAGTTCGTTACACCCACAAGAAAACATCGAAGATTCTGTAAATATGTATATATGTTACCTGGTCTACGAAAAGGGAGCTAACGTGCGAAAACTAGTTTTCTGGGAAACAGCTGTTAAAAATAAACAACTCGTTTCGTCAGTTTCTCGTTATCTCATTAATTGTTCTCCTTTCCAGAGGCTTCAAGGACGTCCGGTAAGTGTTGTTTTTGGTTGGAATATTATTATAGTTCATCGTGTAAGTTGCTAGTGTGGAACATTTAAAAAAGTAACACTGAAGAAGTGACGTTTACTCTAATACCGCGAAGCTGCTGTTGTCTTGTTTTCATTCGTCTCTCTTTCCGGATGTTCTGTTATTACATTTGTGTAAGTGTTTGTATTGATTATCGTCTTCGCATTTCGCATGAAATGAAACACGAGTGTTGATGAGGAGTTCACTGTCGTATACGGACAATATTTACATGAAAAGGATGATCAAAACAATGAAGAGAGCGATTATGATAAAGACGAAGTATGTGTATCTCAGGCAGAAGATGAAACCGAACAAACTTTTGTTAAGATTGACCTGTCTGTTGTTGAAGTAAAGGAGGAGGAGCAGGTAACAAAATTTCTGTCAAAAGGTTGTTGTAATAATAAATGTCATACACTGATACTACGGGAAATGATCGAGAGTACGCGGAACATTTGTTTAGAGATGTCGAAAAATGAACTTGATTTAGTGATACTAATTCACATCGAAGCTGGAATTATGAGTAACAAAAAGCTAGAAAGTGTATACGCAAAGCTTGCCGGGCGGAAGAAATATGGACAGAGACAGGATACAGAAGTTATGAGGCATAAAATTACATTTACTTTCTTTAGAGTACCTGTTTGTCGTTCGTTTTTCCTTTTTGTACATGCGTGTGGGAAGAAGCGTTACGAATATTTAGTACGTCATTTTGCCGCACAGGGTGTAACAGTGCGCCAACACGGACTGGCAAATAAACCGAGTACACTTTCAAAGTCATTTAAACCGGCTGACATCGAAAAAGCTGTTAAATTCATCGAGTCTATAGCCGATTTAATGGCTCTTCCACTGCCCGGACGACTCCCAAAATTTAAGGATTTTCGAATAATGAATCTGCCATCCAGCGAGACGAAGTACTCAATTTATCAAAAATACATTTCTTCACTCAGTGATGACGAATTGAAGATGAGTAATCGCAGTTTCCGACGGATATGATCCAAATACATACCCTACGTTGCAGTTATGAAACCAGCGGATGATCTCTGCGATGTCTGCCGTGGTAAGTAGCTCATTATTTGCTCATTTTATAGTTGTATCAAACGTTGAGATTGAATTCAGTTTTTTTTCTTTTAATAGGAAACGCAATATCGATTGCGCAAGCCAAAGGTGTTACTGACATTGAACGCGAACAGAAGCTTAATCAATTTCTTGATCACCTCCACCGAGATCGAAATCAACGAGAATATTATCAAAGTTGGTGTAGAAATACTGATCCTACAGCAGTCGTTCTGTCATTTGATTTTGCCCAAACCATTCACTACCCTGTCAGTCCACAACAACCTGGTACAGCATACTTCAAAGCAACCAAGAGGTGCGGAGTCTTCGGAATTACAGACGAAAAACAAAAAGTTCAGGTTAGAATTTCAAACTGAATCATGGGAACTCAAATTGCTCTCCTTTACAGGATCTTATTTATAATTTTTTTTTTACAGTACAATTACATGCTAGACGAAAAAGATGACGTTGGTAAAGAACCGAACTGTGTTGTAAGCATCCTGCATTATCACCTGAAAACCTACTATAAAGACATTGAAACACTCGTTCTTTTCTGTGACAATTGTGTTGGGCAGAATAAGAATAACACTGTGCTATCTTATATGCAATAGCGTTTGGCTCGGGGTCTTAACAAAATTATTTCATTAAATTTTTTTCTTAAGCACACTAAGTTCGCGCCTGATCGTTATTTCGGTATTTTCAAAAGTAAGTATGCTGTCAGTAACATCGACACGTATGTAGATTTACTGCAGTGTGTCGAGGCATCATCACCTGTGGGTTATAATAAAGCTGTATCGCCTGAAAAAGCCGTCTGGTATGAATGGGACAGCTATTTTAAACCACTGTTCAAGTCACTTGTTGGAATAACGCAATTCCACCATTTCATAGTCTATACAGATTGTGTAAAAACAAAGAAATTCGCAGACAGTGAGGAAGTGCAGTCCTTTAAGCTTCTGTTAAAACCTATCGATCCTGAAATGCCGAAAGTTATACAATCAGCTGTTTATCTTTGGAACGTCAGTGATACATCTATCACAATCTTTGCAGCTTAGTTTCGGATATATCTAAAGTAGATATTGTGGCTCCATTGCCGAAAGATTTGCCATCGTAGAAACGGAAGGCAAAAACTAGTGAAGATGTTCTCAAACCAGACGAGGAACCAGATCCATCTTCCTCAGAATCAACACGTAAAAAGATCTCAAGGAAAACGACAACAAAGAAAAATACATAAACTACTCAGCATTATTATTTTTGGTCCATAATACATTTTTCTAGTGTATAATGATGTCCTTATAGCTTATAATTCAATGTATTTTGTTCATTACAAAAAAATTATATTTTTTCGTATTTTTACTCTTCTTTCTCTACATTTTTAGGGAACTTTCAAACAAGTTTTGACTTTTTGGATTCTATCACGTGAAAAAGCATCCCATCTTCCATCCGAATCAACTAAAAAGTGATAATTGATTTTTTGACACCTAAGCCCGCTTTCCGTAGACCAGGTTACATATATATATATATATATATATAAATGATCAGCATGACGAACAAGTCACTCTATGAGATATCGATATGAAATTAGAGAAGTAATTTTCTTATCAAAACGCTGATCGTTTGTCATTTTAGTTCATAACTGTTGGACAAGATATCTTCAGAAAGTTTGTCGTGAAATTTTATCCAAGGCAATCCTACAAGACTAACTGCCCGAAGGGAATCAAGTTCTTGTAGAAGAGTATTCTATTCAGTGCAACTTTATTATATTTATTTCTTTTTTTGTTTTTATAAGTATTCGTAAAATATGTGTAAAGAAATAAAAAATAATGTTAAATTTATTTTTTGAATTTGTCAATTACCAAAAAACAAATGGGTGTCTGAACTGAACAATCAAAAAATTGATTCGATACAAATTTTCAAAATGTCTTCATGCAAAATCTCTTTCTGAGTTAATAATAGAGAGTGAAGTATGTTACTCATACGCCCCATCAAACGAAAATACTTGCCTTATCCGCCAATAAATTTGAAACTACTTTTATTAACGTTCGTTGATTTCTACATTAGAAAGCAAATGCGCACACATATGTTGGTGATTAAAAAAAATATATATATATATATATATATATATATTTTTTTGTCGTTTAGTACTCGGAAAATCGCTATCTTTAATACTTCTCGAGTTATTTAGCCGTTTAAGTAAGGCTATATGCAATTTTCATGTTTTTTTTAATACATACCGTCTATAAAAATTCTGTAAAGCCTTACTTAAAAAGCCGAATATCTCGAGAAGTATTAATGATAGCGATTTTGACCTCGGTTTTGTTTATAACAAATAAAATTTCCTACAAATTTGTCATGAACATTTATTCTATAACTCCTGTCATTTACGAGATATATACAAAAAAATGCGAAATTCTTGGAAAAATCGGGTTTAGAGCCCCGTACTACCTCGCCGGTGTGAGTTACGACTTTGTTGCACTGGACACTCTCGTAGAGTGAACAATTCTGAGAAATATGCGTCTAAAGTCAAAGCGATGTCATAAAATAATTCTGATCTGTAGGAATTTAAAGATAAAAACTCACGATTTTAGTGTATTTTCTATGGAAAATATTTACAGTCCTTGGTCCAGTTCTCAATGTTAATATGAAGAGCTAAAATTTTCAGGGAATTTTTTTTTAAGGTATTTCCAAGGAAATTTCGTGACGGGACTGAAAAAAGTTAATAGTTCAATAAAAAAGCACCCTAATGTACATATACATACTTATTAAAACACATGGTTAGGTATGCATAATAGCTGTATGTAAATTGCCGCAACATCAGCACCGTTAGCAATAGCGGCCGCGGTACCGTTGCAGTTGTACATAATTCCCCTCTTCATTAGCGATAAATGCAGAATCGATGCTGACTGGGGAGACGCTGTAACATGGCATAACATAAAGAAGCATAGCACAGCATAGCCTAGCAGTTACGCGACCGCAAACTAATGCTGATGCAGCTGTTAATAACTATATACACTCATACGTACAATATAAGCATTAAGAGTACGTAGCAAGGTAGAGTAGAATGCGCGAATATCAGCCATCACAAGCAAGGACGACTGAGGTCGGTTGCGGTGAGCGTGCGCAAAGTGTGTATATGTGTTCAAATTGGAACAGAATTCGCTATTGGCTCATTAGCACATTATGTAGAATGTTTCGTTAATGATAATTAGCACTACAGTGTATAACATTATTTATTTATTTTAAATTTTATGGATGCGTGAAATAGTGGGAGCGACGTTTCCTAAGTAAGGTTCTCTTTTTTAAACTCAAATATCTCACACGACATTTTTGATGCCAAGAGCAGAATACTAGTTCGATATGAAGTTTCACGTAGAACATGAAAAGACCTTTAATAATAATGGATGGACTAGCGATAGAGCTTTCAAATTACTCAATTAGTTATGCTATCTTTTGTGGAGCTCTTCATTTTCGCATAATATTATACTAATGAAACAAAAGGACAAACTTCAGTTTCATCGAAGCTGAAATGCCTTTCTCAGGGTCATTTATAGCAACTATAAGTACTGGAAATTGTAGGATTACCTTGAATAATAATCTATACCAACGTTCATAAAGATATACTTTAAAATAAGAAAGTTTTCCATACTAAAACTTGATGGCTGATAGCTTTGAAATTCGGCATACAAAAGGATTACTACCCTCACGGAACTCCACCTGGCTTCATGAAAGACGAAGACTGGTCTATGCATGTGTTGTTATCTTACTAGACGAGCCTATTCTAACTTAATGCTGGTTGATTTCATTCTGAAGTAAAAGCGGTCCTAGTTTGGCGAAGCCGGCTTGCAAACTTTAGAGTAGTATACCCAGAGTAGAAATAGTTTTGGAATCTTAGTTGAGATGTCATTTTTAGACGGCGACTTCGACTTTGCTTGTGATGACCCTTGAAGTGTTTGGTTTACATTGATAGCTAGCGTCGGTTTACGAATTAAAATATTTGTCATCTAAGATTAAGTATTATATAATCAATGGACTGATTTCACCTATTTTACGGGCAACCGAAGCATGATTATCTGTATTCTGAAATTTCTGTATAAAATATATATTGCGTAAGATCTAATGCTCAAAAAGCTTAAAATTAAATCGGTTCTGTGTTGGTCGAGATTGCGCTATATGCCAAGCCAAGCTCTTGTTAAGGCACCTTATAAGAATATCTGGACTATTTATAAAAATATTCCTATTAAACAGATGTTTACATACTTGAATGCTCACTGTGCCTTACGAGAGCAATATATGCACTGATCCTTTCATTTTATTTCACAGAGCTTGCGGGAAGAGCTTTCTAGCAGAAAGCAGAATATGATTGCTTAACTGAGCTTAATACAGCCAACAAGGCCTCCACATCAAACAAACACGATATCTTTCTTCTGTCAAAATAATTTCAAGCTTCAGACCAGTCTGCTTTGAAAATTTACAACTAAAGGAGATATAATAATGAAGAACACCTACAAAAGAAGTTAAACATTTGAAAAAATGATAACAAAAATTTTTTATTTAAGGGAGTATTCTGGTCTTGACGCATGAATTTTAGGAATTTCTTAAAATACGATAAAAAAAATGAAAAACATTTTGACTATCCTTTTTTGTATGTTTTGTATTGACATTTTAATAATATAAAAAAAAATCGAAAGAAAAAAAAAACAAAATTCGTCGAAATACGGGCCGGTAGAGTGGGGACTTCAAAATAAACGGTGCGTCCTGGTTGACGTGATTTCAACCCTTGTAGAGATCTAAAACACAAAAAACAAGAAGATTCATTAGTAAGAATGTCGTTATCGGGTTGACCATTTTCAAAAAAAAAAAAAAAAAATAAAATAATAATAATAATATCAAAATGGCGTCGACTTTAAAAAAAAAATGTTTGTTGACCCGATTATGCAAAATATAAAATATGCAATTGAAATTGATTATCATCAAAGTACGATTAGTTATCAGAATCAGTAGCAACTGGGCCTCATATCCAACTGCAATTTTACGATTACACTTTTAACAATTTATTCAACTTAAAATATTTTACCAGCACAAACAATTTAAATACCGTTATGAATACCGCTATTTGCACCATGTTATTGTTATTTATGAGTTTCATATGATATTCATTTGTTTTTGTTTTGGATTTTTGAATTCGTTTCGAACGCATGTAGCTGTATTTGGGTCAGCGAAAATAATTTTCTAGCTCACTTGCCGGCTAGTACACACAACCGCGACTCTCTAGCTGACAGCTTTGAAAACGAGTTGGAATATTAATAACCATATAAATTCCATTAATAATAGCTGAAAGGTGTGCAGTGGCGGAAAAAGCAGTGAAGTGGATGTTAAGGCGACAATTTGTCGGGACATATTGTGAGCGAGAGAAAAAACAAAAGCAAGAAAAATATGAAATTTAGTAAAAGCAATGCAATTGGGAAAATAGCTGAGCTCAAAATTTTGCGCTGATGGGTGTATCTGTATATATAATATATGCATATATACGTATTTTTATTGTAAACCGCCTGATTGGCATGGTTCAAATTTTTGCGGTTACGTATACGCCAGAGTGGCTATTGAAAAGCAATATTAAGTTGGCAAATGTATGCACAAATAATGCTTTCATCAATAATACAATTCAGATTGTGTGCTTTCTTTGTACTTTTATTCCAAAAGGTTACGTATACGCCGGAGTGGTTTTTGGGCACTCATATTTAGCTACTGCTGAGAGGAGAGCATTTTTTTTGCACGTAATTAGGCCGTCAAGGAGGGGGATTCATTAAAACAAATAGTGTCAATTAGTCGCTTTTAAACAATGTTAGTTCATGTATTAGGGTGCGAAATCTTTTTGGATTTCACAATTTTTTTTATTAATTTTAAAGAGAAAATCGCTAAATCGAAATAGTTTTTTAACTAATTAAAACACATTATATTGGATTAAAATCTAGTACAATTTATGTATATATGTATATCTAAGCATATATAAATTCATAAAACAATAGGTTACGACACATAATTCTACAGGCATGTCAATGAATTTAGTGTGCCACATCAACAACTTGAGCTTCAGACATAGAGCTAAGTTTATTACCAGAGAATACATACATACAGTATATAGGCTCGAACAAGAAAAAAATGGTGACTTCGAATGCGCCGAAAATAAAGTATAAAATCCTGGGCAGATTATAGCCTATATATTCATTCCAATCGGTTAGTTTATAAGGCAGCTATAGGCTATAGTTGTTCGTGAATAGCTTTTTCGAAAATTGTAATGATGCTTTTGATAATAATATAGTAAGTATTGATATTCCGTAAAGGCATATTTTCAATTAAAATAGTTGCACATATAAGCGCTTTTTCAGATCGGTCAATTGGAATGGCAGCTTTATGCTCTCGAGGACCGATTGAAATAATTTATTTGTAGATTGAGTTTTTCGTAGAAGGACTTTATTGCTATATGATCGAGTGTGCTAATCTGAACAATTGGTATATTCAGAGCTTATAGCGATATCTAGGTTATAAGTTTTGTGAAATTTCGTAAATGCACCCAGTCAAATAAAAAGTTTTTTATATCATTTGATCGGTCAGATTGTATGTCCACTAAATGCAATAGTTGTCCGATATAAGCGATTCCGGCGAATTTCTTGATGAGAAAGGAGGTGTGCCGAAATTGCGTATACCATATTTATATAGACAGGCAGACGGACATTGATTTAGCAACCCAGCTCATCTCGCAGAAAATGTTGCCTCACCTTAATACAAATGTGTTTATTTTCATCCCATAAGTATATATAAATATATAGTTATAAAGCACCATCATACGAATATCTCCAATTGCTTGCACAGCCAACTGTCGTTTTTGGCATCAATTTGTTATTTTGATTTTCCTCCTTTATGTACATATTCGTCTATAAAAACAAATTTACACAAATCTCTGCATCCGTGTTATAGACCTTTAGACTAAATTTATTGTTCCGCCGAAAATGTTTAAATTAATTCGTTGCATGTTGATGTGGAAAATAGTTGAGCGTATTGACAAAGTCGCAGCGAATTTACAACTGAAAACTCTATTAATGGCACGGATGTACAAAGCGCCGGAAGAGATATGGGTCGCGCTGTCAATAACAAAGTATTATAGATATACTCGTACATAAACTAGTACTCGTACGTATGCACACAGAGGCGCGTAAACGTATTTACTGAATTTAAATATATACTATATATACACAAATATATGAGTAGGTTGGCGCGTAGCACAGTGGTATTTCGGCGGAAAAAATAGGATTTTTCCACTTTCCAATTTCAAAACTTTAATGATTTTGTTTTGTAAAGAAATATTTGGATAAGAAAAATTCAACAAGGTTTTTTATTAAAAGTGAAATTTTATAGTTAAAAAAACTAACAGAAGTCGACGGAAAGTTATTCAATAAAATCAGATTAAAATTATTGTCCAAATAAAGAATTTTTTTTGTGTGTAAGTTTATAACTATGGCTTTTTTTTTATTTTTTAGTGAAGATATAGCACCTACTTGTTTATAAAAAAAAAAAAAATTTATTGAAATTGGCAGAGTAAGCTAATTTTCATAATTTTTCAAAAATTATACTAAAAAATATCAACTTTTAATTTTTTGATGGAAAAAAACTTTATGTGCTTTGCCTTGCTTAGCCCTCTTACTATAAAAAAATGAAAGTTCCGAGTCTGTACTTTCAATTAAAAAAAAAAACAACCGCCAATTACCGTCCCTTTTAGTAACATCGATTTTAATTTCCACAAATACTGATGTCTTCAACAGACTTCTTATAACTTCGGATCCTTACATAAGTAGCTTAAGGCGTCATTCGAACAAAATTTCCTTAGAACTAGATTAGAACTAGATCCCATTGTTAAAGATTGCATAATATTACAAATAAAAACTAGCACAATTTTTCGCCTGTTACATATTCAATTAAAACTTTGCATATTATATTTAATTTTTATCAAGGTAAAGGTATAAATAACGTCACTTTGCGTTTAAGTTTATTTTTTTCATCAGGAGAACTCAATTAAGAAGTGTCTCGAATTTCAAGTCCCTAGGTCCAAAAATAAAAATTTTGACAATTGCAGTTATATGGGAGGTGGGTGTGGCAGTGGGCGGTTTTCCAAGATTTTTTCAAAATTTCTTAATTTAGTCCAGAGAAGTGTTTCTGCAAAGTTTCATTGTTGTACGACCACTCCTTCTATTTTTTTTCCAAGAAATGTATGGAGCGGTGCCACTGTGCGTAGTAACACCCAAAATTGAGAGAAATAGATATAAAGTTATATATTACTAGTGGATCCGGCCACGCATATCTGTGGTATACATTTTGTACTATTATTCGTATAATAAACTATTCAATACAGCGAAAATTTTATTTACGAATGAAGGGGAAAAGTGCTTGTCGGTATAAGAATCCAAGGGATTGTACTTGAGGTTTAATTTTGAATATGTTCATAGAAGTAGAGTGTCCATTTAATAGAGCTTCCACTGTATTTTTTATTTACGAATTGTTTTTACAAATATTTACCCGGCAGTACGTATTCTCTGAACTAAAAATTGTAAAATTCGGACCACACCTGCCGAAGAAGTGGAATATGAAGACCAGCGCTAAACATATCTGAAGTTTTATGCAAAATATTGGTCCATCTATAAGATATCTTAAACAAACTATTTAAATGTGTATTTTCTTCTTATGAAAGTTTAGCTCGGTGCTTAAACATGATAAAAACGGACCATAAAGTTTCACCCGCCGATAATAAATTTGAGAACAACGTTACACAACAGTGCTTCCAAACTTCTAGTTCACTTCAAGCGATCAACGCACTCTATTATTAGCGTCTGTATCGTTGAGCTCATGTAACTTTTTCACTGCAAGCAGTAATAATTCACTTTAATAGCATTTTCCAAATTAAAAAAAAAAAAAAAAAAAAAAAAAAAAAAAACAAACAACAATAAAACAAAAGCAGACAGCTCTTAGCGCAGTATAAACAAACAAAACACTACTTCACTAGCAATATAACAACATTTGTGCGAAGAGTGAAACGTACCCACCATTACCAACCTCAATAGAAAAGCTATAAAGAGCGTTTTTCAGCAGTAAATGCGCGGAGAAAATACACATCCCAGCATATTTGATCAGATAATGCTGCTTACGCATTCAAAAGCAATAGACGATATACATAGAGAGAATTTCAAATATGTGTGTGTTTAGTTAAACACCAATACACATACACATGTATACTGTAAAAATATATGAGTGAACTAACATAGGAATAATATAAATATTTTAGTAAAGCGCGGCGGGTTAGTTGAAACATAGCAGAAGCAATAATAACAACAAACAAAAGCTGCAAATAAGTTGTCATAGAACAACTACAACAACAATATTGTATATATACATATATATATGTGTGCGTAAATTTGCGGAACGTGCAAAGACGGGTTAAGGTTTCTCGCGCGTGTTATCTGCTATTCACATAGGTTGATTGATTAGTTCGAAAAATGGACGGCTTCTTGGTGAGAAAAATACGTCTGCAAAAGTTCATATCGACGGACTCTGGTAAATTGAACACGCGGACTATTTATATTTGTGTATACTTTAACGGCCTTAAATGTTTACTTCTGTGTGTTATATAGCACACTAGCAACCCGCCCCGGCTTCGCACGGAAATAAAATATAAGGCCTATGTCACTCACTGAAAAAATGATTAAAATCGATCCCGCAGTTTTGATTTATTCATTACTGTCCGTGGCCCGCACGCGTTACATTTGGAGTAAAACAATTCCCTTTTCTTTATACCATGAAGATTTGCTTGCTATTTTTGGAATATCTAAATTCATACTCTACATTTTTTTGCATTTTACATATTTATTTTATTTTTACAACTTGTTGTCTATTGGATGCATTATAACTTGAGTTTATGTTTTGTTGCTCTGACGATGAGGAAGACAAATCTACATTCACCCCTGCAATTGTAATATTTAAATTTTCATTGACGGGTTGGGTGCCAAGAGCAACACCTGGTATGCCTTCTATAGTTTGAGAAATGACACAAAGACGCACAATAGTTTCTTCGTTTGGAGTGAGCTGATATTTAGAAAATGGGCCACCTCCTGTTGCTCGACTCTCAACTTTGTTGTGAGCTAATTTTCTTTTGATTTCGCTCTTCAACTCAGTTATAACCTATAGAAATAAGTTTGTTTTAATTGCAGTTTAATTTTGACTGAAATTTACTTACCTTTTTCCACCCGTTTACATCTTTGTGTGGAGGACCTGCAGCATTAAGCGATTCAGTTAATTCCTGCCATAACGATTCTATTGTCGGTTTATTGCGTTTCGTAAACCCTCTTAAGATATCTGGATTTTTTTCCATAAATTCAATTATGATCATATTTTGCATTCTATTCTTATGTTTTCCCCTACATAAATAAAGTTAATTACTTTGTAAGAATATAATAAATAAATTCCTGAACTTACATTTTCTCAACCGTCTAACAACACACAGAAATATAAACTGAATATTCAAATCTGTTGGCGATTATCTTCTTGTTTTATTTCTGATAGCAAAACCGATAAAATTGGTTTCGATGACACCCAAAACCGATACAAATTCTGTTTCGAACATCAAACCATTCATGACACCTACTGCTTTTTTTGATCGGTTTCAATTCCGATTCCGACAACTATCAGATTCCACAACACCCCCGAATTACATGGAATTCATTACGGTAATAACGACATGAATTGAAAATACATACATACATATTTACGCCCGAAATTTGATGATGCGAGAGATTCGTACATATGTATGTACTTACATACATGCGTACGTACCGAGTTCTTTCACCACACGATCTAATTCAACACGAATGAGGTGGGGTGAGATTCCCACATAGCTTCTAAAGTTTCATTCGGTTGACAGCGAACAAACACACAAACAGTTTTTTTTGGAAAAAGTGCTGCTCTTGTTTAAATAATTTTGGTTAAATAAGAAATGAATCAACTATTTTTTTGATGCAGAACGAAAGTAAATATTTGAAAGTTTAACTTCCAGTAAGTTTCATTTTAATCGGTGGATTCTTTTATGATGTATGGCTGTGTAAACAAAAAATATATGGTTTTTTACCACATTTTGTCCGAGTGCCACGCCCCCTTTATATATTTCTTCAAATTATAATGACATAAACCTTCCTCTTCAAGCAATCTATCTATTAAAAGAAACCGCATCAAAATCAGTTGCTTAGTTTTCAAGATTTAAACATTTAAGGGGACAAAAGGACAGAAAAAGTGACTTTGTTTTATAATATGTAGTGATATACGCGAATTTAATTTACCCTGTTCAGGGTAAAAGCAGACAAATCAAAAACATAAAAAATCGCAAAAAGTATTATTTAAAAAAAATTCCGATAATATCCGTAAAATAAAAATTCGTTTACAATATATTAGATTTTATATTTTATTATTTTTTATTTGGGTATAATAAAATTAGTTTCTCAGGCTACAGAATATTTAATGATCTTCGAGATTACTATGGAGAAGTTTTTGATTTTTAAGGGACTGATTTACACCCCTATTCTGAGCACTTGACAAATTAGTAAAATATTGAATATTTATTAAGCTCGAAATATTTTGGTATTCTGTGCCAATCTTGATAAAAGTAGAAGCTTCAATTCGCAAGGCTTTTCCCCATACGTGTGGTGAACAAAATAATGTAAATAGAAACAGCTGATTTCTATTCAAATTATATTGATAGCAATTTGCGTGCAGTCACTTGCTCCTATGGTGCTTTTTATTCCAAATTTTCTAAAAAATCTGGAATGTATATCAAATAAATTACCGTAAATTAGTATATTATTATTTGCATTAAAACTTGCCCGTTTTTATTAAAATTTCTTACTCTTTTGAACTGGGAAATTTTATTTCTCCTCCCTTCACCTTCATAATAAGTTTTGCTAAAGCCCGTACACTTCTCGAAAGGAACGACTGACTCATGGGCAAGTTGACGTTATTACCCACACATTTTCTGATATGAGCCGTGTCCAAAGAAGTTCAAAGCTGCTGGAACCATTACAGTTAAAGGTAGTGACGTTTTTTATCAACGTGTGGGGCTACTTCATCAATTTTTTTCAAATTTTTTGCCCAAAGGTATTCTCTCTCACAGAAAATGGATTTTAAATGCCGCGCGCGATTCCTATTCTCACAAGTTTCATCTTCGCTTAACAATAACAAAAGTAAAATATCTTTCATTTTCACAGCAAGATGCATAATCAGATATTTAATTCATAACGGGCACTGTCAAGAGCATTTGACATCTTAACAATTTATAAAGAAAAGAGCTTTTTATTTCAGACACAGAACACGAAATGCTTGATAATTTTTAAATTTTGACAAATTATAAATATGTTGAATTTGTCAAGTGCACAGAATAGGGGTATTAGTCTACTAAAGTGGACCCATACTTAATCCTTTTAATCTTGGAAGTATAGCATATCGAAAAAAACCGTTGGGCGACAGAATACTTTATCAGACATTGAAGTCCATAGACGGCTATTCGAAGAAGAAAACAGTGTTCCAAAGAGTTGAAATATTACCAATGTATTCCCGAAGCCTCTCTATTATATTATTGCGAGAATATTCCAGTTTATTCTCCTTCAAAGAGACTGTAACTATTTTCAAATACAGTGCATTTTCCCGTAACATAGCTTGAGTACGTAGTCGAAAATAAAAGATCAAGTTTGAAACAAGTTGACCTAAGGAATCTAATTCTCACAATCAACAGCCCTCTATAAATATCTATACATTCTAATTTAGCCATTTTGTAATTAGACGATTTTTCTGAATGTAATCATTTTCAGTTCCAACACTGTCGTTAACACACGTTAACAAGCAGAATTGTCGCATTTGGGGCACAGAAAACCCGTACGTAATCGTCGGGAAGCCAATGCACCCAGCACGTCTGGTGGAATCATCGGGACATTTTTCTTCGAAAATGAAGAAAGAACCGCCGTGACTATCAATGGCAAATTTTGCTTCAAGCAAATTAAAGAGGAAGACTTGGACAACAATTGGTTCCAGCAGGACGGCGCTACGTGCTATACAGCAAACGCTACACTCAATTTTTTACGCCCTATCTTTAAATTTACAATTTCATATGGCCCACCCTATATTATTGCGAAAATATTCCAGTTTACTCTCCTTCAAAAGGTCTGTAACTATTTTGAAATTCATACATTTTCCCGTAATATGGCTTCAGTACATTGTCGAAAATACAAAATCAATCTAATCTAATTCTTACAATCAACAGCCTACTATAAATATCTATACATTCTAATTTGGCCATTTTGTAATTAGACGATTTTTCTGAATGTAATCATTTTTCAGTTCCAACACTGTCAATTAGAAAGCCAAAATTTGCAAAGCAGCAAACACAATTAAACGAAGCAAACAGTTCCGAAATTAAACAGCTACAAAATGTAGCAGCACAGCTAGGCAGTGAAGATAGACGGAGGCATACAGCAGCTAAAAAAGCCGACTATTTGAGAAGTCAAAGCCAATTCCAAAGTTGAAGCCAATATGTTGCAATGCAAATGTACTCGCTTGAGAGCACTACTAGCGGCTAAGATGGGTAATTTGTATGACATGCCAGCAAAAAAAAAAAGAAAAAAAAACGACAGAAACTCGCAAAAAGAAACGCTAATAACTGAAGTGTTTCCACAAACCCAACAGTTTCTGTGAGTTTTGGAAGCAGCTGCCGACAATGGTTATGCTAGTCCACAGTTCAAGAGCAAATGACTCTATGATGCCAAATGAATGCATATGGATATATGTATGTGTGTGGGTGTGTCTGCAAGCCGAACTTACCAAGTGAACTGAAATCCAACGAACAGTTTAAGAAACAATTACTATGTATGTAAGAATATACATGTGCACTTTTTTTGCTTGGTACCCATATTTTCCAGTTACGCCAAAGTCTCAAAGAGGGTCATATTATTAACTTTGCCACATTCCACGGTAAAATCGATATCATCATCGCTGTTGGACGTCGATGCATCATTGCCACCAGCAGTGACAATTTCAATAGTGCTGCGGATTTGCTGTTGTTGTCTATAGTTTTGATGCAAAACGAGTGTAAAGACACACTTGGAAGTGCTAAAATTAAAAAATAAGAAAACAAGAAATGTGCTGTCGTGGGACACCAGGTAGGAACGAAGTTCCTTCGGATAATGTAGAATCGATACAATTTGCAAAAAAAATTGTGCTTAATTTTATTTTATGTAGGTTGTCCTGATTTTTCTCTCAAATTTCGCTGATTAGTTTTTATTTAAGTACAGATAAGTATTAAGAAAATTTAGTATTTTAAGAAAAAAATAATTCAAATTATATGTAAATAAAAATTGGTAAATATTTTTTTGTTTTAAATTATCAATTGTTATTACAAATGATATAATGGAGCTATAATAGAGCTATTTTATGCTTTTATTTGTAAAATAACGTCAAGTTTATTAGAGCTGTGAATAATTTTACATTTTACATATTAGTGGCATCACTCTACCTCCTCTTTCTATCTTCCATTCTACTGTCAACTGTACTGTCGTCCTACTTCCGTTGGCAAATATAGGAAATATTCAAGTTAGCGGGAACGACAACTGTCGGCCTGCAGTCGTGTAGTCGTGCAGCTGTCAAAATAACGGTGTCCATAAGAACGTCTGTATTTTAATATTTGACAGATGTAGTTTGCAGTCTGTCGCGCTCTATGTGTTCCGCACTTCACTCAAAACTAAAACTAATTTGCATACACAATAATGTTACAGATTTTCATGCCTAATTATTTTGCAAGTCCTAAATGTAGGCTATAACTAGCGATCTTACAGTCTTTTTCTTACGGGTTATTTCTTACGGTTTTTACTATCACTTTTTTCAGTTAGCTCCTGCAGCAAAATCCCTATCTTCTCCAAGCCTGCCGTAAGGAACTTCGTTCCAAAAAGATAATACCCTTCAAAAATAAAAAATATTCAATTCCGACTGTGGGACTAGGCTGATAGACCAAATTTGCCGATTCGAACAGCCTACTGGCTGAAGCATAGAAAGAATAAAGCCACAAACAGGACTAAAAGAGAGAGGGCGTAGCATTCCGCAATTTGCAAGATTCTACAAGATTTGTAAATGTAAAGTAAAAAGTTCAATCACACATACGTAAAAGACCATACACTTGAATATCCTTGGCGGAAGACGGAATCGACCATACGGATATTTTGCATGTGTAAATACACACATAAGTACAGTACACAAGTAAATATTAACTTCAATAAACATTAGGGTGTCCGTTATTTACCAAATTGATTATTTTTGACGAGATGCCCCCCAAACTCTTAGTTTTCCATCTAAAAAGAAATATCAGACCATAAAAAGCCCTTAATTTTCATAATAAACCTTGCCACAAATACGATACATTTCCCATTTAAATAACATGAGATTTTGCCACTTTTAACGAAATTTTCTTTTCTCTGGAACTTTCTCGTTTGTAGAAATAAAAAAGTCATATTCTTGTACAGAATTGAATACTCTACAAAAAAGTTTGGATTATTTTTTCATACACTCATTCCTTTGAAAGTTATTCAAGGTTAAAGTTAACTTCTGGGTAATTTCCGGAATTTTCGAACTTTTACGGCAAATGGAAATTTTTTTTGAAAAATTCACTTTACCTATACATGTGCGGCCACTCTCATCATCAGGCAGTGAGTATTTCGTCGGATTTATTCCATATCACTGTGTGATTGGCGCGATTTTCCGAGACAAAACTTGTGAGCAAGGCAACTTTGTCTTCGTAGATTAATGATGGACCACCAGTTGCTACAAGGAAGTGACGTAAATATTTTTAATTTCTAATAATATTTTTTTAAGTCAAAGAGTTTTTAATACCCACCAATTGGTACACCAGAATTAACTGTAGTGAAAAATATTGATGTTGTTAGTACCAACAGCAGCTTAAATATTATTTCCATTAAAAACAGTCACTTAAAAAGAATGATAAAAGATAGTATGTGAGATAAAGATTTTCAGGGAAAAATTAATATTTTCCTTATGAAGAACGTGCACAGCTATGAAATTGGAAACTAAAAAGCTGTTGAAATTATTTGAAATAATGTTGACAACCTCGAGACCACTTCAGTTCTGAAGATTGAATTAAAGCTACTTGTAAAAATACAGGTAAGCTTGTATATTTTCCGAGGATCCTATAAATCTGCAACTTACACTTAAGACTGTGCAAAGCAAGCGGTCTAAACTAAATATAACAACGGAATTTATTATTTAGGTTAAATAATTTTTATCAAATTTGAAAAGTTCTTTGAAGACTGAGCTGAAGATCTAAAGATCTAAATATTACTTTTTGCGGTATTGAATTTAAAAAAAATTTAGTGAAATTGGGCAGATGGTTAATTTTGATCCGACTTTTTCGATCTGAAGAATTTTCGGTACTACAAATTGTTTTCGAAAAAACTTTATAGTAAGAACAAAAAGAAAGAAGTATTATATTTTAAGAAAAAGTTAATACGTATTTATATTATACAGAACCTCTTCAATTTTGCTTATGCGGTTTTAAGCCTGGAACTAACAAGAGTTGGCTTGATAACTAAGAAATCTTATTTCTTTTAGAAATCGACAATTAAATTTAATTTCCAAAGTAATACACAAACTTCTTGCTTTAGCAGAAAACAACAGAAAATTTTGGAAAGTTGGGATAAGTCGCCATTATTGTCTCTCATTTCGATATATATAGATCATAATGTTTACCGATAATTTCAGATTACAAGTAGATGAGTTTTTGTAGTTGTTACAAATAGGCTACTCTAAGCCATTAAAATTGAAAGAAAGGCTTCTTAACATTTAAAAATTTAAGCTTTGTTAGGGCTGTTGTGCGAATTTCCCGTCAGAAACAATTCTGCTGATATTTGATAGCTGACAACTACATAACTAGTTGACGGTTGGCAGCTAACAATTAGACAGTTGCTAGCAGCAATCACAGACTTTAAATGACAATACTGTAAACACCTAAAATAAAGTGCAAGGTCAAAAAACTATTTCCACAATTTTTTTGTTGAGCAAAAAAAAACTCTTCAATATCTCTCTTAAGGTTCAAAAACTCCTTACTTTATCCAACTATCCTCGAAGCAGACCACAAAGTTGCACAAAAATATTTATTTTTATACTAAAGTGTTTTTACTTTAAAAGGATCCACTCGCTGCATGTGTATTTTCCATTAAATAGCCAACTAGCTAATCTCTCAAGTAGCATAATGAGTATAGAGTTACCCAGAATGCATCAGGCAATCTGAAGGAGCAGAATGACATCATAATGAGAGTTTCCGAGGATATGGTGCAGAAAGCAGCACCGGACGTGGAAAATAAAAAGGTAAGACAAAGTAAATATTCGCATAAATGGTTAAGTAGAAATGGAAGCGGAGATAAATAAAGGTGAAGTGTTGTATGCTTAAGTAAAAACAAAATTGTAAGTGTCAAAAAGAAATCCGAAAATTTTTTATATGTCTTTAATTTATGAGCAATTTGTTGGAAAAACAAAAAGTTTGAAGGTTTGAAAAAAAGTAGAGAAGGAAACTGGATTTTATGAGTTTTGGAAGTCCGAGATATTAGAAAATAATATCTGTAACTAGCTGACCCCGCAGCCGTTTTCCTGCGTGAAATTCTGTGTTTTGAAATGAAAAGAAGGTTAAATTTATCATTTCGTTTTTTTTCAATGTAACGCAGCTTGGTAAACAGCATTTTTTGGTTTCTGTTCCGGTGCGTAAATCTACAGAGAAGATTGTTTTCGAACTCGTAAGCACGCCACGTAATTTTGGCCGTGTGAAAAACATAGCATTTCCAGATTTATGCCATACACCTCTAGCGACTATCCTTGTGTCCTGTTGATTGTAATCGCAAATGCAATTTTCCCTAGAAACTGAATATGTTTGAACTGAAATGGCAAATTGTTGGAATTCAAAGAAATTCGTTGAATCAAGCATTCTGCCCTTTGTATTTGATGGCTGCTTCATCACAATCAGTCGGATTTCATTACACAGTTTCGGCGCTTACAGATTGCGAAACATAATAACGACAGATCCAACTTTGAGACGTAAATAATGCGGGGCCATACCAAGCCTCTCCAAAGAATTTAGAAATTCCACTGGATAATTTACGGCGATCGATCGATTTGTCTGAGCGCAAGTCTCCCGGAATTTGACTTTGAATCTTCCAGTTTAAGTCAACAACATTGGCATTTTTGGTAGCTAACATTGCGCGAGCACTTCAGGAATCGTAGTTACGATAATTTGGCCAATGCCCGAACATTCGTGATGAGTTCATATTTCGTGAATTGATAACCGGCGAATGGAATTGATATCAAACCACCGGAAGTATCAACCGGAATTAACCCATTTCCAATTTTTTGTACAGTATCCCTTGGGTTGAAATACACTCTTTGGCTGTTCTCCAAATTAACTGCGAGACGCACAACACTCGGAAATCATTCATGAATTGCAAAAGTAAATATCCTACAAAGCGCTGTAGTGCAGTTCACGTATCGACCGTATCGTTCAAGACCAATAACCGCCATGTGGCTTCCATTGGTGATCTACTTACAAACGTATTTTATCGATTACACCAAACTGCAATACTCAACATTGATATAATTTTTGAATGTGAATTAGACAATAATGGTGAATATAGTACGATCCATGTGTTGTCAACTTCTAAATTGAATGCTGAATGTTCTGCCACTGTCGTCTGGACGCCGATAGAGTGGATATCCATCATTTCTAGTTTGTGTTCCGAAAGAAAAGCACGTGGATACCGTTTTGTGCATTTATTGTCAGACATACAAACCGAAGTGGGATTTTGGTGTCTGCAAGGTCCATGAACCATATTCGTTTTCATCACTTCGTATAATAATGGATCTTTCTCTGCATCAGGAATTTCCGCAGAAATGATTTCATCAATTTGATCTGGTGGAACCACTATCCACCATCCAAAGAAGAACATCGTAACTGTTGTTTGAAAAGTCGTGCTGTGACATCGTGACGATCGCTTGCTGATTGACCGCGATCTATAATACTGCACGTACTATGTCACCGCATCCTGGGAATACCCGTTCATGTGCCTTGGTGTGACGCCGACCGATATTAGCGCGACCACTTCGTGGCATCGTAACAAATTTCAATCTGAAATTGATCACTTTGTGTGCGACATACATAACGCTTTCACTGAATAATTTTCAAAAATTTTTGAAGCAAACGACAAATTTGAACGATTCAAATAATTGAAAAACAAAACAAAAAAATTAAAAAAAAAAATTTTGTCTGGAAAAAATAACTTTTTGGAACTGTCCAATTTTCCGACTTTTCCTCACGAAAAGCATACGGTTTTTTTATTTCCAAACCTTCCCCGATCCACACAGAATATTCTCTGAAAATTTCATCAAGATTGGTTCAGTTGTTCCCTTAGCGCTACTAACAAACAAACATTCATTCGTTTGTATGAAAAAAGAAAAGGTCTGTTTTTAGGGGTTCCCGGCAAATATTCGAACTTTTCTTGCCGTAAAAACCATCCTTGAGACTCACCGAACATTTTAAAAAAAGAATTGGCGAAATTGGTCCAGGCGTTTTTGAGTTATGCGCTTACCAACACATTTTGCGATTCATTTTTATATATAAGATTAGGATCAATCAATAATTTAGCAGACGATTGTTTTGGGAATCAAATTTTTTCGATCGCAGCATAAACCCACATTCTTCCAAATACTAAACTTAACAAGTAACCCTCGTATCGCTGTAGGAAAAAGAAAATGCCACAAGAGGAAAAACCTCAACTGTAGCATTGTACTGTGTCAATGAGTGCTGCCAAACATTTATCAACTCCATCAGCGCGGTAACAAATTCAGTGAGTAAAGCAGCAATTTGCGAAGTACACTAGCAACTGATAGTCGACATTATTGGCACACCTGCAGCGGTAATTCAATGTAGGCACAAATATAGAGTTGTTCTTTGCCTTGTGCTGGTAGGCATGTAAGCTTGTTCACGTTCTTTAGGCGATATTTGCTTTTGCCGCGTGCGGCTGGCAGTGGCCGCAGACAACACTCTACTGTTGACTCTCCCTTGATCTAACCGTACCGTTGTTTTGATTTCCGTGAGCGGACTGCGATTCAGTTGACCAAGTTCGACTAGTAAACTGTTTATTTTGTCACTGAACGGGCCTCACCGTCAGCCGGTGTTATTTGCTTGTTTCAGCACAGTTGACAGCGTAAAGAAATGAAACGTACCTCGGATTATAAGCATTGCTGTTCCCGCTTTGCAGTTGATATGCTATAATATAGAATTAATAGTAAAGATTAAAAGTTAATTAGGGTTAAAGTGAATGGACGGAACGTTTTCACTTTGTGTTCAAGGCATTATTTCGGACACTAAGTACTTTTCCATTATTATTCCTCGGATCTCGGAAGTTTGTTGTTTACTTTATTGTTGATGTAGTAGATCTTTTTCAGGTGACATTTTCACAAACGACGAAACACAAGCACAGAACCAAAGACTGAATTCTGTTCGAAACCTTAGGTAGGTAGGTAGGTAGGGGTGCAGACCTATCGGGCTCAATTAGCACTTGAGATGCCATTTTGATACACTATTCGTAGAATCACCTGTATCTGCTATTACGTTTTACCTTCTCTCTCAAACCTTTTGAGGTTTCGATGAGACTACTTATGTCCGATATGCTTTTGGTGGAAATCCATTCAAGGTTTGGTGCTTGGTGCATTCCGAGTGTTTTGTGTCGGATCTGTGCTAGAGCTGGGCATTCGCAGAGAAAGTAGAAGATTGTTTCCTTGTTCCCTGCTACTCCGCAGCCACGGCAGATGTCGTTATAGGGCACACCCATTTTGGACGCCTGTTCCCCAAATGGCCAGTGTCTTGTTGTGGTAGCTGTTATTCTGTAAATACTTTTTCTTGACCTATGTAATAAGTCGTTGGTTCTTTTCCTGTCATATGTTGGCCATAATTGTTTAGTTATGACGCGTTTTGTAATGTTTTTCCACCTGTTGTTTGCAATTTGTTGAAATTGTCTATTGATCTCTCCTTTGATCGATCCTAGTGGGCTTGGTATTAGCTTCGCCTCGGATTTATTTAGGAAAACTCCTGCCTTTGTTAACTCGTCTGCTTTTTCGTTACCGAAAATGTTTCTATGGCCGGGAACCCAAATCAAGTTTAGTTGGAGCTTGTCTTTTATTGAGCTCAGTGCTCTCTTGCAGTGGGAACTATACTGGAATTTGTCATGGGTGAAGACAATGCCAGGAGGGCCGCCTGGCTATCCGTAAATATAGTTGCTTTATGTATATTCCCGTGGTTTTCTAATAGAACTTTGCAGGTTTTTTATGCCTAGTACTAGTACTTCTGCTTCGAAGATGCTAGCCGAGTTCGGTAGACGTATAGAGAGAGATATGCCTAGATCAGCGGAGAATACCCCGAGCCTACTCCGCAGTCCATTTTGGACCCGTCGGTATGGACTGAGGTTTTATCCTCCTCTACTATTGAACCTCTTCTCCATTCTCGTCTAGATGGTATCCTCACCTGGAAGTGTGTTCGAAACCTTGCAAGGTCATTAAAGCAGCTTTTACACACAAACAAGTTTCTATATACATATGTATGTATTCTATTGCTATTGTGTTTCTATTTGTTTGGGGTTTGATATCTTCGTTTCACTGCTTGCGCCGTAACTTCTTCATTTTGTATTAATTAAAATTTCCTATTTAAAATTTTGTAATGTTCTCTATAAAATAACGGTACCGAATACATGGCTTATAGCAGTGCGTTGCTTTGCGCTAACTACTTGTAATCTACCTGAATAGCTGATTACAGTTGATTGCGTTTAATTTGAGGCAAAAGTACACCGCATGCCGAAGCGCCGCTTTCAGGTTACCACCATTAAAGCTCCAAAGCAACGACGGCAGCATATTTGGCGAATTTCACGTTGACGGCCAATTTCGAAAGCAAGACAACAAAGCCATGGCGGGATGATGGCGCGATGTGGCATGCAATAGTCTGCAAATAAAGGAGCACACAAAGTCAGCACGCCGAGGTAAAGCGCGGTGTCAATAGTTTAACGCATCCGTTGAAGAACATAAGCGGACGGAAGTTAATTGGGTTGTTAGAAAACCGAAGTACGACGCAACATAAGGCAAGGTAAGACAAAGCGAACCAAATAAAGCTGTCACATATCAGCTAAGGCCAATCACCAGCGACATGCCAAATGTCATAAGAACTATGAAGGGCTTTAAAGCATGCCATAAGCAGCAGGTAGCGGTGATACAATAAAGGTAAACTCTGTTGGCATTCAACGTCAACCGCAAAGGGACGAGTTAGCAAGGACATCGTGACTATAAGCTGTGTTAAGATCTACCGCGCGTTGGACGGACGCGCATATCAGCGCCACAATGTAGCACGATTTTTATGACATCAGTCGCGCTTTTACGCGCATCCTGTTGACTTTCACCCATCTTTCTGTTTTCGGTTGACAGGCTTAGGTAAGCAGTTGAGGTGCGCTTCACTGCTCTGCTTACCTGTCGACTGCGGTCGCGCATCATTCTAAGCACATACCTACAAAAGCGTTGAGGCATTATGCTGCAGTTGCGATTTAAGCTCTTTACCATATTTTCGTGGCACGAGTTGACTTGACTTAGTTTCACTTCTCTGCAGAGTTGCAAAATGTTGACGGTGATGTGACAGTTGCAAACTGTAAGAAATTCATAGCAATTTCAGAGAGAAGCAAGAAGAAACAAATGCTAAGCTAAGAAGAATCAGCTTTTTCAGATTATAAAAGCTTATCCAACTAAATTAAAAAATAAAAAGATCTTACCCTATCAAAAGACATATAAGGCTACTTTTTATCCGTATTAGCCTTTTTTCGAAATCTAATTTAGAAAAAAATTATATTTGTTAACTTTATGGGGTAAGGGTGCCCTCCTTAGCAAGCTCATCGGCTTTGCTGCTTCCGAAAACGCCATTACGTTCGGGCACCAAACATGTCTAATATGGAGGAAGCTTGATTCTATTTCTAACGATGTTATTTACTCTCATGGCTAGTTTTAACAGCTCAGTCAGTGAGCTCGAAAAGAGTATACCGGCTCGGCTATCGGAGTGAGTGAATATAAAACTTCAATGAAGGACTTTGCATTGCGGTGCAGTATATCCTAAAGCTAGCACCTCCACCGCCGCTTGAAACCTAAGAACCGGTTCACTGGTATTTTCACCTACTTTATTTCTCACACGGTGTGTTCCAACCAGTCATACAATGCCTCCAGCCACACACAAAATCTCGGTTTAAGCGACATTGCTGCTGCACATTCGACTTCTTGGCACCTAGTAAAGATTATTGCTATTGTTGTTGCTGCTGATGCTTACTATTTTCACATTGTTGCTATGATTTATCTCTTTTTTGTGCGTCACTGTGGCCAAGAACGCTACAAAACACGCTTAAAGCGGACAAAGGAGGCGAAATTTTAACGGGAAGCGGGCGTTAAGCATTGGAAAAAAGAAGCGAGAGAGAAAATTATTGAAAATTGCTATGCCACTTTTGTGGCAGAGGTAGCGCCTTTGGCTGTAATACTGAACTGGCCACACAAGCCGCCGTTGTTGACGCGTAGTGTAACTAAGTTTTGTATGCGTGTGATTTAACTGAAAGTAAATAGTGAACAAAGGTTACATATGTCTTATATTTTATTATAATTCTTCCCTACACATACGTCAAAACATACAAAAAGACCCCTAAAGTCAGAGCTTTCACGTGCATCCATGTATTTTATAGTTGCTTGTGGCATATGTGGTATCGCAGCCAATACCAACCACATTAGCGGCAGTTAGTCAGTTTTAAAACACTCTCTCGCACCCCCCTTCTACAGCGTATTTGGTATGGCTTCAACTGATGTTGGTCTCCTGTAAGCAGAAACTGAAGAAAAGTTGGCACTCAACTTGAGTTCGAGTGGTACGTATGTGAATGCAGCAGTACTCCTATATGGTAGGCGGCATGTGGCAAGTGGATACAAAGTGGAAAAGAAATAATACAGAGGACCTAAGCTTGCCTTTCCAGAACCCAACCGAGTAAAACATATCACAGGCCGTCTAGAAGTTTGTGTTGGCCTGCAGGTTTTTGGGAGAGTACAGATTTTTTATACCTTTTTAAAAGTAATTTCTTCTGCTACGTTTACTTATAAAGCTTTGCAAAGTTGGAGGCTGGTTTGTGGCACGATCAAAAATTTTGAACGGTGTATGCTCTGCCTTGTTTTAGGGCGTCATTTATGTCAATCAAAACCCGATATAGTTTGTACTTATGTACTTGTCTGGGGATCCATGTTTCAACGAATGTTATGAAATGTTTCTAAAATTCCTTTAGATAGTGCTTAAGCTGCGTAAAATACTGGGGAGAATTAGGCTCGCGGTTGAATAACCGTTGCTGAAAGCTAAAAACGATCCAATTCGAAAGCGGAGATTCTCTGGGGTTGAAAAGTAGATCCCTACAACAACGTCGAGCAGAGACGTTTGCTTTTCCGATTGAATCGCGGTAGGCCCGCTCAAACGGTCGCAAAGCCAAGATTGAAGGTCAACAAGGTTTTGTTCTGTTTTTGTGGGATTGTCAGGAAATAATATTCTAATGATCTGCTCCCTAAACAATTAATTCGGATCAGTACTGTCATTATCTAAAGGAAGAAATCGCCCAAAAGCGGACAGCTATGGTCAATAGGAGAGGAGTTGCGTTCCTTCAGAACAATAGCAGACCACACAAAACGCCATTGGCTCGCTAGAAGTTTCGGCCACTTGGTCAACTTATAGCTTAGACTTGGTAAAGAGCTTACTACCTGTAGCTGTACTACCTGTTTCTGTAAATGGTGATTGATATTGTCGGTTCAAAATTCGACTCAACATATGTTTTCCAATAAGGACGGGGGTTTTTAAGAGAAGTACTATGAAATAACCTTTAAAATAGCAAAAAGTTATTTAAAACATGGTTTTTTTATTGACCTTAAATGAAAAATTTTAATGAAATGTGATGCAAGAATAGTGTTTTCCTTTTCACTGGCTCTTATATAAGTATATTAAATAAACCGCGTGAGACTTGACTGAATTGAGCACAAATATGCTTAAAAAAATTAAAATCAGTTTAGATATGGGCTAAGAGTAGAAATTAAGTGTAACGGAATTTACAACTCAACTAAAACTACTTAGAAGTACGAGAGCTGCTATATATATTTCTGGCCTAATAATGAAAATGGGAATATTTATCAACGAAAATGGTTTTGTTGTTTTTCAAAATATTCTGTATCAAGATTTATACACTTTTGCATGCGCTCGAACCAATTTTCGAAGCACTTTTTCCACTCCGATTGAGACACCTCCAAAACATGGTTTCTGAGTGCTTCAACAGCATCTTCTGGCGACGAAAATCGTTGACCACGCATTATTTTCTTGATGTGTGGGAATAAAAAGAAGTCATTGGGTGCCAAGTCAGGGCTGTACGGCGGATGACCAATTCGACGTTTTGGCCGATCAAAAAGGCGCTGGTTTGAGCCGATGTGTGAGAGCTCGCATTGTCATGGTACACAATGATTCGTCTTCTCTTGTTCGTTTTTCGAATTTCTCCGAAGACTTTAGGCAAACAAATGGTGGAGTACCACTCAGAATTGACCGTCCTACGTTGCTCAAGCGGAACAGTCGCCACATGACCAGTTTTGCCGAAGAAACAGGCGACCAATTGCTTCGAAGTGCTTCTTCCACGAACAACTTTCGTTGGATTTGGCTCATCTTTGGAAGACCCACACGGTCTATTGCTGTTTTGTTTCGGGCTCATACGCATAGATCCATGATTCGTCACCTGTGACGATCTTATAAACGTCTTTTGAAGCACCGCGATCGTATTTTTTCAGCTTTTCTTTACACCAATCCACACAAGCCTTTTTTTGAGCGATTGTCAAATTGTGCGGGATCCAACGAGAACAAACCTTTTTTACGGCCAGGTATTCATGCAATATCGAATGTTTGCGAGCGTCGGCCACGATTGAATTCGTTGTACCAGTTTTTCACAGTGCTATAGGATGGTGCTTCATAGCCATACAAAGATTTTAGTTAATCGATGCACTCTTGTCGTGATAATCCACGTCGAAAGTTGTGAAAAATTATCGCACGAAAATGCTCACAAGTTAATTCCATTTTTTGGCCGAGATGAATTTTTTAATTCCCTGTAAATAAAACAATTCACGATTAAATGACCAAACGTTCTGAGTGATGTTATGCTAAAAAATGTCAAACTTTCTAATGGAAATGTCAAATTGCACCTGGCAACTCTTAGTGTTGCCTAGGCCAGAAATGTATATAGCAGCCCTCGTACAAAAATCCCTACCACCCAAAACAAAGGCTATAAATAAATGTGCCTATGTATAATAGAACATAGAAAGTCAAACAAAGCTTTGAACTAGCGAGATCAAAAACACTTGTTACATAAATAACGCAATACAGCAACAGTTAGAAAAAAGCTTTGCTGCAAAAAAGCGCGAAAAATGCATTATCACTGTCAAAAGTTCACACAGTTCACAAAGTCTTCGCAAAAGAAAATAGAAAAAACACTGAGGCAAATAAAAATACAAAAAGGCTAAGATCTGAAAAAAATATAGAAAATAAAGACAAGAAAAAGTGCAAAGAAAAGTTAAAGTGCATTATTCAACAACAACATTGAGCGCAGAAAGACGTGTTGAGAAGCGCCTAGAGGGTCACTCGTCTCGGTAGGCACTCAGCAATTGCCATTAAAAGCATTGCGAACCGTGTCACTAATAGCATCAAAGTGGCTACAAATTTGATTTCCACGTAAATGTTGAGATGGAAGTAAAACACGAAAATACGACGCTGAAGTGTGAAGCCCAGAAGTTGAAGTCAAATAAAGCAAACTTTTAAGTGTGAAGTAAATGATGGGAAGTGAGAAACAACTTAGTCTTTTTAATGCTAAGATAAACATTTCTGTTTAGTTTTGCAATTGAAACAAAACAGAAAAAAAGATGCTTTACAGATTTCTATCAAATTTAAAAAAATTATTCGAGTTGATCTATGGTGCAGCAGAAAACGAGTAATTTCCATAGAGTCGCGACTAAAAGATAGTCTCTGTCGGTTGGTGGAAAGATCTTGCGAAATTTTCTCGAATTTACTTAAGCACGCAATATAAACCTTTCAGTTATTTGGGAAAAAATATTCAAAATTGAAGTCCTCTTCAACGTAAAATAAAACACTTGTCAAAATAAAGAGGACAATTTTCGTGTATCTACCATGTTCTAATTGCGTTCGTATAGTTGAGACCCCGAAGCTTTGAAAAGCCTAGCACATACAAGCTATTTGTCACCAAAAGCTTTTTGAAATCAAGCGGACGAAACAGCGTACTTCCTGGTATGAAGATTAGACTTATTAGGCCAGTTCGGAAATTAGGAACATAGCTATATATTCATTCGTGTTTAAGACAAAGAAAGCTTTCTCAAATTTAATAATTAGGTGGAGTTTAAAATATTGAAGCCAAGCTTTTATTGTAAGACTCAAAAAACCAATGAGAAGAAAGAAGTCGAAAGAATTTGTACAAGACATTGGACAAAAGTGAACTATTGTAGAATACCTAGAATACTGATATCAGCTTAGTAATGACATTTAAATATATTTTAATAAGACTTGTGCCGCAAGTAGAGATTTCTCAAGGCGAGCGGATGGCTTACGGCAGTAAGTGTGCATATGTAGATGCCACAAAAAGCTCTTTTACACACGATGAAGATAGATGACCACACTTTAGCTGACTCAAATGATGCTTCAATTATTGGCGATCATAATAATACTAAATAAAACAAATAGTACAGTAATGTTATTATATCTGAAGTCCTTGTGGTTAGACAACAGAGTTTTATTAAAAACTAATAAAGCTCCTTTGGTTTGTATGAAGAAATGTTAGAGTTTTAACGCGTATAATTGGTAGAATGAGTTTTGACGAGTTTCTTCACTTATATTAGCGGTATACTTTGTATATTATATTTGATGAGAAACATCGTTAATTAATTTTTAACGTAACGTAAGAATCGACTCAATTAAACCTGCCCAATCACCAGAAATTTCGTTTCAAAATTCATTACCCAAATTTATTACTCCACTAAGTTAGCAGACGACACAATCTGCCCTTTTCCAACTATATTATTCCACCAAATCTTCGAAATTCCTGCACACACCCGTCTTGTGCTTTTTCCAATGCGACATTGCAAATATTGAGTATTCAAACATTAATAGCAAAGCACTTAAAAAATGCCTACGCAATAAATTATCGAACAGCCGGTGCGTATACGCAACATTTTTTATGCTTTACTTTGTCGCACTCATTTTTTACACGCACAACAGCAGCAGCCAACGCCACTTTTAATAGTTATTTTAAGATTACATAGCTTTACCTTATACCTCTTTCCCCCGCACACTCCACTTCTAACGCAATCAATGCTGCTCCTTACTCAATCTCTAGCCAATAGCTTAGCGCAAATTGCAAAGCAATCACTGCAATGCAACAACGAGCACATAAAAGTTAGCAAGAAAGGCATATTTTTGTTTTTGCTTGGTTTTGCCGCTTTCTCTTTCTCCAGCACACACTTAATTCATTTTCCTGCCGCTTGCGCTTTGCGCATATAATGAAGTCGATAACGTATGCATAGCAGAAAAAACAAAAAACGCAATAAAAGCGAATGAAATATTGTTAGGAAAAGCCAGTCAAAATTGTGCGCAACAATAGTAATCGAGAAACTGTGGCTGAGCAGCTGCTGGTCGTAACCGTGGCGGACAGTTAAAAAGCTGCTATGGCTTCGCCAACGCGCCAGTATACGAAACTAAGGTGCCTAACACAACTAGCTGCTGTTGCTGTACCTGTAGTAAGTAAACTACTTGTAAATGCTAGCATATGCTTCTTTGCTTTAAGCCGCATAAAGTTTTCTGTTGCCTTTTCGTTGCGGCACCAACCATTAACCAACTATCAGTGTTCAGCCTGTGGTAGTTGCCTTGACCGCATCTGAATGTGCATCTGCTTGCATAAATATATGCCAATATCCTTCAACTTTCCATTACACCCAAACACTGGATTTATGGACAGAACTAGTGACTGCTGACTGACAGCCTGGAAAACCACATCCTCAGCCGACTTTTTCATTACCCTCACTATTAAACGAAACCTCGTCACTTTTCAGGCAAAACCAAAGGTTGTTTTTATACCCTTTACCTTTATATACATATACTTGTACATATGATCAATGTAATGATCTGAGTTGATTTAGCTATGACCGTCTGTATATACCCGAAATGTTATCTCAGAGTTGACACAAATTAACCACCAAATAGTTATCAAAATAAAAATCTTTTATATCGTTTAATGCTAAAATAAATACACCTGTGAAAGGTATTAAAGCTTCCGTTGAGATGCTTTCTTGTTTTTTCACAGTTCTATGCCATTTGTTATTGCATTTACAGATCTACATATGCATGCGCTTGTATTTGTCGACTTTTGTCTCTTTGTTAGCATATTTGCTAAGTGTTGCGTAAGAGCCCTCCGTCGGCTGCATGTGTAAAGAGTTTACCTTGAGCGCAAAGGCAAACAGAAATATGAGTAGTTTAGTGTATGACGACGGCATATGTAGGTGTGTGAGGTTACTATTGTATTATACGCATATGTATGTGTTTGTATGCTAATACTACATATGTATTAGTCTATCCGTTGGTGCGAGTGTGCTGCATGTGTTCTAGACTATTCTTAGTTACAGGCCATTTTTCCGGCAGCAATCTATTTTATATGCTTTTCATTTTTAAACTTTTTATTTGTAACCCATCTCTCATTTCATTTGTACCTTCAAGTTACAAAAGTGCTTTTATTTAGCAGACCAAAAAGCTATTGTGGCCGAGAATAAGAAAACATATGTACGTACAGATCAAGTGACAGCAAATATTAGAACGGCATGAATTCATTCAGAGTTGAAAGTGACTTACACACATTTACTTATACAAAAATACATGTAAGTTTATTTGTGGTCTTCAAAGCCCTTTGGAAAGCTCTTAAAATTTTGTTTTACGTCAATTTGAGATTCAAGCCTTTTAGACATTAATTATTTGTGAAGCTTATTAAAAAAAAAAAAAAAAAAAAACAAGTAAGAAAGGGCTAAGTTCAGGTGCAACCGAACATTTAATATGAAAATTTTAAAAAGTGGCAACCCTGCAACGAAAGCATTCCAGCACCATTTTTTTTGCCATTTTCATATATTTTCAAATGTTCACTGGGCATAGAATTTTCGAGTAAAAATTATGCATTTTGTATGCTTTTATTCAGCACTTTGAGGTCCGTTGTGCAAATATAGCCTGCTGCCGTGCCTGAATTTAAACAAATACACATTGCAGTCATTGCATATTCTAGCAGCTAGAGGTCACAGGCACATTTCCTGCAATTGCATCATTTAAATTGAGATGTGTGTATGTATTCATATATCTGGGTTGCCTACTTTTAAAGGCAAATATTTATACTGCTTCTAGTGCTGATGTATTGCTGTTGCATTACAACATTTGTTGTTTTTTTTATTATATTTTTTGTTATGTATAGCGAACCACAGAAACGGAAGATGTATAAAAAAGTCATTTAACCGAAGATAGTCAGACAAAGATGCTCTATACTTGTGAGGTGTGGTCTTGCACTTACCAACACTTCAGCGCACTTTACTCGATATTAAATTCTTCCACTTGAATGGAAGTGAACAGCGCCTTTCGAAATCTTACACTTTACCGACTTTTGGGTAGAATTTGTCTGCTTAGGAATTTATATTTGGTAAACCTGCCATCCCACACTTCGGGTCACCCAGCGGAATAAAATGGTGTGTTGCAAGATGCGACAATTTGATTGTATTTCCTTGGCATTTCTTAGATGGTTATCGCTGCTTATCGAGTTTACTTGTAAAGCGCTTTACTACTTTGCTTATTGGAGTTATACTTGTTTAGGATTTTGTATAAAGTTACTCAGCAACATTCCTTGTTTTGCCTCATTGCACTTATTCCTGCATATTTATTTTACTTGTGTGCCATTTGAATATTTGCTGTTATGGTTGTTCATCTTAAGCTACTTTTCACTCTTATATGCTTCGCGTGGGTTTCTGCCAAATTTGAATTGAATGCCGTGCGCAGCGGGCTTACTCTATTGTTAGACCGCAACATTTGTGTACACTTGTAACCAGTTGCTATAGAATATTATAGTTTTGTTCACCTAACGGTTGTTTGTATCACCTAAAACTAAGCGAGAAAGATATAGGGTTATATATATGTACTTTTGGGTGCCTTTTTTGTTTTTTTGAATTATTAATTTTTTTCAGTCCCGTCACGAAATTTCCTTGGAAATTCACTAAAAAAAATTCAGTGAAAATTTTAGCCTTTAAAATTAACATTAAGGACTAGACCAAGGCCGGTAAAAATTTTCCATAGAAAATACAATACAATCGTGAGTTTTATCTTTAAATTCCTACCGATCACAGGTATTTTATGACATCGCTTTGACTTTAGATGCATATTTCTCAGAATTGTTCACTCTACGAAAGTGTCCAGTGCAACAAAGTCGTAACTCACACCGGCGAGGCGGGGCTCTAAACCCGATTTTTTGCAAAAATTTCACATTTTTTTGTATATATCTCGTAAATGACAGGAGTTATAGAAAAAATGTACGTAACAAATTTGTAGGAAATTTTATTTGCTATAAAAAAGGTTCGAGGTCAAAATCGCTAACATTAATACTTCTCGAGATATTCAGCTTTCTAAGTAAGGCTTTAAAGAATTTTTATAAGTAGATGGTATGTATTAAAAAATGTATGAAAATTGCATAAAATTGCAAAAACTTTTCAAGCCCCTAGGTGCCAAATATGTGGACCCCCGTACCTATAGTTGACATTCTTTTTCGAAAATATCGGTCAATGTCTGAGATATATAATTGAAATTAATGGTATGTCTGTGTGTCAAAAATGGATTGAATTCGACCAATACTTCTCTTTGCTCCCATATACCTAATATAGAGATTTTCGAACTTCCGGGTGACTTTGTACCGCATATGTCGGCCAACATATGAGTTATCTTAACAAAAACTAGAGAACTTATTAAACTCATAAGAATGTATCTTTGTGCCTAAAATAAACAAATGGTAAAAACTTGACATAGCCCCTATATATGTAACTAATATCAGGTTTTTCTAACATTCGGCTGACTTTACTCTATATGATTTGTTTTTTAGTAAGTCACATTTTAATAGTATGTGGCATTTGAAAATATAGATAAAATCTGGTCGATTCTACACTCACTGCCACATACTACTACATATAATTCGTTTTACGTTTTTTTAACAAACCTTATGTGTCTGTCAGGAGTTATATATAATATTTGTATAAAAAAATTGCTTGCATTTCGATCCTCAGTTTGACGTTTTACACCATGAAGTATTTCTCTGGCTTTGATTCCTGTAAGTTGCAAGAGTAAAAATTTTCGGTTGCACCTGACTTTAACCCTTCCTTACTTATTTGTTTCTTTTCTTTTTTTTTCTTTCATTTCGCACAGGCAAATATTGAGGTTGCTCATACGCCCCTGCACACCGCACACAATGCTCGGCTGCCAACCATGCACTTGAATATCAGCGGGGGCAAACAAAAGATTTAACAGTTGTAGCGAAAGCATAGCAGATGAAAACTTGTGCGGCGTGCTGGGGAGAGTGAAAAAAATTTTGCGCAAACTTATTATTTACTTCGAAGGACACAAGTGATGTAAAGTCACTATGTAGCGCAATTCTCGAGAGCTTAAGTTGCGCGAACACACAGAATAACAGTAAATTTGCCAGTTTCCATACACCAGGCGTATGTGCCACTTGCGCACCATACAACAGCAAACTGAACTCCATACTGTGTGAGTATTGGCATACTTGTATATAAAATGGTGCTTTGTTGACTGTTGTTTTCAGTAGCACGAGAGCGGTAATACTCAGATTTTTAACGCATTTTTTCGAGCTTACCTTTATTGTTGCTTTTACTCTAGAGATGTTGACAAGCAGAGGAAGGGGAAGACCTCCACTCCGTTGGAAGGACCAAGTGGAGAAGGACCTGGCTTCGCTTGGAATATCCAATTGGCGCCAAGTAGCGAAGAGAAGAAGCGACTGGCGCGCTGTTGTTGACTCGGCTATAATCGCGTAAGCGGTGCCTACGCCAGTAAAGAAGAAGAAGAAAGAATATATTCAAAAACTTTTTGCGGCTATAGTTTTTGAGGCTTCCAATAATTAATTATCGACTTCCATAGCGAACTGGTTAGGTAAGAGGACATATAAAAGTTTGTAAAGAGGTGATTAATATAGGTAGAAAACATATATTGTAGCTCTGAAGACAAATTTGATTATCCAACGACACATGACCCACTGTATGGTGAGTAAAAAATTAGCCTTCAAACGCTCGATACCGGTCAATAACGGTATTAAATTTAAAGGCATTTTTCCCTCTTTCATCCACAAATAAAAACGCCCTCGATTTCGATGTAAGAAAGAAGTTTTAATCATAATTAAATAAATAGTAAAACAAAACTCAAAGTGTTTTGTTTTGACTTTTCTCAGTTAAGTATATATGTATGTCTATATCTTGATATATTCAATGACCCTAGTTTCAATACATGTGTTTATATATATTATATTATTTCACTTATAGGGTATTGTAATCTAATATTATACCACATTTATTTCTTTCAATACTTCTGTTTCTCTCTATCTCTCTATCGTTCAAATTAATGATCTACACTGCTATTCTAATATATTTATTTTTTTATCTTTACCTAAATATCACATTGTTGTTTCTCTTTTTCTCTTTCCGCATCTATTACCTTCTAGTTTTTTCTTTTTCTTTCTTTATCTGCTTATAAAATTCGAGACTGAAAAGTGTGTTTAACATTCTCTACTTTTATTTAGCTATTCATGTCGTAGTATTTGCTTTAAGCTTCTATGATTCTCTTGAATCACAGACATATTAAGAAAAGTCCGATCATATTTAGTGGTAAAAATAGCTCTTAAAGAAATACCTGGGTTCCCAAAGGATTTGGTTCGATTTTAGCAGACTGTAGATACTAAAATCAACAATTTTCGTCATAAAGACATTTCTGCGAGACTGTAAAAATTGGACGTGCAGTTGCAATTATTTTTGCTCACTGAGGTTGAAATCTGTACTTTTGAAGAATGTAGCTTTTACAGAACTTATATGAATTAAAATGTATTACATATTTACCTAAGTACCTAAATGTGTGCCCAAGGGCACAATACGAGGTGTGTTCAAAAAGTATCGCCAATTTTGTGTTTTTTCAAAAATTATTTATTTATTCATGAATATCTATTTTCTCCCCTTCAAAGTAATCCAGATGAGATATTATACACTTGTGCCAACGGTTTTTCCAATCTTCGAAGTACTTCAAAAAATCATTTTTTTTTTTTATCTTCTTCAGCTCCTCCTTCGATGCCGTCTTTATCTCGTCAAGAGAAGCGTAACGTCGTCCTTTCATGGGCCTCTTCAGTTCAGGGAACAAGAAAAAGTCGCAGGGGGCCAGATCTGGGGAATACGGTGGCTGCGGCATGCCGCGGCATTATTAGTGTGTTGTTTTTGGCCAAAAAGTCGCGCAAAAGCAACGATGTGTGTGAGCAGGGGCGTTATCGTGGTGCAAAAGCCAATTTTTGTTCTTCCACAAATCCGGGAGTTTCTGGCGGATTGCTTCGCGCAAATTGCGCATAACTTGCGGGTAATATTAATTATTGACCGTTCTTCCCTGTGGCAAGAATTCATGATGCATCACGTCCCTGCAATCGAAGAAAACTGTCAGATACGATTCGCGATACTTTTTGAACACACCTCGTACACCTAAGGTCGTGGTGCATTCCTCATTTAATAATCTTATTTAAGTAGTATTACGAATTTTATGTCTGTATAAAAGAGAAATTTTCTTTTTACCAACAGGGTTACCAGCTATATCCAAAAAATATTGAAAAATTTGGCAACACTAAAATTTTAAAAATTATAATAAATCTTAACTATTATTTTACATATAATAATTAGCTGTTTCCCTACATCGTTAAAAGTGTTGACCACTTCACTAGGGTTACCACTTTATTTGTTCCGAGAAATGTGTGTAAAATATATTTTACGCACTAAAATTGTTTTTTTTTTTTCATAATTGTACAGTATTTGTATATTTTATATATCAAAATGTAAGTGGAATAGTTATAAGATAGTCAGATTATTTTACAACCATACTTTATAAAACCAAAAATTGTTAGCGAATTGAAAGGTAGAAAATGTATATTTATCAGGAATCTTTGAATTAAATATCATTAACTAGTCTGTATCGTTCAGTTTTGCCACCTATATTTTATTTTATCTAAAATGATAGTGTTTGTATACCCTGAGCAGGGTATATTAAGTTCGCCGCGAAGTTTTAAACAGCCAGAAGGAAACGACGGGTACTATATAAAGTATGCCGATATACCTATAAATGATCAGTTTGACGAGTCAAATCGATTTAGCTATTACCATTGTCTGCCTGTATATATATTAACCAGTTCCTCAGCTTTCAAGTTATTGTTCTGAAAATTTTTATACGTTTTTTTTTCCCCAAGGATCTGCTGGAATTGCCGATTTCGGACTACTAGAGCATATGTATACGGTAGTTGTCATATAAACTGAACGACGTACTTGTTTGTAAAATGTTTTTATTTGAATAGATATTTTCACGAACTTCGGCATGGATTATTCTTCAAAATATTGCTACAATAGCCATAGAAATTGTTTAGATCGGACGACTTAAGCATGTAGTTGACATATACATTTATTGATCCAATCCAAGTCCTTCTATAAAAAACATTTATTTTTTCAAAAGTTAGCTTCACGAATTTTGGCAAAGACTATTGTTAAAGCTAACAGTACAGTCTGTGCAAAAATTATTTACAGAAAGGCTATAAGATATAGCTAACATACAAACTGATTAATCAAAATGAAGACCTTATATGAAAAATGGCTTTATTTAACAAGAATAAAAATTGGCGAAGATTATTGTCCGCGGCAGCTCCACCACCTCCGAAGAAATTACTCAGATCAAATCACTAAAACATGTAGGGAATATGTCCCCCTTTTATATATTATTTTTATATATTTACATACTCACCAGTTATTTATAATTCATCCTTCTAATATAATAATAAGCCGAAATTCATTGCAATGGAAATGAATAAACAAGAAACCATTTCCGAACTACTACATTTTCCACTCCAGCTATCAAAGGTTTCTTACACTTTCTTAGTTGCTTTTGTAATGCCAAAGAAAGTAATTAAAACGCAGCAGAAACTTGCATTAAATGTGCATTGAATTAAAAGCAGAATAATAAATAAATACATTTATTTAAAGAGTATAATAAATAAGCACAAACATGTTTAAAATATGGAATATTATCATGTTTTATGCTGCAACAAAAGTTTTCTGTGTGTGTGTGTAAATAACACATACAAAGTTTGCTTTTGTTGCCGCCTGCATACGAATTGCCGACTGCATTTGTGTTTTCAACGCTGTGCATTGAATAATATAAATTTGCATTCATTTATTATTTCATTAAAATGCTAACATTTCAATATATTTAATTTTAGATAATTTAATGCTGTACATGCCTGCATACATATAAACTAAGAGCTATGCTTACTATTCGTTGCCATTGTGAATTTTCGCAAAATTGTGTGGCCTACATTTCGGGGTTGTAGAGCCTGATTTGGACTGTGTTTGTGCAATTGCAGTACTTGGCAGTATTTATTAGAAATAATTGTAGATTTTGATTTTTGCTGTTATTGCAACTGTACTCTTATTGGTTGAATACATATTAACTTATATACTTACAATCAAACATACATACTACATACAATAATGCATAAAATGTTTATTTCAGCAAAATATTTATTGCACATAAATGTGCGTATTTAAATTAATTGCAAAATATGCTTGGTACGATGAAAATCACAATAAATTTCATTTTGCTTTAATTTACGAAAACATGCTCGCCAAATAATAGTGCCATTAACGAGCGTAAGCAATTTCTGCCAAAGAGCTGCTGCGCTAGCGGACGGCATTCAGCGCTGGAAGTTATGCTAAGGCAATTAGCATTTATTTACACTTCATTAAAATTTAACTCGGAGATATTTATTTATACCTTCTTACTTCGATGGCACGTAATGTCTTTAAATGGTAATTGCAAATTGAATGCGCAAATTGGAAGGTTTAAAGATTTTGCAGAAAACTTGAACTTTGACACAAAACTTTAAGTGAACTGTTTAAGGAATGGTCTAAGAAATTAATAAAGCAATCTTTTATATGTACCAAATTTATGTAACGGTGATAAAAATTTTGTCAGAAAAAATTAAAACAATTCAACAGTTATATTTTGGTGAAATAAATTTAATAAACTTGTTTATAAAAGAAAAATACTTTAAACTTTTTTCGTTGAAAAAAAGAAAGAAAATTTTAATAAAAATGTGGGACGAGCCACAATATATTATAATATTATATTTCAACTTTCAATACAACAGGCCAACATCATGTCAGCTAGTCAGCTGCGCTGGCTTAAAAGCAACGCTGAAACGAAAACGACACAAAACGAAATAAGGAATACATCAATAACCGTTAGGCTTGAGGACGCCCGCTGTTATTCCTATATAGGACTACACATCATACGATCTCTCTCTTCTCCTGCTGATAACCACCGTGCGCGCATCGTACAATAACCACCACAAAAAATATTGTGTTAAAAATAAAAAATAATTGTTAAAAAAAAGCATGAAAAGAAGAAAACTCTAAATAAAATACTTTGTGGGAAAAAATATTTTTATGAAATTTTGTTTTGAAAAAAAAAAAATGCCAGAAACGAACATTTAAGCTTAAAGACTATTAACATATTATTTAAGAACAATGTGTGTTTCTAAACACGCAAATTCATATTAAAAATAAAAGTGTGAAAAACAACGTATTTAATAAAATTTGTTTGTTGAAAATAAATTCTTTTTCACCTAAATTATAAAAATGCCAAAGTCCCATATTTTATATTTTTAAATTTTTGAGTTGTTATTTTTTTCAAAAATATTAATTTATAACATTTTTAATAAATATTTATTATTGGATTTTTCTAACTAATTTGAAATTAATGAAATCAAAAAACGAAAAATTTATTGGAATAAAAAAAATTTTTCCAAGAAAAGCATTAGCTGAGAAAACTTATTTGGTTTTTACAAAAATATTTATTTTTTTTTTGTCTTTTATTTTTTTTTTATTTTATAAAAAGAAATTTGGTGAAGAAAAACAATTTAAAAATTCTTTTTGTTAAAGAAGAAACGTTTAAAAAAAATTAAAATTCGTTATTCTTTAAAACAATTTATTTATAATGTTTCCATTATGGAAAATTTTTAAATATGAATAAGTTTAAAAACAATTAATAAATTGGAATGAAAGGGAACTATTTTTCAAATAAATTTACGTTCAAAAATTTCTTGAATTTAAAATTGAAAACCTATTGAAGTTAATTACAGACTAAAAATCATTGATTTAAAAAATTTTTTATATTACTAAATTCCTAAAAATAAAATTTATAAATAATTTATTAGTAAAAAATAATTCTTTGAAAAAAAAAAAACATTTGACATAAGAGAAAAAAAATAAATTAATTTTGCATTTTAATTAAAAAAATCGATTTTATTGAAATTGTGCACATGAAATGTGATTTTCACACCAGAAATATACACGCCCAATTCTTCAATCTTTTAAGCGTAATCAATGCAGTTTATGGACCGAGAAGTGTACTTAGAAAATTATTTATGCGGACTCGTTCGAACTCTACTATCTTACATATAAAGTAGGACTTTTAAAATATCGCACTTCAATACAAAACCGCCAGAGCCTGAGGAAAACGAAAGGTTTTTGCTAGAATAATTAGTGTATAAATTATGGTATTGAGACTTTGATCAAATAATTAATGAATAAAAAATAATTTCGGATCAGTCACTGATATAATTTATTTTAAGACTGAATTTGGGATCCTAGAAGCAAATCTTCATAAAAAATCACTAAATGAAAGCGCCATGTATTCACATTATTTTTGAGAAAAACACACACATGCCCAAAAACAAAAAAAAAAAAAAAACATTTTTCTTGTTAAGCGTCCTTTAATTAATTTTTAAATCATTAATTTTTTTCCATATGTTAAGTACACAAAGCCGAACTTTTATCAGCAACTCCTGCCAACACCACACAGCGCACATTGAGGCGACAGAGCGATACAACCATAAATCAGAAAGGACAATGTCACACTGGGAAATTAATTACTAAAAAGACATTTAAAAAAATTAATGCAGAATACATACAAATGTCTCCGAAGTGGAGCGCTTAACGGCAATTAAGATTAAGGTGTCAAAAGAGGGAATAAGACAAAACTTTGATTTATAGAAACAGGAATGCAGATTTAAAATAATAATTATGAAAAACGTATTTGAAAATTTTCATTGTACACATTTTTTGAATTGGAACATGTTATCAACAAACAAATATTTCGAATAATTTGCAATAAATAAAATAAATATAAATATAAAGAAGATCTGTAAACGAAAATTCATGACAAATTATTTTCATTAAACAATTACTTGAATTACAATAACGACAATTTTAAAAATATAGTACTACTTACTTTGGTATACTATCTAGAAATGGAATATTTTAATACAGAGCAAAAAAACACCAACACAAACAAAATATATTTTAATTAGCAAAAAATGTATTTAATTTAACGAAAGAAAATTTATTGAAGTATTAGTTTCATTAAAAATTATATGTGCAAAAAAATTAATTATGTACTTATTGAAATTAATAACAAACTGTGTCCAAATATCGCGAAAAAAATTTAGTCTTCGATAAAAAATAAACATAAAAAGCTGAAAGGTTCTTAGGAAAATTAAATTAAGAAGAAAAAGAGAAAAAAATTTAAAATGTAAAATATGTTGGATTACTTTTAACGAAAATCAAATATTTAAAGCATAACACTTGAGAAAAAATTATTATTATTGCATACTTACAATTATATTACGTCACCGAAGCTTTTTTCTAATAATTCAAAGCAATATCAGACGTAACGTATACGCAATGGAGTCCAATGGGTCAATTAAATAATTAATAACGTATTTAATCGCATAAAAATAATTCATAGCGCAGCTTTTAACTTTAAAAAAATTCACGATTTGTCTTAATACCATAAGGCTATTTGGAGATTAAGTATACGCAGTGTCTAATGCAGTTTAAACTTTCACTCCAAGTCAAAATCGATAGTTACGTATACGCTCCAGCGTACAATTAAATGTAACGAAAAAGCAGTGTTGACCAAAGAACCAGAGCTTCATACAATATGATTTTTATACCAAATAATACATTTCAAAGTAAAAAAAGGCGAATATAAAAAAATTTGGCTCAGCATACTACTCGTAGAATAGAAAAATGGAGCTTTTTATGCTGACGAGTTTTAATAGCTACTACCTAGATTATACTATAAATAAGTATATAGTATATGATTTTGTACATTTCCGTAAAATTAATTTACTTAATCAAGTTAAATAGTAAATCGCTTCAATCAAAAACAAAAAAAAAACAAGTTCTGGAACCCATAACAGCTTTTTGGTTCATATTTCCAAATCCACCCAGCGACAAACTTTATCTTTATCAGCTTGAGGGTTTGTAAGCAACAAATAATATGAAAACATCTTCCTTTACCTTCAAATTAATCATCTGTTTTAGAGATTATAGAAAATCTGTATAGCTTCTGGTATTTTATGTTATTTGCTATGAATAATTAATTCCTTTTATTTGGTTAACATTGTAGTCGGTCTAACTGGTAAAAATATACTAAATATGTTTGTTGAAGAGCAAAATTTGCTCATCTTGCCGTTAAGTAAGAATGAATTTCATATCAAATATCTGTTAGTTTTTTGTCTCCAATCTCATAGAGTATTAATCGGTTCTCTCAAAGTCATTTGTTGAGCAAACTTTTAGTTGAGAGTCAGTTCTGCTTCATGATCAATTAAACTCTGAGCACAAGTTCTCCCAAGACTTTGGAAAATTCATGCAAATAAGATCAGCGAAAAATTTAATATATCATTCAAGAGAGATAAAACTAGTAATCGAGAAATAATTAAAGTTCCCTTGATCTCGAGTAATGCTCACAAATAGCCACAAACCATTTGAAAAGACTCAAACAGAAAAGACGATTTATCCATTAATTTCGTTTGTTAGCCTAGAAATAACTGGTTATCAGAACTTGATCAAGCTGAAAGTCATGCAAGAAATTTAAAGAGCAAGATGAAAAAGAAATAGTCAGTTCGTCGGCTTTTGAAGCGCATACCAAAGTCGGGCTTCTTGTTCGACTTAACCTTCATTCACTCTGCGACCAACTTTATATTTAAATAAAGAGAAATATTTAGAGTCTATATTAATCTCAAAATAGACAGTATTCTAAGTAGACAGTATTCTAAAGTAGTGGAACCATTGCGTTTTTTGATATAAACTCAAAAACGAATCTACTCTTAATACTAACGAAAATAAATAAACAACCTTCGAAGAAGCAAAATAAACGACAACCACAAATACAAAGCGTGTATTCGTCTACAACAACGACAATGAAAACAATATTTAAATGAAGTTAAATGCAAACAAATGGTTTAAATTGCCGTAATTAGGGATTGGGCTCAGCAGTTCATATATTGTTTTAGAAGTGAGTACAACGCTCACTGTGGTAACACACATACTACATAGAAATACATACATACATATTTCGGCTTACATTCATGCCCTTGGCGCACGAGTGTATGGCATGTAATCGGTTATGTTGGAGGTACGAGGGAAACTGCAGTAGCGCATGTGCTTATCGTGGCAGTTGCCACGGCACACGACCTGCATACCACATGTAGCTCGTTGATGTGTGTTAATGAGTTGCGGTGCAAATGAGAAGTTGTTTGTATAACCAAACGATGAACATCTGTAATAGCTACAAAAATATTAGGAAAATAACAATAAAAAGTGAGTAACCACAAACAAGAATATGTGTAACGTGTAAGTCTTTCAGTCCGTACAACAGTGTTGCTTCGATGGGTAGTTTGAAGACCTTAAATAAGAATTGAGATATGAAGTATTATATAAGAGCTTGCCTGAATTTAACTTAAACTGCGAACCTCAAAACGTCCTTAACGCGCATAACACCGGTCAACACGATTTTTGGGTCTGACATCTACATGTTAAATTTTAGTTTCTCCTATGACAAAAATAAGGAAAACATTTTTTTTCGGTTAAAGTTTGCTTTCGTAGAAATTAGAGCAATTTTTCGATCTTTGATTTATGAAATAAATTAAAATATACTTATCGATGTAGATCAGCTTAAAGCAAACTTAAAAAAACTAAAGATTAATATTTAAGTGTTTCTCAATGGCTAGAATCAGAATTCAAGCATGAGAACAGAAACCAAAAAAAAAAAATTTTTTTTGTTGACCGGTGTAATTAATTTTGTATTGAATTGAGATTGATTTTTAGTAAACTTTATAAATAATTTTCATTTTATCTCTCTCTTAATATCTACCTTTCGAGATTACAACTCGAAATTCGGTATCTAGATTTTCTCAATATAACTCACAAGTTAGGTGGCCAAGCATTAATCAGAAACTTTCAGAATTTCGGTTCCAGGACTAAAGCTAGACTTCCGGGATCACAAAGTAGCCTTTCGAAAACAGAATGTTTCAAAAGATTTAACTAAATTTAACACTAAGATATTAATAAAAAATTTTAAAAGCTTAATAGCGTTTTAAACTTCACCCAACAACCACAACATTGTTAGTCGTCAGCCCTCAAGCCCTGTTCTAGATCGTCAGAGTGTTGTACCACATTTCTATATACAATGTTGTGGTTTTATTTTTAAATTTTCAAGTAAACTAAAAACACCAACCAAACTGTAATCGTTTTAGTTGCAATGTGGAAAATATAGTTGTGGCATTTCAGTAATTTTTTGGGATATTTTTTTTTATTTAAATACTTTGAGCACACAATCAATGATTCGGGACTTTGAAAAATATATTTAAGTTTTCACTTATAATTTTGTTTTATAATATGAGTGCATATTAAGAAATTAAATCCCGGAATGTCGGGATCAAAAAGCTGTTTGTCTCGTCTATTATTTCTACCAAAGTGATGTAAATATATTAATATAAGCTATTTTTCCTAAACCTATTTTATACCTATTAATACTTCAAGTTAGAGTAGCAAAAGCATGAAAGACGTGCATTTCTATGAAGAAAAGCTATTTTAAGTTCATATAAGTTAATAGAAACCAATTAAAAATACTTGCACTAAAAAAATCTGTTGCCATTCTGTCAAATCTGCTAAGGTTTGCTATAAGTTTGAGGCAAATTTCGGCGCACCAATTCAAATTTCAATGAATTACCACTTCATAACCCAAAACCACACTTCATCTATACGGTAGATCCAACAAAATTATGCACAGTTATAGAAATATGGATGCGAAATTTTAGGCGCGACGTGGCAAATGTGAAGCCCGCGTTCATAATAATGTTGTTTCCCAACGCAATTGTTGTCATTAGTGCTACAACAGGAGCATCAGCATTCGCAACAATATATAGACATGAAAATACCAGAAAAGCAATAATAATTTCACTTGTGGGTTGTGTTCATATTTGGGACATTTAATTATTTTTGCATCTCCGGCGTAACTCAGGGCACTCTGCATGGGAGTGTCTGTGTAAGTATGTGCGTGCGCTATTTTTTATAAAATTTCTTTAGAAAGAGATACCTTATGGCAATGTCAAAAAACGCATTACCTGAGTGGTACCATCAACTGCTTCAGTTAAAGAAATTTCCTTAAATATAACAAAGAATTCATTAAATAATCAGCATATGAGTCTAGCTTGATTATATTGATATCCTCTATTTTATTTCTGGAATAATATCATTTACATCGAAGAATTTTCTCCATTAAATCGACTTTGCATAATTTTTTTCATTTCCGCCTTAATAAAACAAAAATCTTTTGCAACCCATTTCTTATTCAACATTCATTGCGCTGCTGCCTTTTGTTATTATCTAACTCGTTTTGCCGCTATTTATACAGCTGCGATAAATATACACTCACATAAAAGCACTGGCACCCCATTGCGTATGAGTAACCTTCACTCGGCTGCATATGTCTCGCTGAATACGGTGCTTTCAGTACTTTTGCAATTCACCGTACAAGCAGATATATGATTTGAATGAATACATACATATCCATACGTATGTATTAGGGCGGGTCGATTTAAAAATCGCCCATTGCTCTATAAAAATCATATTCTAGGGATCAAAATAAGATACTTTGCCGAAGGAACCATACCTCCGAAACGAATTCTGATGTCCCCCAATTTGGGTCGAACTTTTGAGTAGGGGCAAATTTTGAAAAATCGCACTTTGACCCATTTAGAGTGCTCCAATCGAGTCCAAATGTATGACCGACCCCCACTAACTTTGAACGGCCGATCCACCCATGCCAGTGGCACACCCCCTGGAACTCCCCTGGGGGGTTCCCCATACAATCATTTCAAAACAATCACCATTTTTGGTGATTTACATGAAAAAATCAGCTAAACTGCTATGTTTTTTCTTTATTTTTACTTATTTATTTATTTATAATAATATCTATTTTTTCTCTTAAGAAATTTATTTAGTCAGAACATATGTAAATGAAAAAAATTAATTTAAGTGAGTTATAGAAAATAAATTAAAAAAAATTATTGTTTGAAGTCTTTTTTTACTTTCAGGTCTGGGCAATTTCGCACGGCTCTTTAATATCGTCGCCATAACAGCCTCTACATTTTCCGGTATAACCCGTTTTTTGGCCTCCCCACAAATCGACCCGGCCTAGTATGTATGTATGTAAGTTAACTGTAATTCAATGAGCTGGCCATTTGATGGCAAGGATTTTATTTATGAAGGAAACTATTTTTCAACTCAGCGCATAGTTTTGAAAATGGCAATAAAATTTACATAACTTTTATGGCAATCAGTTGACTTCATATTATTAGATTTGAAAATTGCTGACAGCATGAACACGTTGAAGAGCGTGGACTTTATGCGAAGTTATGAAATCCATGAATTAGGCTTGTCGCATGCTTGCGATCTTAAAAAAAAAAACAATATTTTTATGAATACTTAAAGATTTACTCAATTAAGAGTGAAATAAAAGTACTGCAAAAAACTAGCTCAAAATTAATAAAGCCATAAGAAAATGGTAAACATTGCTTTAAAACACAATTTTATATACTTGAAATTGGTATGCTTTAAGTTCCAAACAGCGAAAAATAAAGTTGCAATTAATAAAACCATGTAAACGTTGCGAAATTTACTCAAAAACTCAGTTCTATACCTTAGATTTTGCATTGGTGTTTCCATCTCCTGTGTGCGAAAGACTAATAAAACCATATAGAAGTGTTCTGAGTTTACTGTTTACACTTTTTTCCACCTATTTTTAATATTTCATGACTAAAACGCCATAGCCATCCCTTAGAAAAAGTTTCCATTCGATTTTGAGCATACAATCAGAAACAAAAACATAGTTCCCTAATTTTTTAATATCTATTTATTGAAAATTGTAAAATGTATGCAGGAATAAAGAAAGATCTTTTAAGCGAAGTTGCACCCTATTTATGATTTTTATTAACTATACGGTGAGGAAAACTTTTGAAATATTTTTTCTCTTTTCTCTGAAGATGAAAGGAGATTTGATTTATTTATTTCACATTACAATTTTTACACTCTTGGAATAATATCCCCAATGTTTATATAATATAATAATGTTTGCAACTTTTTGGCCTGCAGCAATAATTAGAGACGAGTAAAGGATATTACATGTCGAAGGAAACATGAAGATAACGAAACTTTTTTTCGCTGCAAACAAAACTGTCACAACATGCCCGCCATGGCCTACAGCTGTCAACCAAGGGAATCGAGTGGGAACACTAAACTCTGCTGACTGCCAGACTGACTTACAAGAACATCTTGAATACTGTCACAGGAAGTCGTTGCGAGTGTAATTGATACACATGTATGTATACACATACTACATAAGCAAATACATATGTGCTTTTGAATGTCCACTATTTCCTACTTAAGCTATTGTTGCACATTATTCATACGTAAAACGACATGTTAGTTGGCATTCCATTTCATTTATCACGGCATACAACAAATACATAATCAACAAAATGCAACAGCAGACACAGTCACAACAGATAAACAGTTGGCAGCCACTCAGTGTGAGTGAGTTGTGAATGGTGTTGCCAGAACCATCTGCTACTGGCTGCCTGGCGTCAATTAATCATCCTCAATGCTAACGCCGGTTGACAGCGCCAAATCAACTTCGCTCAGCAGCAGACTAATGCGCCGAGCTTTATGCGTTTCCCTAAATTCAGCGCTCGGTTGTTTCTTGTTGTGCTCCTTTGTTTAGTTAACACCACACTGTTCCCGCTACTTGCGCCTACCTGAAAGCGCACTCACACATTAACTCTCCGGTTTGCGCCTGCTAGCGAGTTTTTGTTTTTCATGAGTAAATAAGCTGCTATTGCAAAATATTTATACACTTTAAGTATTAATTTCTTAATACTTCAAATAGCAAAAAATTTAAAGCACATAGAACTGATAAACTTCTTCAAAAATAGATGGGTAGTACTATAATTCCACATCACAAAGAAATTCAACGGAAGAAATCAGATAAAGACTAGTCAATGTGATGTCAACGAAATTATATGGTGACAAAAGGCTTAAGACATGCAATAGTTCCCAATAAAGAGGAGTACCTAAATGTCTGAAAGCCTAGTTTCTGGCAATCGGTCTATCTTGGAACCAACATCAAGACCAACGACAATATCAGCCTTGAAAACCAACGCAGAATTACTTTTGTCAACAGGTTCTATTTTGGTATAATCCTGTCTCGACGCCGAATACCGTAGTCGACGGAACGATGGGCTGTACGCGATAAAAAGCGATATTGACATAGTTCAGTTAATCAAGAAACAGCAACTATGCTGGCTAGATCATATTGTCTGATTGGAAGAGGGCACTCCGGCTTTTGATATTTTTCGAATCAACACCCGCCGGTGGAAGCAGAGGAAGAGGAGACCATCACATCGTTAGAGAGATCAGGTGGAGAAAGATCTGACTGCGCTTGGAAGATCGAATTGAAGCCTAATAACAAGAAGAGGAAACTACTGGCTTGCTGTTATTAACCCGGCTAAAACTCAGCAAGCAGTATCTAAATGAAATCTCAAAAATTTTATGTTCATTTATTTACTGAAACACGCACTACTTCCGCCTCTTAGTCAATTTTTCTATCGCGATCTTTTTCTTTTTTGTCTCTGTCTCCCACTCTTAACTTTCCCATTTTCCCTCTTTCTTTTATTCTTTTTTTCACCAAACCACCTAAATTTGGAAATAAGCATTTGTCCTGAACAGAAAGCTTAAACCATTAACTCTTCTAATTGTCCATAAATTAGATTTTATTTTTTTAAGCAGAGTTTCTACCTATTTTTAGTATCTTATGATAGATCTATAAATTCTTCGAATTGTCCATAAATTATATTTTTATTTTTTTATTATAGAAAAACGCTTATATTTTGGACTTATTTTATTTGAAGTTTCCTGATTATCTCTCTCCACTTCTGCCACTTCCTCACTAAATTTTTCTGCCACTCTCCTGTTGCTCGTTTTTGTTTCAGTGAACCTTCAAATTTTAAACTGAATAAAAATACTCTTCTCTGATATGCAATCTTCAATTTATTTACAAAAATTTGTTCATCAGTTCTTCAACCGGTTTGGTTCTTAAACACTTTAATTCTTCTGGGGTTTAACTGTGTTTAATCTTTAATGGTGTTAAATGGCTTGCAATCAAGTATACTATATTTGTCCATCGCAGCGTAGTTACAAAGTGTGTTGTGTGACCTCAACTGCACTCGCAATATGTTAATGTATTTCTCGGTACCGTTCAATGGCAATTCTCAACACAGAAATTTTCCAACGTATACTATATTTGTATGCACCTCCCGCTGGTCCTTGTGTGTTGTATTAATGTGCCGAAGAGCAAAATGAGAGCAACAACAAAACAACGGCTTCAACCAACAATTTTTTGTTGTAATTTGAACAATATTGTGACAATATTATCAGACATCAACATCTTAGATATACATATAAAGTTGCTAATGGCACCAGCCTAGTTCATAATAATTTTAGCTGAGATGTGTGAATAGTTGTGTAGGCTTGACTAAGTTGTGCAAATTTTCCTTTGGGTTCGGTACAATCACATATTGACAACAAAGGTAAATTTAGTGTAGAGGAGCTAGCTGCAGCGTTTTGGAAAACGTTGTTGTCGTTGGAAAACACTCTACGAGGTGAGATGCAATTTGCTAAATTTAATTTCGTTGAAAGCCGTTTTGAAGGCAATACTTTTCGGATAGGATACGGATAACATAACGATGAGTTCGTGAACTCTATTCGTTGATGTGAACAATATTAGGACAATTTCAAGTCATCACTTCATATCATTAATAAGCCAATGAAACCTAGTACTACACATATTTTTAATTATTCCAATGCAGATAAAGTGCAGATAGTGCGGTTATCATAAAATCTCCTCAATTAATTATTAATACACTTACTAGGACTAGCCGAATGGTGTTTTTGCGTACCCGGATGTACATTTGAAGTATCCGTCGATATGGACAACATTTGGATAAGATAAAGAAGAGAATTAACCATGTTTAATTTCCTATCTATCTGATAGGATTAATATTTCCTCATATTAGTTTGTCCTTAGATTAGAGCGCTTTATCCATAGATGGATAAAATTTGGATAATGAGAATCATTCATTTAATTGATATGTTTATTAGGCCTTATACGAGGGCTGCTATATATGCATATTTCTGGCCTAATAATGAAAATAGGAATATTTATCAACGAAAATGGTTTTATTGTTTTTCAAAATGTTCTCCATCAAGATTTATTCACTTTTGTATGCGCTCAAACCAATTTTCGAAGCACTTTTTCCACTCCGATTGAGACACCTCCAAAACATGGTTTTTAAATGTTTCAACAGCATCTTCTGGCGACGAAAATCGTTGACCACGCATTATTTTCTTGATGTGTGGGAATAAAAAGAAGTCATTGGGTGTCAAGTCAGGGCTGTACGGCAGATGACCCATCAATTCGACGTTTTGGCCGGTCAAAAAGGCGCTGGTTTGAGCATTGTGATGGTGCACAATGATTCGTCTTCTCTTGTTCGTTTTTCGAATTTCTCCGAAGACTTCAGGCAAACAAATGGTGGTGTACCACTCAGAATTGACCGTCCTACGTTGCTCAAGCGGAACAGTCGCCACATGACCAGTTTTGCCGAAGAAACAGACGACCATTTGCTTCGAAGTGCTTCTTCCACGAACAACTTTCGCTGGATTTGGCTCGTCTTGGAAGACCCACACGGTCGATTGCTGTTTTATTTCGGGCTCATACGCATAGATCCATGATTCGTCACCTGTGACGATATAAACGTCTTTTGAAGCACCGCGATCGTATTTTTTCAGCATTTCTTTACACCAATCCACACGAGCCTTTTTTTGAGCGATTGTCAAATTGTTCGGGATCCAACGAGAACAAACATTTTTACGGCCAGGGGTTCATGCAATATCGAATGTATGCTCGTGGGAGAAATGCATAGGCATGCCTCTATCTGAAGGTATGTTACATGACGGTCTTGCATTATCACTTCACGTACGGCATTGATGTTTTCTGGCACAACGGCTGTTTTTGGACGACCTTCACGGAATTCGTCTTTGAGCGAGCGTCGGCCACGATTGAACTCGTTGTACCAGTTTTTCACAGTGCTATGGGATGGTGCTTCATAGTCATACAAAGATTTTAGTTCATCGATGCACTCTTGTCGTGATAATCCACGTCGAAAGTTGTGAAAAATGATCGCACGAAAATGTTCACGAGTTAATTCCATTTTTTGGCCGAGTTGAATTTTTTAATTCCCTGTAAACAAAACAATTCACGATTAAATGACAAAACGTTCTGAATGATGTTATGCTAAAAAATGTCAGACTTTCCAATGGAAATGTCAGATTGCACCTGGCAACACTTAGTGTTGCCTAGGCCAGAAATACATATAGCAGCCTACGTACTTAACATATTTGCGATTATCCGAATGCAGATATAATTCGGATAGTAAGGATAGCACAATGTTTTTGCGTATCATATATGGGAACCTGATAAAATCCGGTATTTCAATATCCGCATATCCCGACAACCATTCGAATAATTAGGTTTAAGGATAGTCATATATTGGTTTACCCGGATATCCGATCGCTCTATCCGTTGCTGTGAATGAAATTTGGATAGTGAGAATAAGTTAGTGTCACAAACTTAGATTTTTTATATGGGAATACGCTTCTTACTATCTACATTTTCAATCAACCGAATGCATATACAATTTTTATAGTGCGAAAATATTTTATGTCAAAACCCGAACTACGTGCTGTTTTCGCTTATAATGATTCTCGTGTGAACTATATTTTGAAGCAGATAAAATCCGAACAATGCGGATAATCTGAAGTATACACAGTAAATTATTAATATGTTCGTTAAAACCGTGATTACGTAACTTTTGAAAAGTTCTGGTAATGACTTTGCATTGTCTCTGATAAAATCTGGAGTGTAGTATTACTTATCCAAAAATGCGAAGAATATAGAGCGAACAATAGACATATACGAGTAAAAAACAAATCTTAGAGCTTTCCAATTCAAATTTTAATATTTATTCAAATTTTTTCAACAATGAAATAAGCGTTATCTCTTAGCATCTCTACTTCTCTCAAGCAATCGCTCATCCATCTTGAATTCCAGCAACATTTGTCACGTCGCCCATTTATCATTCATATTTATTTATTTGTTGTTGCATATTTGCATTTATAACTTTTTTCTTCATAAGTATTTAGACAATTCACACTCAGTGCAACATTTTCCATGGCGTCACATTCGCTCCCCGCTTAACACTTTGCAATATGAAATATTATTATAAATTGCCAACACTTGACTTAACTGATTGCGAGTCCAATTGCAGAGCAGCCAAGGACATGTGATGCAGTAACAAGAAAATAAAATGTTATAAAAAAAGAAAAATAAAATAAAATAAATATGGAAAAATTCAACAGTGCAATGCATTTAACTCACGTATTTCGATTATTCCTCGATTTCTTCTTCTACTTCTCCTGCAGATCATCCATTCCACATACATTTCCTTTCAATTGACTTTGCGCTCAGCTTTGGATGCAATGGGTTGAGTTAATCTCTAGTTGCAGCACTTGTAACCTGAAGCGTAAATTCCCTAGCGCTCAATGGGTCACTTAAGTGCATTCTAATGGTTTCTTACCATTACACGTTCATAATAGGGGGAACTAAATGTGAAGAGAGAATTTAGTTGCATTGAAAAAGCGAAAGTGCATTGAGTGGTAAATATATATATATAAGTAAATATTTTTATGGAAGTGAAAAATCCTGGCTATGGAAACGTACAGTTATTATGAGAAGTTATGAAAGTAGAGTAATTTTTATAAAAAAAAATTTTAAGGAAATGTATGGCGCTGAATTTAATATATTAGAGATTTTGGATACCTCACAAAAGTGGCATATACACTTTCTATTTGTCTACCCGTTCGATTCGTTGCGAATAATTCATATCCGGATATGCTTAATTGCCCATAACCTAGCTCACGCTTTCAAACATTTCAATGAAGAAAATACTTAAGTAAATTCGTTTTGACCTCAATAAAAACCTTAAAAAAGAGTTTAATTTTTTGGCTTTATAAAAGTTGTATGTATTAGAATGGTCCGAATGGCATACCATCTTTAGCCCTTTCGCTACATTGTATCCATATGGAACACTCAATTTTGCAAGCATTTAAAAAGACGCCAAGTCAAAGAATTGACTTACATTTCGACATTATACCGTTTTATAAGACCTTATGAATCATTCTACATAAAAAACATTGAAATATTTATAAAACTGAGAATAATATAAGATTTTTAAAAATTGACTTATTTTTTATATTTTTTTTTTTTTGGGAAAGATGTTTTTTTATTTTACAAATAACATTCATATAATTGCATTTTTTTAAAAGAAAAAATACACTCAACATAAGGAAAAGTACTTATTTTAACTTTTCGCATCATTAAATTTATGGTTTAAACAAAAAAAAAAGCTCTGCGGATTTTTTAAACATTGCATGTATCCATATGGATACAAACACAAGTTGTGGTTGTGAATGATACCACACAATACAAATAAAATCATTTACGTATGATGCTGTTATGATACAGACGTTCTTGTTTTAGCTCTGATATCATCTATTTAATTAAAAAATGCCAAGAAAATTAAAGGACGCTGAAATTGAAAAAATTTTAACTAATTTTGTCAATTCCGATGTTTCTGATTTGGACGAACCAGAAGAATCTGAAATTATTAACAATTTATTTAATGCACTCTATAGAAATAACAGCTTTATACTAGAAGAACTTTCTAGGGAAGGTCCATATGAGATCAACATAGAAGATATTGATGTAGACAATAACCATGAAGATGATAGGATTTTTGATATAGTAGACAGTAACGTAGTTGATGGGGCAGTTCAGAAGAGTCCAATAATTTTTAACACTCCACAGGTTCCATTTAAAAAATTTCAAGAATTTCGTTGGAAAAGAGCATCCTGGACTAGTCCACAAACATCTTTTTCTGCAACATACCCAAAGAAAAATACAAAATTACCTATGGAGTACTTTTTAGAGTACTTTACAGAAGAATTTTTTCAACGAGTGGTATTTTCAACAAACCAGGCTTCAATTATTAAAAATGGAAAAGGCGTTAATTTGACTATAGAAGAACTTCTGAAATATCTAGGTCTACAAATAATGATTGGTACCATTAGTTATCCGCGTTTGGAAATGTATTGGACAATTGGTACCGTAATACCGTCATTCCCGGAAAATATGTCCAGGCAAAGATTCCATTTTGTATGAAATAATTTAAAGTTTACAACGGACCCACAACCTGTCTGAGACAGTATATGTCCAACAAGCCCATCAAATGGGGAATGAAGATATTTTGTCTTTGCAGCTCAAAAGGCATAGTTTACGATTTTGAAATATATCAGGGAAAAGGGACAATTTTGAGTGGCTCAAAGCTGGGATTTTGTTTTGATATAGTGATTCATCTAGCAAAAACTATTCCTGAGGAAAAAAATCATAAGCTATTTTTTGATAATTATTTTACTACTTTGAATTTAGTATTACATTTAAGACAAAAAGGAATTTGGGCTACAGGTACTATAAGAGGAAATAGATTCGGAAAAATTAATTTAAAATCTGAAAAAGAAGACCGGGGAAGATTTGACTATCGTGTCAAAAGAGCAGATAATATTTTTCTTCTTTATTTGTATTCTTTATTTGCATTGTACAACTTGTGTCATCAATCCATGGCCATGAACCCGTGAGTAAAGTCTCCCGATTTTCTTCTGAAAAAAAGAAAAACATTGAAATAATACAACCAAGTATTGTATCAGAGTACAATATCAATATGGGAGGAGTAAATAAAATGGATTTCCTCCTTTCTTCATACAGAATTTCGATAAGATCTAGGAAGTAGACTCTTAAGATTTTTGAATATTTCATTGATTTGGCGGTGTGTAACTCGTGGTTAGAGTATCGAATGCACCACGAAAATAACAACCCGAAGAATAAGTATATGGACCTATTGAGCTTTCGCAACGATATAGCAAATGGGCTTTTAGCTCGGTCCAATCAACAGGCATGTTCCCGTAAAAGAGGACGCCCAACGTCAAGCCTAAATCAAGATATTCCTATTACTCCCACGACCACAAACAAAAAGCGTGTTACTACTGCCTCAACTTCTTCACGATATGACGGAAATCAACATTGGCCGGAACACACAACAGACAAGGGAAGATGCAAAATGAAAGGATGTAAGGGTCAAACAAGATAAAGATGCTCAAAGTGTAATGTTTTGCTGTGCATTCCCAACGGATCAAGAAATTGCTTCAAAGAATATCATTATTTATGAAATATATGAATTATTAGTAAGATATTATTACTTCCTTTAGATTATATGCATGTTAAAAAAGTTTTTTCAATCAATTCCAATAGAAACTTTTCCAGAACCTGTTCAATGCAACTGGGATTTAGAAAAGATTTCATTAGAACTAATTTTAAAAAATATTCTTGTAGCTTTTAGTCTCTTTTTATATTGTAACAATTTAAGTTTGTAAGCTTTCTCAGTATTTGCTTTTATTGTAATAAATGAATTTTAAGTTTTATAACTTCTGAAAACTTACAAAAAACACACTAGCATTTTTTACTTCTGAATATATAATAAGCATTTTTCTTTACCATAAGCGAAGTATGTATCCATATGGATACAGTCCAAAAAACACATTTGTGATATTTTTTTTTTTTCAAATCGAGAATTGATAGTTGTTGTTAGGGCCAACTATAGTAAATACTCAAAAAATTGGATTTTTTTGCAACTGAGTAAAAACTTGTAGCGAAAGGGTTAGGGTCAGGATCAAATTAGAGCGAAAGCATTTTAATTCGAGATAAATTTGAGAGAAGTTGTAAAAGTTGTCTAAAGCACTTTTATACTACTACCGTAATTTATGAAAGGTTTTTAAAATATTGACGTTTACTATTTCTTGCTGATTATGAAATAGCTTCACATGCATACATAAACTATATAACACCTTCAAAGTACTTTCAACGGCATTCATCTCAATCTAAGTTTCCAAATGCCACATAAAAGTTCCCAACTCCATTTAATTCGATTTCTACCGATAGCCACACAAAAACCAAGTAGAAGATTGTAAAATTACAAAAATTTCTATTCAATTGAATGCTTTTTTTGTGGTTTCTTCCCACATTCTTCGTTTTAGCTGCCACCCGGAAAGACTTCCGTTAGTATAAATCGAAAGCAGCATAGAAATTAGCTCATTTCCTTCACTTCCTCTTGGCGTATTATTGTCAGTTCTTATCTACATTTTTTTTATACGCTTTTCTATATTCTTCAGTGCTTGCATGAGAGGTGTTTTCGCCAATATTTTACAGTATTAAAATTATTTATTGGAAAAAACTAACAGCACATGATTTATTGAAAAATTTGTAGAGCATTTGGAAGAGTAGAGCAAAAAAGTCTCAAGGCGATTGTATAAAATGTTATGGAATAATGGTAAGTATAGTTTTAGATTTAATAAAAATATCTTACATGAGATATAATATAGATGTATACTCGTATTAGGGTGTTTTTATACTCTCGCAACAAAGTTGCTAAAGAGAGTATTATAGTTTTGTTCACATAACGGTTGTTTGTAAGTCCTAAAACTAAATGAGTCAGATATAGGGTTATATATACCAAAGTGATCAAGGTGACGAGTAGAGTTGAAATCCGGATGTCTGTCTGTCCGTCCGTCCGTCCGTCCGTGCAAGCTGTAACTTGAGTAAAAATTGAGATATCATGATGAAACTTGGAACACGTATTTCTTGGCTCCATAAGAAGGTTAAGTTCGAAGATGTGCAAAATCGGCCCACTGCCACGCCCACAAAATGGCGGAAACCGAAAACCTATAAAGTGTCATAACTAAGCCATAAATAAAGATATTAAATTTGGTACAAAGGATTGCATTAGGAAGGGGCATATTTTGAGGTAATTTTTTTGGAAAAGTGGGCGTGGCCCCGCCCCCTAAAAAGTTTTTTATACATATCTCGGAAACTACTATAGCTATGTCAACCAAACTCTACAGAAACGTTTCCTTCAGGCATTTACATATACAGTTCAAAAATGGAAGAAATCGGATAATAACCACACCCACCTCCCATACAAAGGTTATGTTGAAAATCACTAAAAGTGCGTTAACCGACTAACAAAAAACGCCAGAAACACTAAATTTTACGGAAAAAATAGCAGAAAGAAGCTGCACCCATGCTTTTTTTTAAAAATTGAAAATGGGTGTGGCGTCACCCACTTATGGACCAAAAACCATATCTCAGGAACTACTCAACCGATTTCAATGAAATTCGGTATATAATATTTCCTTAACACCCTGATGACATGTACGAAATATGGGTGAAATCGGTTCATAACCACGCCTTCTTCCAATACAACGCTATTTTGAATTCCATCTGATGCCTTCTCTGTATAATACATACATATAAATGAAAATACAATTCAATACTCAAAGTACACAAATTGATCTAATCTAATTAATTTTACAGCAAAATAAAAAAATATGTAAGTGGTGGATAATGAAATCTCGATTTTCACTTTATCTTGCGAGAGTATAAAATGTTCGGTGACACCCGAACTTAGCCCTTCCTTACTTGTTTTTAACTATTAACTTTTTTCAGTCCCTTCACTAAATTTCATTGGAAATATCCTGAAAAAAATTCCCTAAAAATCGAAAGCCTATTGGACAGTGTCCACTCAGAACACCTACAAAATCGGCGAAACGCACAGAGTACATAAATTTACTGTTCGTTGATCATCTGTTATATGAACTATATATGTATATCATATACTTCCACAAAAAGCTGGCATTATAACCAAAGTTTGTGGAAGGCACTTATAGTTCCATCAATGCCTCTTTTCCGCCGTATTCTTTCGTATGAGTAAAACCCTTTTACCATAACGACTTTAAGTGGTTTTTAGTATGCAGGTAAAAATCTCTAAAGCTTCGAGATTAATAGCGTTATTTCAGAGCTTATTACTTGCGTTCACTACACGGTTTTTAAAGCATGCCCTAGTTCAATGACAAATACATAAACTTACAAAAAAAAAAAAAAAACAAAAAACAATCAAGCGTGCTTTACATCTACTTTAACTCGTCTCACTGATTTTCATTGCCCGTAAATTGATGACTGCCATTAATATCTCTCCATTACAAAGTTAGCGCATGTTTCAAGTCGGCTTTGTAAGTAAGCCTAGTCATGCTAACGCTAAAACAGACATTAAAATTTTAGGATGGCAATGTTAGAAAGAAAACTTTCAGTGGAAAGTTTGCTAAAACAAAAAGTAAGCAGAAGAATTTCGAGGAAAACATCTTAGTAAAAGTTTGACCATCCAAACAAAGTTTAGCGGCTAAACCGATGAATCAAATAGGAAGCAAAGCCAAAAAAATTGGTATTTAGTACGCGCTATGCGCTTGAGAGAACAGAGAGGGCGATCAAAAAGGGGTTAGCAGAAAAAACTTAAGCCGCGAACTAACCGCCGCATAACAAAATTATGCCAAGAGGTCAGCAGCTACAACAACAATAAATCACAGACCTATGCTTTTCGGATTGCTTTTTAGACCAGATCGAACATTTATTAAGTTTTCATGATTTCGACACTTTCATTCCGAGTCTCTGGATACCAATCATTCCTGGCACTGCTAGATTTTTTACACACTTAAATTTGAAAAAGGTATAACTCTATCCTTGTGTGTTTGTACTCCGACAAATTTTGCCAAACCTTGGTTCTAATAAATTAAAAACTTAACTATTTAGAACCTTTAGCTGTTAAATTTAGCCTACTAAGAGTGCCTGGGATATTTACATCAAGATCTATCCGCTTCAATAAGATTTATCAATGTCTAATGTCCTCGGTCTATAAAGATCGAGTAAATGTTCGAATTGAAAAATCATAATAATATTCTAAAAACCAAATTATGGCTTAGTGAACGCATCGGCACCCCAAAAGCTTACAGACCTGGATGCAAGATAAGTTTTATACTGCCAAGCTCGACTAAATCGTTGCAAAGTTTTGCAGCATTCAACCAAATCGTCCATGGTGGTTTTCAGAACCGGCCCACCACTTTAAAGGGTTAATATAAGCAAGAAAGGAGATACAAGAGCCTCAAAATAGAAAATTGCGTTTGCATTTCCTTAACGACACGACACGACACCGACATTGAGCGCATTTAGGTGGACTGCAGGGTAAATGGAAGTGTAGGCGATTGGCACTGAAGAGTGAAGGAGTTTTATTATTACTAAAAGCGGAGAAAGCTGGAAGCGTGGCAGAAATAATGGCATAACTAGCTCAGATCTTACCGCAATCGAGCATAATAATATTGGAAACTCTTTAGGCAGTTGTCTACTCGCACATCGCCTTCGTTATCGTTGTCTAGACTAGCTGCGATGGGTGGTATGTCATTCAGCAGACTGAGTACTGTTCTGTATAGTTGTTGTTAAAACTTGTAGACTTGTTAGACTAAGTATAAAAAAATATTTCGAGAAAATATCTTAACAAATCTTTACTACTTATAAAATATATATAACTTTGTTCCGGGTCCGATTTTGCTAAGATATTAAAGGAAGCCACAGAATATTAGCAATCTATGTTTCTAATACTGGTTATGTTTTAGTTAAACATTCGGAATTTCTTAACCAAATCATCTGCCAATCAGCAATATTTAGCATCTTATTAAACACTATTTTCTCGCCGCAGTAGACACCCATTTTCTCCGAATTGCAATGATTGGGCAAAACTTATTACTTGGTATACAACTACTTCATGCAACTATTTCCCTCTTTTGGTATTTTCAAATAAAGTAAAGTTTTTCCCTCCTATGGTCCTTTCAGAACTCCTATGCGTCCGTTGCATGCACAGCTTTTCTTGACTCTTCAGAAACTTCTCTCCCTTACGGCTTCGTGCGTCAAAAAATGTTTATCGCTTAATATGCTGTTGAACTATAAAAACAACTTTTTGCACACAATAACAGCAACAACTGTGTTAACAACAACAATTTCAACAAGTCTGGAGTACAGCCTTAGCAACAATAATTTCATTGGAACTTTTACAACACCCCGAACACACGCAGTTCCACCCAGCTAGTGCTTCAGCAACTCAAGGAAGCTTAGCAGCGCCACCCAACTTAGCTTCATTCAATTCATGACTCTTCGCCATGGTACACGCTTAATCCGATTTACAACTGTTACTGGTAAAAATCTTACGTTCGGTTTGAAAACACTTAATGTAACAACAACAGTAACCAATAGTTGCCATTATATGCATTGTAGCAAACAACAATGCGTAATGCTTTACCAACGAGCCACAAGCAATCCGTAAAACCCCCTCTCAGTCATGGTTTACGCGCTGACTTAGTTTCTAAGTTCCTTAGGATGCATTACTTGGGTTTGATTTTGAAAGTGCATTTCCATTGCTAGGCTTTCATTCGCAGATGTTCGTAACACCCAACTAAATACTCTTAAAGACGAGTCGCGCCATAAATGTATTTCAACATTGCTAGTACTCAAGCTGCACGTTCGTCGTATTTCTGCTTTGCGCCGCCACGACCTTGGCGTTGACATGTTTCCGTGTATTCGAAGTATGAGCCTAAGTAGCGGAAACTCCTAAGTCGCAACTTATTTCCTTAGCTGCAGTTGTTACATGCGGTTGTGGCTGAAGATTGTGGACTTAAGATTTGTTGAGAATATGACATTGCGGTATTTAGAAGAATGGAAATTAAATATTTGTGTAGCAGTAACTAAGATTTAAAGTGGGTCAAGTGGTATGCATGCAATAAGAATCTTGTAGTGGAATATAGTTCGTAGCCTGAAGTAGAACAGAAAAAAATAAGCCGAAACGTGGATTTTGATGACGACATCAAAGAACCACAAGTGAAACCGATTTGGTATTATGGTTAAGAAAAAGTTAAAGAAGTCTCTTCACATCAGTCGCGAAATCTCTACAGAAGTGTTATGCCATATGAACGTACTCGAAGAGATCAAGGCTCATAAAAGTTTCATTAAGTTTTGGTTTAAATAAAAGTATTCCAGCATTTCGCCGTCGAGATAGAGTTCAAGGTTGATATTGCTATATAATTGTGATATATACTATAGAGCTTAACTTCGATTGTTTTTGATCCAACCGGTCTCGGTGTTCTCCAAGTAGCTGTCAGATCTCCATCTCTTTGCAGAGATAGTCATTGGCTGATAATTGAGTCCGTATCACCTAACCGGCTTAAATCAATCGGCCTCCTTCTAAATCAGTCGAACCTTTCATATGCTCGTAGCATGTGGTGAGGTTTTATGACTGAAAAAATCGAATATACACACTTGCAAAACTTAAAAAGCCGAGAACTTCTTCGATTATAAGGTTTTTGGAATCCAATAAACTATTTAAAAACTACTATACTAAAAATTCTAATAAATTCAAAAAAAAAATAGGGAATCAAAGAAAATGGAAAACTAATTGCTCTCGTTTCTCAATAAAAAGGGTGAGAACACAATAAACGGCAACCAGTTAAGGGATACCAGATGAATTGAAGGTTCCGATAGAGGTGACTGTGTGAAATACTTCAACAGAACGGTAGACGAGTATGAAATCTGACTAATTCAATTGAAAATCGTCGAATATTAATATGCATATTTATTTCTTTGATCAAGTGTCCTGAGATTGGTAATATTTAAAATAGTACTAAGCTGGATCAGTTTTCGAAACGCTATCTTTAAGTTGCATGAGCTTTAATAGGTTTTCCATACCGATTTGCTAATAAAACTGAAAACATTAGGTTGATTTGCTTATAAAAGTAACCGAACGAATCGAGATCGATTGAGATTTGTTCGTAAAGCTAACTTAAGGTTGAGTTGACTAAAGTTGAAGTTTCGAACTGGCGGCGCCTCAAGTTCGGAGTAAAATAAAAGATAAAAAACAAACAGTGTCTGCAGTAAATATTAATATACTTTTTTAACCACATATGACTCTATATATATTTATAAACTATTACTTTTATTTAGCCACCTTCGCAGCTGAATGCATTACAAATTCAACGGTAGATGTTTCACCACAGTCGGTGACCAATTGATATGCAACAAATCGACAATCAGCGCCATTGCCAGCAAAACTACCGCATGCCTCACGTCAAGTGATCAATGCTACAATTCATATAACCGCTTTATGGATATTGGAGTGATTTTCATGTAAAATCAGAGAACAAGAGAAAAGTTTTTTTTTTATTTTTAAGATTTCACTTTTCTCATTTATATTTATTTTTCCAACACACTATATCAGCAGCCCAGTGAATTGTGGGCAGCTGGACAAAGATTGATCCATAATATTCACACTCTCAAGTGCGGCGATCCAAAAGGGAGCTAACATAAATACGAATATTGTAGCGGCCATACAAAAATATAAAAATTTCAAAACGAGCGTTTGTGTGCATGTGTGCGGCACTTATATAGTGGCGCAGTTGCCAACCCATTTTGCAATTCATAGTTCGTTGCAGGTTCGGTTGCAAGGCCCACATATTGTTATATTGCATTGCAATGTTTTACGAAATATTCTGTTTTACACTTTTTCTTCGCTGCAAATGAAAACAACAAGAACAGACTGTTGCAAAATACACAGAGCGCACAGTGGGATTTCGGCGGAAAAAATAAGATTTCTCCACTTTCCAATTTCAAAACATTAATGATTTTGTTTTGTAAAGAAATATTTGGATAAGAAAAGTTCAACAAGGTTTTTTATAAAAAGTGAAATTTTATAGTTAAAAAAACTAACAGAAGTCGACGGAAAGTTATTCAATAAAATCAGATTAAAATTATTGTCCAAATAAAGAATTTTTTTTGTCTGTAAGTTTATAGCTATGACTTTTCTTTTATTTTTTAGTGAAAATATAGCACCTACTTGTTTATAAAAAAAAAAAAATTATTGAAATTGGCAAAGTAAGCTAATTTTTATAATTTTTCAAAAATTATACTAAAAATATCAACATTTTATTTTTTGATGGAAAAAAACTTTATGTGCTTTGCCTTGCTTAGCCCTCTTACTATAAAAAAAATGAAAGTTCCGAGTCTGTACTTTCAATTAAAAAAAAAACAACCGCCAATTATCGTCCCTTTTAGTAACATCGATTTTAATCTTTGATGATTTGATGTCTTCAACAGACTTCTTATAACTTCGGATCCTTACATAAGTAGCTTAAGGCGTCATTCGAACAAAATTTCCTTAGAACTAGATCCCATTGTTAAAGATATGGTGCTTGCATAATATTACAAATAAAAACTAACACAATTTTTCGCCTGTTACATATTCAATTAAAACATTGCATATTATATTGGATTTTTATCAAGGTAAAGGTATAAATAACGTCACTTTGCGTTTAAGTTTAATTTTTTTTTATCAGGAGAACTTAATTAAGAAGTGTCCCGAATTTCAAGTCCCTAGGTCCAAAAATAAAAATTTTGGCAATTGCAGTTATATGGGAGGTGGGTGTGGCAGTGGGCGGTTTTCCAAGATTTTTTCAAAATTTCTTAATTTAGTCCAGAGAAGTGTTTCTGCAAAGTTTCATTGTTGTACGACCACTCCTTCTATTTTTTCTAAGAAATGTATGGAGCGGTGCCACTGTGGAGCGCGGAAGTCCACACAAATACAACATTGTGAGTTACAATACAAATGAAAGTGGGGGGAAAAATAGGAATAATGTAGGCACTCACGTATGTGCATATGTGTATATGTGTTCAAACATATTTTTTGATTCGCGTGGACCATGACATATGGTGAAATAAAAATATGTTCGAATACGGAATCATTATTTTTATCGCATTGCATAAATGACACGTACAAAAGCCACAATACCAGCTTAGGTTAGGTTAGGTAATGTTAGGTTATCGGATCGATCCTAACAAGGATATCACTTGAATAGCGTAGAAAACTCCTATACAATATATCGTAAGGCTCGCATAGGAGTGGGACGTTTACCAGCGCCTGCTAAGCGCACGCGAGTTCTATTGGTGAAATGTTGGAACGCAAGATGCCACTGTAGATCAAACTCCATTCCATTGCGTTATGAGCTGGGCAAGGGTGCCTCCACTTTCTAACTTATCGGTTGCACGCGATTTCGCCTTGACCAAGCACTCAAACAACTCCGACGATGTAAAAGCTTGATGCTTATATTTATTGTAAAGACAGACACTCTTTGATAAGCTTTGCTGTTAGGGTGAACCCTCAGCTCCCGGAAAGAGGCTCCACTTTGTTGAAGTACCTCTACTGTCACCTTCATAACGGCCACTTTTGCCTGGAAATCACTACAGTTGTCAGTTCATCTTACATTCAGGTCATGTGTTTGTTTCCCCAAGAAGCTTCTCATTTGCTGATCTGATCAAAATCAAATCTTTGTATTTTAAATTTTTCTATGCGAAGGTAAGCAAAAGTGTGATGGTTATTTTTGAGAAACGAAAATTAGTTGTTGAAATTTTAGTTTGAATGAAAAAATGAAAATTCCTTTCTTAAATGTATGAGAACCTAAAAAAAAAAAAAAAAAAAAAAAAATGAGACCCCTAAGAGTTAAGCTACAGCGCCTGGCTTAAGGGAGGATTTTTTGTTTGGCAATTTGAGGGCGTACGAGTTGAAAAAAAAAAAAATACAAAAATTTTTTTTGAACCATCTTAGTATACATATCGAAGCTATTATATAAACTGTATCATCTAAATATAGTCCTTGCACGAAAAAACTTTTTATTTGGCTAGATATCTTCATGAAATTTGGAAGGGTTTATTGTCCAAGGTAACAGTATAATCTCGAAAAAATGGTTGGGATCGGACTACAATACGATATAGCTACCGCACCCTATTGTGCTATAAGAAATGCCTGTGAAGGGTATTATAGATTTGGTTCAATTGAAATTTACGCTTTTTCTTTTTTAAAATCTTAAAAAAATTTAATTTGTTTTAGTTCTGAAATCCATGCATATACTACGTTCATTTTAGTAAAATCAAAATTTATTTGTTCCGAAATTGTCATAGAAGAGTTAAAAGTTTTCTTAAAAATTTACATAATTATTAATCAGGCAATTTAGTGAACTGATACTTTGAATTTATTTATACGACTATTATTCAGTCAAAAAAATTCAAAACTAAAGTGCAAGATGAGCGATTGCAAACGTGTTAAATATTTACTTCTATACGAAAAATTGTATTTTATTTACACTGAAAAAACAAAGCTTACCAATGACCCACTATATTTGTGCATTTGCAAACGAGCACTCAGTTCATCGCGCAGCATTCGAAGCGGACACGTTCCAGTGTGATATGTTGAGTTTGTTTTTCATTGGGTTAAAGTATGTGTCGGTATATGTATGCATTCATATGTAAATTTGAGTACATTGAAATTCATTGCAAGCAGCAAAAGCACTTTTTATTTGCACAGTTGAACTCATTGGAAGAGCGCAAGAGCAGGAAAAAATTACATTTACCTACCGGTTAAGCGTTGAGTATTACTCAGCATAACCATAATATTATAGAAACTTCGTTGCCTTTGTAGCGTGTTATTAGCAGAAATATAAGCTAAATTATGTTGGCCAACTGATGACATTTGCAGATGTAGTCGCTTTGAACACACGTAGGAGAGAATACTAAGAAAAACGCGAAGAGGCATGCCACAACAAGCAGCATACAAATACGGTTTTTATGTATGTGTGCGTGTTGTTGTTCCTGCTACTTTGGCTATGCAAGATCAGTTGATCTGGGTAGCTCCCAAAGCGCTGCACGGCGGTTCACCGGCACTCGACGTTAGCAATGACTACACTTATCTCCATGCAAGTTCTTGTTTTTGTTAATATATAATTTCGCTGTGTGTTTTGAAATTGTGCGGGTGCAAATGCATTTGTCCGCATTCTCATTTCGTTCCATTCTAAAATTTATTTTTTATGCCATTTGTTTAGCTGGAAATTTTATTTGCATATTTTTGTTATTTTTATTGTTACTCTTTATATTTTTATGATGTACAATTCCAAGCACTCTGTGAAATGTGTGAAATTGCTTGGTGTATTTGTGTTAGAGTAATTGTGCCACATAATTTGAAATTCACTTATATGGGAGAAAAACAGTTTGAAAGCTAAAACAAATATACGTTTTGTGGATTATTAGAATGCACGAGATATATTTATTTATGCCACATTTGGTAAACAGTATGAGCGGTTGATGAACTATTGTGCTTTGCAGCACGATCTGTGGTTTTGTGGATCGCCCCTCGTCGCAGTGTCTTATCCAGCCAAAGCACTTTAATAAACTCTAATAAATATTTTTTGGAACAAGATAGTTATGATTTCTTTGATCGCTATAAGAGTTTGCCTAACTTTTTAAACTTTTTCAGTCTATTTCAAAAGTGTATTTGCTGCGTTTTTCCTATTTCCAAAAATCTCTTTATTTTATATGTGGACCGTCTATAGAGTACAGCTGAGGCATTAACCGCCTTTTTTTAGTATTCTGGAGCCCAAATTAGGTAGACTTGATATAGTACATAGACCTATTGTACCTGTCGTATTGCATTTTTTAGAGCTATCTGCGAATCTTTTTGCCATATTTCTAACGACATTTTTCCGTCAGTATAAAACTTTCCTGCCTTTTCGGCGATAAACTGCGCAAGTAATTTTCGCAGGCTTATCTTGTAGACAACTTTACTCCATTCAGGGAGTTCTGCATTGACCGATGCAGATGGTAATCCGATGGTACAAGGTCAGGACTATATAGTGGATGTATCAAAACTTCCCAGTCAAGCTCTCCCAGTTTTGCCGAGTCATCAAAGATGTGTGTGGTCTAGTGTTGTACAGATGGAAGACGAAACGGTTTCTGTTGATCACTTCTGCCCGTTTTTTTCGATTGCTTGCTTCAATCTCACCAGTTGTTGAGAGTAAAATGTAGAATCGTTCGGATATCAGATCACATCAGATTACAGTATTCGATTGAGAAATTCAGAGCATCTTCTGCATTTTTTTATATATTCGAGGTCTTAGTAAGGGTCTTCAAGAACCAACTCATAGACGATAAAACATATATTATTATTTTATCATGATCTTTAGTACTCAATTTTTGAAATCTGAAGACCGCAATTACCAAATATGTTGATGTTTCAAGCTAGTTTTTCACGTGAACGCTTAAAGCCAAACTGAGCGCATTTTCATTTCCATTTACTCAACATGAGAACTTATTTCAGCTCGGCTTTGGGCGTCAACTCTGCAGACACTCTAAGGCCCTGTAAATCTCCTTTGGGTTGCTCAGCCGTAATCGGACTGTTATTAGTTAGATTATGGAACAAATATCGGTTGAAATTCAAAAATATATTATACTAAGATACAATATATATTAAGATATTTCTCCAACGGAGATTTTCAGCTGATTAGCAATGTCGAAGATTCGTTGTTTGTTAATTAAAAAAAAGTATATTTGAAAATTAGTGGAGAGGTAGCTTGGAACCAGGGTAAGGACATAAGATAGTTTTTATCTCTGTATTTGATACAACTCATAAATACAGAAATTAAATTTCATATAATAAGCATTTTTCAAAATTCCTGTTTGTAGGAATCGTTTGAATATATGCGTACAATTCTAAACAGATTCTTCCTAAAAAATAATACATCTGCTAAATATTTGGAATAAAAGAAATGAACTGCAACTAAATACGCAGTGAAATAGATTATAACTGGCTCATTAATCAGTCGTTGAGTATGTGTTATACCACGTGCATCCTAAAAGTCTGATGTCATAAACTTTCCAGCTGACTTTTTCGTCTTTCCACGCTTGAGATCCGGTGCATCATGTGGAGTCCACTAGAATGACTGTCGATTGGACTTTAGTGGGAAATGATTGAGCTATGTTTCTATTGTCACACACCGGCGCAAAAATTCGGTTCTATTACGATTAAAGAGCACTCAAACACTTCTCAGAATCAGTTATTCGTTGTTTTTGTTTAATTATGAACTTGCGAGGCACCCACTTTGCACAGAGCTTTCGCCTCTTTAAGCTTAGCAAATATGATGCTTTATTAACACAGGCTATTTTTTTGTAAACTAACACAAGTTGCTTCACAAAAATGATATATCTGAATAACGAATATTTATAATCCAACTAATCGAAATCAATACAGCCACAGTGAAGCGTGGGCGGGTTCTCTAGTAAAAAATAAATTAAAATCATAGCACTCTTCATAATCTAATAATGAAGCAAGCCAAGGTAAAATGAAAACTTGCTCTAGTATGACATTTTCGCAAATTTATTGAAAAAAAAGCAGTGCATGAAACGTCTACCCCAATCGAATAGAATTTTTTTTTTCTTATTACCGCATTTTAATTTTCAGTAATTTTTATACTTTTCCTGCAATTTCTTTGTCTGCTTCGCGATTTCGTACATCCTGCAATGCATATTTTATTGATGCTGCGATTTCAGTCAGCAGTTTATGCATATCCTTGGTGCAGATTTCTCGAGTAAATATTTAAATAAAGGTATGTATACGCAATCTTACGCACATACTCACTTATTCAATTGTAATACTGCATATATATCTCACGGCAATTATTATTATTGATAGTTGTAAATAAAACATACATTCTTAATAATATATTCGATTCTTTCTTCTCGCTGCGCCATCTTTCAACAACACAGGTCAACAAAAAAAATTTTTTTGTTTGGGTTTCTGTTCTTATGCTTGAATTCTGATTTTAGACATTGAAAAGCACTTAAATATTAATCTTTAGTTCTTTAAGTTTGCTTTGGGCTGATCTACATCGATAAGTGTATTTTAATTTATTTCATAAATCAAAGATGGCAGCAATTTGATTAACCAGAAAGTAAACAGTGTACCAACACACCACACGCATGATGACACCACACATAATTAACAAAAGGGACCGACGGACGGTGCCCGGCCTCTTTTGTTCTTCATCTGCGCGCATACACGTTTATAAAAAAATATATTTTAATTTTTCTTTACAAAAATTAGTACATAAAATATCAAGTGACCCAAAGTACAATGAAAAAAAGTTGCTCCACGGTCTGCATCATTTATCCTTGAAATGTTGATGGATCGGTAAATATAAAAAAAAAAATCTTACAAAATGAAGTTGCAGTTATAGTCTGTCGAGCCGAATTTTTTAATTTTGAAAATTTTTCCAAATACGGAATTTAGAAAAAAAGTATGCGTTTTACGTCATAAATGTCACACTATAATTATGTTTATAAAATTTTTTTTTTATAAAAATATCGAAAATCCGACTCGAAAGACTATAGAGAAAACATTTTCGAATATTTAAAAGAAAAATCGCTCAAAAAATATTAAAAACTGTATGAGTTATCATGCAGACCGTGCCGGGAAAAGTAGTTTCGAGAAAAACGCGTTTAAACTTTCATGTGCCTCAAACGAAGGACAGCTACCTGTGTGCATTAAACTAACTAAAAAAAAAAAAAAAAAACCCTTAGTTTTGTCATAGGAGAAACTAGAATTTAACATGTAGATGTCAGACCAAAAAATCGTGTTGACCGGTGTAATTCACCAATTACGCTGCGTCATGTTTAAAGACAGTAACGACTGTTGTGAAATGTGCTGTGTTTTTTGTATAACCTTTATGCCTTTATGTCACATTATGGTTGAATACATTATCGCGTATATCAATTCACTTTGATCGCCTCTGCCATGGAAAAACGGCGTTTTCATTGAATTTCGAAGAACTCATATTTCATATTTTTCACTGAAAAGTAAATTATTATATTCTGAGCTGAGTTATAAAGTTGTTAATTTTTATTTTCATTAAACACTTACACTGACAGAGCGTTATTATACGGATTTTACCCATATATATGCCCATATATGTATATCTTTTAAAATCTATTAATAAAGTTCAGCGTTTAATGACGAATTGCTTGTATAATATACAGTCATATTCTTTGCTTCTCCCACAAAATGAATAGCACTGATCATTAGAGTTGTTTGAAAATAATTTAAGTGGTTTTGGAAATTATTTCGTGCGAGTAGCTTCTATGGCTGACTCGAATAAATTCAAGCCTAAAGGCTTAATTTTCGACCAATTTTTGCAGCAATGTGTGTCGCATGTCAAGAATAATGCATCGAATATTCTCTTTTAAGATGTCAGCCGTCTCGCCCTTTTCTACGTAGACAAGCGTGTTCTCATAACCCCACCAAATACGGCGGAGTTAAATAGCACGGTACTTGAGGACCTAAAGATAAGCGCATTATCGTCGCATTGGAGGACCTTGATATGAACGACATTTGATTTCGACAAAATGGCACTGTATACTATACAGGCAACCGATTCATTGCAGGTTTTTGGTTGACTGTATCAAAATGACTTAAGGATATATCGGCATCTCAACAATGTCTTATAGATTATCATCTCTTTAAATGTGAAAATTTTGTTTATAACGTATCTATTCAATCAAAATTCAGTTTCTTCGCTGAACAAAATTTTCTTGTGAAAATTGGGTTCAGTGACCATCTTCTTTTGAATTTATTCACTGAACGCACGACGCGCTCATTCCGTAGTAAGTCTGTTCATTGTGAGATGGCAAACCAAACAGACCGAGTATAAATAGAGTAATGGCTGTCAAAAAGACAGAAAAAAGTATTGCCCCATTGAAAACCGCACGCCTATAAAAATATCCCTTAATATTTCCAACCACTCTGCAAGTAATTAAGGTGAGAAAAATGGTATTTAAGTAAGCTTTAGAAATAAACTGCAAATAAATAAAAGAAGAAAACATAAAAACACCAACAGCCTACAAACGAGAAGCAATGCAGAACACCTCAGTATTAAATAGGCGGTTTACCTAAAGCAAAAGAAATGCAAATGCAAAATGGCAAGAATGAATGAAAATTAAATAGAAATAAATAGAAAAGGTAAAGGCAAAGAGAAAGAAAAAATAAATTAAAAGTTGCGGTGGAAAACAACTAAAGTGTTAATAAACAGTTCAAAAACAAAAAACACGCAGCCAAATAAATGAATTCTAAATGGACAAAATTAGTTAAAAGCAAAACAAAATTAATGCAAAGTGTGTGAGCGGAAAAAACTCAGACGGCACGACGACTTGCTGTTTGCAAGTTTACGCAACCAAATTACAATCAAACTTTCTGTGGCAGACAGACTCGAAGTAGGTTAAGCAAAACAAAAAAAAAAAAGTAAAAAGTAAACATAGAAAATAGAAATATATAAACACAAATCTGTAGGGAGAAAAATGTTTCGAAAGTTTCACCGCAAAATGGTATGGAAAAAATAAGTATTTCAATTTAATTACAGCGCGATTAGCTGAAAACAATGAAATCATAAAAAACATATGTACTACTGTGTCCAAAAAATAAGGTGACATGTGAATTTAAACTGCGCGCATCAAAGGATTTGGAGAATTGTTTTTTTTTCATGTTGGCAGTACTGTCAGTCATATTTATGTAAAATTTCATGTCAAAATATTCATTAGTGTTTGAGATACGTATCGTTTTGTGAGCTGCTAAAAGTGAGTTTTTCGTTTTTTGCGATGTCGAAATTTGTTGAGCAAAGAATTGAATACGTTGAGGATGGCGCAGAAAGCATTTGGTGATGAGGCTATGTCTAAAAAAATGAACGTGTCGAAGACGAAGAGCGTCCAGGGCGACCATCAACCTCAACCGACGAAGCTCACGTTCAACAAATCAAAGATTCGGTGCTGAAAACCCGTCGATTAACAATCAGAGACCTTGCTGATGAAGTTGGCATATCGAAAGGCTCAGCCAATACCATTTTGAAGGATGTTTTGGGCCTCAAGCGCGTCAAACCTCGACTGGTACCGAAAACATTGAACTTTTTGGAAAAAAAGGCGTCGCGTTGAAGTGTGTGAAACGATGCTTTCCGACTACCAGGGTGTCATGAAATGCATTATAACTGGCGATGAGACTTGGATCTATGCTTACGACCCCGATACAACCGATCAATCGAGTGAATATCGTGCCAAAAGAGAGCCGAGACCACTAAAATCGCGCCAAATTTGCTCAATAATCAAGGTCATGTGGACTGTTTTCTTCGATTATCGTGATGCTGTGCATTATGAATTCCTTCCAACCGGTCAAACAGTTAACAAGAAATATTATTTGAACGCTATGCGTCGTTTGCGTAACGCTATCCGCCTAAAAAGGCCGGAATTGTGGAAAAATAATTCTTGGTTTTTACACCACGATAATGCACCATACCACACATACACAAACTATATGTAAGAAAATTTAATTATTTAGTCTAGAGGAAAGTTCTCTGAGTGCCATTCAGTTGGGAGTGGCCAGAAAAGATTCTTTCACGTTTGGCTTAGGAGGTCACGACTTCCAGTGTTAGAATTAGTATCATCTGGGTAGCCAAAGAACATCCTTTTGAAGGCGAGATAAAGTGAGAAGTGTTATCCCTTCTCAGATTTGTGCGCTGAGTTTGGGACCCGTCATAAGAAACGCACCCAATGAAAATAAAATAACAGCCTCGGATAAGAAACTCCCCATATAATGACAACCACGGCAAACGAATTAAGGATAACGATTTAAGGATATGCACCTGGAATGTCCGGTCCTTTTATTGGGAGCACTTGGAGCGGACCTATGATAGTTGCACCCGCCACGATATCAAAATCGTGCTGAACGATTTTAACGCCAGTTATGGGCAAAGAAGGCACCTTTGACAGAACGGTCGGTAAATTCAGGTGCCGTGATAAAACATCCCTAAATGTATTGCGACTGATCGACTTCAACGAGGCCCAAAATATCTTTATCTATTATAATAGATTCCAGCATAAGAAAGTTCATCAAGCTTCCTGGCAATCTCCGGATCAAAAAGCCACCAACCAAATCGATCATGTAGTGATAGACGGAAGACATGTATTGAGAGTTTTAGACTTGCGAACGCTCCGAGGTCATAACAGTGCTAGGATCACAATATTGTTGCACATCAACAAACACACGGAAGGTTCAATGTAGAACGCAATCACAACAGGCAGCCGATCGATTTTCTGCTCGACTTGCTCACCTGAACTGTGGGATGGCATTTCAAGCTCCTTACGTACACTAACAGAAGGTTTGAAGGCCGGAGCCAACTTTTGTAGAACCCTCAGAGGTGATTTAGGGTTTCTGTCTGAACTTCTATAGTACATATATCTCACATTGATCAATATTTTCTTACAAAAGTCAACTATGAACAAGACTTCGTGATAAAAACATCACAAAATGCTTACTTTCGTCACTGTCCTCATAAGATTAAACATACCTGTGCCCAAAATATAAGGTGACATTGTATTTATTTTGAACATTCTTTATTTATTCTTCCAAATCAATTTCTTCACCTTCAGAGTAATCCCCTCCCGATGTTATGCACTTATGCCAATGGATTTTCCAATCTTCGAAACACTGGTTGTAGTCATTTTCCGGGATGGCCTTCAGTTCTGTCTTCGCTGCGGCTTGAATCTCCTCTATCGTATAAAACCGGTGTCCCCGGAGCGGTTTTTTAAGCTTGGTGAACAGCCAGAAGTCGCACGGCTCCAGATCAGGTGAATACGGTGGTTGCGGAACGATATGGGTTGAGTTTTTGGCGAAATGATCACGAATTATGAGGGCAGTATGGGATGGTGCATTATCGTGGTGTAAAAACCAAGAATTGTCTTTCCACAATTCCGGCCATTTTAGGCGGATAGCGTTACGCAAACGACGCATAACGTTCAAATTATGTTCCTTGTTGACTGTTTGACCGGTTGGAAGGAATTCATAATGCACAACACCACGATAATCGAAGCAAAAAGTCAACATGACCTTGATTTTTGAGCGACTTTGGCGCGATTTTTTCGGTCTCGGCTCTCTTTTGGCACGATATTCGCTCGATTGATCGGGTTTTTGGGAGTCGTAAGCATAGATCCAAGTCTCACCGCCAGTTATAATGCATTTCATGACACCCTGGTAGTCGGAAAGCATCGTTTCACACACTTCAACGCAACGCCTTTTTTCCAAAAAATTCAATGTTTTCGGTACCAGTCGAGATTTGACGCGCTTGAGGCCCAAACATCCTTCAAAATTGTATTGGCTGAGCCTTTCGATACGCCAACTTTATCAGCAAAGTCTCTAATTGTTAATCGACGGTTTTTCAACACCAAATCTTAGATTTGTGGAACGTGAGCTTCGTCGGTTGAGATTGATGGTCGCCCTGGACGCTCTTCGTCTTCGACACGTTCACAGCCGGCTTGGAACTCACTATACCACATGTAAACATTTTTTTTAGACATAGCCTCATCACCAAAGGCTTTCTGCACCACCCTCAACGTATCCGCAGCAGAAAATTGATTCCGCAAACAAAATTTAATGCAAATTCTTTGCTCAACAAATTTCGACATCGCAAAAAACGAAAAACTCACTTTTAGCAGCTCACAAAACGACACGTATCTCAGACACTAATGAATATTTTGACATGAAATTTGCCATAAATGTGACTGACAGTACTACCAGCCTAAAAAAAATAATTCTCCAAATCCTTCGACACGAGCAGTTTAAATTCAAATGTCACCTTATTAATTGGGCACAGTAGTATGTAGCCTTATAATTGTGTTTTATTACTATCATTTCCGTCTCTTTTTTAGGCTTTTTTTAATCGTCGATTTTTATACACACATACACGTGTATGTGTTTGCCTATATTTGCGAGTTCACTCTTTTATAAGCCTCTGCCATTTGTTTGCCGAATTAGTTCCCCGCAATGTTCTCTGTTTAAATGCATAAAACAAAATTGAATCTAACTGAACAATATTAAATTATTTTAATTGAAGATAAGTTAGCCGAAAGGCAAAAACATTGTAGAATGATTGAGTTTATATTGTTAACAAATGGAGGTATATATTATATGTATGTGTTCGTGTGTATTCATAAGTAGTAGTAACAAAAAGGTACTTTTTAAGTTTGAAGCAAAAAAGATGTGTATGTTCCGGCGATTATTGAGGGATTAAATGGGATTAGGTATTATTATTTTTTAATTTAGCTGCTCTAGTTCCTCAAAATACAGGGGTGAATGGCACTACAAAAATAATATAAAGGAAGTATTCCCATGATCTTACTTACTTTTTATTAAACTCAAACTAGAAAGCGTGAAATTAAATGTGGAACAGCTGAAAACAATGCTCCTTTTCCCACTCCCTTGCTTCTGGTGGGTCATTTAAAGTGAGGTAATTGGAAGCGTTTTAATTTAACTGCACTCTAAATGAGCACAGGCAAGAAGATAGGAACGAGAGTGCACAGACACGCCAAAAAAACAACGCAACTAAAAGCTAAAACAAGAATAAAAATGGTGTGAAAACAACAAAAATCGTACAAAAACAACACAAAATGGTAAAACAACAATATTAAAACTCATACAACAACACTACTTATAAATGTAAAATAAGAAAATTAGGCATGCGCCTGCAGTGAACTACTGACCATGCAGTGTAAACGGTCAACGGGGCGTATGAGTGACCGCTGACGGGCAAGTAAATAAACGAGTTGGTTGTCACATGCACACAGAACTATGTGCCGTGTATGAAATTAGACTGCAGGTGCGGTTGGTATACGCTGCATGCATATTTCTGCAAATGCATTTGTTCGTATGTGTATGTATGTATGTCCGTTTAGGATGTCTGTAATTGACTGTCGGCCACCATGCCATGCGCTGCAGTACAACAAAGTAGGTTACGAACGAATTTGAATTATTATTTCGATGATGTTTCGTTGAAAAACGCCCCAAATTCATTTTTTTTGTTTTACAAAAGACTTAAAATTTTTTTCGAATTGTTTTTTTTTTTTATTATGGTTTTAATGAAGAAATTTAAAATTTTCTCACAATTATTTTTTTTTAACATACATTTTTTTCGCAAGAATAAAAGTGGAAGCTTACTATAATGGAATTTTAAATGCGCACAGCGAGAGTTAACTTTTTTTTATGTATAAAATTTTTAATTTTCCACTGTTAAAATTTTTATTATAAAAATATGATTTTCACTCTACAAATTCACATCTGTTTTTGCAGTTCTCGAATCAATTAAGTTTCTCTTTGTATGAAATATTGAATTTTTTATTATTGCGTATAAATAAATATCGCGGTGTTACGCTTGAGCTGCCGCGCGACGACTATCGCCGCAATTCCGATTTAATATACACTTAAACGTGGCAACTCAACTAAGAGCGAGTGGCGGCATGTTGAGTGAGAAATTTTAAAAGAAAGAGGTACATTAATCGTGAAAGTTGCCTTACTAGGCTTAGTAGGCTTTGGCAAGCACCTTTGTATATTACAAGTAACACACAAGCAACATGCATTTATATACTTGCGTGTGCCTTTGTATGGGTTTCCAAGTGAGCGCGTATGGCCAGGCAAGAAGCAGCCAAAAGCGCCCCATAGAAATCGCTATTCAATATGCCTGCCTGTATGTAACTCATACGCCGTGTAGCGCCATGACTCAATGACGTGTTTTCGCTTTTTTTTGGTTATTTTAACGTTCTTTCGCGTAGTTTGCTGGGATGATTTGTATGATTGTTATCTTTGAGCGGATTTTTCAACTGTGTTTTTATTTATTTATTTATTTTACAGCTTGAACATTTAAAATTTTTAATTTTTTTTTTATTTGAATACACTTTTTCAATATTCTTAACTTTGTCTTGCAAGTTCAAAAATAGTATTCTAGAGCTTTTTTGCTATATTTGGGAGAAAAGTTGTGCAGGTTTCTAAACTAATTACGTAAAATAAACATAAATAACTTTTTGAGTTTTTTGTTTTTTTAGTTTGTTTTTTTTTTTTTTTTATTTACTACATAAAGCATAAGATATTGATTTAAGTATTTCTGAAATTTTGAAAATAATATGTACTGAGCGATAGGAAAAACTGATTCTATTGATTCTGACTGATAATATTTCCAAAACTCTTTATATATTAGTATATTAAGGCCAGGATTAGCAATGATGCATTAAAAGCAGAATTGAAATAATGCTTTAAATATTGTTATTGTTGTCTTATTTCCGTCTTATTAATACCCATGTGCTTTATATAGTTTAACTAGAGCAAATGAAATTATTTGCATGTCTATTTGTATATGTGTTCGTGTGCTGTCATACTTTTTGAACATTTTCTGCGTCCTTTGTGTAAGGTTTTGCTGAATTGTTGCCGGACATTAGCGTGTCAAAATTTCTGTGCGCATTTCAGCGGTGAATTCTTTTCAAATTTTTATGTGAGTATATGTGTATGCCAATAGTTGCACATATTTTGTGGCTTAGACATAATATTTACATAAATTTAGATGTAAATACGTATTTATATTCAAATACTGTTGCATGACTGGCATAGCACCAGAAAAAATTGCGTGGCGCTTTCGAAACAATTTTGACAATTTGATTTGTAAAGTTTAGAATTTTTTTCGTAATTTTTTGTTTTAAATATTTATTATTGAAACATTTTTTTTTCTTTTTATTTTAAGAATTAATTTATTTACAATCTGTCTGAGGACAATAAGCAAATTGTGTAACACTACATTAAATTAATCTAAGTTGCTGTACTCCAACGAGTACAGAACTAATATACAGAAGTGCATATAAGATATACATATTAACATACTTATAAACAGCTTATTTTCTATATGGCAAATCTAATATATGAAGCCGTTTAAGACGGTTAATTTCGTTTGAGTCATCTAATAGGGCTATTGCAACTGGGTTAGTATGATAAGTCAATCTATTAAAATAATTTCTACTGAATCTTTTGATTTCATTTTTAACTTAAGCTAAACCTGCATCATTCATGATTGTTTTTTTTGACATAAACCAGGGTGCATTTAAAATTTTCCTAAGTGCAATATTTTGAAATCTTTCGAGAATTTCGATGTTTGAAGTACTTGCTGCACCCCACAGCTGGATGCCGTACGTCCAAATAGGTTTAAGCATAGTTTTGTAAAGTAGTAATTTGTTTTCTGTACTTAGTTCTGATTTCTCCCCTAAAAGCCAGTACATTCTTTTAAGCTTCAGATTTAATTGTTTTCTCTTAGTTTGAATGTGCAATTTCCAGGTCAGTTTTCTGTCCAGATGCAAGCCTAGGTACTTAACATCGCTTTTAGATGGTATCTCAGAATTATTCAGAAAAATACTTGGACAATTACCTTTTCTCAAGGTGAAGGTGACGAGCACAGATTTGTCTGTGTTCACTGCAATATTACACTTTTTGAGCCAAACATCAATACTTCTAACTACTTCTTTTACCTTAATCGAAGCTTCAATTGCACAAGGGCTGCATGCTTAAATTGCTGTGTCATCTGCATATGTTGCAGTTAGTACATTATCTAACAAAGGCATATCACTTGTATATATTGTATACAAAACTGGGCCTAACACGCTACCTTGTGGGATTCCTGCTTCAATTCTATAAATATTTGATCGCTCTTCCCGAACTTTGACGTAGAAAAATCTATCATTCAGATAAGATTTAAGCAATAGAAAAATGGGGCAGATAATAGTTTTTTGAGTTTGTACATGAACCCAGTGTGCCAAACACGATCAAAAGCCTGTTGAATATCGAGAAAAACAGCAGAGCAGTACTGTTTAGATTCTAGTGCATTTCAAATAGTATTAACAATACGATGGCACTGGTGTTCCGTGATTTTGACGAAAACCGAACTGGTGTTCGGGAATGACAAATCGTTTTTCTAGCTCAGGCAGTAGTCTTCCGAGAAGTATTTTTTCAAATACTTTGGAGAGCGTTGGCAGTAAACTTATTTCCCTATACGACTTCATTTCACTTTCTGGCTTGTTCGGTTTTTGTATCATAATAATTTCTGAGCACTTCCATTGAAGAGGAAAGTGTTGTAAACGAAGTACTGCGTTAAATAGAAGTGTTATATATTTGAGTGTTGTGTCTGGCAAGGATTTTAAAACTTTTGCATTAATTTGATCATAGCCGGGTGCTTTATTGTTGCTGAGTATCATTATTTGGTTAGCGATTTCGTGTGAATGGAAAGGTTTGATGGGCAAATCCATTTGACAGGGACTAACTAAGAATTCGTTTATTTCATAATTTTCTGTTGCAGTACAAAGATTAAAAGGTTGGAAAATTTTCGTTAAGTGCATAGCGAATGCATCAGCTTTTGAAAGGTCAGAGCGACACCATTCACCATTTAAGTTTTTGATCAGGGAATTTTTAAGGGTTGGGCGTTTAATATATTTGGTGGCTTTCCACAACGAGAAGTCATCATTTTTTGTGCCTAAAGATTTTAAGTAATTTTGTATACAATCGTTTTTAAATTCAAATAATCGTTGTTTAAGCTCTTGGGTTATTTTATTGAGGGCAGTTTTATCATTTCGATTCCTACTGATTTGCCACCTTTTTCTTATAATTCTTTTTGTTTGTATTAATTTACTGATCTCTATTGTGAGTATAATGCTGCTATTTTGGTTTAGCTCCTGCCTATATTGAGGGGTTGACAAAATTGCTGCTTCGTAAATCGCTATATTAAAATTTTCAACAGCTTCATCCAGTTCTTCAAATGTTTTGAGACTAATATTTAGTTTCAAATTAGCGTTTTGTTCTAGCTCTTTTTGAAAAAGGTCGACATTTTATTGGATTTGGAAAAAAAAAATCCTCTTCTTTTAGTATAGGAATACATGAAATTATTGTAGTTTAATATTATAGACGAATGATCAGAGCTAAGATCATTTGAGTCAAAGATTGCAAGGCATTTCGTAGGAATACCATTAATTATAAAAAAGTCAAGCAGATCTGGAATTTTGTTAATATCAGATGGCCAGTAAGTTGGATTACCAGTAGATAAGGTAACAAATTTTTTGGTTCGTATGCACTTGTAGAGTTCTTTGCCTTTTGGATTCGCCAGCCTTGAACCCCACCAAGGATGTTTTGCATTCAGGTCACCTCCTGCAATAAACTTTGTTCCTAGAGTTTCAAAAAGGTTAATAAAAGTATGACACTTGACTGCAAATCGTGGAGGAAAGTACAATGAAGAAATAACTATCTCACTGTCGTCATGTTTGACTTTGATTATTGCAGCTTGAAGATATTTTTCCCTAACGGGATCAAGTAGAGTGTATTTTATACTAGATTTAATAATTATAGCTGACCCAGCGTGAGCTTTTTCGTCTGGATGATTGGCACAAATAATGTCATAACCTTTTAATTTACAGAAAGATTTGGACGTTAAGTGAGTTTCTGAGACCAGTGCAATATCAATACATGAGTTTTTGAGAAATTATTCTAATTCTAATAAGTGATTGGAAATACCATTGGCATTCCAGGCAACAATTCTAGTACCTATTTGCATAATTTGTTAATTAACATTGATATCATATTCATTAAAGTGTTTGTAAGTTCAACCTGTTTATTCATTAGAACTTCTAACTTTTTGAAAACATTTTCTTGAGATTGATGTTCTGAATTTTCGCTTACTGCTTGTGCATAAGACATGTTTCCATTAGTTGTGTTTGGGTTGTAACTATTGGGAAAAGTTTTATTTTCTGATATACATTGACTATTATTTCTTTTTCTTTGCAAGATATTATTATTTTTTTTTATTAATTAGTTCTTTATAAATCTGGCAGCCCTTATAATTCGCGGTGTGATTTTGTAGGCAGTGGATACACCGAGGCGGCATTTCTAATGTTTTTTTACACATTGATCACAGCATTGTTGAGATATTTCATATCATAAATGGATTTATTATTTTGGTCAGGCTCTAAATCCACAAAAAATATCCGCAATTGCTCCTTTGTTATTCTACTTCTCACGTTTATAATATTTCGAACTTTGTGTCCATGTTGAGTTAGTTCACTTTCAATGTCACTAGTTGGCGTAGATTGATGCAAATTTTTAATTACCACCCTGTAGGCTCTTTGTTGTTTTATCTGATATGAGTGATACATTGTGTTGGTTTTATTCAAAAACTCAATTATTTTTCTATATGATTCTATTGTAGTTGTAATCACTTTAATTTGTCCATCTCTAAAAGATGTATAAGTAAATTCAGATACTGCAATGAGTTCTTTGAACGACACTGCAACTTACTAGATAACAGCGCGTGTGCAGATTTATGTATGTACATAGTGCATATGTTTGCCTATAAGTAAACACACAATCAAATGTTAATCTACAGTTGCATGTTTGCTTGCAAATTGAAATTTTTTTGCTTTGGAAATTTGAAAAAGTGCCGACCAGCGTAGATTTGCCGCGGTAAGAGTTGGGCAAAAAATTGCACAAACCGCGAAAGACGAAAAAAAAAGTTCAAAAAATATTCGGCCACCTCTAATTAAGTAAGTTTTCATAAAAAACTTGATTTTGATCGGTACCTTGTATGGCAGCTATATGCTATAGCGGCTTGATATCGGCGTTTTCGAAAAATGAAAAAAAAAAAATATTTCAAATTGATTTCTTCAAAAACAGTCCGTCTGTAGGAACGTCGCGCCGATGAGTTATACATGGGAATATGTGCTTTATAACGTCTCCCACTTTTCGTCCTGTGTGTAACAAGCTCTGTGTCACAGTTAATTTACTATACTCAGGGTATAAGATTCAACAATAAGCGAGCGCCGCAGGGTCGCGTTCATTGAATTGCGTAGATGATTGAATGTGACATAAAAACTTGCATCGATTGATTTTTAGTTTCGCATTTGTATTGCTATTTTATGTTTGATTGTTAAATTATAGCTCTTTTATATGAACTAGTGAAAAACATACATTGCAGCCAATGCTGGGAGGTTGTTGATTATATTTGTTAGCACAATTTATTATTATTGTATTATTTTTGTTCTAATGGGCAATGATTCACTTCGTAAACTATAAGCTAAACTGAGAGTTTGTGAGAGCGAGCAATAATGTGTTTTATTGATAGATATATTTTTCGCTATTTCCATAAAGGCTTCAATATAACAATTTGTGTTAAGTCTATTTATGTAGTTAATGTTCCTTCAGAAAATATTTCAAGATTTTATATAGGACTTTGAGGACGGTTACTTTCCGTGTAACAATTTTTTAGTTCCATTGGATTCTTTACGTTGTTTTAAAAAAAATTTTAAAGATCAGTTATAATAACTTCATTTTAAGTACTAAGTCAGAGTTGCATGTATATGTAAATTGGTTGTACGCAAGACTGCATTTCAACTCATTGACCGCACAAATGAGCCACCAACACAAATATCGGAGTAAGGCTTTAAGTTATGCCCCCTCTCATGTAACAATTATAGTAATCGGATCTAACATTTCAAACTTCCAAAGCATGTGCCTTTGTCATTGAATTCTTGTAATAGATAGTATAAAAATGAAGCACTGCCTGAATATATGTATATACTTGCAATAAACTTCAAGGTACATCTTCTTTCATATAGAAATAGAAATCGAGCCATAACTTTTCAACTTTCCAAGATACCAAAAATGTGAACTATGTCTCATTTTTTATGTAAAATGTCTACCAATCGGTAAAATAGTTCAGAGTGTCAAGAGGTAAATGTTTCCCCTAGCCACCATATATATAGTGCAATTATTTTCTTATGTTAATATATAAAATAATTCGGTGAGATTAAGTAAAAGTGAAAGTAAACTATTGGTCTAATAAACTCTTTGTGGAATCTAAGAATTTTCGCTATTCCACTAGATCCAATAAATATTACCCTATCTTCATCATAAAACAATGATCCAGATCTTCCGACAGCAGTGGCGTAGCTAGGGGAGGCGAAGGGGGCCGTCGCTCAGGGCGCAATTACTTGGGGGTTGAAAAACAATTTTCGCTGTTTTTTAATATTCAGAAAAATACTTCAACAAATTTTTTTACAAAAAGATAAACAGTTGCACATCACAATGTAATAATCTGAATAACTATGAAAAATATTATTTTTTACTCGATTACTCTTCAGTCTTTGAATTTGTCTTATATCTGTTAGCTCATATCTTTCTTAAAAATAGTGTAATTTAAAGTTGAACCGGTTTCATATTCTATTGAGAGAATCCCAAGATTGGACAGCCTACTCTGACTCATGGTCGATCTCAAGTAAGATTTGATCAATTTGAGTTTGCTAAAAGATCTTTCACAAGATGCAACTGATACAGGTATAGTGAGCAATATTCTTAAAGCTGTCGCTAACGTCTTTCAGGCTTCCAGTCCCATTAAAGAATGTATAATAAAACTTTTTCTGGCGAAAATCCATTTTTTTCTTCGTTTTTCTTCGCTCTCTTTAATAAAAGTAGGACGTCTTGGATGTCACTGTATAAATCTTTTCGTAAGACATCGCCGTGTTAATTTTCAACGGACGGAGAAAGCCATACAATCATGCTGCAACGTTTCGTTTACCTTGCTCGCTTACCAATGTCTACCATATCCCGCTGGGAACAAATACTTTTATTTCTCCAAATTTGCAAAAATGGTATTTAAAAACTCCAATTCGGACAAAATTTTGTGGAAATTGTGTCAAAAGTGTACAAGATATAGGGCGAAAATGGGGTTTTTCTATGGTTTTTAATAAGATGTCTTGCAAATTTACTATCAATTTCCTCAAAAACCATATTGGGAGAATTTTGGAACTTTAGAATTTGCATGGCTACTAGTTCCTAAATTTTATATACTACTTAATATCGAAGATATTTTGTAAAAATTCACTTTTGTTCGAACCACCTCATGAAACTTGCAGGCAGGTAGATAAAGGGGGGCGGCAGAACATCCTTGGGCCGGGCGCCCGAAGTTGTAGCTACGCCACTGTCCGAAAGCCACAATACACCC